>JAMZEH010000045.1:5640000-6351465 GCA_024699665.1 Ostrea denselamellosa | reverse complement strand
TTGTGAACCTGATTCCATTGATATTGATTTATCTGTTATATTGATGTGACTTAAACTAAACTGTCTGTTCAACTCAATCTGACTACTTTTACCTATTTATTGCATTAAAGTTACATAAATCGAGCTATCTGTGATGTTAAAGTCAATTGTACTCCAATAGTTGTCAAGCTGATTCCACTGATATTAACTTATCTGTTATATTGATGTGACTTAAACTAAACTGTCTGTTCAACACAATCTGACTACTTTCACCTATTTATTGCATTAAAGTTACATAAATTGAGTTATTTATCATATTAAAGCCAATTGTATTCCAATATTTGTGAACCTGATTCCACTGATATTAACTTATCTGTTATATTGATGTGACTTAAACTAAACTGTCTGTTCAACTCAATCTGACTACTTTGACCTATTTATTGCATTAAACTTACATAAATTGAGCTATCTGTGATATTAAGTCAATTATACTCCAATAGTTGTGAACCTGATTCCACTGATATTGACTTATCTGTTATATTGATGTGACTTAAACTAAACTGTCTGTTCAACTCAATCTGACTACTTTGACATATTTATTGCATTAAAGTTACATAAATCGAGCTATCTGTGATATTAAAGTCAATTGTACTCCAACAGTTGTGAAGCTGATTCCACTGATATTAACTTATCTGTTATATTGATGTGACTTAAACTAAACTGTCTGTTCAACTCAATCTGACTACTTTGACCTATTTATTGCATTAAAGTTACATAAATCGAGCTATCTGTGATATTAAAGTCAATTGTACTCCAACAGTTGTGAAGCTGATTCCACTGATATTAACTTATCTGTTATATTGATGTGACTTAAACTAAACTGTCTGTTCAACACAATCTGACTACTTTCACCTATTTATTGCATTAAAGTTACATAAATCGAGCTATCTGTGATATTAAAGTCAATTGTACTCCAACAGTTGTGAAGCTGATTCCACTGATATTAACTTATCTGTTATATTGATGTGACTTAAACTAAACTGTCTGTTCAACTCAATCTGACTACTTTGACCTATTTATTGCATTAAAGTTACATAAATTGAGTTATCTGTGATATTAAAATCAATTGTATTCCAATATTTGTGAAGCTGATTCCACTGATATTAACTTATCCGTTATATTGATGTGACTTAAACTAAACTGTCTGTTCAATTCAATATGACTACTTTGACCTATTTATTGCATTAAACTTACATAAATTGAACTATCTGTGATATTAAGTCAACTATACTCCAATAGTTGTGAACCTGATTCCACTGATATTGACCTATCTGTTATATTGATGTGACTTAAACTAAACTGTCTGTTCAACTCAATCTGACTACTTTGACCTATTTATTGCATTAAAGTTACATAAATCGAGCTATCTGTGATGTTAAAGTCAATTGTACTCCAATAGTTGTGAACCTGATTCCACTCATATTGACTTATCTGTTATATTGATGTGACTTAAACTAAACTGTCTGTTCAACTCAATCTGACTACTTTGACCTATTTATTGCATTAAAGTTACATAAATCGAGCTATCTGTGATGTTAAAGTCAATTGTACTCCAATAGTTGTCAAGCTGATTCCACTGATATTAACTTATCTGTTATATTGATGTGACTTAAACTAAACTGTCTGTTCAACTCAATCTGACTACTTTGACCTATTTATTGCATTAAAGTTACATAAATTGAGTTATCTATGATATTAAAGCCAATTGTATTCCAATATTTGTGAAGCTGATTCCACTGATATTAACTTATCTGTTATATTGATGTGACTTAAACTAAACTGTCTGTTCAACTCAATATGACTACTTTGACCTATTTATTGCATTAAACTTAAATAAATTGAGCTATCTGTGATATTAAGTCAATTATACTCCAATAGTTGTGAACCTGATTCCACTGATATTGACTTCTCTGTTATATTGATGTGACTTAAACTAAACTGTCTGTTCAACTCAATCTGACTACTTTGACCTATTTATTGCATTAAACTTACATAAATTGAGCTATCTGTGATATTAAGTCAATTATACTCCAATAGTTGTGAACCTGATTCCACTGATATTGACTTATCTGTTATATTGATGTGACTTAAACTAAACTGTCTGTTCAACTCAATATGACTACTTTGACCTATTTATTGCATTAAACTTACATAAATTGAGCTATCTGTGATGTTAAAGTCAATTGTACTCCAATAGTTGTGAAGCTGATTCCACTGATATTAACTTATCTGTTATATTGATGTGACTTAAACTAAACTGTCTGTTCAACTCAATCTGACTACTTTGACCTATTTATTGCATTAAAGTTACATAAATTGAGTTATCTGTGATATTAAAATCAATTGTATTCCAATATTTGTGAAGCTGATTCCACTGATATTAACTTATCCGTTATATTGATG
This sequence comes from Ostrea denselamellosa, assembly GCA_024699665.1. NCBI lineage: Eukaryota > Metazoa > Mollusca > Bivalvia > Ostreida > Ostreidae > Ostrea > Ostrea denselamellosa. The sequence continues at coordinate 6,349,023 of JAMZEH010000045.1, read as the reverse complement.
TGACTTAAACTAAACTGTCTGTTCAACTCAATATGACTACTTTGACCTATTTATTGCATTAAACTTACATAAATTGAACTATCTGTGATATTAAGTCAATTATACTCCAATAGTTGTGAACCTGCTTCCACTGATATTGACTTATCTGTTATATTGATGTGACTTAAACTAGACTGTCTGTTCAACTCAATCTGACTACTTTGACCTATTTATTGCATTAAAGTTACATAAATTGAGCTATCTGTGATATTAAAGTTAATTGTACTCCAACAGTTGTGAAGCTGAATCCACTGATATTAACTTATCTGTTACATTGATGTGACTTAAACTAAACTGTCTGTTCAACTCAATCTGACTACTTTGACCTATTTATTGCATTAAAGTTACATAAATTGAGCTATCTGTGATATTAAAGTTAATTGTACTCCAACAGTTGTGAAGCTGAATCCATTGATATTAACTTATCTGTTATATTGATGTGACTTAAACTAAACTGTCTGTTCAACTCAATCTGACTACTTTGACCTATTTATTGCATTATAGTTACATAAATCGAGCTATCTGTAATGTTAAAGTCAATTGTACTCCAATAGTTGTGAAGCTGATTCCACTGATATTAACTTATCTGTTATATTGATGTGACTTAAACTAAACTGTCTGTTCAACTCAATATGACTACTTTGACCTATTTATTGCATTAAACTTACATAAATTGAGCTATCTGTGATATTAAGTCAATTATACTCCAATAGTTGTGAACCTGATTCCACTGATATTGACTTATCTGTTATATTGATGTGACTTAAACTAAACTGTCTGTTCAACTCAATCTGACTACTTTGACCTATTTATTGCATTAAAGTTACATAAATCGAGCTATCTGTGATGTTAAAGTCAATTGTACTCCAATAGTTGTCAAGCTGATTCCACTGATATTAACTTATCTGTTATATTGATGTGACTTAAACTAAACTGTCTGTTCAACTCAATCTGACTACTTTGACCTATTTATTGCATTAAAGTTACATAAATTGAGCTATCTGTGATATTAAAGTCAATTGTTCTCCAATATTTGTGAAGCTGATTCCACTGATATTAACTTATCTGTTATATTGATGTGACTTAAACTAAACTGTCTGTTCAACTCAATCTGACTACTTTGACCTATTTATTGCATTAAACTTACAAAAATTGAGCTATCTGTGATATTAAGTCAATTATACTCCAATAGTTGTGAACCTGATTCCATTGATATTGATTTATCTGTTATATTGATGTGACTTAAACTAAACTGTCTGTTCAACTCAATCTGACTACTTTGACCTATTTATTGCATTAAAGTTACATAAATCGAGCTATCTGTGATGTTAAAGTCAATTGTACTCCAATAGTTGTCAAGCTGATTCCACTGATATTAACTTATCTGTTATATTGATGTGACTTAAACTAAACTGTCTGTTCAACACAATCTGACTACTTTCACCTATTTATTGCATTAAAGTTACATAAATTGAGTTATTTATCATATTAAAGCCAATTGTATTCCAATATTTGTGAAGCTGATTCCACTGATATTAACTTATCTGTTATATTGATGTGACTTAAACTAAACTGTCTGTTCAACTCAATCTGACTACTTTGACCTATTTATTGCATTAAACTTACATAAATTGAGCTATCTGTGATATTAAGTCAATTATACTCCAATAGTTGTGAACCTGATTCCACTGATATTGACTTATCTGTTATATTGATGTGACTTAAACTAAACTGTCTGTTCAACTCAATCTGACTACTTTGACATATTTATTGCATTAAAGTTACATAAATCGAGCTATCTGTGATATTAAAGTCAATTGTACTCCGACAGTTGTGAAGCTGATTCCACTGATATTAACTTATCTGTTATATTGATGTGACTTAAACTAAACTGTCTGTTCAACTCAATCTGACTACTTTGACCTATTTATTGCATTAAAGTTACATAAATCGAGCTATCTGTGATATTAAAGTCAATTGTACTCCAACAGTTGTGAAGCTGATTCCACTGATATTAACTTATCTGTTATATTGATGTGACTTAAACTAAACTGTCTGTTCAACACAATCTGACTACTTTCACCTATTTATTGCATTAAAGTTACATAAATCGAGCTATCTGTGATATTAAAGTCAATTGTACTCCAACAGTTGTGAAGCTGATTCCACTGATATTAACTTATCTGTTATATTGATGTGACTTAAACTAAACTGTCTGTTCAACTCAATCTGACTACTTTGACCTATTTATTGCATTAAAGTTACATAAATTGAGTTATCTGTGATATTAAAATCAATTGTATTCCAATATTTGTGAAGCTGATTCCACTGATATTAACTTATCCGTTATATTGATGTGACTTAAACTAAACTGTCTGTTCAATTCAATATGACTACTTTGACCTATTTATTGCATTAAACTTACATAAATTGAACTATCTGTGATATTAAGTCAACTATACTCCAATAGTTGTGAACCTGATTCCACTGATATTGACCTATCTGTTATATTGATGTGACTTAAACTAAACTGTCTGTTCAACTCAATCTGACTACTTTGACCTATTTATTGCATTAAAGTTACATAAATCGAGCTATCTGTGATGTTAAAGTCAATTGTACTCCAATAGTTGTGAACCTGATTCCACTCATATTGACTTATCTGTTATATTGATGTGACTTAAACTAAACTGTCTGTTCAACTCAATCTGACTACTTTGACCTATTTATTGCATTAAAGTTACATAAATCGAGCTATCTGTGATGTTAAAGTCAATTGTACTCCAATAGTTGTCAAGCTGATTCCACTGATATTAACTTATCTGTTATATTGATGTGACTTAAACTAAACTGTCTGTTCAACTCAATCTGACTACTTTGACCTATTTATTGCATTAAAGTTACATAAATTGAGTTATCTATGATATTAAAGCCAATTGTATTCCAATATTTGTGAAGCTGATTCCACTGATATTAACTTATCTGTTATATTGATGTGACTTAAACTAAACTGTCTGTTCAACTCAATATGACTACTTTGACCTATTTATTGCATTAAACTTAAATAAATTGAGCTATCTGTGATATTAAGTCAATTATACTCCAATAGTTGTGAACCTGATTCCACTGATATTGACTTATCTGTTATATTGATGTGACTTAAACTAAACTGTCTGTTCAACTCAATCTGACTACTTTGACCTATTTATTGCATTAAACTTACATAAATTGAGCTATCTGTGATATTAAGTCAATTATACTCCAATAGTTGTGAACCTGATTCCACTGATATTGACTTATCTGTTATATTGATGTGACTTAAACTAAACTGTCTGTTCAACTCAATATGACTACTTTGACCTATTTATTGCATTAAACTTACATAAATTGAGCTATCTGTGATGTTAAAGTCAATTGTACTCCAATAGTTGTGAAGCTGATTCCACTGATATTAACTTATCTGTTATATTGATGTGACTTAAACTAAACTGTCTGTTCAACTCAATCTGACTACTTTGACCTATTTATTGCATTAAAGTTACATAAATTGAGTTATCTGTGATATTAAAATCAATTGTATTCCAATATTTGTGAAGCTGATTCCACTGATATTAACTTATCCGTTATATTGATGTGACTCAAACTAAACTGTCTGTTCAACTCAATATGACTACTTTGACCTATTTATTGCATTAAACTTACATAAATTGAACTATCTGTGATATTAAGTCAATTATACTCCAATAGTTGTGAACCTGCTTCCACTGATATTGACTTATCTGTTATATTGATGTGACTTAAACTAGACTGTCTGTTCAACTCAATCTGACTACTTTGACCTATTTATTGCATTAAAGTTACATAAATTGAGCTATCTGTGATATTAAAGTTAATTGTACTCCAACAGTTGTGAAGCTGAATCCACTGATATTAACTTATCTGTTACATTGATGTGACTTAAACTAAACTGTCTGTTCAACTCAATCTGACTACTTTGACCTATTTATTGCATTAAAGTTACATAAATTGAGCTATCTGTGATATTAAAGTTAATTGTACTCCAACAGTTGTGAAGCTGAATCCACTGATATTAACTTATCTGTTATATTGATGTGACTTAAACTAAACTGTCTGTTCAACTCAATCTGACTACTTTGACCTATTTATTGCATTATAGTTACATAAATCGAGCTATCTGTAATGTTAAAGTCAATTGTACTCCAATAGTTGTGAAGCTGATTCCACTGATATTAACTTATCTGTTATATTGATGTGACTTAAACTAAACTGTCTGTTCAACTCAATATGACTACTTTGACCTATTTATTGCATTAAACTTACATAAATTGAGCTATCTGTGATATTAAGTCAATTATACTCCAATAGTTGTGAACCTGATTCCACTGATATTGACTTATCTGTTATATTGATGTGACTTAAACTAAACTGTCTGTTCAACTCAATATGACTACTTTGACCTATTTATTGCATTAAAGTTACATAAATCGAGCTATCTGTGATGTTAAAGTCAATTGTACTCCAATAGTTGTCAAGCTGATTCCACTGATATTAACTTATCTGTTATATTGATGTGACTTAAACTAAACTGTCTGTTCAACTCAATCTGACTACTTTGACCTATTTATTGCATTAAAGTTACATAAATTGAGCTATCTGTGATATTAAAGTCAATTGTTCTCCAATATTTGTGAAGCTGATTCCACTGATATTAACTTATCTGTTATATTGATGTGACTTAAACTAAACTGTCTGTTCAACTCAATCTGACTACTTTGACCTATTTATTGCATTAAACTTACATAAATCGAGCTATCTGTGATGTTAAAGTCAATTGTACTCCAATAGTTGTGAAGCTGATTCCACTGATATTAACTTATCTGTTATATTGATGTGACTTAAACTAAACTGTCTGTTCAACTCAATCTGACTACTTTGACCTATTTATTGCATTAAACTTACATAAATTGAGTTATCTATCAAATTAAAGCCAATTGTATTCCAATATTTGTGAAACTGATTCCACTGATATTAACTTATCTGTTATATTGATGTGACTTAAACTAAACTGTCTGTTCAACTCAATATGACTACTTTGACCTATTTATTGCATTAAACTTAAATAAATTGAGCTATCTGTGATATTAAGTCAATTATACTCCAATAGTTGTGAACCTGATTCCACTGATATTGACTTATCTGTTATATTGATGTGACTTAAACTAGACTGTCTGTTCAACTCAATCTGACTACTTTGACCTATTTATTGCATTAAAGTTACATAAATTGAGCTATCTGTGATATTAAAGTCAATTGTTCTCCAATATTTGTGAAGCTGATTCCACTGATATTAACTTATCTGTTATATTGATGTGACTTAAACTAAACTGTCTGTTCAACTCAATCTGACTACTTTGACCTATTTATTGCATTAAACTTACATAAATTGAGCTATCTGTGATATTAAGTCAATTATACTCCAATAGTTGTGAACCTGATTCCACTGATATTGACTTATCTGTTATATTGATGTGACTTAAACTAAACTGTCTGTTCAACTCAATATGACTACTTTGACCTATTTATTGCATTAAACTTACATAAATTGAGCTATCTGTGATATTAAGTCAATTATACTCCAATAGTTGTGAAGCTGATTCCACTGATATTGACTTATCTGTTATATTGATGTGACTTAAACTAAACTGTCTGTTCAACTCAATCTGACTACTTTGACCTATTTATTGCATTAAAGTTACATAAATCGAGCTATCTGTGATATTAAAGTCAATTGTACTCCAACAGTGGTGAAGCTGATTCCACTGATATTAACTTATCTGTTATATTGATGTGACTTAAACTAAACTGTCTGTTCAACTCAATCTGACTACTTTGACCTATTTATTGCATTAAAGTTACATAAATTGAGCTATCTGTGATATTAAAGTCAATTGTTCTCCAATAGTTGTGAACCTGATTCCACTGATATTAACTTATCTGTTATATTGATGTGACTTAAACTAAACTGTCTGTTCAACTCAATCTGACTACTTTGACCTATTTATTGCATTAAACTTACATAAATTGAGCTATCTGTGATATTAAGTCAATTATACTCCAATAGTTGTGAACCTGATTCCACTGATATTGACTTATCTGTTACATTGATGTGACTTAAACTAGACTGTCTGTTCAACTCAATCTGACTACTTTGACCTATTTATTGCATTAAAGTTACATAAATTGAGCTATCTGTGATATTAAAGTTAATTGTACTCCAACAGTTGTGAAGCTGAATCCACTGATATTAACTTATCTGTTACATTGATGTGACTTAAACTAAACTGTCTGTTCAACTCAATCTGACTACTTTGACCTATTTATTGCATTAAAGTTACATAAATTGAGCTATCTGTGATATTAAAGTTAATTGTACTCCAACAGTTGTGAAGCTGAATCCACTGATATTAACTTATCTGTTATATTGATGTGACTTAAACTAAACTGTCTGTTCAACTCAATCTGACTACTTTGACCTATTTATTGCATTATAGTTACATAAATCGAGCTATCTGTAATGTTAAAGTCAATTGTACTCCAATAGTTGTGAAGCTGATTCCACTGATATTAACTTATCTGTTATATTGATGTGACTTAAACTAAACTGTCTGTTCAACTCAATATGACTACTTTGACCTATTTATTGCATTAAACTTACATAAATTGAGCTATCTGTGATATTAAGTCAATTATACTCCAATAGTTGTCAAGCTGATTCCACTGATATTAACTTATCTGTTATATTGATGTGACTTAAACTAAACTGTCTGTTCAACTCAATCTGACTACTTTGACCTATTTATTGCATTAAAGTTACATAAATTGAGCTATCTGTGATATTAAAGTCAATTGTTCTCCAATATTTGTGAAGCTGATTCCACTGATATTAACTTATCTGTTATATTGATGTGACTTAAACTAAACTGTCTGTTCAACTCAATCTGACTACTTTGACCTATTTATTGCATTAAACTTACATAAATCGAGCTATCTGTGATGTTAAAGTCAATTGTACTCCAATAGTTGTGAAGCTGATTCCACTGATATTAACTTATCTGTTATATTGATGTGACTTAAACTAAACTGTCTGTTCAACTCAATCTGACTACTTTGACCTATTTATTGCATTAAACTTACATAAATTGAGTTATCTATCAAATTAAAGCCAATTGTATTCCAATATTTGTGAAGCTGATTCCACTGATATTAACTTATCCGTTATATTGATGTGACTTAAACTAAACTGTCTGTTCAACTCAATCTGACTACTTTGACCTATTTATTGCATTAAAGAAACATAAATTGAGTTATCTGTGATATTAAGTCAATTATACTCCAATAGTTGTGAACCTGATTCCTCTGATATTGATTTATCTGTTATATTGATGTGACTTAAACTAAACTGTCTGTTCAACTCAATCTGACTACTTTTACCTATTTATTGCATTAAAGTTACATAAATCGAGCTATCTGTGATGTTAAAGTCAATTGTACTCCAATAGTTGTCAAGCTGATTCCACTGATATTAACTTATCTGTTATATTGATGTGACTTAAACTAAACTGTCTGTTCAACTCAATCTGACTACTTTGACCTATTTATTGCATTAAAGTTACATAAATTGAGTTATTTATCATATTAAAGTCAATTGTATTCCAATATTTGTGAAGCTGATTCCACTGATATTAACTTATCTGTTATATTGATGTGACTTAAACTAAACTGTCTGTTCAACTCAATCTGACTACTTTGACCTATTTATTGCATTAAACTTACATAAATTGAGCTATCTGTGATATTAAGTCAATTATACTCCAATAGTTGTGAACCTGATTCCACTGATATTGACTTATCTGTTATATTGATGTGACTTAAACTAAACTGTCTGTTCAACTCAATCTGACTACTTCGACCTATTTATTGCATTAAAGTTACATAAATCGAGCTATCTGTGATATTAAAGTCAATTGTACTCGAACAGTTGTGAAGCTGATTCCACTGATATTAACTTATCTGTTATATTGATGTGACTTAAACTAAACTGTCTGTTCAACTCAATCTGACTACTTTGACCTATTTATTGCATTAAAGTTACATAAATTGAGCTATCTGTGATATTAAAGTCAATTGTTCTCCAATATTTGTGAAGCTGATTCCACTGATATTAACTTATCTGTTATATTGATGTGACTTAAACTAAACTGTCTGTTCAACTCAATCTGACTACTTTGACCTATTTATTGCATTAAACTTACATAAATTGAGCTATCTCTGATATTAAGTCAATTATACTCCAATAGTTGTGAACCTGATTCCACTGATATTGACTTATCTGTTATATTGATGTGACTTAAACTAAACTGTCTGTTCAACTCAAGCTGACTACTTTCACCTATTTATTGCATTAAAGTTACATAAATCGAGCTATCTGTGATATTAAAGTCAATTGTACTCCAACAGTTGTGAAGCTGATTCCACTGATATTAACTTATCTGTTATATTGATGTGACTTAAACTAAACTGTCTGTTCAACTCAATCTGACTACTTTCACCTATTTATTGCATTAAACTTACATAAATTGAGCTATCTGTGATATTAAGTCAATTATACTCCAATAGTTGTGAAGCTGATTCCACTGATATTGACTTATCTGTTATATTGATGTGACTTAAACTAAACTGTCTGTTCAACTCAATCTGACTACTTTGACCTATTTATTGCATTAAAGTTACATAAATCGAGCTATCTGTGATGTTAAAGTCAATTGTACTCCAATAGTTGTGAAGCTGATTCCACTGATATTAACTTATCTGTTATATTGATGTGACTTAAACTAAACTGTCTGTTCAACTCAATCTGACTACTTTGACCTATTTATTGCATTAAAGTTACATAAATTGAGTTATCTGTGATATTAAAATCAATTGTATTCCAATATTTGTGAAGCTGATTCCACTGATATTAACTTATCCGTTATATTGATGTGACTTAAACTAAACTGTCTGTTCAACTCAATCTGACTACTTTGACCTATTTATTGCATTAAAGAAACATAAATTGAGTTATCTGTGATATTAAGTCAATTATACTCCAATAGTTGTGAACCTGATTCCACTGATATTGATTTATCTGTTATATTGATGTGACTTAAACTAAACTGTCTGTTCAACTCAATCTGACTACTTTTACCTATTTATTGCATTAAAGTTACATAAATCGAGCTATCTGTAATGTTAAAGTCAATTGTACTCCAATAGTTGTCAAGCTGATTCCACTGATATTAACTTATCTGTTATATTGATGTGACTTAAACTAAACTGTCTGTTCAACTCAATCTGACTACTTTGACCTATTTATTACATTAAAGTTACATAAATTGAGTTATCTATCATATTAAAGTCAATTGTATTCCAATATTTGTGAAGCTGATTCCACTGATATTAACTTATCTGTTATATTGATGTGACTTAAACTAAACTGTCTGTTCAACTCAATCTGACTACTTTGACCTATTTATTGCATTAAACTTACATAAATTGAGCTATCTGTGATATTAAGTCAATTATACTCCAATAGTTGTGAACCTGATTCCACTGATATTGACTTATCTGTTATATTGATGTGACTTAAACTAAACTGTCTGTTCAACTCAATCTGACTACTTTGACCTATTTATTGCATTAAAGTTACATAAATCGAGCTATCTGTGATATTAAAGTCAATTGTACTCCAACAGTGGTGAAGCTGATTCCACTGATATTAACTTATCTGTTATATTGATGTGACTTAAACTAAACTGTCTGTTCAACTCAATCTGACTACTTTGACCTATTTATTCCATTAAAGTTACATAAATTGAGCTATCTGTGATATTAAAGTCAATTGTACTCCAATAGTTGTGAACCTGATTCCACTGATATTAACTTATCTGTTATATTGATGTGACTTAAACTAAACTGTCTGTTCAACTCAATCTGACTACTTTCACCTATTTATTGCATTAAAGTTACATAAATCGAGCTATCTGTGATATTAAGTCAATTATACTCCAATAGTTGTGAACCTGATTCCACTGATATTGACTTATCTGTTATATTGATGTGACTTAAACTAAACTGTCTGTTCAACTCAATCTGACTACTTTGACCTATTTATTGCATTAAAGTTACATAAATCGAGCTATCTGTGATGTTAAAGTCAATTGTACTCCAATAGTTGTGAAGCTGATTCCACTGATATTAACTTATCTGTTATATTGATGTGACTTAAACTAAACTGTCTGTTCAACTCAATCTGACTACTTTGACCTATTTATTGCATTAAAGTTACATAAATTGAGTTATCTGTGATATTAAAATCAATTGTATTCCAATATTTGTGAAGCTGATTCCACTGATATTAACTTATCCGTTATATTGATGCGACTTAAACTAAACTGTCTGTTCAACTCAATATGACTACTTTGACCTATTTATTGCATTAAAGAAACATAAATTGAACTATCTGTGATATTAAGTCAATTATACTCCAATAGTTGTGAAGCTGATTCCACTGATATTGACTTATCTGTTATATTGATGTGACTTAAACTAAACTGTCTGTTCAACTCAATCTGACTACTTTGACCTATTTATTGCATTAAAGTTACATAAATCGAGCTATCTGTGATAATAAAGTCAATTGTACTCCAACAGTGGTGAAGCTGATTCCACTGATATTAACTTATCTGTTATATTGATGTGACTTAAACTAAACTGTCTGTTCAACTCAATCTGACTACTTTGACCTATTTATTGCATTAAAGTTACATAAATTGAGCTATCTGTGATATTAAAGTCAATTGTTCTCCAATATTTGTGAAGCTGATTCCACTGATATTAACTTATCTGTTATATTGATGTGACTTAAACTAAACTGTCTGTTCAACTCAATCTGACTACTTTGACCTATTTATTGCATTAAACTTACATAAATTGAGCTATCTGTGATATTAAGTCAATTATACTCCAATAGTTGTGAACCTGATTCCACTGATATTGACTTATCTGTTATATTGATGTGACTTAAACTAAACTGTCTGTTCAACTCAATCTGACTACTTTCACCTATTTATTGCATTAAAGTTACATAAATCGAGCTATCTGTGATATTAAGTCAATTATACTCCAATAGTTGTGAACCTGATTCCACTGATATTGACTTATCTGTTATATTGATGTGACTTAAACTAAACTGTCTGTTCAACTCAATCTGACTACTTTGACCTATTTATTGCATTAAAGTTACATAAATCGAGCTATCTGTGATGTTAAAGTCAATTGTACTCCAATAGTTGTCAAGCTGATTCCACTGATATTAACTTATCTGTTATATTGATGTGACTGAAACTAAACTGTCTGTTCAACTCAATCTGACTACTTTGACCTATTTATTGCATTAAAGTTACATAAATTGAGTTATCTGTGATATTAAAATCAATTGTATTCCAATATTTGTGAAGCTGATTCCACTGATATTAACTTATCCGTTATATTGATGTGACTTAAACTAAACTGTCTGTTCAACTCAATCTGACTACTTTGACCTATTTATTGCATTAAAGTTACATAAATCGAGCTATCTGTGATGTTAAAGTCAATTGTACTCCAATAGTTGTGAACCTGATTCCACTGGTATTAACTTATCTGTTCTATTGATATGACTTAAACTAAACTGTCTGTTCAACTCAATCTGACTACTTTGACCTATTTATTGCATTAAAGTTACATAAATCGAGCTATCTGTGATGTTAAAGTCAATTGTACTCCAATAGTTGTGAAGCTGATTCCACTGATATTAACTTATCTGTTATATTGATGTGACTTAAACTAAACTGTCTGTTCAACTCAATCTGACTACTTTGACCTATTTATTGCATTAAAGTTACATAAATTGAGTTATCTGTGATATTAAAATCAATTGTATTCCAATATTTGTGAAGCTGATTCCACTGATATTAACTTATCCGTTATATTGATGTGACTTAAACTAAACTGTCTGTTCAACTCAATCTGACTACTTTGACCTATTTATTGCATTAAAGAAACATAAATTGAGTTATCTGTGATATTAAGTCAATTATACTCCAATAGTTGTGAACCTGATTCCACTGATATTGATTTATCTGTTATATTGATGTGACTTAAACTAAACTGTCTGTTCAACTCAATCTGACTACTTTTACCTATTTATTGCATTAAAGTTACATAAATCGAGCTATCTGTGATGTTAAAGTCAATTGTACTCCAATAGTTGTCAAGCTGATTCCACTGATATTAACTTATCTGTTATATTGATGTGACTTAAACTAAACTGTCTGTTCAACTCAATCTGACTACTTTGACCTATTTATTGCATTAAAGTTACATAAATTGAGTTATTTATCATATTAAAGTCAATTGTATTCCAATATTTGTGAAGCTGATTCCACTGATATTAACTTATCTGTTATATTGATGTGACTTAAACTAAACTGTCTGTTCAACTCAATCTGACTACTTTGACCTATTTATTGCATTAAACTTACATAAATTGAGCTATCTGTGATATTAAGTCAATTATACTCCAATAGTTGTGAACCTGATTCCACTGATATTGACTTATCTGTTATATTGATGTGACTTAAACTAAACTGTCTGTTCAACTCAATCTGACTACTTTGACCTATTTATTGCATTAAAGTTACATAAATCGAGCTATCTGTGATATTAAAGTCAATTGTACTCCAACAGTGGTGAAGCTGATTCCACTGATATTAACTTATCTGTTATATTGATGTGACTTAAACTAAACTGTCTGTTCAACTCAATCTGACTACTTTGACCTATTTATTGCATTAAAGTTACATAAATTGAGCTATCTGTGATATTAAAGTCAATTGTTCTCCAATATTTGTGAAGCTGATTCCACTGATATTAACTTATCTGTTATATTGATGTGACTTAAACTAAACTGTCTGTTCAACTCAATCTGACTACTTTGACCTATTTATTGCATTAAACTTACATAAATTGAGCTATCTGTGATATTAAGTCAATTATACTCCAATAGTTGTGAACCTGATTCCACTGATATTGACTTATCTGTTATATTGATGTGACTTAAACTAAACTGTCTGTTCAACTCAATCTGACTACTTTGACCTATTTATTGCATTAAAGTTACATAAATCGAGCTATCTGTGATATTAAAGTCAATTGTACTCCAACAGTTGTGAAGCTGATTCCACTGATATTAACTTATCTGTTATATTGATGTGACTTAAACTAAACTGTCTGTTCAACTCAATCTGACTACTTTGACCTATTTATTGCATTAAACTTACATAAATTGAGCTATCTGTGATATTAAGTCAATTATACTCCAATAGTTGTGAACCTGATTCCACTGATATTGACTTATCTGTTATATTGATGTGACTTAAACTAAACTGTCTGTTCAACTCAATCTGACTACTTTGACCTATTTATTGCATTAAAGTTACATAAATCGAGCTATCTGTGATGTTAAAGTCAATTGTACTCCAATAGTTGTGAAGCTGATTCCACTGATATTAACTTATCTGTTATATTGATGTGACTTAAACTAAACTGTCTGTTCAACTCAATCTGACTACTTTGACCTATTTATTGCATTAAAGTTACATAAATTGAGTTATCTGTGATATTAAAATCAATTGTATTCCAATATTTGTGAAGCTGATTCCACTGATATTAACTTATCCGTTATATTGATGTGACTTAAACTAAACTGTCTGTTCAACTCAATCTGACTACTTTGACCTATTTATTGCATTAAAGAAACATAAATTGAACTATCTGTGATATTAAGTCAATTATACTCCAATAGTTGTGAACCTGATTCCACTGATATTGACTTATCTGTTATATTGATGTGACTTAAACTAGACTGTCTGTTCAACTCAATCTGACTACTTTGACCTATTTATTGCATTAAAGTTACATAAATCGAGCTATCTGTGATGTTAAAGTCAATTGTACTCCAATAGTTGTCAAGCTGATTCCACTGATATTAACTTATCTGTTATATTGATGTGACTTAAACTAAACTGTCTGTTCAACTCAATCTGACTACTTTGACCTATTTATTGCATTAAAGTTACATAAATTGAGTTATTTATCATATTAAAGCCAATTGTATTCCAATATTTGTGAAGCTGATTCCACTGATATTAACTTATCTGTTATATTGATGTGACTTAAACTAAACTGTCTGTTCAACTCAATCTGACTACTTTGACCTATTTATTGCATTAAACTTACATAAATTGAGCTATCTGTGATATTAAGTCAATTATACTCCAATAGTTGTGAACCTGATTCCACTGATATTGACTTATCTGTTATATTGATGTGACTTAAACTAAACTGTCTGTTCAACTCAATCTGACTACTTTGACCTATTTATTGCATTAAAGTTACATAAATCGAGCTATCTGTGATATTAAAGTCAATTGTACTCCAACAGTGGTGAAGCTGATTCCACTGATATTAACTTATCTGTTATATTGATGTGACTTAAACTAAACTGTCTGTTCAACTCAATCTGACTACTTTGACCTATTTATTGCATTAAAGTTACATAAATTGAGCTATCTGTGATATTAAAGTCAATTGTTCTCCAATATTTGTGAAGCTGATTCCACTGATATTAACTTATCTGTTATATTAATGTGACTTAAACTAAACTGTCTGTTCAACTCAATCTGACTACTTTGACCTATTTATTGCATTAAACTTACATAAATTGAGCTATCTGTGATATTAAGTCAATTATACTCCAATAGTTGTGAACCTGATTCCACTGATATTGACTTATCTGTTATATTGATGTGACTTAAACTAAACTGTCTGTTCAACTCAATCTGACTACTTTGACCTATTTATTGCATTAAAGTTACATAAATCGAGCTATCTGTGATGTTAAAGTCAATTGTACTCCAATAGTTGTGAAGCTGATTCCACTGATATTAACTTATCTGTTATATTGATGTGACTTAAACTAAACTGTCTGTTCAACTCAATCTGACTACTTTGACCTATTTATTGCATTAAAGTTACATAAATTGAGTTATCTGTGATATTAAAATCAATTGTATTCCAATATTTGTGAAGCTGATTCCACTGATATTAACTTATCCGTTATATTGATGTGACTTAAACTAAACTGTCTGTTCAACTCAATATGACTACTTTGACCTATTTATTGCATTAAACTTACATAAATTGAACTATCTGTGATGTTAAGTCAATTATACTCCAATAGTTGTGAACCTGATTCCACTGATATTGACTTATCTGTTATATTGATGTGACTTAAACTAGACTGTCTGTTCAACTCAATCTGACTACTTTGACCTATTTATTGCATTAAAGTTACATAAATTGAGCTATCTGTGATATTAAAGTTAATTGTACTCCAACAGTTGTGAAGCTGAATCCACTGATATTAACTTATCTGTTACATTGATGTGACTTAAACTAAACTGTCTGTTCAACTCAATCTGACTACTTTGACCTATTTATTGCATTAAAGTTACATAAATTGAGCTACCTGTGATATTAAAGTTAATTGTACTCCAACAGTTGTGAAGCTGAATCCACTGATATTAACTTATCTGTTATATTGATGTGACTTAAACTAAACTGTCTGTTCAACTCAATCTGACTACTTTGACCTATTTATTGCATTATAGTTACATAAATCGAGCTATCTGTAATGTTAAAGTCAATTGTACTCCAATAGTTGTGAAGCTGAATCCACTGATATTAACTTATCTGTTATATTGATGTGACTTAAACTAAACTGTCTGTTCAACTCAATATGACTACTTTGACCTATTTATTGCATTAAAGTTACATAAATTGAGGTATCTGTGATATTAAGTCAATTATACTCCAATAGTTGTGAACCTGATTCCACTGATATTGACTTATCTGTTATATTGATGTGACTTAAACTAAACTGTCTG
Organism: Ostrea denselamellosa; assembly: GCA_024699665.1. Classification (NCBI taxonomy): domain Eukaryota; kingdom Metazoa; phylum Mollusca; class Bivalvia; order Ostreida; family Ostreidae; genus Ostrea; species Ostrea denselamellosa. The sequence goes on along the minus strand of JAMZEH010000045.1, from coordinate 6,332,875 downwards.
TTCAACTCAATCTGACTACTTTGACCTATTTATTGCATTAAAGTTACATAAATCGAGCTACCTGTGATGTTAAAGTCACTTGTACTCCAATAGTTGTGAAGCTGATTCCACTGATATTAACTTATCTGTTATATTGATGTGACTTAAACTAAACTGTCTGTTCAACTCAATCTGACTACTTTGAACTATTTATTGCATTAAACTTACATAAATCGAGCTATCTGTGATGTTAAAGTCAATTGTACTCCAATAGTTGTGAAGCTGATTCCACTGATATTAACTTATCTGTTATATTGATGTGACTTAAACTAAACTGTCTGTTCAACTCAATCTGACTACTTTGACCTATTTATTGCATTAAACTTACATAAATTGAGTTATCTATCAAATTAAAGCCAATTGTATTCCAATATTTGTGAAGCTGATTCCACTGATATTAACTTATCCGTTATATTGATGTGACTTAAACTAAACTGTCTGTTCAACTCAATCTGACTACTTTGACCTATTTATTGCATTAAAGAAACATAAATTGAGTTATCTGTGATATTAAGTCAATTATACTCCAATAGTTGTGAACCTGATTCCACTGATATTGATTTATCTGTTATATTGATGTGACTTAAACTAAACTGTCTGTTCAACTCAATCTGACTACTTTTACCTATTTATTGCATTAAAGTTACATAAATCGAGCTATCTGTGATGTTAAAGTCAATTGTACTCCAATAGTTGTCAAGCTGATTCCACTGATATTAACTTATCTGTTATATTGATGTGACTTAAACTAAACTGTCTGTTCAACTCAATCTGACTACTTTGACCTATTTATTGCATTAAACTTACATAAATTGAGCTATCTGTGATATTAAGTCAATTATACTCCAATAGTTGTGAACCTGATTCCACTGATATTGACTTATCTGTTATATTGATGTGACTTAAACTAAACTGTCTGTTCAACTCAATCTGACTACTTTGACCTATTTATTGCATTAAAGTTACATAAATCGAGCTATCTGTGATATTAAAGTCAATTGTACTCCAACAGTGGTGAAGCTGATTCCACTGATATTAACTTATCTGTTATATTGATGTGACTTAAACTAAACTGTCTGTTCAACTCAATCTGACTACTTTGACCTATTTATTGCATTAAAGTTACATAAATTGAGCTATCTGTGATATTAAAGTCAATTGTTCTCCAATATTTGTGAAGCTGATTCCACTGATATTAACTTATCTGTTATATTGATGTGACTTAAACTAAACTGTCTGTTCAACTCAATCTGACTACTTTGACCTATTTATTGCATTAAACTTACATAAATTGAGCTATCTGTGATATTAAGTCAATTATACTCCAATAGTTGTGAACCTGATTCCACTGATATTGACTTATCTGTTATATTGATGTGACTTAAACTAAACTGTCTGTTCAACTCAATCTGACTACTTTGACCTATTTATTGCATTAAAGTTACATAAATCGAGCTATCTGTGATATTAAAGTCAATTGTACTCCAACAGTTGTGAAGCTGATTCCACTGATATTAACTTATCTGTTATATTGATGTGACTTAAACTAAACTGTCTGTTCAACTCAATCTGACTACTTTGACCTATTTATTGCATTAAACTTACATAAATTGAGCTATCTGTGATATTAAGTCAATTATACTCCAATAGTTGTGAACCTGATTCCACTGATATTGACTTATCTGTTATATTGATGTGACTTAAACTAAACTGTCTGTTCAACTCAATCTGACTACTTTGACCTATTTATTGCATTAAAGTTACATAAATCGAGCTATCTGTGATGTTAAAGTCAATTGTACTCCAATAGTTGTGAAGCTGATTCCACTGATATTAACTTATCTGTTATATTGATGTGACTTAAACTAAACTGTCTGTTCAACTCAATCTGACTACTTTGACCTATTTATTGCATTAAAGTTACATAAATTGAGTTATCTGTGATATTAAAATCAATTGTATTCCAATATTTGTGAAGCTGATTCCACTGATATTAACTTATCCGTTATATTGATGTGACTTAAACTAAACTGTCTGTTCAACTCAATATGACTACTTTGACCTATTTATTGCATTAAACTTACATAAATTGAACTATCTGTGATGCTAAGTCAATTATACTCCAATAGTTGTGAACCTGATTCCACTGATATTGACTTATCTGTTATATTGATGTGACTTAAACTAGACTGTCTGTTCAACTCAATCTGACTACTTTGACCTATTTATTGCATTAAAGTTACATAAATTGAGCTATCTGTGATATTAAAGTTAATTGTACTCCAACAGTTGTGAAGCTGAATCCACTGATATTAACTTATCTGTTACATTGATGTGACTTAAACTAAACTGTCTGTTCAACTCAATCTGACTACTTTGACCTATTTATTGCATTAAAGTTACATAAATTGAGCTACCTGTGATATTAAAGTTAATTGTACTCCAACAGTTGTGAAGCTGAATCCACTGATATTAACTTATCTGTTATATTGATGTGACTTAAACTAAACTGTCTGTTCAACTCAATCTGACTACTTTGACCTATTTATTGCATTATAGTTACATAAATCGAGCTATCTGTAATGTTAAAGTCAATTGTACTCCAATAGTTGTGAAGCTGATTCCACTGATATTAACTGATCTGTTATATTGATGTGACTTAAACTAAACTGTCTGTTCAACTCAATATGACTACTTTGACCTATTTATTGCATTAAAGTTACATAAATTGAGGTATCTGTGATATTAAGTCAATTATACTCCAATAGTTGTGAACCTGATTCCACTGATATTGACTTATCTGTTATATTGATGTGACTTAAACTAAACTGTCTGTTCAACTCAATCTGACTACTTTTACCTATTTATTGCATTAAAGTTACATAAATCGAGCTATCTGTGATGTTAAAGTCAATTGTACTCCAATAGGTGTCAAGCTGATTCCACTGATATTAACTTATCTGTTATATTGATGTGACTTAAACTAAACTGTCTGTTCAACTCAATCTGACTACTTTGACCTATTTATTGCATTAAAGTTACATAAATTGAGTTATTTATCATATTAAAGCCAATTGTATTCCAATATTTGTGAAGCTGATTCCACTGATATTAACTTATCTGTTATATTGATGTGACTTAAACTAAACTGTCTGTTCAACTCAATCTGACTACTTTGACCTATTTATTGCATTAAACTTACATAAATTGAGCTATCTGTGATATTAAGTCAATTATACTCCAATAGTTGTGAACCTGATTCCACTGATATTGACTTATCTGTTATATTGATGTGACTTAAACTAAACTGTCTGTTCAACTCAATCTGACTACTTTGACCTATTTATTGCATTAAAGTTACATAAATCGAGCTATCTGTGATATTAAAGTCAATTGTACTCCAACAGTGGTGAAGCTGATTCCACTGATATTAACTTATCTGTTATATTGATGTGACTTAAACTAAACTGTCTGTTCAACTCAATCTGACTACTTTGACCTATTTATTGCATTAAAGTTACATAAATTGAGCTATCTGTGATATTAAAGTCAATTGTTCTCCAATATTTGTGAAGCTGATTCCACTGATATTAACTTATCTGTTATATTGATGTGACTTAAACTAAACTGTCTGTTCAACTCAATCTGACTACTTTGACCTATTTATTGCATTAAACTTACATAAATTGAGCTATCTGTGATATTAAGTCAATTATACTCCAATAGTTGTGAACCTGATTCCACTGATATTGACTTATCTGTTATATTGATGTGACTTAAACTAAACTGTCTGTTCAACTCAATCTGACTACTTTGACCTATTTATTGCATTAAAGTTACATAAATCGAGCTATCTGTGATATTAAAGTCAATTGTACTCCAACAGTTGTGAAGCTGATTCCACTGATATTAACTTATCTGTTATATTGATGTGACTTAAACTAAACTGTCTGTTCAACTCAATCTGACTACTTTGACCTATTTATTGCATTAAACTTACATAAATTGAGCTATCTGTGATATTAAGTCAATTATACTCCAATAGTTGTGAACCTGATTCCACTGATATTGACTTATCTGTTATATTGATGTGACTTAAACTAAACTGTCTGTTCAACTCAATCTGACTACTTTGACCTATTTATTGCATTAAAGTTACATAAATCGAGCTATCTGTGATGTTAAAGTCAATTGTACTCCAATAGTTGTGAAGCTGATTCCACTGATATTAACTTATCTGTTATATTGATGTGACTTAAACTAAACTGTCTGTTCAACTCAATCTGACTACTTTGACCTATTTATTGCATTAAAGTTACATAAATTGAGTTATCTGTGATATTAAAATCAATTGTATTCCAATATTTGTGAAGCTGATTCCACTGATATTAACTTATCCGTTATATTGATGTGACTTAAACTAAACTGTCTGTTCAACTCAATATGACTACTTTGACCTATTTATTGCATTAAACTTACATAAATTGAACTATCTGTGATGTTAAGTCAATTATACTCCAATAGTTGTGAACCTGATTCCACTGATATTGACTTATCTGTTATATTGATGTGACTTAAACTAGACTGTCTGTTCAACTCAATCTGACTACTTTGACCTATTTATTGCATTAAAGTTACATAAATTGAGCTATCTGTGATATTAAAGTTAATTGTACTCCAACAGTTGTGAAGCTGAATCCACTGATATTAACTTATCTGTTACATTGATGTGACTTAAACTAAACTGTCTGTTCAACTCAATCTGACTACTTTGACCTATTTATTGCATTAAAGTTACATAAATTGAGCTACCTGTGATATTAAAGTTAATTGTACTCCAACAGTTGTGAAGCTGAATCCACTGATATTAACTTATCTGTTATATTGATGTGACTTAAACTAAACTGTCTGTTCAACTCAATCTGACTACTTTGACCTATTTATTGCATTATAGTTACATAAATCGAGCTATCTGTAATGTTAAAGTCAATTGTACTCCAATAGTTGTGAAGCTGATTCCACTGATATTAACTTATCTGTTATATTGATGTGACTTAAACTAAACTGTCTGTTCAACTCAATATGACTACTTTGACCTATTTATTGCATTAAAGTTACATAAATTGAGGTATCTGTGATATTAAGTCAATTATACTCCAATAGTTGTGAACCTGATTCCACTGATATTGACTTATCTGTTATATTGATGTGACTTAAACTAAACTGTCTGTTCAACTCAATCTGACTACTTTGACCTATTTATTGCATTAAAGTTACATAAATCGAGCTACCTGTGATGTTAAAGTCACTTGTACTCCAATAGTTGTGAAGCTGATTCCACTGATATTAACTTATCTGTTATATTGATGTGACTTAAACTAAACTGTCTGTTCAACTCAATCTGACTACTTTGACCTATTTATTGCATTAAAGTTACATAAATTGAGCTATCTGTGATATTAAAGTCAATTGTTCTCCAATATTTGTGAAGCTGATTCCACTGATATTAACTTATCTGTTATATTGATGTGACTTAAACTAAACTGTCTGTTCAACTCAATCTGACTACTTTGACCTATTTATTGCATTAAACTTACATAAATTGAGCTATCTGTGATATTAAGTCAATTATACTCCAATAGTTGTGAACCTGATTCCACTGATATTGACTTATCTGTTATATTGATGTGACTTAAACTAAACTGTCTGTTCAACTCAATCTGACTACTTTGACCTATTTATTGCATTAAAGTTACATAAATCGAGCTATCTGTGATGTTAAAGTCAATTGTACTCCAATAGTTGTGAAGCTGATTCCACTGATATTAACTTATCTGTTATATTGATGTGACTTAAACTAAACTGTCTGTTCAACTCAATCTGACTACTTTGACCTATTTATTGCATTAAAATTACATAAATTGAGTTATCTATCATATTAAAGCCAATTGTATTCCAATATTTGTGAAGCTGATTCCACTGATATTAACTTATCCGTTATATTGATGTGACTTAAACTAAACTGTCTGTTCAACTCAATCTGACTACTTTGACCTATTTATTGCATTAAAGTTACATAAATTGAGTTATCTGTGATATTAAAATCAATTGTATTCCAATATTTGTGAAGCTGATTCCACTGATATTAACTTATCCGTTATATTGATGTGACTTAAACTAAACTGTCTGTTCAACTCAATCTGACTACTTTGACCTATTTATTGCATTAAACTTACATAAATTGAACTATCTGTGATGTTAAGTCAATTATACTCCAATAGTTGTGAACCTGATTCCACTGATATTGACTTATCTGTTATATTGATGTGACTTAAACTAGACTGTCTGTTCAACTCAATCTGACTACTTTGACCTATTTATTGCATTAAAGTTACATAAATTGAGCTATCTGTGATATCAAAGTTAATTGTACTCCAACAGTTGTGAAGCTGAATCCACTGATATTAACTTATCTGTTACATTGATGTGACTTAAACTAAACTGTCTGTTCAACTCAATCTGACTACTTTGACCTATTTATTGCATTAAAGTTACATAAATTGAGCTATCTGTGATATTAAAGTTAATTGTACTCCAACAGTTGTGAAGCTGAATCCACTGATATTAACTTATCTGTTATATTGATGTGACTTAAACTAAACTGTCTGTTCAACTCAATCTGACTACTTTGACCTATTTATTGCATTATAGTTACATAAATCGAGCTATCTGTAATGTTAAAGTCAATTGTACTCCAATAGTTGTGAAGCTGATTCCACTGATATTAACTTATCTGTTATATTGATGTGACTTAAACTAAACTGTCTGTTCAACTCAATATGACTACTTTGACCTATTTATTGCATTAAAGTTACATAAATTGAGCTATCTGTGATATTAAGTCAATTATACTCCAATAGTTGTGAACCTGATTCCACTGATATTGACTTATCTGTTATATTGATGTGACTTAAACTAAACTGTCTGTTCAACTCAATATGACTACTTTGACCTATTTATTGCATTAAAGTTACATAAATTGAGCTATCTGTGATATTAAAGTCAATTGTTCTCCAATATTTGTGAAGCTGATTCCACTGATATTAACTTATCTGTTATATTGATGTGACTTAAACTAAACTGTCTGTTCAACTCAATCTGACTACTTTGACCTATTTATTGCATTAAAGTTACATAAATTGAGCTATCTGTGATATTAAAGTCAATTGTTCTCCAATATTTGTGAAGCTGATTCCACTGATATTAACTTATCTGTTATATTGATGTGACTTAAACTAAACTGTCTGTTCAACTCAATCTGACTACTTTGACCTATTTATTGCATTAAACTTACATAAATCGAGCTATCTGTGATGTTAAAGTCAATTGTACTCCAATAGTTGTGAAGCTGATTCCACTGATATTAACTTATCTGTTATATTGATGTGACTTAAACTAAACTGTCTGTTCAACTCAATCTGACTACTTTGACCTATTTATTGCATTAAACTTACATAAATTGAGTTATCTATCAAATTAAAGCCAATTGTATTCCAATATTTGTGAAGCTGATTCCACTGATATTAACTTATCCGTTATATTGATGTGACTTAAACTAAACTGTCTGTTCAACTCAATCTGACTACTTTGACCTATTTATTGCATTAAAGAAACATAAATTGAGTTATCTGTGATATTAAGTCAATTATACTCCAATAGTTGTGAACCTGATTCCACTGATATTGATTTATCTGTTATATTGATGTGACTTAAACTAAACTGTCTGTTCAACTCAATCTGACTACTTTTACCTATTTATTGCATTAAAGTTACATAAATCGAGCTATCTGTGATGTTAAAGTCAATTGTACTCCAATAGTTGTCAAGCTGATTCCACTGATATTAACTTATCTGTTATATTGATGTGACTTAAACTAAACTGTCTGTTCAACTCAATCTGACTACTTTGACCTATTTATTGCATTAAAGTTACATAAATTGAGTTATTTATCATATTAAAGCCAATTGTATTCCAATATTTGTGAACCTGATTCCACTGATATTGACTTATCTGTTATATTGATGTGACTTAAACTAAACTGTCTGTTCAACTCAATCTGACTACTTTGACCTATTTATTGCATTAAAGTTACATAAATCGAGCTATCTGTGATATTAAAGTCAATTGTACTCCAACAGTGGTGAAGCTGATTCCACTGATATTAACTTATCTGTTATATTGATGTGACTTAAACTAAACTGTCTGTTCAACTCAATCTGACTACTTTGACCTATTTATTGCATTAAAGTTACATAAATTGAGCTATCTGTGATATTAAAGTCAATTGTTCTCCAATATTTGTGAAGCTGATTCCACTGATATTAACTTATCTGTTATATTGATGTGACTTAAACTAAACTGTCTGTTCAACTCAATCTGACTACTTTGACCTATTTATTGCATTAAACTTACATAAATTGAGCTATCTGTGATATTAAGTCAATTATACTCCAATAGTTGTGAACCTGATTCCACTGATATTGACTTATCTGTTATATTGATGTGACTTAAACTAAACTGTCTGTTCAACTCAATCTGACTACTTTGACCTATTTATTGCATTAAAGTTACATAAATCGAGCTATCTGTGATGTTAAAGTCAATTGTACTCCAATAGTTGTGAAGCTGATTCCACTGATATTAACTTATCTGTTATATTGATGTGACTTAAACTAAACTGTCTGTTCAACTCAATCTGACTACTTTGACCTATTTATTGCATTAAAATTACATAAATTGAGTTATCTATCATATTAAAGCCAATTGTATTCCAATATTTGTGAAGCTGATTCCACTGATATTAACTTATCCGTTATATTGATGTGACTTAAACTAAACTGTCTGTTCAACTCAATCTGACTACTTTGACCTATTTATTGCATTAAAGTTACATAAATTGAGTTATCTGTGATATTAAAATCAATTGTATTCCAATATTTGTGAAGCTGATTCCACTGATATTAACTTATCCGTTATATTGATGTGACTTAAACTAAACTGTCTGTTCAACTCAATATGACTACTTTCACCTATTTATTGCATTAAATTTACATAAATTGAACTATCTGTGATATTAAGTCAATTATACTCCAATAGTTGTGAACCTGATTCCACTGATATTGACCTATCTGTTATATTGATGTGACTTAAACTAAACTGTCTGTTCAACTCAATCTGACTACTTTGACCTATTTATTGCATTAAAGTTACATAAATCGAGCTATCTGTGATGTTAAAGTCAATTGTACTCCAATAGTTGTGAAGCTGATTCCACTGGTATTAACTTATGTGTTCTATTGATGTGACTTAAACTAAACTGTCTGTTCAACTCAATCTGACTACTTTGACCTATTTATTGCATTAAAGTTACATAAATTGAGTTATCTATGATATTAAAGCCAATTGTATTCCAATATTTGTGAAGCTGATTCCACTGATATTAACTTATCTGTTATATTGATGTGATTTAAACTAAACTGTCTGTTCAACTCAATATGACTACTTTGACCTATTTATTGCATTAAACTTAAATAAATTGAGCTATCTGTGATATTAAGTCAATTATACTCCAATAGTTGTGAACCTGATTCCACTGATAGTGACTGATCTGTTATATTGATGTGACTTAAACTAGACTGTCTGTTCAACTCAATCTGACTACTTTGACCTATTTATTGCATTAAAGTTACATAAATTGAGCTATCTGTGATATTAAAGTTAATTGTACTCCAACAGTTGTGAAGCTGAATCCACTGATATTAACTTATCTGTTACATTGATGTGACTTAAACTAAACTGTCTGTTCAACTCAATCTGACTACTTTGACCTATTTATTGCATTAAAGTTACATAAATTGAGTTATCTGTGATATTAAGTCAATTATACTCCAATAGTTGTGAACCTGATTCCACTGATATTGACTTATCTGTTATATTGATGTGACTTAAACTAAACTGTCTGTTCAACTCAATCTGACTACTTTGACCTATTTATTGCATTAAAGTTACATAAATCGAGCTATCTGTGATGTTAAAGTCAATTGTACTCCAATAGTTGTCAAGCTGATTCCACTGATATTAACTTATCTGTTATATTGATGTGACTTAAACTAAACTGTCTGTTCAACTCAATCTGACTACTTTGACCTATTTATTGCATTAAAGTTACATAAATTGAGTTATCTATGATATTAAAGCCAATTGTATTACAATATTTGTGAAGCTGATTCCACTGATATTAACTTATCTGTTATATTGATGTGACTTAAACTAAACTGTCTGTTCAACTCAATATGACTACTTTGACCTATTTATTGCATTAAACTTAAATAAATTGAGCTATCTGTGATATTAAGTCAATTATACTCCAATAGTTGTGAACCTGATTCCACTGATATTGACTTATCTGTTATATTGATGTGACTTAAACTGGACTGTCTGTTCAACTCAATCTGACTACTTTGACCTATTTATTGCATTAAAGTTACATAAATTGAGCTATCTGTGATATTAAAGTCAATTGTTCTCCAATATTTGTGAAGCTGATTCCACTGATATTAACTTATCTGTTATATTGATGTGACTTAAACTAAACTGTCTGTTCAACTCAATCTGACTACTTTTACCTATTTATTGCATTAAACTTACATAAATCGAGCTATCTGTGATGATAAGGTCAATTGTACTCCAATAGTTGTGAAGCTGATTCCACTGATATTAACTTATCTGTTATATTGATGTGACTTAAACTAAACTGTCTGTTCAACTCAATCTGACTACTTTGACCTATTTATTGCATTAAACTTACATAAATTGAGTTATCTATCAAATTAAAGCCAATTGTATTCCAATATTTGTGAAGCTGATTCCACTGATATTAACTTATCCGTTATATTGATGTGACTTAAACTAAACTGTCTGTTCAACTCAATATGACTACTTTGACCTATTTATTGCATTAAAGAAACATAAATTGAGTTATCTGTGATATTAAGTCAATTATACTCCAATAGTTGTGAACCTGATTCCACTGATATTGATTTATCTGTTATATTGATGTGACTTAAACTAAACTGTCTGTTCAACTCAATCTGACTACTTTTACCTATTTATTGCATTAAAGTTACATAAATCGAGCTATCTGTGATGTTAAAGTCAATTGTACTCCAATAGTTGTCAAGCTGATTCCACTGATATTAACTTATCCGTTATATTGATGTGACTTAAACTAAACTGTCTGTTCAATACAATCTGACTACTTTCACCTATTTATTGCATTAAAGTTACATAAATTGAATTATTTATCATATTAAAGCCAATTGTATTCCAATATTTGTGAAGCTGAATCCACTGATATTAACTGATCTGTTACATTGATGTGACTTAAACTAAACTGTCTGTTCAACTCAATCTGACTACTTTGACCTATTTATTGCATTAAAGTTACATAAATTGAGCTATCTGTGATATTAAAGTTAATTGTACTCCAATAGTTGTCAAGCTGAATCCACTGATATTAACTTATCTGTTATATTGATGTGACTTAAACTAAACTGTCTGTTCAACTCAATCTGACTACTTTGACCTATTTATTGCATTATAGTTACATAAATCGAGCTATCTGTAATGTTAAAGTCAATTGTACTCCAATAGTTGTGAAGCTGATTCCACTGATATTGACTTATCTGTTATGTTGATGTGACTTAAACTAAACTGTCTGTTCAACTCAATATGACTACTTTGACCTATTTATTGCATTAAACTTACATAAATTGAGCTATCTGTGATATTAAGTCAATTATACTCCAATAGTTGTGAACCTGATTCCACTGATATTGACTTATCTGTTATATTGATGTGACTTAAACTAAACTGTCTGTTCAACTCAATCTGACTACTTTGACCTATTTATTGCATTAAAGTTACATAAATCGAGCTATCTGTGATGTTAAAGTCACTTGTATTCCAATAGTTGTGAAGCTGATTCCACTGATATTAACTTATCTGTTATATTGATGTGACTTAAACTAAACTGTCTGTTCAACTCAATCTGACTACTTTTACCTATTTATTGCATTAAAGTTACATAAATTGAGTTATCTATGATATTAAAGCCAATTGTATTCCAATATTTGTGAAGCTGATTCCACTGATATTAACTTATCTGTTATATTGATGTGACTTAAACTAAACTGTCTGTTCAACTCAATCTGACTACTTTGACCTATTTATTGCATTAAACTTACAAAAATTGAGCTATCTGTGATATTAAGTCAATTATACTCCAATAGTTGTGAACCTGATTCCACTGATATTGATTTATCTGTTATATTGATGTGACTTAAACTAAACTGTCTGTTCAACTCAATCTGACTACTTTGACCTATTTATTGCATTAAAGTTACATAAATCGAGCTATCTGTGATGTTAAAGTCAATTGTACTCCAATAGTTGTCAAGCTGATTCCACTGATATTAACTTATCTGTTATATTGATGTGACTTAAACTAAACTGTCTGTTCAACTCAATATGACTACTTTGACCTATTTATTGCATTAAACTTAAATAAATTGAGCTATCTGTGATATTAAGTCAATTATACTCCAATAGTTGTGAACCTGATTCCACTGATATTGACTTATCTGTTATATTGATGTGACTTAAACTGGACTGTCTGTTCAACTCAATCTGACTACTTTGACCTATTTATTGCATTAAAGTTACATAAATTGAGCTATCTGTGATATTAAAGTCAATTGTTCTCCAATATTTGTGAAGCTGATTCCACTGATATTAACTTATCTGTTATATTGATGTGACTTAAACTAAACTGTCTGTTCAACTCAATCTGACTACTTTTACCTATTTATTGCATTAAACTTACATAAATCGAGCTATCTGTGATGATAAGGTCAATTGTACTCCAATAGTTGTGAAGCTGATTCCACTGATATTAACTTATCTGTTATATTGATGTGACTTAAACTAAACTGTCTGTTCAACTCAATCTGACTACTTTGACCTATTTATTGCATTAAACTTACATAAATTGAGTTATCTATCAAATTAAAGCCAATTGTATTCCAATATTTGTGAAGCTGATTCCACTGATATTAACTTATCTGTTATATTGATGTGACTTAAACTAAACTGTCTGTTCAACTCAATCTGACTACTTTGACCTATTTATTGCATTAAAGAAACATAAATTGAGTTATCTGTGATATTAAGTCAATTATACTCCAATAGTTGTGAACCTGATTCCACTGATATTGATTTATCTGTTATATTGATGTGACTTAAACTAAACTGTCTGTTCAACTCAATCTGACTACTTTTACCTATTTATTGCATTAAAGTTACATAAATCGAGCTATCTGTGATGTTAAAGTCAATTGTACTCCAATAGTTGTCAAGCTGATTCCACTGATATTAACTTATCCGTTATATTGATGTGACTTAAACTAAACTGTCTGTTCAATACAATCTGACTACTTTCACCTATTTATTGCATTAAAGTTACATAAATTGAATTATTTATCATATTAAAGCCAATTGTATTCCAATATTTGTGAAGCTGAATCCACTGATATTAACTGATCTGTTACATTGATGTGACTTAAACTAAACTGTCTGTTCAACTCAATCTGACTACTTTGACCTATTTATTGCATTAAAGTTACATAAATTGAGCTATCTGTGATATTAAAGTTAATTGTACTCCAATAGTTGTCAAGCTGAATCCACTGATATTAACTTATCTGTTATATTGATGTGACTTAAACTAAACTGTCTGTTCAACTCAATCTGACTACTTTGACCTATTTATTGCATTATAGTTACATAAATCGAGCTATCTGTAATGTTAAAGTCAATTGTACTCCAATAGTTGTGAAGCTGATTCCACTGATATTGACTTATCTGTTATGTTGATGTGACTTAAACTAAACTGTCTGTTCAACTCAATATGACTACTTTGACCTATTTATTGCATTAAACTTACATAAATTGAGCTATCTGTGATATTAAGTCAATTATACTCCAATAGTTGTGAACCTGATTCCACTGATATTGACTTATCTGTTATATTGATGTGACTTAAACTAAACTGTCTGTTCAACTCAATCTGACTACTTTGACCTATTTATTGCATTAAAGTTACATAAATCGAGCTATCTGTGATGTTAAAGTCACTTGTATTCCAATAGTTGTGAAGCTGATTCCACTGATATTAACTTATCTGTTATATTGATGTGACTTAAACTAAACTGTCTGTTCAACTCAATCTGACTACTTTTACCTATTTATTGCATTAAAGTTACATAAATTGAGTTATCTATGATATTAAAGCCAATTGTATTCCAATATTTGTGAAGCTGATTCCACTGATATTAACTTATCTGTTATATTGATGTGACTTAAACTAAACTGTCTGTTCAACTCAATCTGACTACTTTGACCTATTTATTGCATTAAACTTACAAAAATTGAGCTATCTGTGATATTAAGTCAATTATACTCCAATAGTTGTGAACCTGATTCCACTGATATTGATTTATCTGTTATATTGATGTGACTTAAACTAAACTGTCTGTTCAACTCAATCTGACTACTTTGACCTATTTATTGCATTAAAGTTACATAAATCGAGCTATCTGTGATGTTAAAGTCAATTGTACTCCAATAGTTGTCAAGCTGATTCCACTGATATTAACTTATCTGTTATATTGATGTGACTTAAACTAAACTGTCTGTTCAACTCAATCTGACTACTTTGACCTATTTATTGCATTAAAGTTACATAAATTGAGTTATTTATCATATTAAAGCCAATTGTATTCCAATATTTGTGAAGCTGATTCCACTGATATTAACTTATCTGTTATATTGATGTGACTTAAACTAAACTGTCTGTTCAACTCAATCTGACTACTTTGACCTATTTATTGCATTAAACTTACATAAATTGAGCTATCTGTGATATTAAGTCAATTATACTCCAATAGTTGTGAACCTGATTCCACTGATATTGACTTATCTGTTATATTGATGTGACTTAAACTAAACTGTCTGTTCAACTCAATCTGACTACTTTGACATATTTATTGCATTAAAGTTACATAAATCGAGCTATCTGTGATATTAAAGTCAATTGTACTCCAACAGTTGTGAAGCTGATTCCATTGATATTAACTTATCTGTTATATTGATGTGACTTAAACTAAACTGTCTGTTCAACTCAATCTGACTACTTTGACCTATTTATTGCATTAAAGTTACATAAATCGAGCTATCTGTGATATTAAAGTCAATTGTACTCCAACAGTTGTGAAGCTGATTCCACTGATATTAACTTATCTGTTATATTGATGTGACTTAAACTAAACTGTCTGTTCAACTCAATCTGACTACTTTGACCTATTTATTGCATTAAAGTTACATAAATTGAGTTATCTGTGATATTAAAATCAATTGTATTCCAATATTTGTGAAGCTGATTCCACTGATATTAACTTATCTGTTATATTGATGTGACTTAAACTAAACTGTCTGTTCAACTCAATCTGACTACTTTGACCTATTTATTGCATTAAACTTACATAAATTGAGCTATCTGTGATATTAAGTCAATTATACTCCAATAGTTGTGAACCTGATTCCACTGATATTGACTTATCTGTTATATTGATGTGACTTAAACTAAACTGTCTGTTCAACTCAATCTGACTACTTTGACCTATTTATTGCATTAAAGTTACATAAATCGAGCTATCTGTGATGTTAAAGTCAATTGTACTCCAATAGTTGTGAAGCTGATTCCACTGATATTAACTTATCTGTTATATTGATGTGACTTAAACTAAACTGTCTGTTCAACTCAATCTGACTACTTTGACCTATTTATTGCATTAAAATTACATAAATTGAGTTATCTATCATATTAAAGCCAATTGTATTCCAATATTTGTGAAGCTGATTCCACTGATATTAACTTATCCGTTATATTGATGTGACTTAAACTAAACTGTCTGTTCAACTCAATCTGACTACTTTGACCTATTTATTGCATTAAAGTTACATAAATTGAGTTATCTGTGATATTAAAATCAATTGTATTCCAATATTTGTGAAGCTGATTCCACTGATATTAACTTATCCGTTATATTGATGTGACTTAAACTAAACTGTCTGTTCAACTCAATATGACTACTTTGACCTATTTATTGCATTAAATTTACATAAATTGAACTATCTGTGATATTAAGTCAATTATACTCCAATAGTTGTGAACCTGATTCCACTGATATTGACCTATCTGTTATATTGATGTGACTTAAACTAAACTGTCTGTTCAACTCAATCTGACTACTTTGACCTATTTATTGCATTAAAGTTACATAAATCGAGCTATCTGTGATGTTAAAGTCAATTGTACTCCAATAGTTGTGAAGCTGATTCCACTGGTATTAACTTATGTGTTCTATTGATGTGACTTAAACTAAACTGTCTGTTCAACTCAATCTGACTACTTTGACCTATTTATTGCATTAAAGTTACATAAATTGAGTTATCTATGATATTAAAGCCAATTGTATTCCAATATTTGTGAAGCTGATTCCACTGATATTAACTTATCTGTTATATTGATGTGACTTAAACTAAACTATCTGTTCAACTCAATATGACTACTTTGACCTATTTATTGCATTAAACTTAAATAAATTGAGCTATCTGTGATATTAAGTCAATTATACTCCAATAGTTGTGAACCTGATTCCACTGATAGTGACTGATCTGTTATATTGATGTGACTTAAACTAGACTGTCTGTTCAACTCAATCTGACTACTTTGACCTATTTATTACATTAAAGTTACATAAATTGAGCTATCTGTGATATTAAAGTCAATTGTACTCCAACAGTTGTGAAGCTGAATCCACTGATATTAACTTATCTGTTACATTAATGTGACTTAAACTAAACTGTCTGTTCAACTCAATCTGACTACTTTGACCTATTTATTGCATTAAAGTTACATAAATTGAGTTATCTGTGATATTAAAATCAATTGTATTCCAATATTTGTGAAGCTGAATCCACTGATATTAACTTATCTGTTATATTGATGTGACTTAAACTAAACTGTCTGTTCAACTCAATATGACTATTTTGACCTATTTATTGCATTAAACTTACATAAATTGAGCTATCTGTGATATTAAGTCAATTATACTCCAATAGTTGTGAACCTGATTCCACTGATATTGACTTATCTGTTATATTGATGTGACTTAAACTAAACTGTCTGTTCAACTCAATCTGACTACTTTGACCTATTTATTGCATTAAAGTTACATAAATCGAGCTATCTGTGATGTTAAAGTCAATTGTACTCCAATAGTTGTCAAGCTGATTCCACTGATATTAACTTATCTGTTATATTGATGTGACTTAAACTAAACTGTCTGTTCAACTCAATCTGACTACTTTGACCTATTTATTGCATTAAAGTTACATAAATTGAGTTATCTATGATATTAAAGCCAATTGTATTCCAATATTTGTGAAGCTGATTCCACTGATATTAACGTATCTGTTATATTGATGTGACTTAAACTAAACTGTCTGTTCAACTCAATATGACTACTTTGACCTATTTATTGCATTAAACTTAAATAAATTGAGCTATCTGTGATATTAAGTCAATTATACTCCAATAGTTGTGAACCTGATTCCACTGATATTAACTTATCTGTTATATTGATGTGACTTAAACTAAACTGTCTGTTCAACTCAATCTGACTACTTTGACCTATTTATTGCATTAAAGTTACATAAATTGAGCTATCTGTGATATTAAAGTCAATTGTTCTCCAATATTTGTGAAGCTGATTCCACTGATATTAACTTATCTGTTATATTGATGTGACTTAAACTAAACTGTCTGTTCAACTCAATCTGACTACTTTGACCTATTTATTGCATTAAACTTACATAAATCGAGCTATCTGTGATGTTAAAGTCAATTGTACTCCAATAGTTGTGAAGCTGATTCCACTGATATTAACTTATCTGTTATATTGATGTGACTTAAACTAAACTGTCTGTTCAACTCAATCTGACTACTTTGACCTATTTATTGCATTAAACTTACATAAATTGAGCTATCTGTGATATTAAGTCAATTATACTCCAATAGTTATGAACCTGATTCCACTGATATTGACTTATCTGTTATATTGATGTGACTTAAACTAAACTGTCTGTTCAACTCAATCTGACTACTTTTACCTATTTATTGCATTAAAGTTACATAAATTGAGTTATCTATGATATTAAAGCCAATTGTATTCCAATATTTGTGAAGCTGATTCCACTGATATTAACTTATCTGTTATATTGATGTGACTTAAACTAAACTGTCTGTTCAACTCAATCTGACTACTTTTACCTATTTATTGCATTAAACTTACATAAATCGAGCTATCTGTGATGTTAAAGTCAATTGTACTCCAATAGTTGTGAAGCTGATTCCACTGATATTAACTTATCTGTTATATTGATGTGACTAAAACTAAACTGTCTGTTCAATACAATCTGACTACTTTCACCTATTTATTGCATTAAAGTTACATAAATTGAATTATTTATCATATTAAAGCCAATTGTATTCCAATATTTGTGAAGCTGATTCCACTGATATTAACTTATCTGTTATATTGATGTGACTTAAACTAAACTGTCTGTTCAACTCAATCTGACTACTTTGACCTATTTATTGCATTAAACTTACATAAATTGAGCTATCTGTGATATTAAGTCAATTATACTCCAATAGTTGTGAAGCTGATTCCACTGATATTGATTTATCTGTTATATTGATGTGACTTAAACTAAACTGTCTGTTCAACTCAATCTGACTACTTTGACCTATTTATTGCATTAAACTTACATAAATTGAGCTATCTGTGATATTAAGTCAATTATACTCCAATAGTTGTGAACCTGATTCCACTGATATTGACTTATCTGTTATATTGATGTGACTTAAACTAAACTGTCTGTTCAACTCAATCTGACTACTTTGACCTATTTATTGCATTAAAGTTACATAAATCGAGCTATCTGTGATATTAAAGTCAATTGTACTCCAACAGTTGTGAAGCTGATTCCACTGATATTAACTTATCTGTTATATTGATGTGACTTAAACTAAACTGTCTGTTCAACTCAATCTGACTACTTTGACCTATTTATTGCATTAAAGTTACATAAATTGAGTTATCTGTGATATTAAAATCAATTGTATTCCAATATTTGTGAAGCTGATTCCACTGATATTAACTGATCTGTTATATTGATGTGACTTAAACTAAACTGTCTGTTCAACTCAATCTGACTACTTTGACCTATTTATTGCATTAAACTTACATAAATTGAGCTATCTGTGATATTAAGTCAATTATACTCCAATAGTTGTGAACCTGATTCCACTGATATTGACTTATCTGTTATATTGATGTGACTTAAACTAAACTGTCTGTTCAACTCAATCTGACTACTTTGACCTATTTATTGCATTAAAGTTACATAAATCGAGCTATCTGTGATGTTAAAGTCAATTGTACTCCAATAGTTGTGAAGCTGATTCCACTGATATTAACTTATCTGTTATATTGATGTGACTTAAACTAAACTGTCTGTTCAACTCAATCTGACTACTTTGACCTATTTATTGCATTAAAATTACATAAATTGAGTTATCTATCATATTAAAGCCAATTGTATTCCAATATTTGTGAAGCTGATTCCACTGATATTAACTTATCCGTTATATTGATGTGACTTAAACTAAACTGTCTGTTCAACTCAATCTGACTACTTTGACCTATTTATTGCATTAAAGTTACATAAATTGAGTTATCTGTGATATTAAAATCAATTGTATTCCAATATTTGTGAAGCTGATTCCACTGATATTAACTTATCCGTTATATTGATGTGACTTAAACTAAACTGTCTGTTCAACTCAATATGACTACTTTGACCTATTTATTGCATTAAATTTACATAAATTGAACTATCTGTGATATTAAGTCAATTATACTCCAATAGTTGTGAACCTGATTCCACTGATATTGACCTATCTGTTATATTGATGTGACTTAAACTAAACTGTCTGTTCAACTCAATCTGACTACTTTGACCTATTTATTGCATTAAAGTTACATAAATCGAGCTATCTGTGATGTTAAAGTCAATTGTACTCCAATAGTTGTGAAGCTGATTCCACTGGTATTAACTTATGTGTTCTATTGATGTGACTTAAACTAAACTGTCTGTTCAACTCAATCTGACTACTTTGACCTATTTATTGCATTAAAGTTACATAAATTGAGTTATCTATGATATTAAAGCCAATTGTATTCCAATATTTGTGAAGCTGATTCCACTGATATTAACTTATCTGTTATATTGATGTGACTTAAACTAAACTATCTGTTCAACTCAATATGACTACTTTGACCTATTTATTGCATTAAACTTAAATAAATTGAGCTATCTGTGATATTAAGTCAATTATACTCCAATAGTTGTGAACCTGATTCCACTGATAGTGACTGATCTGTTATATTGATGTGACTTAAACTAGACTGTCTGTTCAACTCAATCTGACTACTTTGACCTATTTATTGCATTAAAGTTACATAAATTGAGCTATCTGTGATATTAAAGTTAATTGTACTCCAACAGTTGTGAAGCTGAATCCACTGATATTAACTTATCTGTTACATTGATGTGACTTAAACTAAACTGTCTGTTCAACTCAATCTGACTACTTTGACCTATTTATTGCATTAAAGTTACATAAATTGAGTTATCTGTGATATTAAAATCAATTGTATTCCAATATTTGTGAAGCTGAATCCACTGATATTAACTTATCTGTTATATTGATGTGACTTAAACTAAACTGTCTGTTCAACTCAATATGACTATTTTGACCTATTTATTGCATTAAACTTACATAAATTGAGCTATCTGTGATATTAAGTCAATTATACTCCAATAGTTGTGAACCTGATTCCACTGATATTGACTTATCTGTTATATTGATGTGACTTAAACTAAACTGTCTGTTCAACTCAATCTGACTACTTTGACCTATTTATTGCATTAAACTTACATAAATCGAGCTATCTGTGATGTTAAAGTCAATTGTACTCCAATAGTTGTGAAGCTGATTCCACTGATATTAACTTATCTGTTATATTGATGTGACTTAAACTAAACTGTCTGTTCAACTCAATCTGACTACTTTGACCTATTTATTGCATTAAACTTACATAAATTGAGTTATCTATCAAATTAAAGCCAATTGTATTCCAATATTTGTGAAGCTGATTCCACTGATATTAACTTACCCGTTATATTGATGTGACTTAAACTAAACTGTCTGTTCAACTCAATCTGACTACTTTGACCTATTTATTGCATTAAAGAAACATAAATTGTGTTATCTGTGATATTAAGTCAATTATACTCCAATAGTTGTGAACCTGATTCCACTGATATTGATTTATCTGTTATATTGATGTGACTTAAACTAAACTGTCTGTTCAACTCAATCTGACTACTTTGACCTATTTATTGCATTAAAGTTACATAAATCGAGCTATCTGTGATGTTAAAGTCAATTGTACTCCAATAGTTGTCAAGCTGATTCCACTGATATTAACTTATCTGTTATATTGATGTGACTTAAACTAAACTGTCTGTTCAATACAATCTGACTACTTTCACCTATTTATTGCATTAAAGTTACATAAATTGAATTATTTATCATATTAAAGCCAATTGTATTCCAATATTTGTGAAGCTGATTCCACTGATATTAACTTATCTGTTATATTGATGTGACTTAAACTAAACTGTCTGTTCAACTCAATCTGACTACTTTGACCTATTTATTGCATTAAACTTACATAAATTGAGCTATCTGTGATATTAAGTCAATTATACTCCAATAGTTGTGAAGCTGATTCCACTGATATTAACTTATCTGTTATATTGATGTGACTTAAACTAAACTATCTGTTCAACTCAATATGACTACTTTGACCTATTTATTGCATTAAACTTAAATAAATTGAGCTATCTGTGATATTAAGTCAATTATACTCCAATAGTTGTGAACCTGATTCCACTGATAGTGACTGATCTGTTATATTGATGTGACTTAAACTAGACTGTCTGTTCAACTCAATCTGACTACTTTGACCTATTTATTGCATTAAAGTTACATAAATTGAGCTATCTGTGATATTAAAGTTAATTGTACTCCAACAGTTGTGAAGCTGAATCCACTGATATTAACTTATCTGTTACATTGATGTGACTTAAACTAAACTGTCTGTTCAACTCAATCTGACTACTTTGACCTATTTATTGCATTAAAGTTACATAAATTGAGTTATCTGTGATATTAAAATCAATTGTATTCCAATATTTGTGAAGCTGAATCCACTGATATTAACTTATCTGTTATATTGATGTGACTTAAACTAAACTGTCTGTTCAACTCAATATGACTATTTTGACCTATTTATTGCATTAAACTTACATAAATTGAGCTATCTGTGATATTAAGTCAATTATACTCCAATAGTTGTGAACCTGATTCCACTGATATTGACTTATCTGTTATATTGATGTGACTTAAACTAAACTGTCTGTTCAACTCAATCTGACTACTTTGACCTATTTATTGCATTAAAGTTACATAAATTGAGTTATCTATGATATTAAAGCCAATTGTATTCCAATATTTGTGAAGCTGATTCCACTGATATTAACGTATCTGTTATATTGATGTGACTTAAACTAAACTGTCTGTTCAAGTCAATATGACTACTTTGACCTATTTATTGCATTAAACTTAAATAAATTGAGCTATCTGTGATATTAAGTCAATTATACTCCAATAGTTGTGAACCTGATTCCACTGATATTAACTTATCTGTTATATTGATGTGACTTAAACTGGACTGTCTGTTCAACTCAATCTGACTACTTTGACCTATTTATTGCATTAAAGTTACATAAATTGAGCTATCTGTGATATTAAAGTCAATTGTTCTCCAATATTTGTGAAGCTGATTCCACTGATATTAACTTATCTGTTATATTGATGTGACTTAAACTAAACTGTCTGTTCAACTCAATCTGACTACTTTTACCTATTTATTGCATTAAACTTACATAAATCGAGCTATCTGTGATGTTAAAGTCAATTGTACTCCAATAGTTGTGAAGCTGATTCCACTGATATTAACTTATCTGTTATATTGATGTGACTTAAACTAAACTGTCTGTTCAACTCAATCTGACTACTTTGACCTATTTATTGCATTAAACTTACATAAATTGAGTTATCTATCAAATTAAAGCCAATTGTATTCCAATATTTGTGAAGCTGATTCCACTGATATTAACTTACCCGTTATATTGATGTGACTTAAACTAAACTGTCTGTTCAACTCAATCTGACTACTTTGACCTATTTATTGCATTAAAGAAACATAAATTGAGTTATCTGTGATATTAAGTCAATTATACTCCAATAGTTGTGAACCTGATTCCACTGATATTGATTTATCTGTTATATTGATGTGACTTAAACTAAACTGTCTGTTCAACTCAATCTGACTACTTTTACCTATTTATTGCATTAAAGTTACATAAATCGAGCTATCTGTGATGTTAAAGTCAATTGTACTCCAATAGTTGTCAAGCTGATTCCACTGGTATTAACTTATCTGTTATATTGATGTGACTTAAACTAAACTGTCTGTTCAATACAATCTGACTACTTTCACCTATTTATTGCATTAAAGTTACATAAATTGAATTATTTATCATATTAAAGCCAATTGTATTCCAATATTTGTGAAGCTGATTCCACTGATATTAACTTATCTGTTATATTGATGTGACTTAAACTAAACTGTCTGTTCAACTCAATCTGACTACTTTGACCTATTTATTGCATTAAACTTACATAAATTGAGCTATCTGTGATATTAAGTGAATTATACTCCAATAGTTGTGAACCTGATTCCACTGATATTGACTTATCTGTTATATTGATGTGACTTAAACTAAACTGTCTGTTCAACTCAATCTGACTACTTTGACCTATTTATTGCATTAAACTTAAATAAATTGAGCTATCTGTGATATTAAGTCAATTATACTCCAATAGTTGTGAACCTGATTCCACTGATAGTGACTGATCTGTTATATTGATGTGACTTAAACTAGACTGTCTGTTCAACTCAATCTGACTACTTTGACCTATTTATTGCATTAAAGTTACATAAATTGAGCTATCTGTGATATTAAAGTTAATTGTACTCCAACAGTTGTGAAGCTGAATCCACTGATATTAACTTATCTGTTACATTGATGTGACTTAAACTAAACTGTCTGTTCAACTCAATCTGACTACTTTGACCTATTTATTGCATTAAAGTTACATAAATTGAGTTATCTGTGATATTAAAATCAATTGTATTCCAATATTTGTGAAGCTGAATCCACTGATATTAACTTATCTGTTATATTGATGTGACTTAAACTAAACTGTCTGTTCAACTCAATATGACTATTTTGACCTATTTATTGCATTAAAGTTACATAAATTGAGCTATCTGTGATATTAAGTCAATTATACTCCAATAGTTGTGAACCTGATTCCACTGATATTGACTTATCTGTTATATTGATGTGACTTAAACTAAACTGTCTGTTCAACTCAATCTGACTACTTTGACCTATTTATTGCATTAAAGTTACATAAATCGAGCTATCTGTGATGTTAAAGTCAATTGTACTCCAATAGTTGTCAAGCTGATTCCACTGATATTAACTTATCTGTTATATTGATGTGACTTAAACTAAACTGTCTGTTCAACTCAATCTGACTACTTTGACCTATTTATTGCATTAAAGTTACATAAATTGAGTTATCTATGATATTAAAGCCAATTGTATTCCAATATTTGTGAAGCTGATTCCACTGATATTAACGTATCTGTTATATTGATGTGACTTAAACTAAACTGTCTGTTCAACTCAATATGACTACTTTGACCTATTTATTGCATTAAACTTAAATAAATTGAGCTATCTGTGATATTAAGTCAATTATACTCCAATAGTTGTGAACCTGATTCCACTGATATTAACTTATCTGTTATATTGATGTGACTTAAACTGGACTGTCTGTTCAACTCAATCTGACTACTTTGACCTATTTATTGCATTAAAGTTACATAAATTGAGCTATCTGTGATATTAAAGTCAATTGTTCTCCAATATTTGTGAAGCTGATTCCACTGATATTAACTTATCTGTTATATTGATGTGACTTAAACTAAACTGTCTGTTCAACTCAATCTGACTACTTTTACCTATTTATTGCATTAAACTTACATAAATCGAGCTATCTGTGATGTTAAAGTCAATTGTACTCCAATAGTTGTGAAGCTGATTCCACTGATATTAACTTATCTGTTATATTGATGTGACTTAAACTAAACTGTCTGTTCAACTCAATCTGACTACTTTGACCTATTTATTGCATTAAACTTACATAAATTGAGTTATCTATCAAATTAAAGCCAATTGTATTCCAATATTTGTGAAGCTGATTCCACTGATATTAACTTACCCGTTATATTGATGTGACTTAAACTAAACTGTCTGTTCAACTCAATCTGACTACTTTGACCTATTTATTGCATTAAAGAAAAATAAATTGAGTTATCTGTGATATTAAGTCAATTATACTCCAATAGTTGTGAACCTGATTCCACTGATATTGATTTATCTGTTATATTGATGTGACTTAAACTAAACTGTCTGTTCAACTCAATCTGACTACTTTTACCTATTTATTGCATTAAAGTTACATAAATCGAGCTATCTGTGATGTTAAAGTCAATTGTACTCCAATAGTTGTCAAGCTGATTCCACTGATATTAACTTATCTGTTATATTGATGTGACTTAAACTAAACTGTCTGTTCAATACAATCTGACTACTTTCACCTATTTATTGCATTAAAGTTACATAAATTGAATTATTTATCATATTAAAGCCAATTGTATTCCAATATTTGTGAAGCTGATTCCACTGATATTAACTTATCTGTTATATTGATGTGACTTAAACTAAACTGTCTGTTCAACTCAATCTGACTACTTTGACCTATTTATTGCATTAAACGTACATAAATTGAGCTATCTGTGATATTAAGTCAATTATACTCCAATAGTTGTGAACCTGATTCCACTGATATTGACTTATCTGTTATATTGATGTGACTTAAACTAAACTGTCTGTTGAACTCAATCTGACTACTTTGACATATTTATTGCATTAAAGTTACATAAATCGAGCTATCTGTGATATTAAAGTCAATTGTACTCCAACAGTTGTGAAGCTGATTCCACTGATATTAACTTATCTGTTATATTGATGTGACTTAAACTAAACTGTCTGTTCAACTCAATCTGACTACTTTGACCTATTTATTGCATTAAAGTTACATAAATCGAGCTATCTGTGATATTAAAGTCAATTGTACTCCAACAGTTGTGAAGCTGATTCCACTGATATTAACTTATCTGTTATATTGATGTGACTTAAACTAAACTGTCTGTTCAACTCAATCTGACTACTTTGACCTATTTATTGCATTAAAGTTACATAAATCGAGCTATCTGTGATATTAAAGTCAATTGTACTCCAACAGTTGTGAAGCTGATTCCACTGATATTAACTTATCTGTTATATTGATGTGACTTAAACTAAACTGTCTGTTCAACTCAATCTGACTACTTTGACCTATTTATTGCATTAAAGTTACATAAATTGAGTTATCTGTGATATTAAAATCAATTGTATTCCAATATTTGTGAAGCTGATTCCACTGATATTAACTTATCTGTTATATTGATGTGACTTAAACTAAACTGTCTGTTCAACTCAATCTGATTACTTTGACCTATTTATTGCATTAAAGTTACATAAATTGATCTATTTGTGATATTAAGTCAATTATACTCCAATAGTTGTGAACCTGATTCCACTGATATTGACCTATCTGTTATATTGATGTGACTTAAACTAAACTGTCTGTTCAACTCAATCTGACTACTTTGATCTATTTATTGCATTAAAGTTACATAAATCGAGCTATCTGTGATGTTAAAGTCAATTGTACTCCAATAGTTGTGAAGCTGATTCCACTGGTATTAACTTATCTGTTATATTGATGTGACTTAAACAAACTGTCTGTTCAACTCAATCTGACTACTTTGACCTATTTATTGCATTAAAGTTACATAAATTGAGTTATCTATGATATTAAAGCCAATTGTATTCCAATATTTGTGAAGCTGATTCCACTGATATTAACTTATCTGTTATATTGATGTGACTTAAACTAAACTGTCTGTTCAACTCAATATGACTACTTTGACCTATTTATTGCATTAAACTTAAATAAATTGAGCTATCTGTGATATTAAGTCAATTATACTCCAATAGTTGTGAACCTGATTCCACTGATATTGACCTATCTGTTATATTGATGTGACTTAAACTAAACTGTCTGTTCAACTCAATCTGACTACTTTGACCTATTTATTGCATTAAACTTACATAAATTGAGCTATCTGTGATATTAAGTCAATTATACTCCAATAGTTGTGAACCTGATTCCACTGATATTGACTTATCTGTTATATTGATGTGACTTAAACTAAACTGTCTGTTCAACTCAATCTGACTACTTTGACCTATTTATTGCATTAAAGTTACATAAATCGAGCTATCTGTGATGTTAAAGTCAATTGTACTCCAATAGTTGTGAAGCTGATTCCACTGATATTAACTTATCTGTTATATTGATGTGACTTAAACTAAACTGTCTGTTCAACTCAATATGACTACTTTGACCTATTTATTGCATTAAAATTACATAAATTGAGTTATCTATCATATTAAAGCCAATTGTATTCCAATATTTGTGAAGCTGATTCCACTGATATTAACTTATCCGTTATATTGATGTGACTTAAACTAAACTGTCTGTTCAACTCAATCTGACTACTTTGACCTATTTATTGCATTAAAGTTACATAAATTGAGTTATCTGTGATATTAAAATCAATTGTATTCCAATATTTGTGAAGCTGATTCCACTGATATTAACTTATCCGTTATATTGATGTGACTTAAACTAAACTGTCTGTTCAACTCAATATGACTACTTTGACCTATTTATTGCATTAAATTTACATAAATTGAACTATCTGTGATATTAAGTCAATTATACTCCAATAGTTGTGAACCTGATTCCACTGATATTGACCTATCTGTTATATTGATGTGACTTAAACTAAACTGTCTGTTCAACTCAATCTGACTACTTTGACCTATTTATTGCATTAAAGTTACATAAATCGAGCTATCTGTGATGTTAAAGTCAATTGTACTCCAATAGTTGTGAAGCTGATTCCACTGGTATTAACTTATCTGTTCTATTGATGTGACTTAAACTAAACTGTCTGTTCAACTCAATCTGACTACTTTGACCTATTTATTGCATTAAAGTTACATAAATTGAGTTATCTATGATATTAAAGCCAATTGTATTCCAATATTTGTGAAGCTGATTCCACTGATATTAACGTATCTGTTATATTGATGTGACTTAAACTAAACTGTCTGTTCAACTCAATATGACTACTTTGACCTATTTATTGCATTAAACTTAAATAAATTGAGCTATCTGTGATATTAAGTCAATTATACTCCAATAGTTGTGAACCTGATTCCACTGATATTAACTTATCTGTTATATTGATGTGACTTAAACTGGACTGTCTGTTCAACTCAATCTGACTACTTTGACCTATTTATTGCATTAAAGTTACATAAATTGAGCTATCTGTGATATTAAAGTCAATTGTTCTCCAATATTTGTGAAGCTGATTCCACTGATATTAACTTATCTGTTATATTGATGTGACTTAAACTAAACTGTCTGTTCAACTCAATCTGACTACTTTTACCTATTTATTGCATTAAACTTACATAAATCGAGCTATCTGTGATGTTAAAGTCAATTGTACTCCAATAGTTGTGAAGCTGATTCCACTGATATTAACTTATCTGTTATATTGATGTGACTTAAACTAAACTGTCTGTTCAACTCAATCTGACTACTTTGACCTATTTATTGCATTAAACTTACATAAATTGAGTTATCTATCAAATTAAAGCCAATTGTATTCCAATATTTGTGAAGCTGATTCCACTGATATTAACTTACCCGTTATATTGATGTGACTTAAACTAAACTGTCTGTTCAACTCAATCTGACTACTTTGACCTATTTATTGCATTAAAGAAAAATAAATTGAGTTATCTGTGATATTAAGTCAATTATACTCCAATAGTTGTGAACCTGATTCCACTGATATTGATTTATCTGTTATATTGATGTGACTTAAACTAAACTGTCTGTTCAACTCAATCTGACTACTTTTACCTATTTATTGCATTAAAGTTACATAAATCGAGCTATCTGTGATGTTAAAGTCAATTGTACTCCAATAGTTGTCAAGCTGATTCCACTGATATTAACTTATCTGTTATATTGATGTGACTTAAACTAAACTGTCTGTTCAATACAATCTGACTACTTTCACCTATTTATTGCATTAAAGTTACATAAATTGAATTATTTATCATATTAAAGCCAATTGTATTCCAATATTTGTGAAGCTGATTCCACTGATATTAACTTATCTGTTATATTGATGTGACTTAAACTAAACTGTCTGTTCAACTCAATCTGACTACTTTGACCTATTTATTGCATTAAACGTACATAAATTGAGCTATCTGTGATATTAAGTCAATTATACTCCAATAGTTGTGAACCTGATTCCACTGATATTGACTTATCTGTTATATTGATGTGACTTAAACTAAACTGTCTGTTCAACTCAATCTGACTACTTTGACATATTTATTGCATTAAAGTTACATAAATCGAGCTATCTGTGATATTAAAGTCAATTGTACTCCAACAGTTGTGAAGCTGATTCCACTGATATTAACTTATCTGTTATATTGATGTGACTTAAACTAAACTGTCTGTTCAACTCAATCTGACTACTTTGACCTATTTATTGCATTAAAGTTACATAAATCGAGCTATCTGTGATATTAAAGTCAATTGTACTCCAACAGTTGTGAAGCTGATTCCACTGATATTAACTTATCTGTTATATTGATGTGACTTAAACTAAACTGTCTGTTCAACTCAATCTGACTACTTTGACCTATTTATTGCATTAAAGTTACATAAATCGAGCTATCTGTGATATTAAAGTCAATTGTACTCCAACAGTTGTGAAGCTGATTCCACTGATATTAACTTCTCTGTTATATTGATGTGACTTAAACTAAACTGTCTGTTCAACTCAATCTGACTACTTTGACCTATTTATTGCATTAAAGTTACATAAATTGAGTTATCTGTGATATTAAAATCAATTGTATTCCAATATTTGTGAAGCTGATTCCACTGATATTAACTTATCTGTTATATTGACGTGACTTAAACTAAACTGTCTGTTCAACTCAATCTGATTACTTTGACCTATTTATTGCATTAAAGTTACATAAATTGATCTATTTGTGATATTAAGTCAATTATACTCCAATAGTTGTGAACCTGATTCCACTGATATTGACCTATCTGTTATATTGATGTGACTTAAACTAAACTGTCTGTTCAACTCAATCTGACTACTTTGATCTATTTATTGCATTAAAGTTACATAAATCGAGCTATCTGTGATGTTAAAGTCAATTGTACTCCAATAGTTGTGAAGCTGATTCCACTGGTATTAACTTATCTGTTATATTGATGTGACTTAAACAAACTGTCTGTTCAACTCAATCTGACTACTTTGACCTATTTATTGCATTAAAGTTACATAAATTGAGTTATCTATGATATTAAAGCCAATTGTATTCCAATATTTGTGAAGCTGATTCCACTGATATTAACTTATCTGTTATATTGATGTGACTTAAACTAAACTGTCTGTTCAACTCAATATGACTACTTTGACCTATTTATTGCATTAAACTTAAATAAATTGAGCTATCTGTGATATTAAGTCAATTATACTCCAATAGTTGTGAACCTGATTCCACTGATATTGACCTATCTGTTATATTGATGTGACTTAAACTAAACTGTCTGTTCAACTCAATCTGACTACTTTGACCTATTTATTGCATTAAACTTACATAAATTGAGCTATCTGTGATATTAAGTCAATTATACTCCAATAGTTGTGAACCTGATTCCACTGATATTGACTTATCTGTTATATTGATGTGACTTAAACTAAACTGTCTGTTCAACTCAATCTGACTACTTTGACCTATTTATTGCATTAAAGTTACATAAATCGAGCTATCTGTGATGTTAAAGTCAATTGTACTCCAATAGTTGTGAAGCTGATTCCACTGATATTAACTTATCTGTTATATTGATGTGACTTAAACTAAACTGTCTGTTCAACTCAATATGACTACTTTGACCTATTTATTGCATTAAAATTACATAAATTGAGTTATCTATCATATTAAAGCCAATTGTATTCCAATATTTGTGAAGCTGATTCCACTGATATTAACTTATCCGTTATATTGATGTGACTTAAACTAAACTGTCTGTTCAACTCAATCTGACTACTTTGACCTATTTATTGCATTAAAGTTACATAAATTGAGTTATCTGTGATATTAAAATCAATTGTATTCCAATATTTGTGAAGCTGATTCCACTGATATTAACTTATCCGTTATATTGATGTGACTTAAACTAAACTGTCTGTTCAACTCAATATGACTACTTTGACCTATTTATTGCATTAAATTTACATAAATTGAACTATCTGTGATATTAAGTCAATTATACTCCAATAGTTGTGAACCTGATTCCACTGATATTGACCTATCTGTTATATTGATGTGACTTAAACTAAACTGTCTGTTCAACTCAATCTGACTACTTTGACCTATTTATTGCATTAAAGTTACATAAATCGAGCTATCTGTGATGTTAAAGTCAATTGTACTCCAATAGTTGTGAAGCTGATTCCACTGGTATTAACTTATCTGTTCTATTGATATGACTTAAACTAAACTGTCTGTTCAACTCAATCTGACTACTTTGACCTATTTATTGCATTAAAGTTACATAAATTGAGTTATCTATCATATTAAAGCCAATTGTATTCCAATATTTGTGAAGCTGATTCCACTGATATTAACTTATCTGTTATATTGATGTGACTTAAACTAAACTGTCTGTTCAACTCAATATGACTACTTTGACCTATTTATTGCATTAAACTTAAATAAATTGAGCTATCTGTGATATTAAGTCAATTATACTCCAATAGTTGTGAACCTGATTCCACTGATAGTGACTGATCTGTTATATTGATGTGACTTAAACTAGACTGTCTGTTCAACTCAATCTGACTACTTTGACCTATTTATTGCATTAAAGTTACATAAATTGAGCTATCTGTGATATTAAAGTTAATTGTACTCCAACAGTTGTGAAGCTGAATCCACTGATATTAACTTATCTGTTACATTGATGTGACTTAAACTAAACTGTCTGTTCAACTCAATCTGACTACTTTGACCTATTTATTGCATTAAAGTTACATAAATTGAGTTATCTGTGATATTAAAATCAATTGTATTCCAATATTTGTGAAGCTGATTCCACTGATATTAACTTATCCGTTATAATGATGTGACTTAAACTAAACTGTCTGTTCAACTCAATATGACTACTTTGACCTATTTATTGCATTAAACTTACATAAATTGAACTATCTGTTATATTAAGTCAATTATACTCCAATAGTTGTGAACCTGATTCCACTGATATTGACTTATCTGTTATATTGATGTGACTTAAACTAGACTGTCTGTTCAACTCAATCTGACTACTTTGACCTATTTATTGCATTAAAGTTACATAAATTGAGCTATCTGTGATATTAATGTTAATTGTACTCCAACAGTTGTGAAGCTGAATCCACTGATATTAACTTATCCGTTATATTGATGTGACTTAAACTAAACTGTCTGTTCAACTCAATATGACTACTTTGACCTATTTATTGCATTAAATTTACATAAATTGAACTATCTGTGATATTAAGTCAATTATACTCCAATAGTTGTGAACCTGATTCCACTGATATTGACCTATCTGTTATATTGATGTGACTTAAACTAAACTGTCTGTTCAACTCAATCTGACTACTTTGACCTATTTATTGCATTAAAGTTACATAAATCGAGCTATCTGTGATGTTAAAGTCAATTGTACTCCAATAGTTGTGAAGCTGATTCCACTGGTATTAACTTATCTGTTCTATTGATATGACTTAAACTAAACTGTCTGTTCAACTCAATCTGACTACTTTGACCTATTTATTGCATTAAAGTTACATAAATTGAGTTATCTATCATATTAAAGCCAATTGTATTCCAATATTTGTGAAGCTGATTCCACTGATATTAACTTATCTGTTATATTGATGTGACTTAAACTAAACTGTCTGTTCAAGTCAATATGACTACTTTGACCTATTTATTGCATTAAACTTAAATAAATTGAGCTATCTGTGATATTAAGTCAATTATACTCCAATAGTTGTGAACCTGATTCCACTGATAGTGACTGATCTGTTATATTGATGTGACTTAAACTAGACTGTCTGTTCAACTCAATCTGACTACTTTGACCTATTTATTGCATTAAAGTTACATAAATTGAGCTATCTGTGATATTAAAGTTAATTGTACTCCAACAGTTGTGAAGCTGAATCCACTGATATTAACTTATCTGTTACATTGATGTGACTTAAACTAAACTGTCTGTTCAACTCAATCTGACTACTTTGACCTATTTATTGCATTAAAGTTACATAAATTGAGCTATCTGTGATATTAAAATCAATTGTATTCCAATATTTGTGAAGCTGATTCCACTGATATTAACTTATCCGTTATAATGATGTGACTTAAACTAAACTGTCTGTTCAACTCAATATGACTACTTTGACCTATTTATTGCATTAAACTTACATAAATTGAACTATCTGTTATATTAAGTCAATTATACTCCAATAGTTGTGAACCTGATTCCACTGATATTGACTTATCTGTTATATTGATGTGACTTAAACTAGACTGTCTGTTCAACTCAATCTGACTACTTTGACCTATTTATTGCATTAAAGTTACATAAATTGAGCTATCTGTGATATTAATGTTAATTGTACTCCAACAGTTGTGAAGCTGAATCCACTGATATTAACTTATCTGTTACATTGATGTGACTTAAACTAAACTGTCTGTTCAACTCAATCTGACTACTTTGACCTATTTATTGCATTAAAGTTACATAAATTGAGCTATCTGTGATATTAAAGTTAATTGTACTCCAATAGTTGTCAAGCTGAATCCACTGATATCAACTTATCTGTTATATTGATGTGACTTAAACTAAACTGTCTGTTCAACTCAATCTGACTACTTTGACCTATTTATTGCATTATAGTTACATAAATCGAGCTATCTGTAATGTTAAAGTCAATTGTACTCCAATAGTTGTGAAGCTGATTCCACTGATATTGACTTATCTGTTATATTGATGTGACTTAAACTAAACTGTCTGTTCAACTCAATATGACTACTTTGACCTATTTATTGCATTAAACTTACATAAATTGAGCTATCTGTGATATTAAGTCAATTATACTCCAATAGTTGTGAACCTGATTCCACTGATATTGACTTATCTGTTATATTGATGTGACTTAAACTAAACTGTCTGTTCAACTCAATCTGACTACTTTGACCTATTTATTGCATTAAAGTTACATAAATCGAGCTATCTGTGATGTTAAAGTCAATTGTATTCCAATAGTTGTCAAGCTGATTCCACTGATATTAACTTATCTGTTATATTGATGTGACTTAAACTAAACTGTCTGTTCAACTCAATCTGACTACTTTTACCTATTTATTGCATTAAAGTTACATAAATTGAGTTATCTATGATATTAAAGCCAATTGTATTCCAATATTTGTGAAGCTGATTCCACTGATATTAACTTATCTGTTATATTGATGTGACTTAAACTAAACTGTCTGTTCAACTCAATCTGACTACTTTTACCTATTTATTGCATTAAACTTACATAAATCGAGCTATCTGTGATGTTAAAGTCAATTGTACTCCAATAGTTGTGAAGCTGATTCCACTGATATTAACTTATCTGTTATATTGATGTGACTTAAACTAAACTGTCTGTTCAACTCAATCTGACTACTTTGACCTATTTATTGCATTAAACTTACATAAATTGAGTTATCTATCAAATTAAAGCCAATTGTATTCCAATATTTGTGAAGCTGATTCCACTGATATTAACTTATCCGTTATATTGATGTGACTTAAACTAAACTGTCTGTTCAACTCAATCTGACTACTTTGACCTATTTATTGCATTAAAGAAACATAAATTGAGTTATCTGTGATATTAAGTCAATTATACTCCAATAGTTGTGAACCTGATTCCACTGATATTGATTTATCTGTTATATTGATGTGACTTAAACTAAACTGTCTGTTCAACTCAATCTGACTACTTTGACCTATTTATTGCATTAAAGTTACATAAATCGAGCTATCTGTGATGTTAAAGTCAATTGTACTCCAATAGTTGTCAAGCTGATTCCACTGATATTAACTTATCTGTTATATTGATGTGACTTAAACTAAACTGTCTGTTCATCACAATCTGACTACTTTCACCTATTTATTGCATTAAAGTTACATAAATTGAGTTATTTATCATATTAAAGCCAATTGTATTCCAATATTTGTGAAGCTGATTCCACTGATATTAACTTATCTGTTATATTGATGTGACTTAAACTAAACTGTCTGTTCAACTCAATCTGACTACTTTGACCTATTTATTGCATTAAACTTACAAAAATTGAGCTATCTGTGATATTAAGTCAATTATACTCCAATAGTTGTGAACCTGATTCCACTGATATTGATTTATCTGTTATATTGATGTGACTTAAACTAAACTGTCTGTTCAACTCAATCTGACTACTTTTACCTATTTATTGCATTAAAGTTACATAAATCGAGCTATCTGTGATGTTAAAGTCAATTGTACTCCAATAGTTGTCAAGCTGATTCCACTGATATTAACTTATCTGTTATATTGATGTGACTTAAACTAAAATGTCTGTTCAACACAATCTGACTACTTTCACCTATTTATTGCATTAAAGTTACATAAATTGAGTTATTTATCATATTAAAGCCAATTGTATTCCAATATTTGTGAAGCTGATTCCACTGATATTAACTGATCTGTTATATTGATGTGACTTAAACTAAACTGTCTGTTCAACTCAATCTGACTACTTTGACCTATTTATTGCATTAAACTTACATAAATTGAGCTATCTGTGATATTAAGTCAATTATACTCCAATAGTTGTGAACCTGATTCCACTGATATTGACTTATCTGTTATATTGATGTGACTTAAACTAAACTGTCTGTTCAACTCAATCTGGCTACTTTGACATATTTATTGCATTAAAGTTACATAAATCGAGCTATCTGTGATATTAAAGTCAATTGTACTCCAACAGTTGTGAAGCTGATTCCAATGATATTAACTTATCTGTTATATTGATGTGACTTAAACTAAACTGTCTGTTCAACTCAATCTGACTACTTTGACCTATTTATTGCATTAAAGTTACATAAATCGAGCTATCTGTGATATTAAAGTCAATTGTACTCCAACAGTTGTGAAGCTGATTCCACTGATATTAACTTATCTGTTATATTGATGTGACTTAAACTAAACTGTCTGTTCAACTCAATCTGACTACTTTGACCTATTTATTGCATTAAAGTTACATAAATCGAGCTATCTGTGATATTAAAGTCAATTGTACTCCAACAGTTGTGAAGCTGATTCCACTGATATTAACTTATCTGTTATATTGATGTGACTTAAACTAAACTGTCTGTTCAACTCAATCTGACTACTTTGACCTATTTATTGCATTAAAGTTACATAAATTGAGTTATCTGTGATATTAAAATCAATTGTATTCCAATATTTGTGAAGCTGATTCCACTGATATTAACTTATCTGTTATATTGATGTGACTTAAACTAAACTGTCTGTTGAACTCAATATGACTACTTTGACCTATTTATTGCATTAAACTTACATAAATTGAACTATCTGTGATATTAAGTCAATTATACTCCAATAGTTGTGAACCTGATTCCACTGATATTGACCTATCTGTTATATTGATGTGACTTAAACTAAACTGTCTGTTCAACTCAATCTGACTACTTTGACCTATTTATTGCATTAAAGTTACATAAATCGAGCTATCTGTGATGTTAAAGTCAATTGTACTCCAATAGTTGTGAAGCTGATTCCTCTGGTATTAACTTATCTGTTATATTGATGTGACTTAAACTAAACTGTCTGTTCAACTCAATCTGACTACTTTGACCTATTTATTGCATTAAAGTTACATAAATTGAGTTATCTATCATATTAAAGCCAATTGTATTCCAATATTTGTGAAGCTGATTCCACTGATATTAACTTATCTGTTATATTGATGTGACTTAAACTAAACTGTCTGTTCAACTCAATATGACTACTTTGACCTATTTATTGCATTAAACTTAAATAAATTGAGCTATCTGTGATATTAAGTCAATTATACTCCAATAGTTGTGAACCTGATTCCACTGATAGTGACTTATCTGTTATATTGATGTGACTTAAACTAAACTGTCTGTTCAACTCAATCTGACTACTTTGACCTATTTATTGCATTAAAGTTACATAAATCGAGCTATCTGTGATGTTAAAGTCAATTGTACTCCAATAGTTGTCAAGCTGATTCCACTGATATTAACTTATCTGTTATATTGATGTGACTTAAACTAAAATGTCTGTTCAACACAATCTGACTACTTTCACCTATTTATTGCATTAAAGTTACATAAATTGAGTTATTTATCATATTAAAGCCAATTGTATTCCAATATTTGTGAAGCTGATTCCACTGATATTAACTGATCTGTTATATTGATGTGACTTAAACTAAACTGTCTGTTCAACTCAATCTGACTACTTTGACCTATTTATTGCATTAAAGTTACATAAATCGAGCTATCTGTGATATTAAAGTCAATTGTACTCCAACAGTTGTGAAGCTGATTCCACTGATATTAACTTATCTGTTATATTGATGTGACTTAAACTAAACTGTCTGTTCAACTCAATCTGACTACTTTGACCTATTTATTGCATTAAAGTTACATAAATCGAGCTATCTGTGATATTAAAGTCAATTGTACTCCAACAGTTGTGAAGCTGATTCCACTGATATTAACTTATCCGTTATATTGATGTGACTTAAACTAAACTGTCTGTTCAACTCAATCTGACTACTTTGACCTATTTATTGCATTAAAGAAACATAAATTGAGTTATCTGTGATATTAAGTCAATTATACTCCAATAGTTGTGAACCTGATTCCACTGATATTGATTTATCTGTTATATTGATGTGACTTAAACTAAACTGTCTGTTCAACTCAATCTGACTACTTTTACCTATTTATTGCATTAAAGTTACATAAATCGAGCTATCTGTGATGTTAAAGTCAATTGTACTCCAATAGTTGTCAAGCTGATTCCACTGATATTAACTTATCTGTTATATTGATGTGACTTAAACTAAACTGTCTGTTCAACACAATCTGACTACTTTCACCTATTTATTGCATTAAAGTTACATAAATTGAGTTATTTATCATATTAAAGCCAATTGTATTCCAATATTTGTGAAGCTGATTCCACTGATATTAACTTATCTGTTATATTGATGTGACTTAAACTAAACTGTCTGTTCAACTCAATCTGACTACTTTGACCTATTTATTGCATTAAACTTACAAAAATTGAGCTATCTGTGATATTAAGTCAATTATACTCCAATAGTTGTGAACCTGATTCCACTGATATTGATTTATCTGTTATATTGATGTGACTTAAACTAAACTGTCTGTTCAACTCAATCTGACTACTTTTACCTATTTATTGCATTAAAGTTACATAAATCGAGCTATCTGTGATGTTAAAGTCAATTGTACTCCAATAGTTGTCAAGCTGATTCCACTGATATTAACTTATCTGTTATATTGATGTGACTTAAACTAAAATGTCTGTTCAACACAATCTGACTACTTTCACCTATTTATTGCATTAAAGTTACATAAATTGAGTTATTTATCATATTAAAGCCAATTGTATTCCAATATTTGTGAAGCTGATTCCACTGATATTAACTGATCTGTTATATTGATGTGACTTAAACTAAACTGTCTGTTCAACTCAATCTGACTACTTTGACCTATTTATTGCATTAAACTTACATAAATTGAGCTATCTGTGATATTAAGTCAATTATACTCCAATAGTTGTGAACCTGATTCCACTGATATTGACTTATCTGTTATATTGATGTGACTTAAACTAAACTGTCTGTTCAACTCAATCTGACTACTTTGACATATTTATTGCATTAAAGTTACATAAATCGAGCTATCTGTGATATTAAAGTCAATTGTACTCCAACAGTTGTGAAGCTGATTCCAATGATATTAACTTATCTGTTATATTGATGTGACTTAAACTAAACTGTCTGTTCAACTCAATCTGACTACTTTGACCTATTTATTGCATTAAAGTTACATAAATCGAGCTATCTGTGATATTAAAGTCAATTGTACTCCAACAGTTGTGAAGCTGATTCCACTGATATTAACTTATCTGTTATATTGATGTGACTTAAACTAAACTGTCTGTTCAACTCAATCTGACTACTTTGACCTATTTATTGCATTAAAGTTACATAAATCGAGCTATCTGTGATATTAAAGTCAATTGTACTCCAACAGTTGTGAAGCTGATTCCACTGATATTAACTTATCTGTTATATTGATGTGACTTAAACTAAACTGTCTGTTCAACTCAATCTGACTACTTTGACCTATTTATTGCATTAAAGTTACATAAATTGAGTTATCTGTGATATTAAAATCAATTGTATTCCAATATTTGTGAAGCTGATTCCACTGATATTAACTTATCTGTTATATTGATGTGACTTAAACTAAACTGTCTGTTGAACTCAATATGACTACTTTGACCTATTTATTGCATTAAACTTACATAAATTGAACTATCTGTGATATTAAGTCAATTATACTCCAATAGTTGTGAACCTGATTCCACTGATATTGACCTATCTGTTATATTGATGTGACTTAAACTAAACTGTCTGTTCAACTCAATCTGACTACTTTGACCTATTTATTGCATTAAAGTTACATAAATCGAGCTATCTGTGATGTTAAAGTCAATTGTACTCCAATAGTTGTGAAGCTGATTCCACTGGTATTAACTTATCTGTTATATTGATGTGACTTAAACTAAACTGTCTGTTCAACTCAATCTGACTACTTTGACCTATTTATTGCATTAAAGTTACATAAATTGAGTTATCTATGATATTAAAGCCAATTGTATTCCAATATTTGTGAAGCTGATTCCACTGATATTAACTTATCTGTTATATTGATGTGACTTAAACTAAACTGTCTGTTCAACTCAATATGACTACTTTGACCTATTTATTGCATTAAACTTAAATAAATTGAGCTATCTGTGATATTAAGTCAATTATACTCCAATAGTTGTGAACCTGATTCCACTGATATTGATTTATCTGTTATATTGATGTGACTTAAACTAAACTGTCTGTTCAACTCAATCTGACTACTTTGACCTATTTATTGCATTAAAGTTACATAAATCGAGCTATCTGTGATGTTAAAGTCAATTGTACTCCAATAGTTGTCAAGCTGATTCCACTGATATTAACTTATCTGTTATATTGATGTGACTTAAACTAAAATGTCTGTTCAACACAATCTGACTACTTTCACCTATTTATTGCATTAAAGTTACATAAATTGAGTTATTTATCATATTAAAGCCAATTGTATTCCAATATTTGTGAAGCTGATTCCACTGATATTAACTGATCTGTTATATTGATGTGACTTAAACTAAACTGTCTGTTCAACTCAATCTGACTACTTTGACCTATTTATTGCATTAAACTTACATAAATTGAGCTATCTGTGATATTAAGTCAATTATACTCCAATAGTTGTGAACCTGATTCCACTGATATTGACTTATCTGTTATATTGATGTGACTTAAACTAAACTGTCTGTTCAACTCAATATGACTACTTTGACATATTTATTGCATTAAAGTTACATAAATCGAGCTATCTGTGATATTAAAGTCAATTGTACTCCAACAGTTGTGAAGCTGATTCCAATGATATTAACTTATCTGTTATATTGATGTGACTTAAACTAAACTGTCTGTTCAACTCAATCTGACTACTTTGACCTATTTATTGCATTAAAGTTACATAAATCGAGCTATCTGTGATATTAAAGTCAATTGTACTCCAACAGTTGTGAAGCTGATTCCACTGATATTAACTTATCTGTTATATTGATGTGACTTAAACTAAACTGTCTGTTCAACTCAATCTGACTACTTTGACCTATTTATTGCATTAAAGTTACATAAATCGAGCTATCTGTGATATTAAAGTCAATTGTACTCCAACAGTTGTGAAGCTGATTCCACTGATATTAACTTATCTGTTATATTGATGTGACTTAAACTAAACTGTCTGTTCAACTCAATCTGACTACTTTGACCTATTTATTGCATTAAAGTTACATAAATTGAGTTATCTGTGATATTAAAATC
The DNA here is from genome assembly GCA_024699665.1 of Ostrea denselamellosa. Classification (NCBI taxonomy): domain Eukaryota; kingdom Metazoa; phylum Mollusca; class Bivalvia; order Ostreida; family Ostreidae; genus Ostrea; species Ostrea denselamellosa. The sequence continues at coordinate 6,290,640 of JAMZEH010000045.1, read as the reverse complement.
AATTGTATTCCAATATTTGTGAAGCTGATTCCACTGATATTAACTTATCTGTTATATTGATGTGACTTAAACTAAACTGTCTGTTGAACTCAATATGACTACTTTGACCTATTTATTGCATTAAACTTACATAAATTGAACTATCTGTGATATTAAGTCAATTATACTCCAATAGTTGTGAACCTGATTCCACTGATATTGACCTATCTGTTATATTGATGTGACTTAAACTAAACTGTCTGTTCAACTCAATCTGACTACTTTGACCTATTTATTGCATTAAAGTTACATAAATCGAGCTATCTGTGATGTTAAAGTCAATTGTACTCCAATAGTTGTGAAGCTGATTCCACTGGTATTAACTTATCTGTTATATTGATGTGACTTAAACTAAACTGTCTGTTCAACTCAATCTGACTACTTTGACCTATTTATTGCATTAAAGTTACATAAATTGAGTTATCTATGATATTAAAGCCAATTGTATTCCAATATTTGTGAAGCTGATTCCACTGATATTAACTTATCTGTTATATTGATGTGACTTAAACTAAACTGTCTGTTCAACTCAATATGACTACTTTGACCTATTTATTGCATTAAACTTAAATAAATTGAGCTATCTGTGATATTAAGTCAATTATACTCCAATAGTTGTGAACCTGATTCCACTGATAGTGACTTATCTGTTATATTGATGTGACTTAAACTAAACTGTCTGTTCAACTCAATCTGACTACTTTTACCTATTTATTGCATTAAAGTTACATAAATCGAGCTATCTGTGATGTTAAAGTCAATTGTACTCCAATAGTTGTCAAGCTGATTCCACTGATATTAACTTATCTGTTATATTGATGTGACTTAAACTAAAATGTCTGTTCAACACAATCTGACTACTTTCACCTATTTATTGCATTAAAGTTACATCAATTGAATTATTTATCATATTAAAGCGAATTGTATTCCAATATTTGTGAAGCTGATTCCACTGATATTAACTGATCTGTTATATTGATGTGACTTAAACTAAACTGTCTGTTCAACACAATCTGACTACTTTGACCTATTTATTGCATTAAACTTACATAAATTGAGCTATCTGTGATATTAAGTCAATTATACTCCAATAGTTGTGAACCTGATTCCACTGATATTGACTTATCTGTTATATTGATGTGACTTAAACTAAACTGTCTGTTCAACTCAATCTGACTACTTTGACATATTTATTGCATTAAAGTTACATAAATCGAGCTATCTGTGATATTAAAGTCAATTGTACTCCAACAGTTGTGAAGCTGATTCCACTGATATTGACTTATCTGTTATATTGATGTGACTTAAACTAGACTGTCTGTTCAACTCAATCTGACTACTTTGACCTATTTATTGCATTAAAGTTACATAAATTGAGCTATCTGTGATATTAAAGTTAATTGTACTCCAACAGTTGTGAAGCTGAATCCACTGATATTAACTTATCTGTTACATTGATGTGACTTAAACTAAACTGTCTGTTCAACTCAATCTGACTACTTTGACCTATTTATTGCATTAAACTTAGATAAATTGAGCTATCTGTGATATTAAAGTCAATTGTACTCCAATAGTTGTCAAGCTGAATCCACTGATATTAACTTATCTGTTATATTGATGTGACTTAAACTAAACTGTCTGTTCAACTCAATCTGACTACTTTGACCGATTTATTGCATTATAGTTACATAAATCGAGCTATCTGTAATGTTAAAGTCAATTGTACTCCAATAGTTGTGAAGCTGATTCCACTGATATTGACTTATCTGTTATATTGATGTGACTTAAACTAAACTGTCTGTTCAACTCAATCTGACTACTTTGACCTATTTATTGCATTAAACTTACATAAATTGAGCTATCTGTGATATTAAGTCAATTATACTCCAATAGTTGTGAACCTGATTCCACTGATATTCACTTATCTGTTATATTGATGTGACTTAAACTAAACTGTCTGTTCAACTCAATCTGACTACTTTGACCTATTTATTGCATTAAAGTTACATAAATCGAGCTATCTGTGATGTTAAAGTCAATCTTATTCCAATAGTTGTGAAGCTGATTCCACTGATATTAACTTATCTGTTATATTGATGTGACTTAAACTAAACTGTCTGTTCAACTCAATCTGACTACTTTTACCTATTTATTGCATTAAAGTTACATAAATTAAGTTATCTATGATATTAAAGCCAATTGTATTCCAATATTTGTGAAGCTGATTCCACTGATATTAACTTATCTGTTATATTGATGTGACTTAAACTAAACTGTCTGTTCAACTCTATCTGACTACTTTTACCTATTTATTGCATTAAACTTACATAAATCGAGCTATCTGTGATGTTAAAGTCAATTGTACTCCAATAGTTGTGAAGCTGATTCCACTGATATTAACTTATCTGTTATATTGATGTGACTTAAACTAAACTGTCTGTTCAACTCAATCTGACTACTTTGACCTATTTATTGCATTAAACTTACATAAATTGAGTTATCTATCAAATTAAAGCCAATTGTATTCCAATATTTGTGAAGCTGATTCCACTGATATTAACTTATCCGTTATATTGATGTGACTTAAACTAAACTATCTGTTCAACTCAATCTGACTACTTTGACCTATTTATTGCATTAAAGAAACATAAATTGAGTTATCTGTGATATTAAGTCAATTACAATCCAATAGTTGTGAACCTGATTCCACTGATATTGATTTATCTGTTATATTGATGTGACTTAAACTAAACTGTCTGTTCAACTCAATCTGACTACTTTTACCTATTTATTGCATTAAAGTTACATAAATCGAGCTATCTGTGATGTTAAAGTCAATTGTACTCCAATAGTTGTCAAGCTGATTCCACTGATATTAACTTATCTGTTATATTGATGTGACTTAAATTAAACTGTCTGTTCAACAGAATCTGACTACTTTCACCTATTTATTGCATTAAAGTTACATAAATTGAGTTATTTATCATATTAAAGCCAATTGTATTCCAATATTTGTGAAGCTGATTCCACTGATATTAACTTATCTGTTATATTGATGTGACTTAAACTAAACTGTCTGTTCAACTCAATCTGACTACTTTGACCTATTTATTGCATTAAACTTACAAAAATTGAGCTATCTGTGATATTAAGTCAATTATACTCCAATAGTTGTGAACCTGATTCCACTGATATTGATTTATCTGTTATATTGATGTGACTTAAACTAAACTGTCTGTTCAACTCAATCTGACTACTTTGACCTATTTATTGCATTAAAGTTACATAAATCGAGCTATCTGTGATATTAAAGTCAATTGTACTCCAACAGTTGTGAAGCTGATTCCACTGATATTAACTTATCTGTTATATTGATGTGACTTAAACTAAACTGTCTGTTCAACTCAATCTGACTACTTTGACCTATTTATTGCATTAAAGTTACATAAATTGAGTTATCTGTGATATTAAAATCAATTGTATTCCAATATTTGTGAAGCTGATTCCACTGATATTAACTTATCTGTTATATTGATGTGACTTAAACTAAACTGTCTGTTCAACTCAATCTGACTACTTTGACCTATTTATTGCATTAAACTTACATAAATTGAACTATCTGTGATATTAAGTCAATTATACTCCAATAGTTGTGAACCTGATTCCACTGATATTGATTTATCTGTTATATTGATGTGACTTAAACTAAACTGTCTGTTCAACTCAATCTGACTACTTTTACCTATTTATTGCATTAAAGTTACATAAATCGAGCTATCTGTGATGTTAAAGTCAATTGTACTCCAATAGTTGTCAAGCTGATTCCACTGATATTAACTTATCTGTTATATTGATGTGACTTAAACTAAACTGTCTGTTCAACACAATCTGACTACTTTCACCTATTTATTGCATTAAAGTTACATAAATTGAGTTATTTATCATATTAAAGCCAATTGTATTCCAATATTTGTGAAGCTGATTCCACTGATATTAACTTATCTGTTATATTGATGTGACTTAAACTAAACTGTCTGTTCAACTCAATCTGACTACTTTGACCTATTTATTGCATTAAACTTACAAAAATTGAGCTATCTGTGATATTAAGTCAATTATACTCCAATAGTTGTGAACCTGATTCCACTGATATTGATTTATCTGTTATATTGATGTGACTTAAACTAAACTGTCTGTTCAACTCAATCTGACTACTTTGACCTATTTATTGCATTAAAGTTACATAAATCGAGCTATCTGTGATGTTAAAGTCAATTGTACTCCAATAGTTGTCAAGCTGATTCCACTGATATTAACTTATCTGTTATATTGATGTGACTTAAACTAAAATGTCTGTTCAACACAATCTGACTACTTTGACCTATTTATTGCATTAAAGTTAAGTTAGATAAATTGAGCTATCTGTGATATTAAAGTCAATTGTACTCCCATATTTGTGAAGCTGATTCCACTTATATTAACTTATCTGTTATATTGATTTGACTTAAACTAAACTGTCTGTTCAACTCAATCTGACTACTTTGACCTATTTATTGCATTTTAGGTACAAACATCGAACTATCTGTGATATTAAAGTCAATTTTACTCCAATATTTGTGAAGCTGATTCCACTGATATTAATTCATCTATTATATTCATGTGACTTAAACTAAACTGTCTGTTCAACTCAATCTGACTACTTTGACCTATTTATTGCATTGAAGTTACATAAATTGGGCTATCTGTGATATTAAAGTCAGTTGTACTCCCATATTTGTGAAGCTGATTCCACTTATATTAACTTATCTGTTATGTTGATGTGACTTAAACTAAACTGTCTGTTCAACTCAATGTGACTACTTTGACCTATTTATTGCATTAAAGGTACAAAAATCGAACTATCTGTGATATTAAAGCCAATTGTTATTCAAATATTTGTGAAGCTGATTCCACTGATATTAACTTATCTGTATTATTGATGTGACGTAAAATAAACTGTCTGTTCAACTCAATCTAACTACTTTGACCTATTTATTGCATTAAAGTTACATAAATTGAGTTATCTGTGATATTAAAGCCAATTGTTATTCCAATATTTGTGAAGCTGATTCCACTGATATTAACTTATCTGTTATATTGATGTGACTTAAACTAAACTGTCTGTTTAACTTAATCTGACTACTTTGACCTATTTATTGCATTAAAGTTACATAAATCGAGCCATTTGTGATGTTAAAGTCAATTGTACTCCAACAGTTGTGAAGCTGATTCCACTTATATTAACTTATCTGTTATATTGATGTGACTGAAACTAAAGTGTTTGTTCAACTCAATCTGACTACTTTGACCTATTTATTGCATTAAACTTACATCAATTGATCTATTTATGATGTTAAAGTCAATTGCACTCCAATAGTTGTCAAGCAGATTCCACTGATATTAATTTATCCGTTATATTGATGTGACTTAAACTAAACTGTTTGTTCAACTCAATCGGACTACTTTGACCTATTTATTGCATTAGAGGTACATAAATTGAGTTATCTGTGATATTAAAGCCAATTGTATTCCAATATTTGTGAAGCTGATTCCACTGATATTAACTTATCTGTTATATTAATGTGACTTAAACTAAACTGTCTGTTCAACTCAATCGGACTACTTTGACCTATTTATTGCATGAAAGTTACATAAATCTAACTATCTGTGATATTAAAGCCAATCGTAGTCTTATATGTGTGAAACTGATGTCACTTATATTTACCTATCTGTTATATTGATGTGACTTAAACTAAACTGTCTGTTTAACTCAATCTGACTACTTTGACCTATTTATTGCATTAAAGTTACATAAATTGAGCGATTTGTGATGTTAAAGTCAATTGTACTCCAACAGTTGTGAAGCTGATTCCACTTATATTAACTTATCTGTTATATTGATGTGACTTAAACTAAACTGTCTGGTCAACTCAATCTGACTACTTTGACCTATTTATTGCATTAAAGTTACATAAATTGAGCTATCTGTGATATTAAAGTCAATTGTACTCCCATATTTGTGAAGCTGATTCCACTTATATTAACTTATCTGTTATATTGATGTGACTTACACTAAACTGTCTGTTCAACTCAATCGGACTACTTTGACCTATTTATTGCATTAAAGTTACACAAATTGAGCTATCTGTGATATTAAAGTCAATTGTACTCCCATATTTGTGAAGCTGATTCCACTTACATTAACCTATCTGTTATATTGATGTGACTTAAACTAAACTGTCTGTTCAACTCAATCTAAATATTTTGACCTATTTATTGCATTGAAGTTACATAAATTGAGCTATCTGTGATATTAAAGTCAATTGTACTCCAATAGTTGTGAAGCTGATTGCACTTATATTAACTTATCTGTTATATTGATATGACTTAAACTAAACTGTTTGTTCAACTCAATCTGACTACTTTCACCTATTTATTGCATTAAAGTTACATAAATTGAGCCATCTGTGATATTAAAGTCAATTGTACTCCAATATTTGTGAAGCTGATTCCACTTATATTAATTCATCTATTATATTGATGTGACTTAAACTAAACTGTCTGTTCAACTCAATCTGACTACTTTGACCTATTTATTGCATTAAAGGTACAAACATCGAACTATGTGTGATATTAAAGTCAATTGTACTCCCATATTTGTGAAGCTGATTCCACTTATATTAACTTATCTGTTATATTGATGTGACTTAAACTAAACTGTCTGGTCAACTCAATCTGACTACTTTGACCTATTTATTGCATTAAAGTTACATAAATTGAGCTATCTGTGATATTAAAGTCAATTGTACTCCCATATTTGTGAAGCTGATTCCACTTATATTAACTTATCTGTTATATTGATGTGACTTACACTAAACTGTCTGTTCAACTCAATCTGACTACTTTGACCTATTTATTGCATTAAAGTTACATAAATTGAGCTATCTGTGATATTAAAGTCAATTGTACTCCCATATTTGTGAAGCTGATTCCACTTACATTAGCCTATCTGTTATATTGATGTGACTTAAACTAAACTGTCTGTTCAACTCAATCTAAATATTTTGACCTATTTATTGCATTGAAGTTACATAAATTGAGCTATCTGTGATATTAAAGTCAATTGTACTCCAATAGTTGTGAAGCTGATTGCACTTATATTAACTTATCTGTTATATTGATATGACTTAAACTAAACTGTTTGTTCAACTCAATCTGACTACTTTCACCTATTTATTGCATTAAAGTTACATAAATTGAGCCATCTGTGATATTAAAGTCAATTGTACTCCAATATTTGTGAAGCTGATTCCACTTATATTAATTCATCTATTATATTGATGTGACTTAAACTAAACTGTCTGTTCAACTAAATCTGACTACTTTGACCTATTTATTGCATTAAAGTTAAGTTAGATAAATTGAGCTATCTGTGATATTAAAGTCAATTGTACTCCCATATTTGTGAAGCTGATTCCACTTATATTAACTTATCTGTTATATTGATTTGACTTAAACTAAACTGTCTGTTCAACTCAATCTGACTACTTTGACCTATTTATTGCATTTTAGGTACAAACATCGAACTATCTGTGATATTAAAGTCAATTTTACTCCAATATTTGTGAAGCTGATTCCACTGATATTAATTCATCTATTATATTCATGTGACTTAAACTAAACTGTCTGTTCAACTCAATCTGACTACTTTGACCTATTTATTGCATTGAAGTTACATAAATTGGGCTATCTGTGATATTAAAGTCAGTTGTACTCCCATATTTGTGAAGCTGATTCCACTTATATTAACTTATCTGTTATGTTGATGTGACTTAAACTAAACTGTCTGTTCAACTCAATGTGACTACTTTGACCTATTTATTGCATTAAAGGTACAAAAATCGAACTATCTGTGATATTAAAGTCAATTGTACTCCCATATTTGTGAAGCTGATTCCACTTATATTAACTCATCTGTTATATTGATGTGACTTAAACTAAACTGTCTGTTCAACTCAATCTGACTACTTTGACCTATTTATTGCATTAAAGTTACATAAATCGAACTATCTGTGATATTAAAGCCAATCGTACTCTTATATGTGTGAAACTGATGTCACTTACATTAACCTATCTGTTATATTGATGTGACATAAACTAAACTGTCTGTTCAACTCAATCTAAATATTTTGACCTATTTATTGCATTGAAGTTACATAAATTGAGCTATCTGTGATATTAAAGCCAATTGTTATTCAAATATTTGTGAAGCTGATTCCACTGATATTAACTTATCTGTTATATTGATGTGACTTAAACTAAACTGTCTGTTCAACTCAATCTGACTACTTTGACCTATTTATTGCATTAAACTTTCATAAAATGAGCTACCTGTGATATTAAAGCCAATTGGTATTCCAATATTTGTGAAGCTGATTCCACTGATATTAACTTATCTGTATTATTGATGTGACGTAAAATAAACTGTCTGTTCAACTCAATCTAACTACTTTGACCTATTTATTGCATTAAAGTTACATAAATTGAGTTATCTGTGATATTAAAGCCAATTGTTATTCCAATATTTGTGAAGCTGATTCCACTGATATTAACTTATCTGTTATATTGATGTGACTTAAACTAAACTGTCTGTTTAACTTAATCTGACTACTTTGACCTATTTATTGCATTAAAGTTACATAAATCGAGCCATTTGTGATGTTAAAGTCAATTGTACTCCAACAGTTGTGAAGCTGATTCCACTTATATTAACTTATCTGTTATATTGATGTGACTGAAACTAAAGTGTTTGTTCAACTCAATCTGACTACTTTGACCTATTTATTGCATTAAACTTACATCAATTGATCTATTTATGATGTTAAAGTCAATTGCACTCCAATAGTTGTCAAGCAGATTCCACTGATATTAATTTATCCGTTATATTGATGTGACTTAAACTAAACTGTTTGTTCAACTCAATCGGACTACTTTGACCTATTTATTGCATTAGAGGTACATAAATTGAGTTATCTGTGATATTAAAGCCAATTGTATTCCAATATTTGTGAAGCTGATTCCACTGATATTAACTTATCTGTTGTATTAATGTGACTTAAACTAAACTGTCTGTTCAACTCAATCGGACTACTTTGACCTATTTATTGCATGAAAGTTACATAAATCTAACTATCTGTGATATTAAAGCCAATCGTAGTCTTATATGTGTGAAACTGATGTCACTTATATTTACCTATCTGTTATATTGATGTGACTTAAACTAAACTGTCTGTTTAACTCAATCTGACTACTTTGACCTATTTATTGCATTAAAGTTACATAAATTGAGCGATTTGTGATGTTAAAGTCAATTGTACTCCAACAGTTGTGAAGCTGATTCCACTTATATTAACTTATCTGTTATATTGATGTGACTTAAACTAAACTGTCTGGTCAACTCAATCTGACTACTTTGACCTATTTATTGCATTAAAGTTACATAAATTGAGCTTATCTGTGATATTAAAGTCAATTGTACTCCCATATTTGTGAAGCTGATTCCACTTATATTAACTTATCTGTTATATTGATGTGACTTACACTAAACTGTCTGTTCAACTCAATCTGACTACTTTGACCTATTTATTGCATTAAAGTTACATAAATTGAGCTATCTGTGATATTAAAGTCAATTGTACTCCCATATTTGTGAAGCTGATTCCACTTACATTAACCTATCTGTTATATTGATGTGACTTAAACTAAACTGTCTGTTCAACTCAATCTAAATATTTTGACCTATTTATTGCATTGAAGTTACATAAATTGAGCTATCTGTGATATTAAAGTCAATTGTACTCCAATAGTTGTGAAGCTGATTGCACTTATATTAACTTATCTGTTTTATTGATATGACTTAAACTAAACTGTTTGTTCAACTCAATCTGACTACTTTCACCTATTTATTGCATTAAAGTTACATAAATTGAGCCATCTGTGATATTAAAGTCAATTGTACTCCAACATTTTTGAAGCTGATTCCACTTATATTAATTCATCTATTATATTGATGTGACTTAAACTAAACTGTCTGTTCAACTAAATCTGACTACTTTGACCTATTTATTGCATTAAAGTTAAGTTAGATAAATTGAGCTATCTGTGATATTAAAGTCAATTGTACTCCCATATTTGTGAAGCTGATTCCACTTATATTAACTTATCTGTTATATTGATTTGACTTAAACTAAACTGTCTGTTCAACTCAATCTGACTACTTTGACCTATTTATTGCATTTTAGGTACAAACATCGAACTATCTGTGATATTAAAGTCAATTTTACTCCAATATTTGTGAAGCTGATTCCACTGATATTAATTCATCTATTATATTCATGTGACTTAAACTAAACTGTCTGTTCAACTCAATCTGACTACTTTGACCTATTTATTGCATTGAAGTTACATAAATTGGGCTATCTGTGATATTAAAGTCAGTTGTACTCCCATATTTGTGAAGCTGATTCCACTTATATTAACTTATCTGTTATGTTGATTTGACTTAAACTAAACTGTCTGTTCAACTCAATGTGACTACTTTGACCTATTTATTGCATTAAAGGTACAAAAATCGAACTATCTGTGATATTAAAGTCAATTGTACTCCCATATTTGTGAAGCTGATTCCACTTATATTAACTGATCTGTTATATTGACTTGACTTAAACTAAACTGTCTGTTGAACTCAATCTGACTACTTTGACCTATTTATTGCATTAAAGGTACATAAATCGAACTATCTGTGATATTAAAGTCAATTGTACTCCAATATTTGTGAAGCTGATTTCACTTATATTAACTCATCTGTTATATTGATGTGACTTAAACTAAACTGTCTGTTCAACTCAATCTGACTACTTTGACCTATTTATTGCATTAAAGTTACATAAATCGAACTATCTGTGATATTAAAGCCAATCGTACTCTTATATGTGTGAAACTGATGTCACTTACATTAACCTATCTGTTATATTGATGTGACTTAAACTAAACTGTCTGTTCAACTCAATCTAAATATTTTGACCTATTTATTGCATTGAAGTTACATAAATTGAGCTATCTGTGATATTAAAGCCAATTGTTATTCAAATATTTGTGAAGCTGATTCCACTGATATTAACTTATCTGTTATATTGATGTGACTTAAACTAAACTGTCTGTTCAACTCAATCTGACTACTTTGACCTATTTATTGCATTAAACTTTCATAAAATGAGCTACCTGTGATATTAAAGCCAATTGGTATTCCAATATTTGTGAAGCTGATTCCACTGATATTAACTGATCTGTATTATTGATGTGACGTAAAATAAACTGTCTGTTCAACTCAATCTAACTACTTTGACCTATTTATTGCATTAAAGTTACATAAATTGAGTTATCTGTGATATTAAAGCCAATTGTTATTCCAATATTTGTGAAGCTGATTCCACTGATATTAACTTATCTGTTATATTGATGTGACTTAAACTAAACTGTCTGTTTAACTTAATCTGACTACTTTGACCTATTTATTGCATTAAAGTTACATAAATCGAGCCATTTGTGATGTTAAAATCAATTGTACTCCAACAGTTGTGAAGCTGATTCCACTTATATTAACTTATCTGTTATATTGATGTGACTGAAACTAAAGTGTTTGTTCAACTCAATCTGACTACTTTGACCTATTTATTGCATTAAACTTACATCAATTGATCTATTTATGATGTTAAAGTCAATTGCACTCCAATAGTTGTCAAGCAGATTCCACTGATATTAATTTATCCGTTATATTGATGTGACTTAAACTAAACTGTTTGTTCAACTCAATCTGACTACTTTGACCTATTTATTGCATTAGAGGTCCATAAATTGAGTTATCTGTGATATTCAAGCCAATTGTATTCCAATATTTGTGAAGCTGATTCCACTGATATTAACTTATCTGTTATATTAATGTGACTTAAACTAAACTGTCTGTTCAACTCAATCGGACTACTTTGACCTATTTATTGCATGAAAGTTACATAAATCTAACTATCTGTGATATTAAAGCCAATCGTAGTCTTATATGTGTGAAACTGATGTCACTTATATTTACCTATCTGTTATATTGATGTGACTTAAACTAAACTGTCTGTTTAACTCAATCTGACTACTTTCACCTATTTATTGCATTAAAGTTACATAAATTGAGCCATCTGTGATATTAAAGTCAATTGTACTCCAATATTTGTGAAGCTGATTCCACTTATATTAATTCATCTATTATATTGATGTGACTTAAACTAAACTGTCTGTTCAACTAAATCTGACTACTTTGACCTATTTATTGCATTAAAGTTAAGTTAGATAAATTGAGCTATCTGTGATATTAAAGTCAATTGTACTCCCATATTTGTGAAGCTGATTCCACTTATATTAACTTATCTGTTATATTGATTTGACTTAAACTAAACTGTCTGTTCAACTCAATCTGACTACTTTGACCTATTTATTGCATTTTAGGTACAAACATCGAACTATCTGTGATATTAAAGTCAATTTTACTCCAATATTTGTGAAGCTGATTCCACTGATATTAATTCATCTATTATATTCATGTGACTTAAACTAAACTGTCTGTTCAACTCAATCTGACTACTTTGACCTATTTATTGCATTGAAGTTACATAAATTGGGCTATCTGTGATATTAAAGTCAGTTGTACTCCCATATTTGTGAAGCTGATTCCACTTATATTAACTTATCTGTTATGTTGATTTGACTTAAACTAAACTGTCTGTTCAACTCAATGTGACTACTTTGACCTATTTATTGCATTAAAGGCACAAAAATCGAACTATCTGTGATATTAAAGTCAATTGTACTCCCATATTTGTGAAGCTGATTCCACTTATATTAACTGATCTGTTATATTGACTTGACTTAAACTAAACTGTCTGTTCAACTCAATCTGACTACTTTGACCTATTTATTGCATTAAAGGTACATAAATCGAACTATCTGTGATATTAAAGTCAATTGTACTCCAATATTTGTGAAGCTGATTTCACTTATATTAACTCATCTGTTATATTGATGTGACTTAAACTAAACTGTCTGTTCAACTCAATCTGACTACTTTGACCTATTTATTGCATTAAAGTTACATAAATCGAACTATCTGTGATATTAAAGCCAATCGTACTCTTATATGTGTGAAACTGATGTCACTTACATTAACCTATCTGTTATATTGATGTGACTTAAACTAAACTGTCTGTTCAACTCAATCTAAATATTTTGACCTATTTATTGCATTGAAGTTACATAAATTGAGCTATCTGTGATATTAAAGCCAATTGTTATTCAAATATTTGTTAAGCTGATTCCACTGATATTAACTTATCTGTTATATTGATGTGACTTAAACTAAACTGTCTGTTCAACTCAATCGGACTACTTTGACCTATTTATTGCATTAAACTTTCATAAAATGAGCTACCTGTGATATTAAAGCCAATTGGTATTCCAATATTTGTGAAGCTGATTCCACAGATATTAACTTATCTGTATTATTGATGTGACGTAAAATAAACTGTCTGTTCAACTCAATCTGACTACTTTGACCTATTTATTGCATTAAAGTTACATAAATTGAGTTATCTGTGATATTAAAGCCAATTGTTATTCCAATATTTGTGAAGCTGATTCCACTGATATTAACTTATCTGTTATATTGATGTGACTTAAACTAAACTGTCTGGTCAACTCAATCTGACTACTTTGACCTATTTATTGCATTAAACTTACATCAATTGATCTATTTATGATGTTAAAGTCAATTGCACTCCAATAGTTGTCAAGCAGATTCCACTGATATTAATTTATCCGTTATATTGATGTGACTTAAACTAAACTGTTTGTTCAACTCAATCGGACTACTTTGACCTATTTATTGCATTAGAGGTACATAAATTGAGTTATCTGTGATATTAAAGCCAATTGTATTCCAATATTTGTGAAGCTGATTCCACTGATATTAACTTATCTGTTGTATTAATGTGACTTAAACTAAACTGTCTGTTCAACTCAATCGGACTACTTTGACCTATTTATTGCATGAAAGTTACATAAATCTAACTATCTGTGATATTAAAGCCAATCGTAGTCTTATATGTGTGAAACTGATGTCACTTATATTTACCTATCTGTTATATTGATGTGACTTAAACTAAACTGTCTGTTTAACTCAATCTGACTACTTTGACCTATTTATTGCATTAAAGTTACATAAATTGAGCGATTTGTGATGTTAAAGTCAATTGTACTCCAACAGTTGTGAAGCTGATTCCACTTATATTAACTTATCTGTTATATTGATGTGACTTAAACTAAACTGTCTGGTCAACTCAATCTGACTACTTTGACCTATTTATTGCATTAAAGTTACATAAATTGAGCTTATCTGTGATATTAAAGTCAATTGTACTCCCATATTTGTGAAGCTGATTCCACTTATATTAACTTATCTGTTATATTGATGTGACTTACACTAAACTGTCTGTTCAACTCAATCTGACTACTTTGACCTATTTATTGCATTAAAGTTACATAAATTGAGCTATCTGTGATATTAAAGTCAATTGTACTCCCATATTTGTGAAGCTGATTCCACTTACATTAACCTATCTGTTATATTGATGTGACTTAAACTAAACTGTCTGTTCAACTCAATCTAAATATTTTGACCTATTTATTGCATTGAAGTTACATAAATTGAGCTATCTGTGATATTAAAGTCAATTGTACTCCAATAGTTGTGAAGCTGATTGCACTTATATTAACTTATCTGTTTTATTGATATGACTTAAACTAAACTGTTTGTTCAACTCAATCTGACTACTTTCACCTATTTATTGCATTAAAGTTACATAAATTGAGCCATCTGTGATATTAAAGTCAATTGTACTCCAACATTTTTGAAGCTGATTCCACTTATATTAATTCATCTATTATATTGATGTGACTTAAACTAAACTGTCTGTTCAACTAAATCTGACTACTTTGACCTATTTATTGCATTAAAGTTAAGTTAGATAAATTGAGCTATCTGTGATATTAAAGTCAATTGTACTCCCATATTTGTGAAGCTGATTCCACTTATATTAACTTATCTGTTATATTGATTTGACTTAAACTAAACTGTCTGTTCAACTCAATCTGACTACTTTGACCTATTTATTGCATTTTAGGTACAAACATCGAACTATCTGTGATATTAAAGTCAATTTTACTCCAATATTTGTGAAGCTGATTCCACTGATATTAATTCATCTATTATATTCATGTGACTTAAACTAAACTGTCTGTTCAACTCAATCTGACTACTTTGACCTATTTATTGCATTGAAGTTACATAAATTGGGCTATCTGTGATATTAAAGTCAGTTGTACTCCCATATTTGTGAAGCTGATTCCACTTATATTAACTTATCTGTTATGTTGATTTGACTTAAACTAAACTGTCTGTTCAACTCAATGTGACTACTTTGACCTATTTATTGCATTAAAGGTACAAAAATCGAACTATCTGTGATATTAAAGTCAATTGTACTCCCATATTTGTGAAGCTGATTCCACTTATATTAACTGATCTGTTATATTGACTTGACTTAAACTAAACTGTCTGTTGAACTCAATCTGACTACTTTGACCTATTTATTGCATTAAAGGTACATAAATCGAACTATCTGTGATATTAAAGTCAATTGTACTCCAATATTTGTGAAGCTGATTTCACTTATATTAACTCATCTGTTATATTGATGTGACTTAAACTAAACTGTCTGTTCAACTCAATCTGACTACTTTGACCTATTTATTGCATTAAAGTTACATAAATCGAACTATCTGTGATATTAAAGCCAATCGTACTCTTATATGTGTGAAACTGATGTCACTTACATTAACCTATCTGTTATATTGATGTGACTTAAACTAAACTGTCTGTTCAACTCAATCTAAATATTTTGACCTATTTATTGCATTGAAGTTACATAAATTGAGCTATCTGTGATATTAAAGCCAATTGTTATTCAAATATTTGTGAAGCTGATTCCACTGATATTAACTTATCTGTTATATTGATGTGACTTAAACTAAACTGTCTGTTCAACTCAATCTGACTACTTTGACCTATTTATTGCATTAAACTTTCATAAAATGAGCTACCTGTGATATTAAAGCCAATTGGTATTCCAATATTTGTGAAGCTGATTCCACTGATATTAACTGATCTGTATTATTGATGTGACGTAAAATAAACTGTCTGTTCAACTCAATCTAACTACTTTGACCTATTTATTGCATTAAAGTTACATAAATTGAGTTATCTGTGATATTAAAGCCAATTGTTATTCCAATATTTGTGAAGCTGATTCCACTGATATTAACTTATCTGTTATATTGATGTGACTTAAACTAAACTGTCTGTTTAACTTAATCTGACTACTTTGACCTATTTATTGCATTAAAGTTACATAAATCGAGCCATTTGTGATGTTAAAATCAATTGTACTCCAACAGTTGTGAAGCTGATTCCACTTATATTAACTTATCTGTTATATTGATGTGACTGAAACTAAAGTGTTTGTTCAACTCAATCTGACTACTTTGACCTATTTATTGCATTAAACTTACATCAATTGATCTATTTATGATGTTAAAGTCAATTGCACTCCAATAGTTGTCAAGCAGATTCCACTGATATTAATTTATCCGTTATATTGATGTGACTTAAACTAAACTGTTTGTTCAACTCAATCTGACTACTTTGACCTATTTATTGCATTAGAGGTCCATAAATTGAGTTATCTGTGATATTCAAGCCAATTGTATTCCAATATTTGTGAAGCTGATTCCACTGATATTAACTTATCTGTTATATTAATGTGACTTAAACTAAACTGTCTGTTCAACTCAATCGGACTACTTTGACCTATTTATTGCATGAAAGTTACATAAATCTAACTATCTGTGATATTAAAGCCAATCGTAGTCTTATATGTGTGAAACTGATGTCACTTATATTTACCTATCTGTTATATTGATGTGACTTAAACTAAACTGTCTGTTTAACTCAATCTGACTACTTTCACCTATTTATTGCATTAAAGTTACATAAATTGAGCCATCTGTGATATTAAAGTCAATTGTACTCCAATATTTGTGAAGCTGATTCCACTTATATTAATTCATCTATTATATTGATGTGACTTAAACTAAACTGTCTGTTCAACTAAATCTGACTACTTTGACCTATTTATTGCATTAAAGTTAAGTTAGATAAATTGAGCTATCTGTGATATTAAAGTCAATTGTACTCCCATATTTGTGAAGCTGATTCCACTTATATTAACTTATCTGTTATATTGATTTGACTTAAACTAAACTGTCTGTTCAACTCAATCTGACTACTTTGACCTATTTATTGCATTTTAGGTACAAACATCGAACTATCTGTGATATTAAAGTCAATTTTACTCCAATATTTGTGAAGCTGATTCCACTGATATTAATTCATCTATTATATTCATGTGACTTAAACTAAACTGTCTGTTCAACTCAATCTGACTACTTTGACCTATTTATTGCATTGAAGTTACATAAATTGGGCTATCTGTGATATTAAAGTCAGTTGTACTCCCATATTTGTGAAGCTGATTCCACTTATATTAACTTATCTGTTATGTTGATTTGACTTAAACTAAACTGTCTGTTCAACTCAATGTGACTACTTTGACCTATTTATTGCATTAAAGGCACAAAAATCGAACTATCTGTGATATTAAAGTCAATTGTACTCCCATATTTGTGAAGCTGATTCCACTTATATTAACTGATCTGTTATATTGACTTGACTTAAACTAAACTGTCTGTTCAACTCAATCTGACTACTTTGACCTATTTATTGCATTAAAGGTACATAAATCGAACTATCTGTGATATTAAAGTCAATTGTACTCCAATATTTGTGAAGCTGATTTCACTTATATTAACTCATCTGTTATATTGATGTGACTTAAACTAAACTGTCTGTTCAACTCAATCTGACTACTTTGACCTATTTATTGCATTAAAGTTACATAAATCGAACTATCTGTGATATTAAAGCCAATCGTACTCTTATATGTGTGAAACTGATGTCACTTACATTAACCTATCTGTTATATTGATGTGACTTAAACTAAACTGTCTGTTCAACTCAATCTAAATATTTTGACCTATTTATTGCATTGAAGTTACATAAATTGAGCTATCTGTGATATTAAAGCCAATTGTTATTCAAATATTTGTTAAGCTGATTCCACTGATATTAACTTATCTGTTATATTGATGTGACTTAAACTAAACTGTCTGTTCAACTCAATCGGACTACTTTGACCTATTTATTGCATTAAACTTTCATAAAATGAGCTACCTGTGATATTAAAGCCAATTGGTATTCCAATATTTGTGAAGCTGATTCCACAGATATTAACTTATCTGTATTATTGATGTGACGTAAAATAAACTGTCTGTTCAACTCAATCTGACTACTTTGACCTATTTATTGCATTAAAGTTACATAAATTGAGTTATCTGTGATATTAAAGCCAATTGTTATTCCAATATTTGTGAAGCTGATTCCACTGATATTAACTTATCTGTTATATTGATGTGACTTAAACTAAACTGTCTGGTCAACTCAATCTGACTACTTTGACCTATTTATTGCATTAAAGTTACATAAATTGAGCTATCTGTGATATTAAAGTCAATTGTACTCCCATATTTGTGAAGCTGATTCCACTTATATTAACTTATCTGTTATATTGATGTGACTTACACTAAACTGTCTGTTCAACTCAATCTGACTACTTTGACCTATTTATTGCATTAAAGTTAAATAAATTGAGCTATCTGTGATATTAAAGTCAATTGTACTCCCATATTTGTGAAGCTGATTCCACTTACATTAACGTATCTGTTATATTGATGTGACTTAAACTAAACTGTCTGTTCAACTCAATCTAAATATTTTGACCTATGTATTGCATTGAAGTTACATAAATTGAGCTATTTGTGATATTAAAGTCAATTGTACTCCAATAGTTGTGAAGCTGATTGCACTTATATTAACTTATCTGTTATATTGATATGACTTAAACTAAACTGTTTGTTCAACTCAATCTGACTACTTTCACCTATTTATTGCATTAAAGTTAAGTTAGATAAATTGAGCTATCTGTGATATTAAAGTCAATTGCACTCCCATATTTGTGAAGCTCATTCCACTTATATTAACTTATCTGTTATATTGATTTGACTTAAACTAAACTGTCTGTTCAACTCAATCTGACTACTTTGACCTATTTATTGCATTTTAGGTACAAACATCGAACTATCTGTGATATTAAAGTCAATTGTACTCCAATATTTGTGAAGCTGATTCCACTGATATTAATTCATCTATTACATTCATGTGACTTAAACTAAACTGTCTGTTCAACTCAATCTGACTACTTTGACCTATTTATTGCATTGAAGTTACATAAATTGGGCTATCTGTGATATTAAAGTCAGTTGTACTCCCATATTTGTGAAGCTGATTCCACTTATATTAACTTATGTGTTATGTTGATTTGACTTAAACTAAACTGTCTGTTCAACTCAATGTGACTACTTTGACCTATTTATTGCATTGAAGTTACATAAATTGAGCTATCTGTGATATTAAAGCCAATTGTTATTCAAATATTTGTGAAGCTGATTCCACTGATATTAACTTATCTGTGATATTGATGTGACTTAAACTAAACTGTCTGTTCAACTCAATCTGACTACTTTGACCTATTTATTGCATTAAACTTTCATAAAATGAGCTACCTGTGATATTAAAGCCAATTGGTATTCAAATATTTGTGAAGCTGATTCCACTGATATTAACTTATCTGTATTATTGATGTGACGTAAAATAAACTGTCTGTTCAACTCAATCTAACTACTTTGACCTATTTATTGCATTAAAGTTACATAAATTGAGTTATCTGTGATATTAAAGCCAATTGTTATTCCAATATTTGTGAAGCTGATTCCACTGATATTAACTTATCTGTTATATTGATGTGATTTAAACTAAACTGTCTGTTTAACTCAATCTGACTACTTTGACCTATTTATTGCATTAAAGTTACATACATCGAGCCATTTGTGATGTTAAAGTCAATTGTACTCCAAAAGTTGTGAAGCTGATTCCACTTATATTAACTTATCTGTAATATTGATGTGACTGAAACTAAAGTGTTTGTTCAACTCAATCTGACTACTTTGACCTATTTATTGCATTAAACTTACATAAATTGATCTATTTATGATGTTAAAGTCAATTGCACTCCAATAGTTGTCAAACAGATTCCACTGATATTAATTTATCCGTTATATTGATGTGACTTAAACTAAACTGTTTGTTCAACTCAATCTGACTACTTTGACCTATTTATTGCATTAAAGGTACATAAATTGAGTTATCTGTGATATTAAAGCCAATTGTATTCCAATATTTGTGAAGCTGATTCCACTGATATTAACTTATCTGTTATATTAATGTGACTTAAACTAAACTGTCTGTTCAACTCAATCGGACTACTTTGACCTATTTATTGCATGAAAGTTACATAAATCTAACTATCTGTGATATTAAAGCCAATCGTAGTCTTATATGTGTGAAACTGATGTAACTTATCTTTACCTATCTTTTATATTGATGTGACTTAAACTAAACTGTCTGTTTAACTCAATCTGACTACTTTGACCTATTTATTGCATTAAAGTTACATAAATGGAGCGATTTGTGATGTTAAAGTCAATTGTACTCCAACAGTTGTGAAGCTGATTCCACTTATATTAACTTATCTGTTATATTGATGTGACTGAAACTAAAGTGTTTGTTCAACTCAATCTGACTACTTTGACCTATTTATTGCATTAAACTTACATCAATTGATCTATTTATAATGTTAAAGTCAATTGCACTCCAATAGTTGTCAAGCTGATTCCACTGATATTAACCTATCTGTTATATTGATGTGACTTAAACTAAACTGTCTGTTCAGCTCAATCTGACTACTTTGACCTATTTATTGCATTAAAGTTACATATATTGAGCTATCTGTGATATTAAAGTCAGTTGTACTCCCATATTTGTGAAGCTGATTCCACTTATATTAACTTATCTTTTATATTTATTTGACTTAAACTAAGCTGTCTGTTCAACTCAATCTGACTACTTTGACCTATTTATTGCATTAAAGGTACAAAAATCGAACTATCTGTGATATTAAAGTCAATTGTACTCCCATATTTGTGAAGCTGATTCCACTTATATTAACTTATCTGTTATATTGATGTGACTTAAACTAAACTGTCTGGTCAACTCAATCTGACTATTTTGACCTATTTATTGCATTAAAGTTACATAAATTGAGCTATCTGTGATATTAAAGTCAATTGTACTCCCATATTTGTGAAGCTGATTCCACTTATATTAACTCATCTGTTATATTGACGTGACTTACACTAAACTGTCTGTTCAACTCAATCTGACTACTTTGACCTATTCATTGCATTAAAGTTACATAAATTGAGCTATCTGTGATATTAAAGTCAGTTGTACTCCCATATTTGTGAAGCTGATTCCACTTATATTAACTTATCTTTTATATTTATTTGACTTAAACTAAACTGTCTGTTCAACTCAATCTGACTACTTTGACCTATTTATTGCATTAAAGGTACAAAAATCGAACTATCTGTGATATTAAAGTCAATTGTACTCCAATAGTTGTGAAGCTGATTGCACTTATATTAACTTATCTGTTATATTGATATGACTTAAACTAAACTGTTTGTTCAACTCAATCTGACTACTTTCACCTATTTATTGCATTAAAGTTAGATAAATTGAGCCATCTGTGATATTAAAGTCAATTGTACTCCAATATTTGTGAAGCTGATTCCACTTATATTAATTCATCTATTATATTGATGTGACTTAAACTAAACTGTCTGTTCAACTAAATCTGACTACTTTGACCTATTTATTGCATTAAAGTTAAGTTAGATAAATTGAGCTATCTGTGATATTAAAGTCAATTGTACTCCCATATTTGTGAAGCTGATTCCACTTATATTAACTTATCTGTTATATTGATTTGACTTAAACTAAACTGTCTGTTCAACTCAATCTGACTACTTTGACCTATTTATTGCATTTTAGGTACAAACATCGAACTATCTGTGATATGAAAGTCAATTTTACTCCAATATTTGTGAAGCTGATTCCACTGATATTAATTCATCTATTATATTCATGTGACTTAAACTAAACTGTCTGTTCAACTCAATCTGACTACTTTGACCTATTTATTGCATTGAAGTTACATAAATTGGGCTATCTGTGATATTAAAGTCAGTTGTACTCCCATATTTGTGAAGCTGATTCCACTTATATTAACTTATCTGTTATGTTGATTTGACTTAAACTAAACTGTCTGTTCAACTCAATGTGACTACTTTGACCTATTTATTGCATTAAAGGTACAAAAATCGAACTATCCGTGATATTAAAGCCAATCGTACTCTTATATGTGTGAAACTGATGTCACTTACATTAACCTATCTGTTATATTGATGTGACTTAAACTAAACTGTCTGTTCAACTCAATCTAAATATTTTGACCTATTTATTGCATTGAAGTTACATAAATTGAGCTATCTGTGATATTAAAGCCAATTGTTATTCAAATATTTGTGAAGCTGATTCCACTGATATTAACTTATCTGTTATATTGATGTGACTTAAACTAAACTGTCTGTTCAACTCAATCTGACTACTTTGACCTATTTATTGCATTAAACTTTCATAAAATGAGCTACCTGTGATATTAAAGCCAATTGGTATTCCAATATTTGTGAAGCTGATTCCACTGATATTAACTTATCTGTATTATTGATGTGACGTAAAATAAACTGTCTGTTCAACTCAATCTAACTACTTTGACCTATTTATTGCATTAAAGTTACATAAATTGAGTTATCTGTGATATTAAAGCCAATTGTTATTCCAATATTTGTGAAGCTGATTCCACTGATATTAACTTATCTGTTATATTGATGTGACTTAAACTAAACTGTCTGTTTAACTTAATCTGACTACTTTGACCTATTTATTGCATTAAAGTTACATAAATCGAGCCATTTGTGATGTTAAAGTCAATTGTACTCCAACAGTTGTGAAGCTGATTCCACTTATATTAACTTATCTGTTATATTGATGTGACTGAAACTAAAGTGTTTGTTCAACTCAATCTGACTACTTTGACCTATTTATTGCACTAAACTTACATCAATTGATCTATTTATGATGTTAAAGTCAATTGCACTCCAATAGTTGTCAAGCAGATTCCACTGATATTAATTTATCCGTTATATTGATGTGACTTAAACTAAACTGTTTGTTCAACTCAATCTGACTACTTTGACCTATTTATTGCATTAGAGGTACATAAATTGAGTTATCTGTGATATTAAAGCCAATTGTATTCCAATATTTGTGAAGCTGATTCCACTGATATTAACTTATCTGTTATATTAATGTGACTTAAACTAAACTGTCTGTTCAACTCAATCGGACTACTTTGACCTATTTATTGCATGAAAGTTACATAAATCTAACTATCTGTGATATTAAAGCCAATCGTAGTCTTATATGTGTGAAACTGATGTCACTTATATTTACCTATCTGTTATATTGATGTGACTTAAACTAAACTGTCTGTTTAACTCAATCTGACTACTTTGACCTATTTATTGCATTAAAGTTACATAAATTGAGCGATTTGTGATGTTAAAGTCAATTGTACTCCAACAGTTGTGAAGCTGATTCCACTTATATTAACTTATCTGTTATATTGATGTGACTTAAACTAAACTGTCTGGTCAACTCAATCTGACTACTTTGACCTATTTATTGCATTAAAGTTACATAAATTGAGCTATCTGTGATATTAAAGTCAATTGTACTCCCATATTTGTGAAGCTGATTCCACTTATATTAACTTATCTGTTATATTGATGTGACTTACACTAAACTGTCTGTTCAACTCAATCTGACTACTTTGACCTATTTATTGCATTAAAGTTACATAAATTGAGCTATCTGTGATATTAAAGTCAATTGTACTCCCATATTTGTGAAGCTGATTCCACTTACATTAACCTATCTGTTATATTGATGTGACTTAAACTAAACTGTCTGTTCAACTCAATCTAAATATTTTGACCTATTTATTGCATTGAAGTTACATAAATTGAGCTATCTGTGATATTAAAGTCAATTGTACTCCAATAGTTGTGAAGCTGATTGCACTTATATTAACTTATCTGTTATATTGATATGACTTAAACTAAACTGTTTGTTCAACTCAATCTGACTACTTTCACCTATTTATTGCATTAAAGTTACATAAATTGAGCCATCTGTGATATTAAAGTCAATTGTACTCCAATATTTGTGAAGCTGATTCCACTTATATTAATTCATCTATTATATTGATGTGACTTAAACTAAACTGTCTGTTCAACTAAATCTGACTACTTTGACCTATTTATTGCATTAAAGTTAAGTTAGATAAATTGAGCTATCTGTGATATTAAAGTCAATTGTACTCCCATATTTGTGAAGCTGATTCCACTTATATTAACTTATCTGTTATATTGATTTGACTTAAACTAAACTGTCTGTTCAACTCAATCGGACTACTTTGACCTATTTATTGCATTTTAGGTACAAACATCGAACTATCTGTGATATTAAAGTCAATTTTACTCCAATATTTGTGAAGCTGATTCCACTGATATTAATTCATCTATTATATTCATGTGACTTAAACTAAACTGTCTGTTCAACTCAATCTGACTACTTTGACCTATTTATTGCATTGAAGTTACATAAATTGGGCTATCTGTGATATTAAAGTCAGTTGTACTCCCATATTTGTGAAGCTGATTCCACTTATATTAACTTATCTGTTATGTTGATTTGACTTAAACTAAACTGTCTGTTCAACTCAATGTGACTACTTTGACCTATTTATTGCATTAAAGGTACAAAAATCGAACTATCTGTGATATTAAAGTCAATTGTACTCCCATATTTGTGATGCTGATTCCACTTATATTAACTGATCTGTTATATTGACTTGACTTAAACTAAACTGTCTGTTCAACTCAATCTGACTACTTTGACCTATTTATTGCATTAAAGGTACATAAATCGAACTATCTGTGATATTAAAGTCAATTGTACTCCAATATTTGTGAAGCTGATTTCACTTATATTAACTCATCTGTTATATTGATGTGACTTAAACTAAACTGTCTGTTCAACTCAATCTGACTACTTTGACCTATTTATTGCATTAAAGTTACATCAATCGAACTATCTGTGATATTAAAGCCAATCGTACTCTTATATGTGTGAAACTGATGTCACTTACATTAACCTATCTGTTATATTGATGTAACTTAAACTAAACTGTCTGTTCAACTCAATCTAAATATTTTGACCTATTTATTGCATTGAAGTTACATAAATTGAGCTATCTGTGATATTAAAGCCAATTGTTATTCAAATATTTGTGAAGCTGATTCCACTGATATTAACTTATCTGTTATATTGATGTGACTTAAACTAAACTGTCTGTTCAACTCAATCTGACTACTTTGACCTATTTATTGCATTAAACTTTCATAAAATGAGCTACCTGTGATATTAAAGCCAATTGGTATTCCAATATTTGTGAAGCTGATTCCACTGATATTAACTTATCTGTATTATTGATGTGACGTAAAATAAACTGTCTGTTCAACTCAATCTAACTACTTTGACCTATTTATTGCATTAAAGTTACATAAATTGAGTTATCTGTGATATTAAAGCCAATTGTTATTCCAATATTTGTGAAGCTGATTCCACTGATATTAACTTATCTGTTATATTGATGTGACTTAAACTAAACTGTCTGTTTAACTTAATCTGACTACTTTGACCTATTTATTGCATTAAAGTTACATAACTCGAGCCATTTGTGATGTTAAAGTCAATTGTACTCCAACAGTTGTGAAGCTGATTCCACTTATATTAACTTATCTGTTATATTGATGTGACTGAAACTAAAGTGTTTGTTCAACTCAATCTGACTACTTTGACCTATTTATTGCATTAAACTTACATCAATTGATCTATTTATGATGTTAAAGTCAATTGCACTCCAATAGTTGTCAAGCAGATTCCACTGATATTAATTTATCCGTTATATTGATGTGACTTAAACTAAACTGTTTGTTCAACTCAATCTGACTACTTTGACCTATTTATTGCATTAGAGGTACATAAATTGAGTTATCTGTGATATTAAAGCCAATTGTATTCCAATATTTGTGAAGCTGATTCCACTGATATTAACTTATCTGTTATATTAATGTGACTTAAACTAAACTGTCTGTTCAACTCAATCGGACTACTTTGACCTATTTATTGCATGAAAGTTACATAAATCTAACTATCTGTGATATTAAAGCCAATCGTAGTCTTATATGTGTGAAACTGATGTCACTTATATTTACCTATCTGTTATATTGATGTGACTTAAACTAAACTGTCTGTTTAACTCAATCTGACTACTTTGACCTATCTATTGCATTAAAGTTACATAAATTGAGCGATTTGTGATGTTAAAGTCAATTGTACTCCAACAGTTGTGAAGCTGATTCCACTTATATTAACTTATCTGTTATATTGATGTGACTGAAACTAAAGTGTTTGTTCAACTCAATCTGACTACTTTGACCTATTTATTGCATTAAACTTACATAAATTGATCTATTTATGATGTTAAAGTCAATTGCACTCCAATAGCTGTCAAGCTGATTCCACTGATATTAACCTATCTGTTATATTGATGTGACTTAAACTAAACTGTCTGTTCAACTCAATCTGACTACTTTGACCTATTTATTGCATTAAAGTTACATAAATTGAGCTATCTGTGATATTAAAGTCAGTTGTACTCCCATATTTGTGAAGCTGATTCCACTTATATTAACTTATCTTTTATATTTATTTGACTTAAACTAAACTGTCTGTTCAACTCAATCTGACTACTTTGACCTATTTATTGCATTAAAGGTACATAAATTGAGCTATCTGTGATATTAAAGTCAATTGTACTCCCATATTTGTGAAGCTGATTCCATTTATATTAACTTATCTGTTATATTGATGTGACTTAAACTAAACTGTCTGGTCAACTCAATCTGACTACTTTGACCTATTTATTGCATTAAAGTTACATAAATTGAGCTATCTGTGATATTAAAGTCAATTGTACTCCCATATTTGTGAAGCTGATTCCACTTATATTAACTTATCTGTTATATTGATGTGACTTACACTAAACTGTCTGTTCAACTCAATCTGACTACTTTGACCTATTTATTGCATTAAAGTTAGATAAATTGAGCTATCTGTGATATTAAAGTCAATTGTACTCCCATATTTGTGAAGCTGATTCCACTTACATTAACATATCTGTTATATTGATGTGACTTAAACTAAACTGTCTGTTCAACTCAATCTAAATATTTTGACCTATTTATTGCATTGAAGTTACATAAATTGAGCTATCTGTGATATTAAAGTCAATTGTACTCCAATAGTTGTGAAGCTGATTGCACTTATATTAACTTATCTGTTATATTGATATGACTTAAACTAAACTGTTTGTTCAACTCAATCTGACTACTTTCACCTATTTATTGCATTAAAGTTAAGTTAGATAAATTGAGCTATCTGTGATATTAAAGTCAATTGTACTCCCATATTTGTGAAGCTCATTCCACTTATATTAACTTATCTGTTATATTGATTTGACTTAAACTAAACTGTCTGTTCAACTCAATCTGACTACTTTGACCTATTTATTGCATTTTAGGTACAAACATCGAACTATCTGTGATATTAAAGTCAATTGTACTCCAATATTTGTGAAGCTGATTCCACTGATATTAATTCATCTATTATATTCATGTGACTTAAACTAAACTGTCTGTTCAACTCAATCTGACTACTTTGACCTATTTATTGCATTGAAGTTACATAAATTGGGCTATCTGTGATATTAAAGTCAGTTGTACTCCCATATTTGTGAAGCTGATTCCACTTATATTAACTTATCTGTTATGTTGATTTGACTTAAACTAAACTGTCTGTTCAACTCAATCTGACTACTTTGACCTATTTATTGCATTAAAGGTACAAAAATCGAACTATCTGTGATATTAAAGTCAATTGTACTCCCATATTTGTGAAGCTGATTCCACTTATATTAACTGATCTGTTATATTGACTTGACTTAAACTAAACTGTCTGTTCAACTCAATCTGACTACTTTGACCTATTTATTGCATTAAAGTTACATAAATCGAACTATCTGTGATATTAAAGCCAATCGTACTCTTATATGTGTGAAACTGATGTCACTTACATTAACCTATCTGTTATATTGATGTGACTTAAACTAAACTGTCTGTTCAACTCAATCTAAATATTTTGACCTATTTATTGCATTGAAGTTACATAAATTGAGCTATCTGTGATATTAAAGCCAATTGTTATTCAAATATTTGTGAAGCTGATTCCACTGATATTAACTTATCTGTGATATTGATGTGACTTAAACTAAACTGTCTGTTCAACTCAATCTGACTACTTTGACCTATTTATTGCATTAAACTTTCATAAAATGAGCTACCTGTGATATTAAAGCCAATTGGTATTCAAATATTTGTGAAGCTGATTCCACTGATATTAACTTATCTGTATTATTGATGTGACGTAAAATAAACTGTCTGTTCAACTCAATCTAACTACTTTGACCTATTTATTGCATTAAAGTTACATAAATTGAGTTATCTGTGATATTAAAGCCAATTGTTATTCCAATATTTGTGAAGCTGATTCCACTGATATTAACTTATCTGTTATATTGATGTGATTTAAACTAAACTGTCTGTTTAACTCAATCTGACTACTTTGACCTATTTATTGCATTAAAGTTACATAAATCGAGCCATTTGTGATGTTAAAGTCAATTGTACTCCAACAGTTGTGAAGCTGATTCCACTTATATTAACTTATCTGTAATATTGATGTGACTGAAACTAAAGTGTTTGTTCAACTCAATCTGACTACTTTGACCTATTTATTGCATTAAATTTACATAAATTGATCTATTTATGATGTTAAAGTCAATTGCACTCCAATAGTTGTCAAACAGATTCCACTGATATTAATTTATCCGTTATATTGATGTGACTTAAACTAAACTGTTTGTTCAACTCAATCTGACTACTTTGACCTATTTATTGCATTAGAGGTACATAAATTGAGTTATCTGTGATATTAAAGCCAATTGTATTCCAATATTTGTGAAGCTGATTCCACTGATATTAACTTATCTGTTATATTAATGTGACTTAAACTAAACTGTCTGTTCAACTCAATCGGACTACTTTGACCTATTTATTGCATGAAAGTTACATAAATCTAACTATCTGTGATATTAAAGCCAATCGTAGTCTTATATGTGTGAAACTGATGTAACTTATATTTACCTATCTTTTATATTGATGTGACTTAAACTAAACTGTCTGTTTAACTCAATCTGACTACTTTGACCTATTTATTGCATTAAAGTTACATAAATGGAGCGATTTGTGATGTTAAAGTCAATTGTACTCCAACAGTTGTGAAGCTGATTCCACTTATATTAACCTATCTGTTATATTGATGTGACTGAAACTAAAGTGTTTGTTCAACTCAATCTGACTACTTTGACCTATTTATTGCATTAAACTTACATCAATTGATCTATTTATGATGTTAAAGTCAATTGCACTCCAATAGTTGTCAAGCTGATTCCACTGATATTAACCTATCTGTTATATTGATGTGACTTAAACTAAACTGTCTGTTCAACTCAATCTGACTACTTTGACCTATTTATTGCATTAAAGTTACATAAATTGAGCTATCTGTGATATTAAAGTCAGTTGTACTCCCATATTTGTGAAGCTGATTCCACTTATATTAACTTATCTTTTATATTTATTTGACTTAAACTAAACTGTCTGTTCAACTCAATCTGACTACTTTGACCTATTTATTGCATTAAAGGTACAAAAATCGAACTATCTGTGATATTAAAGTCAATTGTACTCCCATATTTGTGAAGCTGATTCCACTTATATTAACTTATCTGTTATATTGATGTGACTTAAACTAAACTGTCTGGTCAACTCAATCTGACTACTTTGACCTATTTATTGCATTAAAGTTACATAAATTGAGCTATCTGTGATATTAAAGTCAATTGTACTCCCATATTTGTGAAGCTGATTCCACTTATATTAACTCATCTGTTATATTGACGTGACTTACACTAAACTGTCTGTTCAACTCAATCTGACTACTTTGACCTATTCATTGCATTAAAGTTACATAAATTGAGCTATCTGTGATATTAAAGTCAGTTGTACTCCCATATTTGTGAAGCTGATTCCACTTATATTAACTTATCTTTTATATTTATTTGACTTAAACTAAACTGTCTGTTCAACTCAATCTGACTACTTTGACCTATTTATTGCATTAAAGGTACAAAAATCGAACTATTTGTGATATTAAAGCCAATTGTACTCCCATATTTTTGAAGCTGATTCCACTTACATTAACCTATCTGTTATATTGATGTGACTTAAACTAAACTGTCTGGTCAACTCAATCTGACTACTTTGACCTATTTATTGCATTAAAGTTACATAAATTGAGCTATCTGTGATATTAAAGTCAATTGTACTCCCATATTTGTGAAGCTGATTCCACTTATATTAACTTATCTGTTATATTGATGTGACTTACACTAAACTGTCTGTTCAACTCAATCTGACTACTTTGACCTATTTATTGCATTAAAGTTACATAAATTGAGCTATCTGTGATATTAAAGTCAATTGTACTCCCATAGTTGTGAAGCTGATTGCACTTATATTAACTTATCTGTTATATTGATATGACTTAAACTAAACTGTTTGTTCAACTCAATCTGACTACTTTCACTTATTTATTGCATTAAAGTTACATAAATTGAGCCATCTGTGATATTAAAGTCAATTGTACTCCAATATTTGTGAAGCTGATTCCACTGATATTAATTCATCTATTATATTGATGTGACTTAAACTAAACTGTCTGTTCAACTCAATCTGACTACTTTGACCTATTTATTGCATTAAAGTTAAGTTAGATAAATTGAGCTATCTGTGATATTAAAGCCAATTGTTATTCCAATATTTGTGAAGCTGATTCCACTGATATTAACTTATCTGTTATATTGATGTGATTTAAACTAAACTGTCTGTTTAACTCAATCTGACTACTTTGACCTATTTATTGCATTAAAGTTACATAAATCGAGCCATTTGTGATGTTAAAGTCAATTGTACTCCAACAGTTGTGAAGCTGATTCCACTTATATTAACTTATCTGTAATATTGATGTGACTGAAACTAAAGTGTTTGTTCAACTCAATCTGACTACTTTGACCTATTTATTGCATTAAACTTACATAAATTGATCTATTTATGATGTTAAAGTCAATTGCACTCCAATAGTTGTCAAACAGATTCCACTGATATTAATTTATCCGTTATATTGATGTGACTTAAACTAAACTGTTTGTTCAACTCAATCTGACTACTTTGACCTATTTATTGCATTAGAGGTACATAAATTGAGTTATCTGTGATATTAAAGCCAATTGTATTCCAATATTTGTGAAGCTGATTCCACTGATATTAACTTATCTGTTATATTAATGTGACTTAAACTAAACTGTCTGTTCAACTCAATCGGACTACTTTGACCTATTTATTGCATGAAAGTTACATAAATCTAACTATCTGTGATATTAAAGCCAATCGTAGTCTTATATGTGTGAAACTGATGTAACTTATATTTACCTATCTTTTATATTGATGTGACTTAAACTAAACTGTCTGTTTAACTCAATCTGACTACTTTGACCTATTTATTGCATTAAAGTTACATAAATGGAGCGATTTGTGATGTTAAAGTCAATTGTACTCCAACAGTTGTGAAGCTGATTCCACTTATATTAACCTATCTGTTATATTGATGTGACTGAAACTAAAGTGTTTGTTCAACTCAATCTGACTACTTTGACCTATTTATTGCATTAAACTTACATAAATTGATCTATTTATGATGTTAAAGTCAATTGCACTCCAATAGTTGTCAAGCTGATTCCACTGATATTAACCTATCTGTTATATTGATGTGACTTAAACTAAACTGTCTGTTCAACTCAATCTGACTACTTTGACCTATTTATTGCATTAAAGTTACATAAATTGAGCTATCTGTGATATTAAAGTCAGTTGTACTCCCATATTTGTGAAGCTGATTCCTCTTATATTAACTTATCTTTTATATTTATTTGACTTAAACTAAACTGTCTGTTCAACTCAATCTGACTACTTTGACCTATTTATTGCATTAAAGGTACAAAAATCGAACTATCTGTGATATTAAAGTCAATTGTACTCCCATATTTGTGAAGCTGATTCCACTTATATTAACTTATCTGTTATATTGATGTGACTTAAACTAAACTGTCTGGTCAACTCAATCTGACTACTTTGACCTATTTATTGCATTAAAGTTACATAAATTGAGCTATCTGTGATATTAAAGTCAATTGTACTCCCATATTTGTGAAGCTGATTCCACTTATATTAACTCATCTGTTATATTGACGTGACTTACACTAAACTGTCTGTTCAACTCAATCTGACTACTTTGACCTATTCATTGCATTAAAGTTACATAAATTGAGCTATCTGTGATATTAAAGTCAGTTGTACTCCCATATTTGTGAAGCTGATTCCACTTATATTAACTTATCTTTTATATTTATTTGACTTAAACTAAACTGTCTGTTCAACTCAATCTGACTACTTTGACCTATTTATTGCATTAAAGGTACAAAAATCGAACTATCTGTGATATTAAAGCCAATTGTACTCCCATATTTTTGAAGCTGATTCCACTTACATTAACCTATCTGTTATATTGATGTGACTTAAACTAAACTGTCTGGTCAACTCAATCTGACTACTTTGACCTATTTATTGCATTAAAGTTACATAAATTGAGCTATCTGTGATATTAAAGTCAATTGTACTCCCATATTTGTGAAGCTGATTCCACTTATATTAACTTATCTGTTATATTGATGTGACTTACACTAAACTGTCTGTTCAACTCAATCTGACTACTTTGACCTATTTATTGCATTAAAGTTACATAAATTGAGCTATCTGTGATATTAAAGTCAATTGTACTCCCATAGTTGTGAAGCTGATTCCACTTATATTAACTTATCTGTTATATTGATATGACTTAAACTAAACTGTTTGTTCAACTCAATCTGACTACTTTCACTTATTTATTGCATTAAAGTTACATAAATTGAGCCATCTGTGATATTAAAGTCAATTGTACTCCAATATTTGTGAAGCTGATTCCACTGATATTAATTCATCTATTATATTGATGTGACTTAAACTAAACTGTCTGTTCAACTCAATCTGACTACTTTGACCTATTTATTGCATTAAAGTTAAGTTAGATAAATTGAGCTATCTGTGATATTAAAGCCAATTGTTATTCCAATATTTGTGAAGCTGATTCCACTGATATTAACTTATCTGTTATATTGATGTGATTTAAACTAAACTGTCTGTTTAACTCAATCTGACTACTTTGACCTATTTATTGCATTAAAGTTACATAAATCGAGCCATTTGTGATGTTAAAGTCAATTGTACTCCAACAGTTGTGAAGCTGATTCCACTTATATTAACTTATCTGTAATATTGATGTGACTGAAACTAAAGTGTTTGTTCAACTCAATCTGACTACTTTGACCTATTTATTGCATTAAACTTACATAAATTGATCTATTTATGATGTTAAAGTCAATTGCACTCCAATAGTTGTCAAACAGATTCCACTGATATTAATTTATCCGTTATATTGATGTGACTTAAACTAAACTGTTTGGTCAACTCAATCTGACTACTTTGACCTATTTATTGCATTAGAGGTACATAAATTGAGTTATCTGTGATATTAAAGCCAATTGTATTCCAATATTTGTGAAGCTGATTCCACTGATATTAACTTATCTGTTATATTAATGTGACTTAAACTAAACTGTCTGTTCAACTCAATCGGACTACTTTGACCTATTTATTGCATGAAAGTTACATAAATCTAACTATCTGTGATATTAAAGCCAATCGTAGTCTTATATGTGTGAAACTGATGTAACTTATATTTACCTATCTTTTATATTGATGTGACTTAAACTAAACTGTCTGTTTAACTCAATCTGACTACTTTGACCTATTTATTGCATTAAAGTTACATAAATGGAGCGATTTGTGATGTTAAAGTCAATTGTACTCCAACAGTTGTGAAGCTGATTCCACTTATATTAACCTATCTGTTATATTGATGTGACTGAAACTAAAGTGTTTGTTCAACTCAATCTGACTACTTTGACCTATTTATTGCATTAAACTTACATCAATTGATCTATTTATGATGTTAAAGTCAATTGCACTCCAATAGTTGTCAAGCTGATTCCACTGATATTAACCTATCTGTTATATTGATGTGACTTAAACTAAACTGTCTGTTCAACTCAATCTGACTACTTTGACCTATTTATTGCATTAAAGTTACATAAATTGAGCTATCTGTGATATTAAAGTCAGTTGTACTCCCATATTTGTGAAGCTGATTCCTCTTATATTAACTTATCTTTTATATTTATTTGACTTAAACTAAACTGTCTGTTCAACTCAATCTGACTACTTTGACCTATTTATTGCATTAAAGGTACAAAAATCGAACTATCTGTGATATTAAAGTCAATTGTACTCCCATATTTGTGAAGCTGATTCCACTTATATTAACTTATCTGTTATATTGATGTGACTTA
This sequence comes from Ostrea denselamellosa, assembly GCA_024699665.1. NCBI lineage: Eukaryota > Metazoa > Mollusca > Bivalvia > Ostreida > Ostreidae > Ostrea > Ostrea denselamellosa. The sequence continues at coordinate 6,255,286 of JAMZEH010000045.1, read as the reverse complement.
AACTAAACTGTCTGGTCAACTCAATCTGACTACTTTGACCTATTTATTGCATTAAAGTTACATAAATTGAGCTATCTGTGATATTAAAGTCAATTGTACTCCCATATTTGTGAAGCTGATTCCACTTATATTAACTCATCTGTTATATTGACGTGACTTACACTAAACTGTCTGTTCAACTCAATCTGACTACTTTGACCTATTTATTGCATTAAAGTTACATAAATTGAGCTATCTGTGATATTAAAGTCAGTTGTACTCCCATATTTGTGAAGCTGATTCCACTTATATTAACTTATCTTTTATATTTATTTGACTTAAACTAAACTGTCTGTTCAACTCAATCTGACTACTTTGACCTATTTATTGCATTAAAGGTACAAAAATCGAACTATCTGTGATATTAAAGCCAATTGTACTCCCATATTTTTGAAGCTGATTCCACTTACATTAACCTATCTGTTATATTGATGTGACTTAAACTAAACTGTCTGGTCAACTCAATCTGACTACTTTGACCTATTTATTGCATTAAAGTTACATAAATTGAGCTATCTGTGATATTAAAGTCAATTGTACTCCCATATTTGTGAAGCTGATTCCACTTATATTAACTTATCTGTTATATTGATGTGACTTACACTAAACTGTCTGTTCAACTCAATCTGACTACTTTGACCTATTTATTGCATTAAAGTTACATAAATTGAGCTATCTGTGATATTAAAGTCAATTGTACTCCCATAGTTGTGAAGCTGATTGCACTTATATTAACTTATCTGTTATATTGATATGACTTAAACTAAACTGTTTGTTCAACTCAATCTGACTACTTTCACTTATTTATTGCATTAAAGTTACATAAATTGAGCCATCTGTGATATTAAAGTCAATTGTACTCCAATATTTGTGAAGCTGATTCCACTGATATTAATTCATCTATTATATTGATGTGACTTAAACTAAACTGTCTGTTCAACTCAATCTGACTACTTTGACCTATTTATTGCATTAAAGTTAAGTTAGATAAATTGAGCTATCTGTGATATTAAAGCCAATTGTTATTCCAATATTTGTGAAGCTGATTCCACTGATATTAACTTATCTGTTATATTGATGTGATTTAAACTAAACTGTCTGTTTAACTCAATCTGACTACTTTGACCTATTTATTGCATTAAAGTTACATAAATCGAGCCATTTGTGATGTTAAAGTCAATTGTACTCCAACAGTTGTGAAGCTGATTCCACTTATATTAACTTATCTGTAATATTGATGTGACTGAAACTAAAGTGTTTGTTCAACTCAATCTGACTACTTTGACCTATTTATTGCATTAAACTTACATAAATTGATCTATTTATGATGTTAAAGTCAATTGCACTCCAATAGTTGTCAAACAGATTCCACTGATATTAATTTATCCGTTATATTGATGTGACTTAAACTAAACTGTTTGTTCAACTCAATCTGACTACTTTGACCTATTTATTGCATTAGAGGTACATAAATTGAGTTATCTGTGATATTAAAGCCAATTGTATTCCAATATTTGTGAAGCTGATTCCACTGATATTAACTTATCTGTTATATTAATGTGACTTAAACTAAACTGTCTGTTCAACTCAATCGGACTACTTTGACCTATTTATTGCATGAAAGTTACATAAATCTAACTATCTGTGATATTAAAGCCAATCGTAGTCTTATATGTGTGAAACTGATGTAACTTATATTTACCTATCTTTTATATTGATGTGACTTAAACTAAACTGTCTGTTTAACTCAATCTGACTACTTTGACCTATTTATTGCATTAAAGTTACATAAATGGAGCCATTTGTGATGTTAAAGTCAATTGTACTCCAACAGTTGTGAAGCTGATTCCACTTATATTAACTTATCTGTTATATTGATGTGACTGAAACTAAAGTGTTTGTTCAACTCAATCTGACTACTTTGACCTATTTATTGCATTAAACTTACATCAATTGATCTATTTATGATGTTAAAGTCAATTGCACTCCAATAGTTGTCAAGCTGATTCCACTGATATTAACCTATCTGTTATATTGATGTGACTTAAACTAAACTGTCTGTTCAACTCAATCTGACTACTTTGACCTATTTATTGCATTAAAGTTACATAAATTGAGCTATCTGTGATATTAAAGTCAATTGTACCCCCATATTTGTGAAGCTGATTCCACTTATATTAACTCATCTGTTATATTGACGTGACTTACACTAAACTGTCTGTTCAACTCAATCTGACTACTTTGACCTATTCATTGCATTAAAGTTACATAAATTGAGCTATCTGTGATATTAAAGTCAGTTGTACTCCCATATTTGTGAAGCTGATTCCACTTATATTAACGTATCTTTTATATTTATTTGACTTAAACTAAACTGTCTGTTCAACTCAATCGGACTACTTTGACCTATTTATTGCATTAAAGGTACAAAAATCGAACTATCTGTGATATTAAAGCCAATTGTACTCCCATATTTTTGAAGCTGATTCCACTTACATTAACCTATCTGTTATATTGATGTGACTTAAACTAAACTGTCTGTTCAACTCAATCTGACTACTTTGACCTATTTATTGCATTAAAGTTAAGTTAGATAAATTGAGCTATCTGTGATATTAAAGCCAATTGTTATTCCAATATTTGTGAAGCTGATTCCACTGATATTAACTTATCTGTTATATTGATGTGATTTAAACTAAACTGTCTGTTTAACTCAATCTGACTACTTTGACCTATTTATTGCATTAAAGTTACATAAATCGAGCCATTTGTGATGTTAAAGTCAATTGTACTCCAACAGTTGTGAAGCTGATTCCACTTATATTAACTTATCTGTAATATTGATGTGACTGAAACTAAAGTGTTTGTTCAACTCAATCTGACTACTTTGACCTATTTATTGCATTAAACTTACATAAATTGATCTATTTATGATGTTAAAGTCAATTGCACTCCAATAGTTGTCAAACAGATTCCACTGATATTAATTTATCCGTTATATTGATGTGACTTAAACTAAACTGTTTGTTCAACTCAATCTGACTACTTTGACCTATTTATTGCATTAGAGGTACATAAATTGAGTTATCTGTGATATTAAAGCCAATTGTATTCCAATATTTGTGAAGCTGATTCCACTGATATTAACTTATCTGTTATATTAATGTGACTTAAACTAAACTGTCTGTTCAACTCAATCGGACTACTTTGACCTATTTATTGCATGAAAGTTACATAAATCTAACTATCTGTGATATTAAAGCCAATCGTAGTCTTATATGTGTGAAACTGATGTAACTTATATTTACCTATCTTTTATATTGATGTGACTTAAACTAAACTGTCTGTTTAACTCAATCTGACTACTTTGACCTATTTATTGCATTAAAGTTACATAAATGGAGCCATTTGTGATGTTAAAGTCAATTGTACTCCAACAGTTGTGAAGCTGATTCCACTTATATTAACCTATCTGTTATATTGATGTGACTGAAACTAAAGTGTTTGTTCAACTCAATCTGACTACTTTGACCTATTTATTGCATTAAACTTACATCAATTGATCTATTTATGATGTTAAAGTCAATTGCACTCCAATAGTTGTCAAGCTGATTCCACTGATATTAACCTATCTGTTATATTGATGTGACTTAAACTAAACTGTCTGTTCAACTCAATCTGACTACTTTGACCTATTTATTGCATTAAAGTTACATAAATTGAGCTATCTGTGATATTAAAGTCAGTTGTACTCCCATATTTGTGAAGCTGATTCCACTTATATTAACTTATCTTTTATATTTATTTGACTTAAACTAAACTGTCTGTTCAACTCAATCTGACTACTTTGACCTATTTATTGCATTAAAGGTACAAAAATCGAACTATCTGTGATATTAAAGTCAATTGTACTCCCATATTTGTGAAGCTGATTCCACTTATATTAACTTATCTGTTATATTGATGTGACTTAAACTAAACTGTCTGGTCAACTCAATCTGACTACTTTGACCTATTTATTGCATTAAAGTTACATAAATTGAGCTATCTGTGATATTAAAGTCAATTGTACTCCCATATTTGTGAAGCTGATTCCACTTATATTAACTCATCTGTTATATTGACGTGACTTACACTAAACTGTCTGTTCAACTCAATCTGACTACTTTGACCTATTCATTGCATTAAAGTTACATAAATTGAGCTATCTGTGATATTAAAGTCAGTTGTACTCCCATATTTGTGAAGCTGATTCCACTTATATTAACTTATCTTTTATATTTATTTGACTTAAACTAAACTGTCTGTTCAACTCAATCTGACTACTTTGACCTATTTATTGCATTAAAGGTACAAAAATCGAACTATCTGTGATATTAAAGCCAATTGTACTCCCATATTTTTGAAGCTGATTCCACTTACATTAACCTATCTGTTATATTGATGTGACTTAAACTAAACTGTCTGGTCAACTCAATCTGACTACTTTGACCTATTTATTGCATTAAAGTTACATAAATTGAGCTATCTGTGATATTAAAGTCAATTGTACTCCCATATTTGTGAAGCTGATTCCACTTATATTAACTTATCTGTTATATTGATGTGACTTACACTAAACTGTCTGTTCAACTCAATCTGACTACTTTGACCTATTTATTGCATTAAAGTTACATAAATTGAGCTATCTGTGATATTAAAGTCAATTGTACTCCCATAGTTGTGAAGCTGATTGCACTTATATTAACTTATCTGTTATATTGATATGACTTAAACTAAACTGTTTGTTCAACTCAATCTGACTACTTTCACTTATTTATTGCATTAAAGTTACATAAATTGAGCCATCTGTGATATTAAAGTCAATTGTACTCCAATATTTGTGAAGCTGATTCCACTGATATTAATTCATCTATTATATTGATGTGATTTAAACTAAACTGTCTGTTCAACTCAATCTGACTACTTTGACCTATTTATTGCATTAAAGTTAAGTTAGATAAATTGAGCTATCTGTGATATTAAAGCCAATTGTTATTCCAATATTTGTGAAGCTGATTCCACTGATATTAACTTATCTGTTATATTGATGTGATTTAAACTAAACTGTCTGTTTAACTCAATCTGACTACTTTGACCTATTTATTGCATTAAAGTTACATAAATCGAGCCATTTGTGATGTTAAAGTCAATTGTACTCCAACAGTTGTGAAGCTGATTCCACTTATATTAACTTATCTGTAATATTGATGTGACTGAAACTAAAGTGTTTGTTCAACTCAATCTGACTACTTTGACCTATTTATTGCATAAACTTACATAAATTGATCTATTTATGATGTTAAAGTCAATTGCACTCCAATAGTTGTCAAACAGATTCCACTGATATTAATTTATCCGTTATATTGATGTGACTTAAACTAAACTGTTTGTTCAACTCAATCTGACTACTTTGACCTATTTATTGCATTAGAGGTACATAAATTGAGTTATCTGTGATATTAAAGCCAATTGTATTCCAATATTTGTGAAGCTGATTCCACTGATATTAACTTATCTGTTATATTAATGTGACTTAAACTAAACTGTCTGTTCAACTCAATCGGACTACTTTGACCTATTTATTGCATGAAAGTTACATAAATCTAACTATCTGTGATATTAAAGCCAATCGTAGTCTTATATGTGTGAAACTGATGTAACTTATATTTACCTATCTTTTATATTGATGTGACTTAAACTAAACTGTCTGTTTAACTCAATCTGACTACTTTGACCTATTTATTGCATTAAAGTTACATAAATGGAGCGATTTGTGATGTTAAAGTCAATTGTACTCCAACAGTTGTGAAGCTGATTCCACTTATATTAACTTATCTGTTATATTGATGTGACTGAAACTAAAGTGTTTGTTCAACTCAATCTGACTACTTTGACCTATTTATTGCATTAAACTTACATCAATTGATCTATTTATGATGTTAAAGTCAATTGCACTCCAATAGTTGTCAAGCTGATTCCACTGATATTAACCTATCTGTTATATTGATGTGACTTAAACTAAACTGTCTGTTCAACTCAATCTGACTACTTTGACCTATTTATTGCATTAAAGTTACATAAATTGAGCTATCTGTGATATTAAAGTCAATTGTACTCCCATATTTGTGAAGCTGATTCCACTTATATTAACTCATCTGTTATATTGACGTGACTTACACTAAACTGTCTGTTCAACTCAATCTGACTACTTTGACCTATTCATTGCATTAAAGTTACATAAATTGAGCTATCTGTGATATTAAAGTCAGTTGTACTCCCATATTTGTGAAGCTGATTCCACTTATATTAACGTATCTTTTATATTTATTTGACTTAAACTAAACTGTCTGTTCAACTCAATCGGACTACTTTGACCTATTTATTGCATTAAAGGTACAAAAATCGAACTATCTGTGATATTAAAGCCAATTGTACTCCCATATTTTTGAAGCTGATTCCACTTACATTAACCTATCTGTTATATTGATGTGACTTAAACTAAACTGTCTGTTCAACTCAATCTGACTACTTTGACCTATTTATTGCATTAAAGTTAAGTTAGATAAATTGAGCTATCTGTGATATTAAAGCCAATTGTTATTCCAATATTTGTGAAGCTGATTCCACTGATATTAACTTATCTGTTATATTGATGTGATTTAAACTAAACTGTCTGTTTAACTCAATCTGACTACTTTGACCTATTTATTGCATTAAAGTTACATAAATCGAGCCATTTGTGATGTTAAAGTCAATTGTACTCCAACAGTTGTGAAGCTGATTCCACTTATATTAACTTATCTGTAATATTGATGTGACTGAAACTAAAGTGTTTGTTCAACTCAATCTGACTACTTTGACCTATTTATTGCATTAAACTTACATAAATTGATCTATTTATGATGTTAAAGTCAATTGCACTCCAATAGTTGTCAAACAGATTCCACTGATATTAATTTATCCGTTATATTGATGTGACTTAAACTAAACTGTTTGTTCAACTCAATCTGACTACTTTGACCTATTTATTGCATTAGAGGTACATAAATTGAGTTATCTGTGATATTAAAGCCAATTGTATTCCAATATTTGTGAAGCTGATTCCACTGATATTAACTTATCTGTTATATTAATGTGACTTAAACTAAACTGTCTGTTCAACTCAATCGGACTACTTTGACCTATTTATTGCATGAAAGTTACATAAATCTAACTATCTGTGATATTAAAGCCAATCGTAGTCTTATATGTGTGAAACTGATGTAACTTATATTTACCTATCTTTTATATTGATGTGACTTAAACTAAACTGTCTGTTTAACTCAATCTGACTACTTTGACCTATTTATTGCATTAAAGTTACATAAATGGAGCCATTTGTGATGTTAAAGTCAATTGTACTCCAACAGTTGTGAAGCTGATTCCACTTATATTAACCTATCTGTTATATTGATGTGACTGAAACTAAAGTGTTTGTTCAACTCAATCTGACTACTTTGACCTATTTATTGCATTAAACTTACATCAATTGATCTATTTATGATGTTAAAGTCAATTGCACTCCAATAGTTGTCAAGCTGATTCCACTGATATTAACCTATCTGTTATATTGATGTGACTTAAACTAAACTGTCTGTTCAACTCAATCTGACTACTTTGACCTATTTATTGCATTAAAGTTACATAAATTGAGCTATCTGTGATATTAAAGTCAGTTGTACTCCCATATTTGTGAAGCTGATTCCACTTATATTAACTTATCTTTTATATTTATTTGACTTAAACTAAACTGTCTGTTCAACTCAATCTGACTACTTTGACCTATTTATTGCATTAAAGGTACAAAAATCGAACTATCTGTGATATTAAAGTCAATTGTACTCCCATATTTGTGAAGCTGATTCCACTTATATTAACTTATCTGTTATATTGATGTGACTTAAACTAAACTGTCTGGTCAACTCAATCTGACTACTTTGACCTATTTATTGCATTAAAGTTACATAAATTGAGCTATCTGTGATATTAAAGTCAATTGTACTCCCATATTTGTGAAGCTGATTCCACTTATATTAACTCATCTGTTATATTGACGTGACTTACACTAAACTGTCTGTTCAACTCAATCTGACTACTTTGACCTATTCATTGCATTAAAGTTACATAAATTGAGCTATCTGTGATATTAAAGTCAGTTGTACTCCCATATTTGTGAAGCTGATTCCACTTATATTAACTTATCTTTTATATTTATTTGACTTAAACTAAACTGTCTGTTCAACTCAATCTGACTACTTTGACCTATTTATTGCATTAAAGGTACAAAAATCGAACTATCTGTGATATTAAAGCCAATTGTACTCCCATATTTTTGAAGCTGATTCCACTTACATTAACCTATCTGTTATATTGATGTGACTTAAACTAAACTGTCTGGTCAACTCAATCTGACTACTTTGACCTATTTATTGCATTAAAGTTACATAAATTGAGCTATCTGTGATATTAAAGTCAATTGTACTCCCATATTTGTGAAGCTGATTCCACTTATATTAACTTATCTGTTATATTGATGTGACTTACACTAAACTGTCTGTTCAACTCAATCTGACTACTTTGACCTATTTATTGCATTAAAGTTACATAAATTGAGCTATCTGTGATATTAAAGTCAATTGTACTCCCATAGTTGTGAAGCTGATTGCACTTATATTAACTTATCTGTTATATTGATATGACTTAAACTAAACTGTTTGTTCAACTCAATCTGACTACTTTCACTTATTTATTGCATTAAAGTTACATAAATTGAGCCATCTGTGATATTAAAGTCAATTGTACTCCAATATTTGTGAAGCTGATTCCACTGATATTAATTCATCTATTATATTGATGTGACTTAAACTAAACTGTCTGTTCAACTCAATCTGACTACTTTGACCTATTTATTGCATTAAAGTTAAGTTAGATAAATTGAGCTATCTGTGATATTAAAGCCAATTGTTATTCCAATATTTGTGAAGCTGATTCCACTGATATTAACTTATCTGTTATATTGATGTGATTTAAACTAAACTGTCTGTTTAACTCAATCTGACTACTTTGACCTATTTATTGCATTAAAGTTACATAAATCGAGCCATTTGTGATGTTAAAGTCAATTGTACTCCAACAGTTGTGAAGCTGATTCCACTTATATTAACTTATCTGTAATATTGATGTGACTGAAACTAAAGTGTTTGTTCAACTCAATCTGACTACTTTGACCTATTTATTGCATTAAACTTACATAAATTGATCTATTTATGATGTTAAAGTCAATTGCACTCCAATAGTTGTCAAACAGATTCCACTGATATTAATTTATCCGTTATATTGATGTGACTTAAACTAAACTGTTTGTTCAACTCAATCTGACTACTTTGACCTATTTATTGCATTAGAGGTACATAAATTGAGTTATCTGTGATATTAAAGCCAATTGTATTCCAATATTTGTGAAGCTGATTCCACTGATATTAACTTATCTGTTATATTAATGTGACTTAAACTAAACTGTCTGTTCAACTCAATCGGACTACTTTGACCTATTTATTGCATGAAAGTTACATAAATCTAACTATCTGTGATATTAAAGCCAATCGTAGTCTTATATGTGTGAAACTGATGTAACTTATATTTACCTATCTTTTATATTGATGTGACTTAACCTAAACTGTCTGTTTAACTCAATCTGACTACTTTGACCTATTTATTGCATTAAAGTTACATAAATGGAGCCATTTGTGATGTTAAAGTCAATTGTACTCCAACAGTTGTGAAGCTGATTCCACTTATATTAACTTATCTGTTATATTGATGTGACTGAAACTAAAGTGTTTGTTCAACTCAATCTGACTACTTTGACCTATTTATTGCATTAAACTTACATCAATTGATCTATTTATGATGTTAAAGTCAATTGCACTCCAATAGTTGTCAAGCTGATTCCACTGATATTAACCTATCTGTTATATTGATGTGACTTAAACTAAACTGTCTGTTCAACTCAATCTGACTACTTTGACCTATTTATTGCATTAAAGTTACATAAATTGAGCTATCTGTGATATTAAAGTCAATTGTACTCCCATATTTGTGAAGCTGATTCCACTTATATTAACTCATCTGTTATATTGACGTGACCTACACTAAACTGTCTGTTCAACTCAATCTGACTACTTTGACCTATTCATTGCATTAAAGGTACAAAAATCGAACTATCTGTGATATTAAAGCCAATTGTACTCCCATATTTTTGAAGCTGATTCCACTTACATTAACCTATCTGTTATATTGATGTGACTTAAACTAAACTGTCTGTTCAACTCAATCTGACTACTTTGACCTATTTATTGCATTAAAGTTAAGTTAGATAAATTGAGCTATCTGTGATATTAAAGCCAATTGTTATTCCAATATTTGTGAAGCTGATTCCACTGATATTAACTTATCTGTTATATTGATGTGATTTAAACTAAACTGTCTGTTTAACTCAATCTGACTACTTTGACCTATTTATTGCATTAAAGTTACATAAATCGAGCCATTTGTGATGTTAAAGTCAATTGTACTCCAACAGTTGTGAAGCTGATTCCACTTATATTAACTTATCTGTAATATTGATGTGACTGAAACTAAAGTGTTTGTTCAACTCAATCTGACTACTTTGACCTATTTATTGCATTAAACTTACATAAATTGATCTATTTATGATGTTAAAGTCAATTGCACTCCAATAGTTGTCAAACAGATTCCACTGATATTAATTTATCCGTTATATTGATGTGACTTAAACTAAACTGTTTGTTCAACTCAATCTGACTACTTTGACCTATTTATTGCATTAGAGGTACATAAATTGAGTTATCTGTGATATTAAAGCCAATTGTATTCCAATATTTGTGAAGCTGATTCCACTGATATTAACTTATCTGTTATATTAATGTGACTTAAACTAAACTGTCTGTTCAACTCAATCGGACTACTTTGACCTATTTATTGCATGAAAGTTACATAAATCTAACTATCTGTGATATTAAAGCCAATCGTAGTCTTATATGTGTGAAACTGATGTAACTTATATTTACCTATCTTTTATATTGATGTGACTTAAACTAAACTGTCTGTTTAACTCAATCTGACTACTTTGACCTATTTATTGCATTAAAGTTACATAAATGGAGCCATTTGTCATGTTAAAGTCAATTGTACTCCAACAGTTGTGAAGCTGATTCCACTTATATTAACCTATCTGTTATATTGATGTGACTGAAACTAAAGTGTTTGTTCAACTCAATCTGACTACTTTGACCTATTTATTGCATTAAACTTACATCAATTGATCTATTTATGATGTTAAAGTCAATTGCACTCCAATAGTTGTCAAGCTGATTCCACTGATATTAACCTATCTGTTATATTGATGTGACTTAAACTAAACTGTCTGTTCAACTCAATCTGACTACTTTGACCTATTTATTGCATTAAAGTTACATAAATTGAGCTATCTGTGATATTAAAGTCAGTTGTACTCCCATATTTGTGAAGCTGATTCCACTTATATTAACTTATCTTTTATATTTATTTGACTTAAACTAAACTGTCTGTTCAACTCAATCTGACTACTTTGACCTATTTATTGCATTAAAGGTACAAAAATCGAACTATCTGTGATATTAAAGTCAATTGTACTCCCATATTTGTGAAGCTGATTCCACTTATATTAACTTATCTGTTATATTGATGTGACTTAAACTAAACTGTCTGGTCAACTCAATCTGACTACTTTGACCTATTTATTGCATTAAAGTTACATAAATTGAGCTATCTGTGATATTAAAGTCAATTGTACTCCCATATTTGTGAAGCTGATTCCACTTATATTAACTCATCTGTTATATTGACGTGACTTACACTAAACTGTCTGTTCAACTCAATCTGACTACTTTGACCTATTCATTGCATTAAAGTTACATAAATTGAGCTATCTGTGATATTAAAGTCAGTTGTACTCCCATATTTGTGAAGCTGATTCCACTTATATTAACTTATCTTTTATATTTATTTGACTTAAACTAAACTGTCTGTTCAACTCAATCTGACTACTTTGACCTATTTATTGCATTAAAGGTACAAAAATCGAACTATCTGTGATATTAAAGCCAATTGTACTCCCATATTTTTGAAGCTGATTCCACTTACATTAACCTATCTGTTATATTGATGTGACTTAAACTAAACTGTCTGGTCAACTCAATCTGACTACTTTGACCTATTTATTGCATTAAAGGTACAAAAATCGAACTATCTGTGATATTAAAGTCAATTGTACTCCCATATTTTTGAAGCTGATTCCACTTACATTAACCTATCTGTTATATTGATGTGACTTAAACTAAACTGTCTGGTCAACTCAATCTGACTACTTTGACCTATTTATTGCATTAAAGTTACATAAATTGAGCTATCTGTGATATTAAAGTCAATTGTACTCCCATATTTGTGAAGCTGATTCCACTTATATTAACTCATCTGTTATATTTACGTGACTTACACTAAACTGTCTGTTCAACTCAATCTGACTACTTTGACTTATTCATTGCATTAAAGTTACATAAATTGAGCTATCTGTGATATTAAAGTCAGTTGTACTCCCATATTTGTGAAGCTGATTCCACTTATATTAACTTATCTTTTATATTTATTTGACTTAAACTAAACTGTCTGTTCAACTCAATCGGACTACTTTGACCTATTTATTGCATTAAAGGTACAAAAATCGAACTATCTGTGATATTAAAGCCAATTGTACTCCCATATTTTTGAAGCTGATTCCACTTACATTAACCTATCTGTTATATTGATGTGACTTAAACTAAACTGTCTGGTCAACTCAATCTGACTACTTTGACCTATTTATTGCATTAAAGTTACATAAATTGAGCTATCTGTGATATTAAAGTCAATTGTACTCCCATATTTGTGAAGCTGATTCCACTTATATTAACTTATCTGTTATATTGATGTGACTTACACTAAACTGTCTGTTCAACTCAATCTGACTACTTTGACCTATTTATTGCATTAAAGTTACATAAATTGAGCTATCTGTGATATTAAAGTCAATTGTACTCCCATAGTTGTGAAGCTGATTGCACTTATATTAACTTATCTGTTATATTGATATGACTTAAACTAAACTGTTTGTTCAACTCAATCTGACTACTTTCACTTATTTATTGCATTAAAGTTACATAAATTGAGCCATCTGTGATATTAAAGTCAATTGTACTCCAATATTTGTGAAGCTGATTCCACTGATATTAATTCATCTATTATATTGATGTGACTTAAACTAAACTGTCTGTTCAACTCAATCTGACTACTTTGACCTATTTATTGCATTAAAGTTAAGTTAGATAAATTGAGCTATCTGTGATATTAAAGCCAATTGTTATTCCAATATTTGTGAAGCTGATTCCACTGATATTAACTTATCTGTTATATTGATGTGATTTAAACTAAACTGTCTGTTTAACTCAATCTGACTACTTTGACCTATTTATTGCATTTTAGGTACAAACATTGAACTATCTGTGATATTAAAGTCAATTGTACTCCAATATTTGTGAAGCTGATTCCACTGATATTAATTCATCTATTATATTCATGTGACTTAAACTAAACTGTCTGTTCAACTCAATCTGACTACTTTGACCTATTTATTGCATTGAAGTTACATAAATTGGGCTATCTGTGATATTAAAGTCAGTTGTACTCCCATATTTGTGAAGCTGATTCCACTTATATTAACTTATCTGTTATGTTGATTTGACTTAAACTAAACTGTCTGTTCAACTCAATCTGACTACTTTGAACTATTTATTGCATTAAAGGTACAAAAATCGAACTATCTGTGATATTAAATTCAATTGTACTCCCATATTTGTGAAGCTGATTCCACTTATATTAACTGATCTGTTATATTGACTTGACTTAAACTAAACTGTCTGTTCAACTCAATCTGACTACTTTGACCTATTTATTGCATTAAAGGTACATAAATCGAACTATCTGTGATATTAAAGTCAATTGTACTCCAATATTTGTGAAGCTGATTTCACTTATATTAACTCATCTGTTATATTGATGTGACTTAAACTAAACTGTCTGTTCAACTCAATCTGACTACTTTGACCTATTTATTGCATTAAAGTTACATAAATCGAACTATCTGTGATATTAAAGCCAATCGTACTCTTATATGTGTGAAACTGATGTCACTTACATTAACCTATCTGTTATATTGATGTGACTTAAACTAAACTATCTGTTCAACTCAATCTAAATATTTTGACCTATTTATTGCATTGAAGTTACATAAATTGACCTATCTGTGATATAAAAGTCAATTGTACTCCAATAGTTGTGAAGCTGATTGCACTTATATTAACTTATCTGTTATATTGATATGACTTAAACTAAACTGTTTGTTCAACTCAATCTGACTACTTTGACCTATTTATTGCATTAAAGTTACATAAATTGAGTTATCTGTGATATTAAAGTCAATTGTATTCCAATAGTTGTGAGGCTGATTCCACTGATATCAACTTATCTGTTTTATTAATGTGACTTAAACTAAACTGTCTGTTCCACTCAATCGGACTACTTTGACCTATTTATTGCATTAAACTTACATAAATTGATCTATTTATGATGTTAAAGTCAATTGCACTCCAATAGTTGTCAAACAGATTCCACTGATATTAATTTATCCGTTATATTGATGTGACTTAAACTAAACTGTTTGTTCAACTCAATCTGACTACTTTGACCTATTTATTGCATTAGAGGTACATAAATTGAGTTATCTGTGATATTAAAGCCAATTGTATTCCAATATTTGTGAAGCTGATTCCACTGATATTAACTTATCTGTTATATTAATGTGACTTAAACTAAACTGTCTGTTCAACTCAATCGGACTACTTTGACCTATTTATTGCATGAAAGTTACATAAATCTAACTATCTGTGATATTAAAGCCAATCGTAGTCTTATATGTGTGAAACTGATGTAACTTATATTTACCTATCTTTTATATTGATGTGACTTAAACTAAACTGTCTGTTTAACTCAATCTGACTACTTTGACCTATTTATTGCATTAAAGTTACATAAATGGAGCGATTTGTGATGTTAAAGTCAATTGTACTCCAACAGTTGTGAAGCTGATTCCACTTATATTAACTTATCTGTTATATTGATGTGACTGAAACTAAAGTGTTTGTTCAACTCAATCTGACTACTTTGACCTATTTATTGCATTAAACTTACATCAATTGATCTATTTATGATGTTAAAGTCAATTGCACTCCAATAGTTGTCAAGCTGATTCCACTGATATTAACCTATCTGTTATATTGATGTGACTTAAACTATACTGTCTGTTCAACTCAATCTGACTACTTTGACCTATTTATTGCATTAAAGTTACATAAATTGAGCTATCTGTGATATTAAAGTCAATTGTACTCCCATATTTGTGAAGCTGATTCCACTTATATTAACTCATCTGTTATATTGACGTGACTTACACTAAACTGTCTGTTCAACTCAATCTGACTACTTTGACCTATTCATTGCATTAAAGTTACATAAATTGAGCTATCTGTGATATTAAAGTCAGTTGTACTCCCATATTTGTGAAGCTGATTCCACTTATATTAACGTATCTTTTATATTTATTTGACTTAAACTAAACTGTCTGTTCAACTCAATCGGACTACTTTGACCTATTTATTGCATTAAAGGTACAAAAATCGAACTATCTGTGATATTAAAGCCAATTGTACTCCCATATTTTTGAAGCTGATTCCACTTACATTAACCTATCTGTTATATTGATGTGACTTAAACTAAACTGTCTGGTCAACTCAATCTGACTACTTTGACCTATTTATTGCATTAAAGTTACATAAATTGAGCTATCTGTGATATTAAAGTCAATTGTACTCCCATATTTGTGAAGCTGATTCCACTTATATTAACTTATCTGTTATATTGATGTGACTTACACTAAACTGTCTGTTCAACTCAATCTGACTACTTTGACCTATTTATTGCATTAAAGTCACATAAATTGAGCTATCTGTGATATTAAAGTCAATTGTACTCCCATAGTTGTGAAGCTGATTGCACTTATATTAACTTATCTGTTATATTGATATGACTTAAACTAAACTGTTTGTTCAACTCAATCTGACTACTTTCACTTATTTATTGCATTAAAGTTACATAAATTGAGCCATCTGTGATATTAAAGTCAATTGTACTCCAATATTTGTGAAGCTGATTCCACTGATATTAATTCATCTATTATATTGATGTGACTTAAACTAAACTGTCTGTTCAACTCAATCTGACTACTTTGACCTATTTATTGCATTAAAGTTAAGTTAGATAAATTGAGCTATCTGTGATATTAAAGCCAATTGTTATTCCAATATTTGTGAAGCTGATTCCACTGATATTAACTTATCTGTTATATTGATGTGATTTAAACTAAACTGTCTGTTTAACTCAATCTGACTACTTTGACCTATTTATTGCATTAAAGTTACATAAATCGAGCCATTTGTGATGTTAAAGTCAATTGTACTCCAACAGTTGTGAAGCTGATTCCACTTATATTAACTTATCTGTAATATTGATGTGACTGAAACTAAAGTGTTTGTTCAACTCAATCTGACTACTTTGACCTATTTATTGCATTAAACTTACATAAATTGATCTATTTATGATGTTAAAGTCAATTGCACTCCAATAGTTGTCAAACAGATTCCACTGCTATTAATTTATCCGTTATATTGATGTGACTTAAACTAAACTGTTTGTTCAACTCAATCTGACTACTTTGACCTATTTATTGCATTAGAGGTACATAAATTGAGTTATCTGTGATATTAAAGCCAATTGTATTCCAATATTTGTGAAGCTGATTCCACTGATATTAACTTATCTGTTATATTAATGTGACTTAAACTAAACTGTCTGTTCAACTCAATCGGACTACTTTGACCTATTTATTGCATGAAAGTTACATAAATCTAACTATCTGTGATATTAAAGCCAATCGTAGTCTTATATGTGTGAAACTGATGTAACTTATATTTACCTATCTTTTATATTGATGTGACTTAAACTAAACTGTCTGTTTAACTCAATCTGACTACTTTGACCTATTTATTGCATTAAAGTTACATAAATGGAGCCATTTGTGATGTTAAAGTCAATTGTACTCCAACAGTTGTGAAGCTGATTCCACTTATATTAACTTATCTGTTATATTGATGTGACTGAAACTAAAGTGTTTGTTCAACTCAATCTGACTACTTTGACCTATTTATTGCATTAAACTTACATCAATTGATCTATTTACGATATTAAAGTCAATTGTACTCCCATATTTATGAAGCTGATTCCACTTATATTAACTCATCTGTTATATTGACGTGACTTACACTAAACTGTCTGTTCAACTCAATCTGACTACTTTGACCTATTCATTGCATTAAAGTTACATAAATTGAGCTATCTGTGATATTAAAGTCAGTTGTACTCCCATATTTGTGAAGCTGATTCCACTTATATTAACTTATCTTTTATATTTATTTGACTTAAACTAAACTGTCTGTTCAACTCAATCGGACTACTTTGACCTATTTATTGCATTAAAGGTACAAAAATCGAACTATCTGTGATATTAAAGTCAATTGTACTCCCATATTTTTGAAGCTGATTCCACTTACATTAACCTATCTGTTATATTGATGTGACTTAAACTAAACTGTCTGGTCAACTCAATCTGACTACTTTGACCTATTTATTGCATTAAAGTTACATAAATTGAGCTATCTGTGATATTAAAGTTCAATTGTACTCCCATATTTGTAAAGCTGATTCCACTTATATTAACTCATCTGTTATATTTACGTGACTTACACTAAACTGTCTGTTCAACTCAATCTGACTACTTTGACCTATTCATTGCATTAAAGTTACATAAATTGAGCTATCTGTGATATTAAAGTCAGTTGTACTCCCATATTTGTGAAGCTGATTCCACTTATATTAACTTATCTTTTATATTTATTTGACTTAAACTAAACTGTCTGTTCAACTCAATCTGACTACTTTGACCTATTTATTGCATTAAAGGTACAAAAATCGAACTATCTGTGATATTAAAGCCAATTGTACTCCCATATTTTTGAAGCTGATTCCACTTACATTAACCTATCTGTTATATTGATGTGACTTAAACTAAACTGTCTGGTCAACTCAATCTGACTACTTTGACCTATTTATTGCATTAAAGTTACATAAATTGAGCTATCTGTGATATTAAAGTCAATTGTACTCCCATAGTTGTGAAGCTGATTGCACTTATATTAACTTATCTGTTATATTGATATGACTTAAACTAAACTGTTTGTTCAACTCAATCTGACTACTTTCACTTATTTATTGCATTAAAGTTACATAAATTGAGCCATCTGTGATATTAAAGTCAATTGTACTCCAATATTTGTGAAGCTGATTCCACTGATATTAATTCATCTATTATATTGATGTGACTTAAACTAAACTGTCTGTTCAACTCAATCTGACTACTTTGACCTATTTATTGCATTAAAGTTAAGTTAGATAAATTGAGCTATCTGTGATATTAAAGCCAATTGTTATTCCAATATTTGTGAAGCTGATTCCACTGATATTAACTTATCTGTTATATTGATGTGATTTAAACTAAACTGTCTGTTTAACTCAATCTGACTACTTTGACCTATTTATTGCATTTTAGGTACAAACATTGAACTATCTGTGATATTAAAGTCAATTGTACTCCAATATTTGTGAAGCTGATTCCACTGATATTAATTCATCTATTATATTCATGTGACTTAAACTAAACTGTCTGTTCAACTCAATCTGACTACTTTGACCTATTTATTGCATTGAAGTTACATAAATTGGGCTATCTGTGATATTAAAGTCAGTTGTACTCCCATATTTGTGAAGCTGATTCCACTTATATTAACTTATCTGTTATGTTGATTTGACTTAAACTAAACTGTCTGTTCAACTCAATCTGACTACTTTGACCTATTTATTGCATTAAAGTTAAGTTAGATAAATTGAGCTATCTGTGATATTAAAGCCAATTGTTATTCCAATATTTGTGAAGCTGATTCCACTGATATTAACTTATCTGTTATATTGATGTGATTTAAACTAAACTGTCTGTTTAACTCAATCTGACTACTTTGACCTATTTATTGCATTTTAGGTACAAACATTGAACTATCTGTGATATTAAAGTCAATTGTACTCCAATATTTGTGAAGCTGATTCCACTGATATTAATTCATCTATTATATTCATGTGACTTAAACTAAACTGTCTGTTCAACTCAATCTGACTACTTTGACCTATTTATTGCATTGAAGTTACATAAATTGGGCTATCTGTGATATTAAAGTCAGTTGTACTCCCATATTTGTGAAGCTGATTCCACTTATATTAACTTATCTGTTATGTTGATTTGACTTAAACTAAACTGTCTGTTCAACTCAATCTGACTACTTTGACCTATTTATTGCATTAAAGGTACAAAAATCGAACTATCTGTGATATTAAATTCAATTGTACTCCCATATTTGTGAAGCTGATTCCACTTATATTAACTGATCTGTTATATTGACTTGACTTAAACTAAACTGTCTGTTCAACTCAATCTGACTACTTTGACCTATTTATTGCATTAAAGGTACATAAATCGAACTATCTGTGATATTAAAGTCAATTGTACTCCAATATTTGTGAAGCTGATTTCACTTATATTAACTCATCTGTTATATTGATGTGACTTAAACTAAACTGTCTGTTCAACTCAATCTGACTACTTTGACCTATTTATTGCATTAAAGTTACATAAATCGAACTATCTGTGATATTAAAGCCAATCGTACTCTTATATGTGTGAAACTGATGTCACTTACATTAACCTATCTGTTATATTGATGTGACTTAAACTAAACTATCTGTTCAACTCAATCTAAATATTTTGACCTATTTATTGCATTAAAGTTACATAAATTGAGTTATCTGTGATATTAAAGTCAATTGTATTCCAATAGTTGTGAGGCTGATTCCACTGATATCAACTTATCTGTTTTATTAATGTGACTTAAACTAAACTGTCTGTTCCACTCAATCGGACTACTTTGACCTATTTATTGCGTTAAACTTTCATAAAATGAGCTACCTGTGATATTAAAGCCAATTGGTATTCCAATATTTGTGAAGCTGATTCCACTGATATTAACTTATCTGTATTATTGATGTGACGTAAAATAAACTGTCTGTTCAACTCAATCTAACTACTTTGACTTATTTATTGCATTAAAGTTACATAAATTGAGTTATCTGTGATATTAAAGCCAATTGTTATTCCAATATTTGTGAAGCTGATTCCACTGATATTAACTTATCTGTTATATTGATGTGACTTAAACTAAACTGTCTGTTTAACTCAATCTGACTACTTTGACCTATTTATTGCATTAAAGTTACATAAATCGAGCCATTTGTGATGTTAAAGTCAATTGTACTCCAACAGTTGTGAAGCTGATTCCACTTATATTAACTTATCTGTTATATTGATGTGACTGAAACTAAAGTGTTTGTTCAACTCAATCTGACTACTTTGACCTATTTATTGCATTAAACTTACATAAATTGATCTATTTATGATGTTAAAGTCAATTGCACTCCAATAGTTGTCAAGCAGATTCCACTGATATTAATTTATCCGTTATATTGATGTGACTTAAACTAAACTGTTTGTTCAACTCAATCTGACTACTTTGACGTATTTATTGCATTAAAGTTACATAAATTGAGCTATCTTTGATATTAGAGTCAATTCTACTCTAATATTTGTGAAGCTGATTCCACTGATATTAACCTATCTGTTATATTGATGTGACTTAAACTAAACTGTCTGTTCAACTCAATCTGACTACTTTGACCTATTTATTGCATTAAAGTCACATAAATTGAGTTTTCTGTGATATTAAAGTTAATTGTATTCCAATAGTTGTGAGGCTGATTCCACTGATATCAACTTATCTGTTTTATTAATGTGACTTAAACTAAACTGTCTGTTCAACTCAATCGGACTACTTTGACCTATTTATTGCATTAAACTTACATAAATTGAGTTATCTGTGATATTAAAGCTAATTGTTATTCAAATATTTGTGAAGCTGATTCCACTGATATTAACTTATCTGTTATATTGATGTGACTTAAACTAAACTGTCTGTTCAACTCAATTTGACTACTTTGACCTATTTATTGCATTAAAGTTACATAAATTGAGCTATCTGTGATATTAAAGTCAATTGTACCCCAATAGTTGTGAAGCTGATTCTACTCATATTAACTTATCTGTTATATTGGTGTGACTTAAACTAAACTGTCTGTTCAACTCAATCTGACTACTTTGACCTATTTATTGCATTAAAGTTACATAAATTGAGCTATCTGTTATATTAAAGTCAATTGTACCCAAACAGTTGTGAAGCTGATTCCACTGATATTAACTTATCTGTTATATTGATGTGACTTAAACTAAACTGTCTGTTCAACTCAATCTGACTACTTTGACCTATTTATTGCATTAAAGTTACATAAATTGAGCTATCTGTGATATTAAAGTCAATTGTACTCCAATAGTTGTGAAGCTGATTCCACTTATATTAACTTATCTATTATATTGATGTGACTTAAACTAAACTGTCTGTTCAACTCAATCTGACTACTTTGACCTATTTATTGCATTAAAGTTACATAAATTGAGCTATCTGTGATATTAAAGTCAATTGTACTCCAATAGTTGTGAAGCTGATTCCACTTATATTAACTTATCTATTATATTGATGTGACTTAAACTAAACTGTCTGTTCAACTCAATCTGACTACTTTGACCTATTTATTGCATTAAAGTTACATAAATTGAGCTATCTGTGATATTAAAGTCAATTGTACCCCAATAGTTGTGAAGCTGATTCTACTCATATTAACTTATCTGTTATATTGGTGTGACTTAAACTAAACTGTCTGTTCAACTCAATCTGACTACTTTGACCTATTTATTGCATTAAAGTTACATAAATTGAGCTATCTGTGATATTAAAGTCAATTGTACCCAAACAGTTGTGAAGCTGATTCCACTGATATTAACTTATCTGTTATATTGATGTGACTTAAACTAAACTGTCTGTTCAACTCAATCTGACTACTTTGACCTATTTATTGCATTAAAGTTACATAAAATGAGCTATCTGTGATATTAAAGTCAATTGTACTCCAATAGTTGTGAAGCTGATTCCACTTGTATTAACTTATCTATTATATTGATGTGACTTAAATTAAACTGTCTGTTCAACTCAATCTGACTACTTTGACCTATTTATTGCATTAAAGTTACATAAATTGAGCTATCTGTGATATTAAAGTCAATTGTACTCCAATAGTTGTGAAGCTGATTCCACTTATATTAACTTATCTGTTATATTGATGTGACTTAAACTAAACTGTCTGTTCAACTCAATCTGACTACTTTGACCTATTTATTGCATTAAAGTTACATAGATTGAGCTATCTGTGATATTAAAGTCAATTGTACTCCAATAGTTGTGAAGCTGATTCCACTTATATTAACTTATCTGTTATATTGATGTGACTTAAACTAAAGTGTCTGTTCAACTCAATCTGACTACTTTGACCTATTTATTGCATTAAAGTTACATAAAATGAGCTATCTGTGATATTAAAGTCAATTGTACTCCAATAGTTGTGAAGCTGATTCCACTTATATTAACTTATCTGTTATATTGATGTGACTTAAACTAAACTGTCTGTTCAACTCAATCTGACTACTTTGACCTATTTATTGCATTAAAGTTACATAAATTGAGCTATCTGTGATATTAAAGTCAATTGTACTCCAATAGTTGTGAAGCTGATTCCACTTATATTAACTTATCTGTTATATTGATGTGACTTAAACTAAACTGTCTGTTCAACTCAATCTGACTACTTTGACCTATTTAGTGCATTAAAGTTACATAAATTGAGCTATCTGTGCTATTAAAGTCAATTGTACCCCACTAGTTGTGAAGCTGATTCTACTCATATTAACTTATCTGTTATATTGGTGTGACTTAAACTAAACTGTCTGTTCAACTCAATCTGACTACTTTGACCTATCTATTGCATTAAAGTTACATAAATTGAGCTATCTGTGATATTAAAGTCAATTGTACCCAAACAGTTGTGAAGCTGATTCCACTGATATTAACTTATCTGTTATATTGATGTGACTTAAACTAAACTGTCTGTTCAACTCAATCTGACTACTTTGACCTATTTATTGCATTGAAGTTACATAAAATGAGCTATCTGTGATATTAAGTCAATTATACTCCAATAGTTGTGAACCTGATTCCACTGATATTGACTTATCTGTTATATTGACGTGACTTAAACTAAACTGTCTGTTCAACTCAATCTGACTACTTTGACCTATTTATTGCATTAAAGTTACATAAATTGATCTATTTGTGATGTTAAAGTCAATTGTACTCCAATAGTTGTCAAGCTGATTCCACTGATATTAACTTATCTGTTATATTGATGTGACTTAAACTAAACTGTCTGTTCAACTCAATCTGACTACTTTGACCTATTTATTGCATTAAACTTACATAAATCATAAATCGAGCGATTTGTGATGTTAAAGACAATTGTACTCCAATAGATGTCAAGTTGAGTCCACTGATATTAACTTATCTGTTATATTGATGTGACTGAAACTAAAGTGTTTGTTCAACTCAATCTGACTACTTTGACCTATTTATTGCATTAAAGGTACAAAAATCGAACTATCTGTGATATTAAAGTCAATTGTACTCCCATATTTGTGAAGCTGATTCCACTGATATTAATTCATCTATTATATTGATGTGACTTAAACTAAACTGTCTGTTCAACTCAATCTGACTACTTTGACCCATTTATTGCATTAAAGTTACATAAATTGGGCTATCTGTGATATTAAAGTCAGTTGTACTCCCATATTTGTGAAGCTGATTCCACTTACATTAACCTATCTGTTATATTGATGTGACTTAAACTAAACTGTCTGTTCAACTCAATCTAAATATGTTGACCTATTTATTGCATTGAAGTTACATAAATTGAGCTATCTGTGATATTAAAGTCAGTTGTACTCCAATAGTTGTGAAGCTGATTGCACTTATATTAACTTATCTGTTATATTGATATGACTTAAACTAAACTGTTTGTTCAACTCAATCTGACTACTTTGACCTATTTATTGCATTAAAGTTAAGTTAGATAAATTGAGCTATCTGTGATATTAAAGTCAATTGTACTCCCATATTTGTGAAGCTGATTCCACTTATATTAACTTATCTGTTATATTGATGTGACTTAAACTAAACTGTCTGTTCAACTCAATCTGACTACTTTGACCTATTTATTGCATGAAAGTTACATAAATCTAACTATCTGTGATATTAAAGCCAATCGTAGTCTTATATGTGTGAAACTGATGTCACTTATATTTACCTATCTGTTATATTGATGTGACTTAAACTAAACTGTCTGTTTAACTCAGTCTGACTACTTTGACCTATTTATTGCATTAAAGTTACATAAATCGAGCGATTTGTGATATTAAAGTCAATTGTACTCCAACAGTTGTGAAGCTGATTCCACTTATATTAACTTATCTGTTATATTGATGTGACTTAAACTAAAGTGATTGTTCAACCCAATCTGACTACTTTGACCTATTTATTGCATTAAACTTACATAAATTGATCTATTTATGATGTTAAAGTCAATTGCACTCCAATAGTTGTCAAGCAGATTCCACTGATATTAATTTATCCGTTATATTGATGTGACTTAAACTAAACTGTTTGTTCAACTCAATCTGACTACTTTGACGTATTTATTGCATTAAAGTTACATAAATTGAGCTATCTTTGATATTAGAGTCAATTCTACTCTAATATTTGTGAAGCTGATTCCACTTGTATTAACCTATCTGTTATATTGATGTGACTTAAACTAAACTGTCTGTTCAACTCAATCTGACTACTTTGACCTATTTATTGCATTAAAGTCACATAAATTGAGTTATCTGTGATATTAAAGTTAATTGTATTACAATAGTTGTGAGGCTGATTCCACTGATATCAACTTATCTGTTTTATTAATGTGACTTAAACTAAACTGTCTGTTCAACTCAATCGGACTACTTTGACCTATTTATTGCATTAAACTTACATAAATTGAGTTATCTGTGATATTAAAGCCAATTGTTATTCAAATATTTGTGAAGCTGATTCCACTGATATTAACTGATCTGTTATATTGATGTGACTTAAACTAAACTGTCTGTTCAACTCAATCTGACTACTTTGACCTATTTATTGCATGGAAGTTACATAAATCTAACTATCTGTGATATTAAAGCCAATCGTAGTCTTATATGTGTGAAACTGATGTCACTTATATTAACCTATCTGTTATATTGATGTGACTTAAACTAAACTGTCTGTTCAACTCAATCTGACTACTTTGACCTATTTATTGCATTGAAGTTACATAAATTGAGCTATCTGCGATATTAAAGTCAATTATACTCCAATAGTTGTGAAGCTGATTCCACTGATATCAACTTATCTGTTATATTGATGTGACTTAAACTAAACTGCCTGTTCAACTCAATCTGACTACTTTGACCTATTTATTGCATTAAAGGTACATAAATTGAGTTATCTGTGATATTAAAGCCAATTGTATTCCAATATTTGTGAAGCTGATTCCACTGATATTAACTTATCTGTTATATTGATGTGACTTAAACTAAACTGTCTGTTCAACTCAATCGGACTACTTTGACCTATTTATTGCATGAAAGTTACATAAATCTAACTATCTGTGATATTAAAGCCAATCGTAGTCTTATATGTGTGAAACTGATGTCACCTATATTTACCTATCTGTTATATTGATGTGACTTAAACTAAACTGTCTGTTTAACTCAATCTGACTACTTTGACCTATTTATTGCATTAAAGTTACATAAATCGAGCGATTTGTGATGTTAAAGACAATTGTACTCCAATAGATGTCAAGTTGATTCCACTGATATTAACTTATCTGTTATATTGATGTGACTGAAACTAAAGTATTTGTTCAACTCAATCTGACTACTTTGACCTATTTATTGCATTAAAGGTACAAAAATCGAACTATCTGTGATATTAAAGTCAATTGTACTCCCATATTTGTGAAGCTGATTCCACTGATATTAATTCATCTATTATATTGATGTGACTTAAACTAAACTGTCTGTTCAACTCAATCTGACTACTTTGACCCATTTATTGCATTAAAGTTACATAAATTGGGCTATCTGTGATATTAAAGTCAGTTGTACTCCCATATTTGTGAAGCTGATTCCACTTACATTAACCTATCTGTTATATTGATGTGACTTAAACTAAACTGTCTGTTCAACTCAATCTAAATATGTTGACCTATTTATTGCATTGAAGTTACATAAATTGAGCTATCTGTGATATTAAAGTCAGTTGTACTCCAATAGTTGTGAAGCTGATTGCACTTATATTAACTTATCTGTTATATTGATATGACTTAAACTAAACTGTTTGTTCAACTCAATCTGACTACTTTGACCTATTTATTGCATTAAAGTTAAGTTAGATAAATTGAGCTATCTGTGATATTAAAGTCAATTGTACTCCCATATTTGTGAAGCTCATTCCACTTATATTAACCTATCTGTTATATTGATGTGACTTAAACTAAACTGTCTGTTCAACTCAATCTAAATATGTTGACCTATTTATTGCATTAAAGGTACATAAATCGAACTATCTGTGATATTAAAGTCAATTTTACTCCCATATTTGTGAAGCTGATTCCACTGATATTAATTCATCTATTATATTGATGTGACTTAAACTAAACTCTCTGTTCAACTCAATCTGACTACTTTGACCTATTTATTGCATTAAAGTTACATAAATTGGGCTATCTGTGATATTAAAGTCAGTTGTACTCCCATTTTTGTGAAGCTGATTCCACTTATATTAACTGATCTGTTATATTGATTTGACTTAAACTAAACTGTCTGTTCAACTCAATCGGACTACTTTGACCTATTTATTGCATTAAAGGTACAAAAATCGAACTATCTGTGATATTAAAGTCAATTGTACTCCCATATTTGTGAAGCTGATTCCACTTATATTAACTGATCTGTTATATTGACTTGACTTAAACTAAACTGTCTGTTCAACTCAATCTGACTACTTTGACCTATTTATTGCATTAAAGGTACATAAATCGAACTATCTGTGATATTAAAGTCAATTGTACTCCCATATTTGTGAAGCTGATTTCACTTATATTAACCTATCTGTTATATTGATGTGACTTAAACTAAACTGTCTGTTCAACTCAATCTAAATATTTTGACCTATTTATTGCATTGAAGTTACATAAATTGAGCTATCTGTGATATAAAAGTCAATTGTACTCCAATAGTTTTGAAGCTGATTGCACTTATATTAACTTTTCTGTTATATTGATGTGACTTAAACTAAACTGTTTGTTCAACTCAATCTGACTACTTTGACCTATTTATTGCATTAAAGTTACATAAATTGAGCCATCTGTGATATTAAAGTCAATTGTACTCCAATATTTGTGAAGCTGATTCCACTGATATTAACTCATCTATTATATTGATGTGACTTAAACTAAACTGTCTGTTCAACTCAATCTGACTACTTTGACCTACTTATTGCATTAAAGTTAAGTTAGATAAATTGGGCTATCTGTGATATTAAAGTCAAGTGTACTCCAATAGTTTTGAAGCTGATTCCACTTATATTAACTTATCTGTTATATTGCTGTGACTTAAACTAAACTGTCTGTTCAACTCAATCGGACTACTTTGACCTATTTATTGCATGAAAGTTACATAAATCTAACTATCTGTGATATTAAAGCCAATCGTAGTCTTATATGTGTGAAACTGATGTCACTTATATTTACCTATCTGTTATATTGATGTGACTTAATCTAAACTGTCTGTTTAACTCAGTCTGACTACTTTGACCTATTTATTGCATTAAAGTTACATAAATCGAGCGATTTGTGATGTTAAAGTCAATTGTACTCCAACAGTTGTGAAGCTGATTCCACTTATATTAACTTATCTGTTATATTGATGTGACTGAAACTAAAGTGATTGTTCAACCCAATCTGACTACTTTGACCTATTTATTGCATTAAACTTACATAAATTGATCTATTTATGATGTTAAAGTCAATTGCACTCCAATAGTTGTCAAGCAGATTCCACTGATATTAATTTATCCGTTATATTGATGTGACTTAAACTAAACTGTTTGTTCAACTCAATCTGACTACTTTGACGTATTTATTGCATTAAAGTTACATAAATTGAGCTATCTTTGATATTAGAGTCAATTCTACTCTAATATTTGTGAAGCTGATTCCACTGATATTAACCTATCTGTTATATTGATGTGACTTAAACTAAACTGTCTGTTCAACTCAATCTGACTACTTTGACCTATTTATTGCATTAAAGTCACATAAATTAAGTTATCTGCGATATTAAAGTTAATTGTATTACAATAGTTGTGAGGCTGATTCCACTGATATCAACTTATCTGTTTTATTAATGTGACTTAAACTAAACTGTCTGTTCAACTCAATCGGACTACTTTGACCTATTTATTGCATTAAAGTTACATAAATTGAGTTATCTGTGATATTAAAGCCAATTGTTATTCAAATATTTGTGAAGCTGATTCCACTGATATTAACTTATCTGTTATATTGATGTGACTTAAACTAAACTGTCTGTTCAACTCAATCTGACTACTTTGACCTATTTATTGCATGGAAGTTACATAAATCTAACTATCTGTGATATTAAAGCCAATCGTAGTCTTATATGTGTGAAGCTGATGTCACTTATATTAACCTATCTGTTATATTGATGTGACTTAAACTAAACTGTCTGTTCAACTCAATCTGACTACTTTGACCTATTTATTGCATTGAAGTTACATAAATTGAGCTATCTGCGATATTAAAGTCAATTATACTCCAATAGTTGTGAAGCTGATTCCACTGATATCAACTTATCTGTTATATTGATGTGACTTAAACTAAACTGCCTGTTCAACTCAATCTGACTACTTTGACCTATTTATTGCATTAAAGGTACATAAATTGAGTTGTCTGTGATATTAAAGCCAATTGTATTCCAATATTTGTGAAGCTGATTCCACTGATATTAACTTATCTGTTATATTGATGTGACTTAAACTAAACTGTCTGTTCAACTCAATCGGACTACTTTGACCTATTTATTGCATGAAAGTTACATAAATCTAACTATCTGTGATATTAAAGCCAATCGTAGTCTTATATGTGTGAAACTGATGTCACCTATATTTACCTATCTGTTATATTGATGTGACTTAAACTAAACTGTCTGTTTAACTCAATCTGACTACTTTGACCTATTTATTGCATTAAAGTTACATAAATTGAGCGATTTGTGATGTTAAAGACAATTGTACTCCAATAGATGTCAAGTTGATTCCACTGATATTAACTTATCTGTTATATTGATGTGACTGAAACTAAAGTGTTTGTTCAACTCAATCTGACTACTTTGACCTATTTATTGCATTAAACTTACATAAATTGATCTATTTATGATGTTAAAGTCAATTGTACTCCAATAGTTGTCAAGCTGATTCCACTTACATTAACCTATCTGTTATATTGATGTGACTTAAACTAAACTGTCTGTTCAACTCAATCTAAATATTTTGACCTATTTATTGCATTGAAGTTACATAAATTGAGCTATCTGTGATATTAAAGTCAATTGTACTCCCATATTTGTGAAGCTGATTCCACTTATATTAACTTATCTGTTATATTGATGTGACTTACACTAAACTGTCTGTTCAACTCAATCTGACTACTTTGACCTATTTATTGCATTAAAGTTACATAAATTGAGCTATCTGTGATATTAAAGTCAATTGTACTCCCATATTTGTGAAGCTGATTGCACTTATATTAACTTATCTATTATATTGATATGACTTAAACTAAACTGTTTGTTCAACTCAATCTGACTACTTTCACCTATTTATTGCATTAAAGTTACATAAATTGAGCTATCTGTGATATTAAAGTCAATTGTACTTCCATATTTGTGAAGCTGATTGCACTTATATTAACTTATCTGTTATATTGACTTGACTTAAACTAAACTGTCTGTTCAACTCAATCTGACTACTTTGACCTATTTATTGCATTAAAGTTACATAAATCGAACTATCTGTGATATTAAAGCCAATCGTACTCTTATATGTGTGAAACTGATGTCACTTACATTAACCTATCTGTTATATTGATGTGACTTAAACTAAACTGTCTGTTCAACTCAATCTAAATATTTTGACCTATTTATTGCATTGAAGTTACATAAATTGAGCTATCTGTGATATTAAAGCCAATTGTTATTCTAATATTTGTGAAGCTGATTCCACTGATATTAACTGATCTGTTATATTGATGTGACTTAAACTAAACTGTCTGTTCAACTCAATCTGACTACTTTGACCTATTTATTGCATTAAACTTTCATAAAATGAGCTACCTGTGATATTAAAGCCAATTGTTATTCCAATATTTGTGAAGCTGATTCCACTGATATTAACTTATCTGTTATATTGATGTGACTTAAACTAAACTGTCTGTTTAACTCAATCTGACTACTTTGACCTATTTATTGCATTAAAGGTACAAAAATCGAACTATCTGTGATATTAAAGTCAATTGTACTCCCATATTTGTGAAGCTGATTCCACTGATATTAATTCATCTATTATATTGATGTGACTTAAACTAAACTGTCTGTTCAACTCAATCTGACTACTTTGACCCATTTATTGCATTAAAGTTACATAAATTGGGCTATCTGTGATATTAAAGTCAGTTGTACTCCCATATTTGTGAAGCTGATTCCACTTACATTAACCTATCTGTTATATTGATGTGACTTAAACTAAACTGTCTGTTCAACTCAATCTAAATATGTTGACCTATTTATTGCATTGAAGTTACATAAATTGAGCTATCTGTGATATTAAAGTCAGTTGTACTCCAATAGTTGTGAAGCTGATTGCACTTATATTAACTTATCTGTTATATTGATATGACTTAAACTAAACTGTTTGTTCAACTCAATCTGACTACTTTGACCTATTTATTGCATTAAAGTTAAGTTAGATAAATTGAGCTATCTGTGATATTAAAGTCAATTGTACTCCCATATTTGTGAAGCTCATTCCACTTATATTAACCTATCTGTTATATTGATGTGACTTAAACTAAACTGTCTGTTCAACTCAATCTAAATATGTTGACCTATTTATTGCATTAAAGGTACATAAATCGAACTATCTGTGATATTAAAGTCAATTTTACTCCCATATTTGTGAAGCTGATTCCACTGATATTAATTCATCTATTATATTGATGTGACTTAAACTAAACTCTCTGTTCAACTCAATCTGACTACTTTGACCTATTTATTGCATTAAAGTTACATAAATTGGGCTATCTGTGATATTAAAGTCAGTTGTACTCCCATTTTTGTGAAGCTGATTCCACTTATATTAACTGATCTGTTATATTGATTTGACTTAAACTAAACTGTCTGTTCAACTCAATCGGACTACTTTGACCTATTTATTGCATTAAAGGTACAAAAATCGAACTATCTGTGATATTAAAGTCAATTGTACTCCCATATTTGTGAAGCTGATTCCACTTATATTAACTGATCTGTTATATTGACTTGACTTAAACTAAACTGTCTGTTCAACTCAATCTGACTACTTTGACCTATTTATTGCATTAAAGGTACATAAATCGAACTATCTGTGATATTAAAGTCAATTGTACTCCCATATTTGTGAAGCTGATTTCACTTATATTAACCTATCTGTTATATTGATGTGACTTAAACTAAACTGTCTGTTCAACTCAATCTAAATATTTTGACCTATTTATTGCATTGAAGTTACATAAATTGAGCTATCTGTGATATAAAAGTCAATTGTACTCCAATAGTTTTGAAGCTGATTGCACTTATATTAACTTTTCTGTTATATTGATGTGACTTAAACTAAACTGTTTGTTCAACTCAATCTGACTACTTTGACCTATTTATTGCATTAAAGTTACATAAATTGAGCCATCTGTGATATTAAAGTCAATTGTACTCCAATATTTGTGAAGCTGATTCCACTGATATTAACTCATCTATTATATTGATGTGACTTAAACTAAACTGTCTGTTCAACTCAATCTGACTACTTTGACCTACTTATTGCATTAAAGTTAAGTTAGATAAATTGGGCTATCTGTGATATTAAAGTCAAGTGTACTCCAATAGTTTTGAAGCTGATTCCACTTATATTAACTTATCTGTTATATTGCTGTGACTTAAACTAAACTGTCTGTTCAACTCAATCGGACTACTTTGACCTATTTATTGCATGAAAGTTACATAAATCTAACTATCTGTGATATTAAAGCCAATCGTAGTCTTATATGTGTGAAACTGATGTCACTTATATTTACCTATCTGTTATATTGATGTGACTTAATCTAAACTGTCTGTTTAACTCAGTCTGACTACTTTGACCTATTTATTGCATTAAAGTTACATAAATCGAGCGATTTGTGATGTTAAAGTCAATTGTACTCCAACAGTTGTGAAGCTGATTCCACTTATATTAACTTATCTGTTATATTGATGTGACTGAAACTAAAGTGATTGTTCAACCCAATCTGACTACTTTGACCTATTTATTGCATTAAACTTACATAAATTGATCTATTTATGATGTTAAAGTCAATTGCACTCCAATAGTTGTCAAGCAGATTCCACTGATATTAATTTATCCGTTATATTGATGTGACTTAAACTAAACTGTTTGTTCAACTCAATCTGACTACTTTGACGTATTTATTGCATTAAAGTTACATAAATTGAGCTATCTTTGATATTAGAGTCAATTCTACTCTAATATTTGTGAAGCTGATTCCACTGATATTAACCTATCTGTTATATTGATGTGACTTAAACTAAACTGTCTGTTCAACTCAATCTGACTACTTTGACCTATTTATTGCATTAAAGTCACATAAATTAAGTTATCTGCGATATTAAAGTTAATTGTATTACAATAGTTGTGAGGCTGATTCCACTGATATCAACTTATCTGTTTTATTAATGTGACTTAAACTAAACTGTCTGTTCAACTCAATCGGACTACTTTGACCTATTTATTGCATTAAAGTTACATAAATTGAGTTATCTGTGATATTAAAGCCAATTGTTATTCAAATATTTGTGAAGCTGATTCCACTGATATTAACTTATCTGTTATATTGATGTGACTTAAACTAAACTGTCTGTTCAACTCAATCTGACTACTTTGACCTATTTATTGCATGGAAGTTACATAAATCTAACTATCTGTGATATTAAAGCCAATCGTAGTCTTATATGTGTGAAGCTGATGTCACTTATATTAACCTATCTGTTATATTGATGTGACTTAAACTAAACTGTCTGTTCAACTCAATCTGACTACTTTGACCTATTTATTGCATTGAAGTTACATAAATTGAGCTATCTGCGATATTAAAGTCAATTATACTCCAATAGTTGTGAAGCTGATTCCACTGATATCAACTTATCTGTTATATTGATGTGACTTAAACTAAACTGCCTGTTCAACTCAATCTGACTACTTTGACCTATTTATTGCATTAAAGGTACATAAATTGAGTTATCTGTGATATTAAAGCCAATTGTATTCCAATATTTGTGAAGCTGATTCCACTGATATTAACTTATCTGTTATATTGATGTGACTTAAACTAAACTGTCTGTTCAACTCAATCGGACTACTTTGACCTATTTATTGCATGAAAGTTACATAAATCTAACTATCTGTGATATTAAAGCCAATCGTAGTCTTATATGTGTGAAACTGATGTCACCTATATTTACCTATCTGTTATATTGATGTGACTTAAACTAAACTGTCTGTTTAACTCAATCTGACTACTTTGACCTATTTATTGCATTAAAGTTACATAAATTGAGCGATTTGTGATGTTAAAGACAATTGTACTCCAATAGATGTCAAGTTGATTCCACTGATATTAACTTATCTGTTATATTGATGTGACTGAAACTAAAGTGTTTGTTCAACTCAATCTGACTACTTTGACCTATTTATTGCATTAAACTTACATAAATTGATCTATTTATGATGTTAAAGTCAATTGTACTCCAATAGTTGTCAAGCTGATTCCACTTACATTAACCTATCTGTTATATTGATGTGACTTAAACTAAACTGTCTGTTCAACTCAATCTAAATATTTTGACCTATTTATTGCATTGAAGTTACATAAATTGAGCTATCTGTGATATTAAAGTCAATTGTACTCCCATATTTGTGAAGCTGATTCCACTTATATTAACTTATCTGTTATATTGATGTGACTTACACTAAACTGTCTGTTCAACTCAATCTGACTACTTTGACCTATTTATTGCATTAAAGTTACATAAATTGAGCTATCTGTGATATTAAAGTCAATTGTACTCCCATATTTGTGAAGCTGATTGCACTTATATTAACTTATCTATTATATTGATATGACTTAAACTAAACTGTTTGTTCAACTCAATCTGACTACTTTCACCTATTTATTGCATTAAAGTTACATAAATTGAGCTATCTGTGATATTAAAGTCAATTGTACTTCCATATTTGTGAAGCTGATTGCACTTATATTAACTTATCTGTTATATTGACTTGACTTAAACTAAACTGTCTGTTCAACTCAATCTGACTACTTTGACCTATTTATTGCATTAAAGTTACATAAATCGAACTATCTGTGATATTAAAGCCAATCGTACTCTTATATGTGTGAAACTGATGTCACTTACATTAACCTATCTGTTATATTGATGTGACTTAAACTAAACTGTCTGTTCAACTCAATCTAAATATTTTGACCTATTTATTGCATTGAAGTTACATAAATTGAGCTATCTGTGATATTAAAGCCAATTGTTATTCTAATATTTGTGAAGCTGATTCCACTGATATTAACTGATCTGTTATATTGATGTGACTTAAACTAAACTGTCTGTTCAACTCAATCTGACTACTTTGACCTATTTATTGCATTAAACTTTCATAAAATGAGCTACCTGTGATATTAAAGCCAATTGTTATTCCAATATTTGTGAAGCTGATTCCACTGATATTAACTTATCTGTTATATTGATGTGACTTAAACTAAACTGTCTGTTTAACTCAATCTGACTACTTTGACCTATTTATTGCATTAAAGTTACATAAATTGAGCGATTTGTGATGTTAAAGTCAATTGTACTCCAACAGTTGTGAAGCTGATTCCACTTATATTAACTTATCTGTTATATTGATGTGACTGAAACTAAAGTGTTTGTTCAACTCAATCTGACTACTTTGACCTATTTATTGCATTAAACTTACATAAATTGATCTATTTATGATGTTAAAGTCAATTGCACTCCAATAGTTGTCAAGCTGATTCCACTGATATTATTCTATCTGTTATATTGATGTGACTTAAACTAAACTGTCTGTTCAACTCAATCTGACTACTTTGACCTATTTATTGCATTAAAGTTACATAAATTGAGCTATCTGTGATATTAAAGTCAGTTGTACTCCCATATTTGTGAAGCTGATTCCACTTATATTAACTTATCTTTTATATTTCTTTGACTTAAACTAAACTGTCTGTTCAACTCAATCTGACGACTTTGACCTATTTATTGCATTAAAGGTACAAAAATCGAACTATCTGTGATATTAAAGTCAATTGTACTCCCATATTTGTGAAGCTGATTCCACTTATATTAACTTATCTGTTATATTGATGTGACTTAAACTAAACTGTC
Organism: Ostrea denselamellosa; assembly: GCA_024699665.1. Taxonomy (NCBI): domain Eukaryota; kingdom Metazoa; phylum Mollusca; class Bivalvia; order Ostreida; family Ostreidae; genus Ostrea; species Ostrea denselamellosa. Next base: position 6,218,853 of record JAMZEH010000045.1, on the reverse strand, counting down.
TGGTCAACTCAATCTGACTACTTTGACCTATTTATTGCATTAAAGTTACATAAATTGAGCTATCTGTGATATTAAAGTCAATTGTACTCCCATATTTGTGAAGCTGATTCCACTTATATTAACTTATCTGTTATATTGATGTGACTTACACTAAACTGTCTGTTCAACTCAATCTGACTACTTTGACCTATTTATTGCATTAAAGTTACATAAATTGAGCTATCTGTGATATTAAAGTCAATTGTACTCCCATATTTGTGAAGCTGATTCCACTTATATTAACTTATCTGTTATATTGATGTGACTTACACTAAACTGTCTGTTCAACTCAATCTGACTACTTTGACCTATTTATTGCATTAAAGTTACATAAATTGAGCTATCTGTGATATTAAAGTCAATTGTACTCCCATATTTGTGAAGCTGATTCCACTTACATTAACCTATCTGTTATATTGATGTGACTTAAACTAAACTGTCTGTTCAACTCAATCTAAATATTTTGACCTATTTATTGCATTGAAGTTACATAAATTGAGCTATCTGTGATATTAAAGTCAATTGTACTCCAATAGTTGTGAAGCTGATTGCACTTATATTAACTTATCTGTTATATTGATATGACTTAAACTAAACTGTTTGTTCAACTCAATCTGACTACTTTCACCTATTTATTGCATTAAAGTTACATAAATTGAGCCATCTGTGATATTTAAGTCAATTGTACTCCAATATTTGTGAAGCTGATTCCACTGATATTAATTCATCTATTATATTGATGTGACTTAAACTAAACTGTCTGTTCAACTCAATCTGACTACTTTGACCTATTTATTGCATTAAAGTTAAGTTAGATAAATTGAGCTATCTGTGATATTAAAGTCAATTGTACTCCCATATTTGTGAAGCTGATTCCACTTATATTAACTTATCTGTTATATTGATTTGACTTAAACTAAACTGTCTGTTCAACTCAATCTGACTACTTTGACCTATTTATTGCATTTTAGGTACAAACATCGAACTATCTGTGATATTAAAGTCAATTGTACTCCAATATTTGTGAAGCTGATTCCACTGATATTAATTCATCTATTATATTCATGTGACTTAAACTAAACTGTCTGTTCAACTCAATCTGACTACTTTGACCTATTTATTGCATTGAAGTTACATAAATTGAGCTATCTGCGATATTAAAGTCAATTATACTCCAATAGTTGTGAAGCTGATTCCACTGATATCATCTTATCTGTTATATTGATGTGACTTAAACTAAACTGCCTGTTCAACTCAATCTGACTACTTTGACCTATTTATTGCATTAAAGGTACATAAATTGAGTTATCTGTGATATTAAAGCCAATTGTATTCCAATATTTGTGAAGCTGATTCCACTGATATTAACTTATCTGTTATATTGATGTGACTTAAACTAAACTGTCTGTTCAACTCAATCGGACTACTTTGACCTATTTATTGCATGAAAGTTACATAAATCTAACTATCTGTGATATTAAAGCCAATCGTAGTCTTATATGTGTGAAACTGATGTCACTTATATTTACCTATCTGTATTATTGATGTGACTTAAACTAAACTGTCTGTTTAACTCAATCTGACTACTTTGACCTATTTATTGCATTAAAGTTACATAAATCGAGCGATTTGTGATGTTAAAGACAATTGTACTCCAGTAGATGTCAAGTTGATTCCACTGATATTAACTTATCTGTTATATTGATGTGACTGAAACTAAAGTGTTTGTTCAACTCAATCTGACTACTTTGACCTATTTATTGCATTAAAGGTACAAAAATCGAACTATCTGTGATATTAAAGTCAATTGTACTCCCATATTTGTGAAGCTGATTCCACTGATATTAATTCATCTATTATATTGATGTGACTTAAACTAAACTGTCTGTTCAACTCAATCTGACTACTTTGACCCATTTATTGCATTAAAGTTACATAAATTGGGCTATCTGTGATATTAAAGTCAGTTGTACTCCCATATTTGTGAAGCTGATTCCACTTACATTAACCTAACTGTTATATTGATGTGACTTAAACTAAACTGTCTGTTCAACTCAATCTAAATATGTTGACCTATTTATTGCATTGAAGTTACATAAATTGAGCTATCTGTGATATTAAAGTCAGTTGTACTCCAATAGTTGTGAAGCTGATTGCACTTATATTAACTTATCTGTTATATTGATATGACTTAAACTAAACTGTTTGTTCAACTCAATCTGACTACTTTGACCTATTTATTGCATTAAAGTTAAGTTAGATAAATTGAGCTATCTGTGATATTAAAGTCAATTGTACTCCCATATTTGTGAAGCTCATTCCACTTATATTAACCTATCTGTTATATTGATGTGACTTAAACTAAACTGTCTGTTCAACTCAATCTAAATATGTTGACCTATTTATTGCATTAAAGGTACATAAATCGAACTATCTGTGATATTAAAGTCAATCTTACTCCCATATTTGTGAAGCTGATTCCACTGATATTAATTCATCTATTATATTGATGTGACTTAAACTAAACTGTCTGTTCAACTCAATCTGACTACTTTGACCTATTTATTGCATTAAAGTTACATAAATTGGGCTATCTGTGATATTAAAGTCAGTTGTACTCCCATTTTTGTGAAGCTGATTCCACTTATATTAACTGATCTGTTATATTGATTTGACTTAAACTAAACTGTCTGTTCAACTCAATCTGACTACTTTGATCTATTTATTGCATTGAAGTTACATAAATTGAGCTATCTGCGATATTAAAGTCAATTATACTCCAATAGTTGTGAAGCTGATTCCACTGATATCAACTTATCTGTTATATTGATGTGACTTAAACTAAACTGCCTGTTCAACTCAATCTGACTACTTTGACCTATTTATTGCATTAAAGGTACATAAATTGAGTTGTCTGTGATATTAAAGCCAATTGTATTCCAATATTTGTGAAGCTGATTCCACTGATATTAACTTATCTGTTATATTGATGTGACTTAAACTAAACTGTCTGTTCAACTCAATCGGACTACTTTGACCTATTTATTGCATGAAAGTTACATAAATCTAACTATCTGTGATATTAAAGCCAATCGTAGTCTTATATGTGTGAAACTGATGTCACCTATATTTACCTATCTGTTATATTGATGTGACTTAAACTAAACTGTCTGTTTAACTCAATCTGACTACTTTGACCTATTTATTGCATTAAAGTTACATAAATTGAGCGATTTGTGATGTTAAAGACAATTGTACTCCAATAGATGTCAAGTTGATTCCACTGATATTAACTTATCTGTTATATTGATGTGACTGAAACTAAAGTGTTTGTTCAACTCAATCTGACTACTTTGACCTATTTATTGCATTAAACTTACATAAATTGATCTATTTATGATGTTAAAGTCAATTGTACTCCAATAGTTGTCAAGCTGATTCCACTTACATTAACCTATCTGTTATATTGATGTGACTTAAACTAAACTGTCTGTTCAACTCAATCTAAATATTTTGACCTATTTATTGCATTGAAGTTACATAAATTGAGCTATCTGTGATATTAAAGTCAATTGTACTCCCATATTTGTGAAGCTGATTCCACTTATATTAACTTATCTGTTATATTGATGTGACTTACACTAAACTGTCTGTTCAACTCAATCTGACTACTTTGACCTATTTATTGCATTAAAGTTACATAAATTGAGCTATCTGTGATATTAAAGTCAATTGTACTCCCATATTTGTGAAGCTGATTGCACTTATATTAACTTATCTATTATATTGATATGACTTAAACTAAACTGTTTGTTCAACTCAATCTGACTACTTTCACCTATTTATTGCATTAAAGTTACATAAATTGAGCTATCTGTGATATTAAAGTCAATTGTACTTCCATATTTGTGAAGCTGATTGCACTTATATTAACTTATCTGTTATATTGACTTGACTTAAACTAAACTGTCTGTTCAACTCAATCTGACTACTTTGACCTATTTATTGCATTAAAGTTACATAAATCGAACTATCTGTGATATTAAAGCCAATCGTACTCTTATATGTGTGAAACTGATGTCACTTACATTAACCTATCTGTTATATTGATGTGACTTAAACTAAACTGTCTGTTCAACTCAATCTAAATATTTTGACCTATTTATTGCATTGAAGTTACATAAATTGAGCTATCTGTGATATTAAAGCCAATTGTTATTCTAATATTTGTGAAGCTGATTCCACTGATATTAACTGATCTGTTATATTGATGTGACTTAAACTAAACTGTCTGTTCAACTCAATCTGACTACTTTGACCTATTTATTGCATTAAACTTTCATAAAATGAGCTACCTGTGATATTAAAGCCAATTGTTATTCCAATATTTGTGAAGCTGATTCCACTGATATTAACTTATCTGTTATATTGATGTGACTTAAACTAAACTGTCTGTTTAACTCAATCTGACTACTTTGACCTATTTATTGCATTAAAGTTACATAAATTGAGCGATTTGTGATGTTAAAGTCAATTGTACTCCAACAGTTGTGAAGCTGATTCCACTTATATTAACTTATCTGTTATATTGATGTGACTGAAACTAAAGTGTTTGTTCAACTCAATCTGACTACTTTGACCTATTTATTGCATTAAACTTACATAAATTGATCTATTTATGATGTTAAAGTCAATTGCACTCCAATAGTTGTCAAGCTGATTCCACTGATATTATTCTATCTGTTATATTGATGTGACTTAAACTAAACTGTCTGTTCAACTCAATCTGACTACTTTGACCTATTTATTGCATTAAAGTTACATAAATTGAGCTATCTGTGATATTAAAGTCAGTTGTACTCCCATATTTGTGAAGCTGATTCCACTTATATTAACTTATCTTTTATATTTATTTGACTTAAACTAAACTGTCTGTTCAACTCAATCTGACGACTTTGACCTATTTATTGCATTAAAGGTACAAAAATCGAACTATCTGTGATATTAAAGTCAATTGTACTCCCATATTTGTGAAGCTGATTCCACTTATATTAACTTATCTGTTATATTGATGTGACTTAAACTAAACTGTCTGGTCAACTCAATCTGACTACTTTGACCTATTTATTGCATTAAAGTTACATAAATTGAGCTATCTGTGATATTAAAGTCAATTGTACTCCCATATTTGTGAAGCTGATTCCACTTATATTAACTTATCTGTTATATTGATGTGACTTACACTAAACTGTCTGTTCAACTCAATCTGACTACTTTGACCTATTTATTGCATTAAAGTTACATAAATTGAGCTATCTGTGATATTAAAGTCAATTGTACTCCCATATTTGTGAAGCTGATTCCACTTATATTAACTTATCTGTTATATTGATGTGACTTACACTAAACTGTCTGTTCAACTCAATCTGACTACTTTGACCTATTTATTGCATTAAAGTTACATAAATTGAGCTATCTGTGATATTAAAGTCAATTGTACTCCCATATTTGTGAAGCTGATTCCACTTACATTAACCTATCTGTTATATTGATGTGACTTAAACTAAACTGTCTGTTCAACTCAATCTAAATATTTTGACCTATTTATTGCATTGAAGTTACATAAATTGAGCTATCTGTGATATTAAAGTCAATTGTACTCCAATAGTTGTGAAGCTGATTGCACTTATATTAACTTATCTGTTATATTGATATGACTTAAACTAAACTGTTTGTTCAACTCAATCTGACTACTTTCACCTATTTATTGCATTAAAGTTACATAAATTGAGCCATCTGTGATATTTAAGTCAATTGTACTCCAATATTTGTGAAGCTGATTCCACTGATATTAATTCATCTATTATATTGATGTGACTTAAACTAAACTGTCTGTTCAACTCAATCTGACTACTTTGACCTATTTATTGCATTAAAGTTAAGTTAGATAAATTGAGCTATCTGTGATATTAAAGTCAATTGTACTCCCATATTTGTGAAGCTGATTCCACTTATATTAACTTATCTGTTATATTGATTTGACTTAAACTAAACTGTCTGTTCAACTCAATCTGACTACTTTGACCTATTTATTGCATTTTAGGTACAAACATCGAACTATCTGTGATATTAAAGTCAATTGTACTCCAATATTTGTGAAGCTGATTCCACTGATATTAATTCATCTATTATATTCATGTGACTTAAACTAAACTGTCTGTTCAACTCAATCTGACTACTTTGACCTATTTATTGCATTGAAGTTACATAAATTGAGCTATCTGCGATATTAAAGTCAATTATACTCCAATAGTTGTGAAGCTGATTCCACTGATATCATCTTATCTGTTATATTGATGTGACTTAAACTAAACTGCCTGTTCAACTCAATCTGACTACTTTGACCTATTTATTGCATTAAAGGTACATAAATTGAGTTATCTGTGATATTAAAGCCAATTGTATTCCAATATTTGTGAAGCTGATTCCACTGATATTAACTTATCTGTTATATTGATGTGACTTAAACTAAACTGTCTGTTCAACTCAATCGGACTACTTTGACCTATTTATTGCATGAAAGTTACATAAATCTAACTATCTGTGATATTAAAGCCAATCGTAGTCTTATATGTGTGAAACTGATGTCACTTATATTTACCTATCTGTATTATTGATGTGACTTAAACTAAACTGTCTGTTTAACTCAATCTGACTACTTTGACCTATTTATTGCATTAAAGTTACATAAATCGAGCGATTTGTGATGTTAAAGACAATTGTACTCCAGTAGATGTCAAGTTGATTCCACTGATATTAACTTATCTGTTATATTGATGTGACTGAAACTAAAGTGTTTGTTCAACTCAATCTGACTACTTTGACCTATTTATTGCATTAAAGGTACAAAAATCGAACTATCTGTGATATTAAAGTCAATTGTACTCCCATATTTGTGAAGCTGATTCCACTGATATTAATTCATCTATTATATTGATGTGACTTAAACTAAACTGTCTGTTCAACTCAATCTGACTACTTTGACCCATTTATTGCATTAAAGTTACATAAATTGGGCTATCTGTGATATTAAAGTCAGTTGTACTCCCATATTTGTGAAGCTGATTCCACTTACATTAACCTAACTGTTATATTGATGTGACTTAAACTAAACTGTCTGTTCAACTCAATCTAAATATGTTGACCTATTTATTGCATTGAAGTTACATAAATTGAGCTATCTGTGATATTAAAGTCAGTTGTACTCCAATAGTTGTGAAGCTGATTGCACTTATATTAACTTATCTGTTATATTGATATGACTTAAACTAAACTGTTTGTTCAACTCAATCTGACTACTTTGACCTATTTATTGCATTAAAGTTAAGTTAGATAAATTGAGCTATCTGTGATATTAAAGTCAATTGTACTCCCATATTTGTGAAGCTCATTCCACTTATATTAACCTATCTGTTATATTGATGTGACTTAAACTAAACTGTCTGTTCAACTCAATCTAAATATGTTGACCTATTTATTGCATTAAAGGTACATAAATCGAACTATCTGTGATATTAAAGTCAATCTTACTCCCATATTTGTGAAGCTGATTCCACTGATATTAATTCATCTATTATATTGATGTGACTTAAACTAAACTGTCTGTTCAACTCAATCTGACTACTTTGACCTATTTATTGCATTAAAGTTACATAAATTGGGCTATCTGTGATATTAAAGTCAGTTGTACTCCCATTTTTGTGAAGCTGATTCCACTTATATTAACTGATCTGTTATATTGATTTGACTTAAACTAAACTGTCTGTTCAACTCAATCTGACTACTTTGATCTATTTATTGCATTAAAGGTACAAAAATCGAACTATCTGTGATATTAAAGTCAATTGTACTCCCATATTTGTGAAGCTGATTCCACTTATATTAACTGATCTGTTATATTGATGTGACTTAAACTAAACTGTCTGTTCAACTCAATCTGACTACTTTGACCTATTTATTGCATTAAAGGTACATAAATCGAACTATCTGTGATATTAAAGTCAATTGTACTCCCATATTTGTGAAGCTGATTTCACTTATATTAACCTATCTGTTATATTGATGTGACTTAAACTAAACTGTCTGTTCAACTCAATCTAAATATTTTGACCTATTTATTGCATTGAAGTTACATAAATTGAGCTATCTGTGATATAAAAGTCAATTGTACTCCAATAGTTTTGAAGCTGATTGCACTTATATTAACTTTTCTGTTATATTGATGTGACTTAAACTAAACTGTTTGTTCAACTCAATCTGACTACTTTGACCTATTCATTGCATTAAAGTTACATAAATTGAGCCATCTGTGATATTAAAGTCAATTGTACTCCAATATTTGTGAAGCTGATTCCACTGATATTAACTCATCTATTATATTGATGTGACTTAAACTAAACTGTCTGTTCAACTCAATCTGACTACTTTGACCTACTTATTGCATTAAAGTTAAGTTAGATAAATTGGGCTATCTGTGATATTAAAGTCAAGTGTACTCCAATAGTTTTGAAGCTGATTCCACTTATATTAACTTATCTGTTATATTGCTGTGACTTAAACTAAACTGTCTGTTCAACTCAATCGGACTACTTTGACCTATTCATTGCATGAAAGTTACATAAATCTAACTATCTGTGATATTAAAGCCAATCGTAGTCTTATATGTGTGAAACTGATGTCACTTATACTTACCTATCTGTTATATTGATGTGACTTAAACTAAACTGTCTGTTTAACTCAGTCTGACTACTTTGACCTATTTATTGCATTAAAGTTACATAAATCGAGCGATTTGTGATGTTAAAGTCAATTGTACTCCAACAGTTGTGAAGCTGATTCCACTTATATTAACTTATCTGTTATATTGATGTGACTGAAACTAAAGTGATTGTTCAACCCAATCTGACTACTTTGACCTATTTATTGCATTAAACTTACATAAATTGATCTATTTATGATGTTAAAGTCAATTGCACTCCAATAGTTGTCAAGCAGATTCCACTGATATTAATTTATCCGTTATATTGATGTGACTTAAACTAAACTGTTTGTTCAACTCAATCTGACTAGTTTGACGTATTTATTGCATTAAAGTTACATAAATTGAGCTATCTTTGATATTAGAGTCAATTCTACTCTAATATTTGTGAAGCTGATTCCACTGATATTAACCTATCTGTTATATTGATGTGACTTAAACTAAACTGTCTGTTCAACTCAATCTGACTACTTTGACCTATTTATTGGATTAAAGTCACATAAATTGAGTTATCTGTGATATTAAAGTTAATTGTATTACAATAGTTGTGAGGCTGATTCCACTGATATCAACTTATCTGTTTTATTAATGTGACTTAAACTAAACTGTCTGTTCAACTCAATCGGACTACTTTGACCTATTTATTGCATTAAAGTTACATAAATTGAGTTATCTGTGATATTAAAGCCAATTGTTATTCAAATATTTGTGAAGCTGATTCCACTGATATTAACTTATCTGTTATATTGATGTGACTTAAACTAAACTGTCTGTTCAACTCAATCTGACTACTTTGACCTATTTATTGCATGGAAGTTACATAAATCTAACTATCTGTGATATTAAAGCCAATCGTAGTCTTATATGTGTGAAGCTGATGTCACTTATATTAACCTATCTGTTATATTGATGTGACTTAAACTAAACTGTCTGTTCAACTCAATCTAAATATTTTGACCTATTTATTGCATTGAAGTTACATAAATTGAGCTATCTGCGATATTAAAGTCAATTATACTCCAATAGTTGTGAAGCTGATTCCACTGATATCAACTTATCTGTTATATTGATGTGACTTAAACTAAACTGCCTGTTCAACTCAATCTGACTACTTTGACCTATTTATTGCATTAAAGGTACATAAATTGAGTTATCTGTGATATTAAAGCCAATTGTATTCCAATATTTGTGAAGCTGATTCCACTGATATTAACTTATCTGTTATATTGATGTGACTTAAACTAAACTGTCTGTTCAACTCAATCGGACTACTTTGACCTATTTATTGCATGAAAGTTACATAAATCTAACTATCTGTGATATTAAAGCCAATCGTAGTCTTATATGTGTGAAACTGATGTCACTTATATTTACCTATCTGTTATATTGATGTGACTTAAACTAAACTGTCTGTTTAACTCAATCTGACTACTTTGACCTATTTATTGCATTAAAGTTACATAAATCGAGCGATTTGTGATGTTAAAGACAATTGTACTCCAATAGATGTCAAGTTGATTCCACTGATATTAACTTATCTGTTATATTGATGTGACTGAAACTAAAGTGTTTGTTCAACTCAATCTGACTACTTTGACCTATTTATTGCATTAAACTTACATAAATTGATCTATTTATGATGTTAAAGTCAATTGTACTCCAATAGTTGTCAAGCTGATTCCACTTACATTAACCTATCTGTTATATTGATGTGACTTAAACTAAACTGTCTGTTCAACTCAATCTAAATATTTTGACCTATTTATTGCATTGAAGTTACATAAATTGAGCTATCTGTGATATTAAAGTCAATTGTACTCCCATATTTGTGAAGCTGATTCCACTTATATTAACTTATCTGTTATATTGATGTGACTTACACTAAACTGTCTGTTCAACTCAATCTGACTACTTTGACCTATTTATTGCATTAAAGTTACATAAATTGAGCTATCTGTGATATTAAAGTCAATTGTACTCCCATATTTGTGAAGCTGATTTCACTTATATTAACCTATCTGTTATATTGATGTGACTTAAACTAAACTGTCTGTTCAACTCAATCTAAATATTTTGACCTATTTATTGCATTGAAGTTACATAAATTGAGCTATCTGTGATATAAAAGTCAATTGTACTCCAATAGTTTTGAAGCTGATTGCACTTATATTAACTTTTCTGTTATATTGATGTGACTTAAACTAAACTGTTTGTTCAACTCAATCTGACTACTTTGACCTATTCATTGCATTAAAGTTACATAAATTGAGCCATCTGTGATATTAAAGTCAATTGTACTCCAATATTTGTGAAGCTGATTCCACTGATATTAACTCATCTATTATATTGATGTGACTTAAACTAAACTGTCTGTTCAACTCAATCTGACTACTTTGACCTACTTATTGCATTAAAGTTAAGTTAGATAAATTGGGCTATCTGTGATATTAAAGTCAAGTGTACTCCAATAGTTTTGAAGCTGATTCCACTTATATTAACTTATCTGTTATATTGCTGTGACTTAAACTAAACTGTCTGTTCAACTCAATCGGACTACTTTGACCTATTCATTGCATGAAAGTTACATAAATCTAACTATCTGTGATATTAAAGCCAATCGTAGTCTTATATGTGTGAAACTGATGTCACTTATACTTACCTATCTGTTATATTGATGTGACTTAAACTAAACTGTCTGTTTAACTCAGTCTGACTACTTTGACCTATTTATTGCATTAAAGTTACATAAATCGAGCGATTTGTGATGTTAAAGTCAATTGTACTCCAACAGTTGTGAAGCTGATTCCACTTATATTAACTTATCTGTTATATTGATGTGACTGAAACTAAAGTGATTGTTCAACCCAATCTGACTACTTTGACCTATTTATTGCATTAAACTTACATAAATTGATCTATTTATGATGTTAAAGTCAATTGCACTCCAATAGTTGTCAAGCAGATTCCACTGATATTAATTTATCCGTTATATTGATGTGACTTAAACTAAACTGTTTGTTCAACTCAATCTGACTAGTTTGACGTATTTATTGCATTAAAGTTACATAAATTGAGCTATCTTTGATATTAGAGTCAATTCTACTCTAATATTTGTGAAGCTGATTCCACTGATATTAACCTATCTGTTATATTGATGTGACTTAAACTAAACTGTCTGTTCAACTCAATCTGACTACTTTGACCTATTTATTGGATTAAAGTCACATAAATTGAGTTATCTGTGATATTAAAGTTAATTGTATTACAATAGTTGTGAGGCTGATTCCACTGATATCAACTTATCTGTTTTATTAATGTGACTTAAACTAAACTGTCTGTTCAACTCAATCGGACTACTTTGACCTATTTATTGCATTAAAGTTACATAAATTGAGTTATCTGTGATATTAAAGCCAATTGTTATTCAAATATTTGTGAAGCTGATTCCACTGATATTAACTTATCTGTTATATTGATGTGACTTAAACTAAACTGTCTGTTCAACTCAATCTGACTACTTTGACCTATTTATTGCATGGAAGTTACATAAATCTAACTATCTGTGATATTAAAGCCAATCGTAGTCTTATATGTGTGAAGCTGATGTCACTTATATTAACCTATCTGTTATATTGATGTGACTTAAACTAAACTGTCTGTTCAACTCAATCTAAATATTTTGACCTATTTATTGCATTGAAGTTACATAAATTGAGCTATCTGCGATATTAAAGTCAATTATACTCCAATAGTTGTGAAGCTGATTCCACTGATATCAACTTATCTGTTATATTGATGTGACTTAAACTAAACTGCCTGTTCAACTCAATCTGACTACTTTGACCTATTTATTGCATTAAAGGTACATAAATTGAGTTATCTGTGATATTAAAGCCAATTGTATTCCAATATTTGTGAAGCTGATTCCACTGATATTAACTTATCTGTTATATTGATGTGACTTAAACTAAACTGTCTGTTCAACTCAATCGGACTACTTTGACCTATTTATTGCATGAAAGTTACATAAATCTAACTATCTGTGATATTAAAGCCAATCGTAGTCTTATATGTGTGAAACTGATGTCACTTATATTTACCTATCTGTTATATTGATGTGACTTAAACTAAACTGTCTGTTTAACTCAATCTGACTACTTTGACCTATTTATTGCATTAAAGTTACATAAATCGAGCGATTTGTGATGTTAAAGACAATTGTACTCCAATAGATGTCAAGTTGATTCCACTGATATTAACTTATCTGTTATATTGATGTGACTGAAACTAAAGTGTTTGTTCAACTCAATCTGACTACTTTGACCTATTTATTGCATTAAACTTACATAAATTGATCTATTTATGATGTTAAAGTCAATTGTACTCCAATAGTTGTCAAGCTGATTCCACTTACATTAACCTATCTGTTATATTGATGTGACTTAAACTAAACTGTCTGTTCAACTCAATCTAAATATTTTGACCTATTTATTGCATTGAAGTTACATAAATTGAGCTATCTGTGATATTAAAGTCAATTGTACTCCCATATTTGTGAAGCTGATTCCACTTATATTAACTTATCTGTTATATTGATGTGACTGAAACTAAACTGTCTGTTCAACTCAATCTGACTACTTTGACCTATTTATTGCATTAAAGTTACATAAATTGAGCTATCTGTGATATTAAAGTCAATTGTACTCCCATATTTGTGAAGCTGATTGCACTTATATTAACTTATCTGTTATATTGATATGACTTAAACTAAACTGTTTGTTCAACTCAATCTGACTACTTTCACCTATTTATTGCATTAAAGTTACATAAATTGAGCTATCTGTGATATTAAAGTCAATTGTACTTCCATATTTGTGAAGCTGATTGCACTTATATTAACTTATCTGTTATATTGACTTGACTTAAACTAAACTGTCTGTTCAACTCAATCTGACTACTTTGACCTATTTATTGCATTAAAGTTACATAAATCGAACTATCTGTGATATTAAAGCCAATCGTACTCTTATATGTGTCAAACTGATGTCACTTACATTAACCTATCTGTTATATTGATGTGACTTAAACTAAACTGTCTGTTCAACTCAATCTAAATATTTTGACCTATTTATTGCATTGAAGTTACATAAATTGAGCTATCTGTGATATTAAAGCCAATTGTTATTCTAATATTTGTGAAGCTGATTCCACTGATATTAACTTATCTGTTATATTGATGTGACTTAAACTAAACTGTCTGTTCAACTCAATCTGACTACTTTGACCTATTTATTGCATTAAACTTTCATAAAATGAGCTACCTGTGATATTAAAGCCAATTGGTATTCCAATATTTGTGAAGCTGATTCCACTGATATTAACTTATCTGTATTATTGATGTGACGTAAAATAAACTGTGTGTTCAACTCAATCTAACTATTTTGACCTATTTATTGCATTAAAGTTACATAAATTGAGTTATCTGTGATATTAAAGCCAATTGTTATTCCAATATTTGTGAAGCTGATTCCACTGATATTAACTTATCTGTTATATTGATGTGACTTAAACTAAACTGTCTGTTTAACTCAATCTGACTACTTTGACCTATTTATTGCATTAAAGTTACATAAATCGAGCCATTTGTGATGTTAAAGTCAATTGTACTCCAACAGTTGTGAAGCTGATTCCACTTATATTAACTTATCTGTAATATTGATGTGACTGAAACTAAAGTGTTTGTTCAACTCAATCTGACTACTTTGATCTATTTATTGCATTAAACTTACATAAATTGATCTATTTATGATGTTAAAGTCAATTCCACTCCAATAGTTGTCAAGCAGATTCCACTGATATTAATTTATCTGTTATATTGATGTGACTTAAACTAAACTGTTTGTTCAACTCAATCTGACTACTTTGACCTATTTATTGCATTAGAGGTACATAAATTGAGTTATCTGTGATATTAAAGCCAATTGTATTCCAATATTTGTGAAGCTGATTCCACTGATATTAACTTATCTGTTATATTAATGTGACTTAAACTAAACTGTCTGTTCAACTCAATCGGACTACTTTGACCTATTTATTGCATGAAAGTTACATAAATCTAACTATCTGTGATATTAAAGCCAATCGTAGCCTTATATGTGTGAAACTGATGTCACTTATATTGACCTATCTGTTATATTGATGTGACTTAAACTAAACTGTCTGTTTAACTCAATCTGACTACTTTGACCTATTTATTGCATTAAAGTTACATAAATTGAGCGATTTGTGATGTTAAAGTCAATTGTACTCCAACAGTTGTGAAGCTGATTCCACTTATATTAACTTATCTGTTCTATTGATGTGACTGAAACTAAAGTGTTTGTTCAACTCAATCTGACTACTTTGACCTATTTATTGCATTAAACTTACATAAATTGATCTATTTATGATGTTAAAGTCAATTGCACTCCAATAGTTGTCAAGCTGATTCCACTGATATTAACCTATCTGTTATATTGATGTGACTTAAACTAAACTGTCTGTTCAACTCAATCTGACTACTTTGACCTATTTATTGCATTAAAGTTACATAAATTGAGCTATCTGTGATATTAAAGTCAGTTGTACTCCCATATTTGTGAAGCTGATTCCACTTATATTAACTTATCTTTTATATTTATTTGACTTAAACTAAACTGTCTGTTCAACTCAATCTGACGACTTTGACCTATTTATTGCATTAAAGGTACAAAAATTGAGCTATCTGTGATATTAAAGTCAATTGTACTCCCATATTTGTGAAGCTGATTCCACTTATATTAACTTATCTGTTATATTGATGTGACTTACACTAAACTGTCTGTTCAACTCAATCTGACTACTTTGACCTATTTATTGCATTAAAGTTACATAAATTGAGCTATCTGTGATATTAAAGTCAATTGTACTCCCATATTTGTGAAGCTGATTCCACTTACATTAACCTATCTGTTATATTGATGTGACTTAAACTAAACTGTCTGTTCAACTCAATCTAAATATTTTGACCTATTTATTGCATTGAAGTTACATAAATTGAGCTATCTGTGATATTAAAGTCAATTGTACTCCAATAGTTGTGAAGCTGATTGCACTTATATTAACTTATCTGTTATATTGATATGACTTAAACTAAACTGTTTGTTCAACTCAATCTGACTACTTTCACCTATTTATTGCATTAAAGTTACATAAATTGAGCCATCTGTGATATTAAAGTCAATTGTACTCCAATATTTGTGAAACTGATTCCACTGATATTAATTCGTCTATTATATTGATGTGACTTAAACTAAACTGTCTGTTCAACTCAATCTGACTACTTTGACCTATTTATTGCATTAAAGTTAAGTTAGATAAATTGAGCTATCTGTGATATTAAAGTCAATTGTACTCCCATATTTGTGAAGCTCATTCCACTTATATTAACTTATCTGTTATATTGATTTGACTTAAACTAAACTGTCTGTTCAACTCAATCTGACTACTTTGACCTATTTATTGCATTTTTGGTACAAACATCGAACTATCTGTGATATTAAAGTCAATTGTACTCCAATATTTGTGAAGCTGATTCCACTGATATTAATTCATCTATTATATTCATGTGACTTAAACTAAACTGTCTGTTCAACTCAATCTGACTACTTTGACCTATTTCTTGCATTAAAGGTACAAAAATCGAACTATCTGTGATATTAAAGTGAATTGTACTCCCATATTTGTGAAGCTGATTCCACTTATATTAACTGATCTGTTATATTGACTTGACTTAAACTAAACTGTCTGTTCAACTCAATCTGACTACTTTGACCTATTTATTGCATTAAAGGTACATAAATCGAACTATCTGTGATATTAAAGTCAATTGTACTCCCATATTTGTGAAGCTGATTTCACTTATATTAACCTATCTGTTATATTGATGTGACTTAAACTAAACTGTCTGTTCAACTCAATCTAAATATTTTGACCTATTTATTGCATTGAAGTTACATAAATTGAGCTATCTGTGATATAAAAGTCAATTGTACTCCAATAGTTTTGAAGCTGATTGCACTTATATTAACTTTTCTGTTATATTGATGTGACTTAAACTAAACTGTTTGTTCAACTCAATCTGACTACTTTGACCTATTTATTGCATTAAAGTTACATAAATTGAGCCATCTGTGATATTAAAGTCAATTGTACTCCAATATTTGTGAAGCTGATTCCACTGATATTAACTCATCTATTATATTGATGTGACTTAAACTAAACTGTCTGTTCAACTCAATCTGACTACTTTGACCTACTTATTGCATTAAAGTTAAGTTAGATAAATTGGGCTATCTGTGATATTAAAGTCAAGTGTACTCCAATAGTTTTGAAGCTGATTCCACTTATATTAACTTATCTGTTATATTGATGTGACTTAAACTAAACTGTCTGTTCAACTCAATCGGACTACTTTGACCTATTTATTGCATGAAAGTTACATAAATCTAACTATCTGTGATATTAAAGCCAATCGTAGTCTTATATGTGTGAAACTGATGTCACTTATATTTACCTATCTGTTATATTGATGTGACTTAAACTAAACTGTCTGTTTAACTCAGTCTGACTACTTTGACCTATTTATTGCATTAAAGTTACATAAATCGAGCGATTTGTGATGTTAAAGTCAATTGTACTCCAACAGTTGTGAAGCTGATTCCACTTATATTAACTTATCTGTTATATTGATGTGACTGAAACTAAAGTGATTGTTCAACCCAATCTGACTACTTTGACCTATTTATTGCATTAAACTTACATAAATTGATCTATTTATGATGTTAAAGTCAATTGCACTCCAATAGTTGTCAAGCAGATTCCACTGATATTAATTTATCCGTTATATTGATGTGACTTAAACTAAACTGTTTGTTCAACTCAATCTGACTACTTTGACGTATTTATTGCATTAAAGTTACATAAATTGAGCTATCTTTGATATTAGAGCCAATTCTACTCTAATATTTGTGAAGCTGATTCCACTGATATTAACCTATCTGTTATATTGATGTGACTTAAACTAAACTGTCTGTTCAACTCAATCTGACTACTTTGACCTATTTATTTCATTAAAGTCACATAAATTGAGTTATCTGTGATATTAAAGTTAATTGTATTACAATAGTTGTGAGGCTGATTCCACTGATATCAACTTATCTGTTTTATTAATGTGACTTAAACTAAACTGTCTGTTCAACTCAATCGGACTACTTTGACCTATTTATTGCATTAAACTTACATAAATTGAGTTATCTGTGATATTAAAGCCAATTGTTATTCAAATATTTGTGAAGCTGATTCCACTGATATTAACTTATCTGTTATATTGATGTGACTTAAACTAAACTGTCTGTTCAACTCAATCTGACTACTTTGACCTATTTATTGCATGGAAGTTACATAAATCTAACTATCTGTGATATTAAAGCCAATCGTAGTCTTATATGTGTGAAGCTGATGTCACTTATATTAACCTATCTGTTATATTGATGTGACTTAAACTAAACTGTCTGTTCAACTCAATCTGACTACTTTGACCTATTTATTGCATTGAAGTTACATAAATTGAGCTATCTGCGATATTAAAGTCAATTGTACTCCAATAGTTGTGAAGCTGATTCCACTGATATCAACTTATCTGTTATATTGATGTGAGTTAAACTAAACTGCCTGTTCAACTCAATCTGACTACTTTGACCTATTTATTGCATTAAAGGTACATAAATTGAGTTATCTGTGATATTAAAGCCAATTGAATTCCAATATTTGTGAAGCTGATTCCACTGATATTAACTTATCTGTTATATTGATGTGACTTAAACTAAACTGTCTGTTCAACTCAATCGGACTACTTTGACCTATTTATTGCATGAAAGTTACATAAATCTAACTATCTGTGATATTAAAGCCAATCGTAGTCTTATATGTGTGAAACTGATGTCACTTATATTTACCTATCTGTTATATTGATGTGACTTAAACTAAACTGTCTGTTTAACTCAATCTGACTACTTTGACCTATTTATTGCATTAAAGTTACATAAATCGAGCGATTTGTGATGTTAAAGACAATTGTACTCCAATAGATGTCAAGTTGATTCCACTGATATTAACTTATCTGTTATATTGATGTGACTGAAACTAAAGTGTTTGTTCAACTCAATCTGACTACTTTGACCTATTTATTGCATTAAACTTACATAAATTGATCTATTTATGATGTTAAAGTCAATTGTACTCCAATAGTTGTCAAGCTGATTCCACTTACATTAACTTTTCTGTTATATTGATGTGACTTAAACTAAACTGTCTGTTCAACTCAATCTAAATATTTTGACCTATTTATTGCATTGAAGTTACATAAATTGAGCTATCTGTGATATTAAAGTCAATTGTACTCCCATATTTGTGAAGCTGATTCCACTTATATTAACTTATCTGTTATATTGATGTGACTTACACTAAACTGTCTGTTCAACTCAATCTGACTACTTTGACCTATTTATTGCATTAAAGTTACATAAATTGAGCTATCTGTGATATTAAAGTCAATTGTACTCCCATATTTGTGAAGCTGATTGCACTTATATTAACTTATCTGTTATATTGATATGACTTAAACTAAACTGTTTGTTCAACTCAATCTGACTACTTTCACCTATTTATTGCATTAAAGTTACATAAATTGAGCTATCTGTGATATTAAAGTCAATTGTACTTCCATATTTGTGAAGCTGATTGCACTTATATTAACTTATCTGTTATATTGACTTGACTTAAACTAAACTGTCTGTTCAACTCAATCTGACTACTTTGACCTATTTATTGCATTAAAGTTACATAAATCGAACTATCTGTGATATTAAAGCCAATCGTACTCTTATATGTGTCAAACTGATGTCACTTACATTAACCTATCTGTTATATTGATGTGACTTAAACTAAACTGTCTGTTCAACTCAATCTAAATATTTTGACCTATTTATTGCATTGAAGTTACATAAATTGAGCTATCTGTGATATTAAAGCCAATTGTTATTCTAATATTTGTGAAGCTGATTCCACTGATATTAACTTATCTGTTATATTGATGTGACTTAAACTAAACTGTCTGTTCAACTCAATCTGACTACTTTGACCTATTTATTGCATTAAACTTTCATAAAATGAGCTACCTGTGATATTAAAGCCAATTGGTATTCCAATATTTGTGAAGCTGATTCCACTGATATTAACTTATCTGTATTATTGATGTGACGTAAAATAAACTGTGTGTTCAACTCAATCTAACTATTTTGACCTATTTATTGCATTAAAGTTACATAAATTGAGTTATCTGTGATATTAAAGCCAATTGTTATTCCAATATTTGTGAAGCTGATTCCACTGATATTAACTTATCTGTTATATTGATGTGACTTAAACTAAACTGTCTGTTTAACTCAATCTGACTACTTTGACCTATTTATTGCATTAAAGTTACATAAATCGAGCCATTTGTGATGTTAAAGTCAATTGTACTCCAACAGTTGTGAAGCTGATTCCACTTATATTAACTTATCTGTAATATTGATGTGACTGAAACTAAAGTGTTTGTTCAACTCAATCTGACTACTTTGACCTATTTATTGCATTAAACTTACATAAATTGATCTATTTATGATGTTAAAGTCAATTGCACTCCAATAGTTGTCAAGCAGATTCCACTGATATTAATTTATCCGTTATATTGATGTGACTTAAACTAAACTGTTTGTTCAACTCAATCTGACTACTTTGACCTATTTATTGCATTAGAGGTACATAAATTGAGTTGTCTGTGATATTAAAGCCAATTGTATTCCAATATTTGTGAAGCTGATTCCACTGATATTAACTTATCTGTTATATTAATGTGACTTAAACTAAACTGTCTGTTCAACTCAATCGGACTACTTTGACCTATTTATTGCATGAAAGTTACATAAATCTAACTATCTGTGATATTAAAGCCAATCGTAGTCTTATATGTGTGAAACTGATGTCACTTATATTGACCTATCTGTTATATTGATGTGACTTAAACTAAACTGTCTGTTTAACTCAATCTGACTACTTTGACCTATTTATTGCATTAAAGTTACATAAATTGAGCGATTTGTGATGTTAAAGTCAATTGCACTCCAATAGTTGTCAAGCTGATTCCACTGATATTAACCTATCTGTTATATTGATGTGACTTAAACTAAACTGTCTGTTTAACTCAATCTGACTACTTTGACCTATTTATTGCATTAAAGTTACATAAATCGAGCCATTTGTGATGTTAAAGTCAATTGTACTCCAACAGTTGTGAAGCTGATTCCACTTATATTAACTTATCTGTAATATTGATGTGACTGAAACTAAAGTGTTTGTTCAACTCAATCTGACTACTTTGATCTATTTATTGCATTAAACTTACATAAATTGATCTATTTATGATGTTAAAGTCAATTCCACTCCAATAGTTGTCAAGCAGATTCCACTGATATTAATTTATCTGTTATATTGATGTGACTTAAACTAAACTGTTTGTTCAACTCAATCTGACTACTTTGACCTATTTATTGCATTAGAGGTACATAAATTGAGTTATCTGTGATATTAAAGCCAATTGTATTCCAATATTTGTGAAGCTGATTCCACTGATATTAACTTATCTGTTATATTAATGTGACTTAAACTAAACTGTCTGTTCAACTCAATCGGACTACTTTGACCTATTTATTGCATGAAAGTTACATAAATCTAACTATCTGTGATATTAAAGCCAATCGTAGCCTTATATGTGTGAAACTGATGTCACTTATATTGACCTATCTGTTATATTGATGTGACTTAAACTAAACTGTCTGTTTAACTCAATCTGACTACTTTGACCTATTTATTGCATTAAAGTTACATAAATTGAGCGATTTGTGATGTTAAAGTCAATTGTACTCCAACAGTTGTGAAGCTGATTCCACTTATATTAACTTATCTGTTATATTGATGTGACTGAAACTAAAGTGTTTGTTCAACTCAATCTGACTACTTTGACCTATTTATTGCATTAAACTTACATAAATTGATCTATTTATGATGTTAAAGTCAATTGCACTCCAATAGTTGTCAAGCTGATTCCACTGATATTAACCTATCTGTTATATTGATGTGACTTAAACTAAACTGTCTGTTCAACTCAATCTGACTACTTTGACCTATTTATTGCATTAAAGTTACATAAATTGAGCTATCTGTGATATTAAAGTCAGTTGTACTCCCATATTTGTGAAGCTGATTCCACTTATATTAACTTATCTTTTATATTTATTTGACTTAAACTAAACTGTCTGTTCAACTCAATCTGACGACTTTGACCTATTTATTGCATTAAAGGTACAAAAATTGAGCTATCTGTGATATTAAAGTCAATTGTACTCCCATATTTGTGAAGCCGATTCCACTTATATTAACTTATCTGTTATATTGATGTGACTTACACTAAACTGTCTGTTCAACTCAATCTGACTACTTTGACCTATTTATTGCATTAAAGTTACATAAATTGAGCTATCTGTGATATTAAAGTCAATTGTACTCCCATATTTGTGAAGCTGATTCCACTTACATTAACCTATCTGTTATATTGATGTGACTTAAACTAAACTGTCTGTTCAACTCAATCTAAATATTTTGACCTATTTATTGCATTGAAGTTACATAAATTGAGCTATCTGTGATATTAAAGTCAATTGTACTCCAATAGTTGTGAAGCTGATTGCACTTATATTAACTTATCTGTTATATTGATATGACTTAAACTAAACTGTTTGTTCAACTCAATCTGACTACTTTCACCTATTTATTGCATTAAAGTTACATAAATTGAGCCATCTGTGATATTAAAGTCAATTGTACTCCAATATTTGTGAAACTGATTCCACTGATATTAATTCGTCTATTATATTGATGTGACTTAAACTAAACTGTCTGTTCAACTCAATCTGACTACTTTGACCTATTTATTGCATTAAAGTTAAGTTAGATAAATTGAGCTATCTGTGATATTAAAGTCAATTGTACTCCCATATTTGTGAAGCTCATTCCACTTATATTAACTTATCTGTTATATTGATTTGACTTAAACTAAACTGTCTGTTCAACTCAATCTGACTACTTTGACCTATTTATTGCATTTTAGGTACAAACATCGAACTATCTGTGATATTAAAGTCAATTGTACTCCAATATTTGTGAAGCTGATTCCACTGATATTAATTCATCTATTATATTCATGTGACTTAAACTAAACTGTCTGTTCAACTCAATCTGACTACTTTGACCTATTTATTGCATTAAAGGTACAAAAATCGAACTATCTGTGATATTAAAGTGAATTGTACTCCCATATTTGTGAAGCTGATTCCACTTATATTAACTGATCTGTTATATTGACTTGACTTAAACTAAACTGTCTGTTCAACTCAATCTGACTACTTTGACCTATTTATTGCATTAAAGGTACATAAATCGAACTATCTGTGATATTAAAGTCAATTGTACTCCCATATTTGTGAAGCTGATTTCACTTATATTAACCTATCTGTTATATTGATGTGACTTAAACTAAACTGTCTGTTCAACTCAATCTAAATATTTTGACCTATTTATTGCATTGAAGTTACATAAATTGAGCTATCTGTGATATAAAAGTCAATTGTACTCCAATAGTTTTGAAGCTGATTGCACTTATATTAACTTTTCTGTTATATTGATGTGACTTAAACTAAACTGTTTGTTCAACTCAATCTGACTACTTTGACCTATTTATTGCATTAAAGTTACATAAATTGAGCCATCTGTGATATTAAAGTCAATTGTACTCCAATATTTGTGAAGCTGATTCCACTGATATTAACTCATCTATTATATTGATGTGACTTAAACTAAACTGTCTGTTCAACTCAATCTGACTACTTTGACCTACTTATTGCATTAAAGTTAAGTTAGATAAATTGGGCTATCTGTGATATTAAAGTCAAGTGTACTCCAATAGTTTTGAAGCTGATTCCACTTATATTAACTTATCTGTTATATTGATGTGACTTAAACTAAACTGTCTGTTCAACTCAATCGGACTACTTTGACCTATTTATTGCATGAAAGTTACATAAATCTAACTATCTGTGATATTAAAGCCAATCGTAGTCTTATATGTGTGAAACTGATGTCACTTATATTTACCTATCTGTTATATTGATGTGACTTAAACTAAACTGTCTGTTTAACTCAGTCTGACTACTTTGACCTATTTATTGCATTAAAGTTACATAAATCGAGCGATTTGTGATGTTAAAGTCAATTGTACTCCAACAGTTGTGAAGCTGATTCCACTTATATTAACTTATCTGTTATATTGATGTGACTGAAACTAAAGTGATTGTTCAACCCAATCTGACTACTTTGACCTATTTATTGCATTAAACTTACATAAATTGATCTATTTATGATGTTAAAGTCAATTGCACTCCAATAGTTGTCAAGCAGATTCCACTGATATTAATTTATCCGTTATATTGATGTGACTTAAACTAAACTGTTTGTTCAACTCAATCTGACTACTTTGACGTATTTATTGCATTAAAGTTACATAAATTGAGCTATCTTTGATATTAGAGCCAATTCTACTCTAATATTTGTGAAGCTGATTCCACTGATATTAACCTATCTGTTATATTGATGTGACTTAAACTAAACTGTCTGTTCAACTCAATCTGACTACTTTGACCTATTTATTTCATTAAAGTCACATAAATTGAGTTATCTGTGATATTAAAGTTAATTGTATTACAATAGTTGTGAGGCTGATTCCACTGATATCAACTTATCTGTTTTATTAATGTGACTTAAACTAAACTGTCTGTTCAACTCAATCGGACTACTTTGACCTATTTATTGCATTAAACTTACATAAATTGAGTTATCTGTGATATTAAAGCCAATTGTTATTCAAATATTTGTGAAGCTGATTCCACTGATATTAACTTATCTGTTATATTGATGTGACTTAAACTAAACTGTCTGTTCAACTCAATCTGACTACTTTGACCTATTTATTGCATGGAAGTTACATAAATCTAACTATCTGTGATATTAAAGCCAATCGTAGTCTTATATGTGTGAAGCTGATGTCACTTATATTAACCTATCTGTTATATTGATGTGACTTAAACTAAACTGTCTGTTCAACTCAATCTGACTACTTTGACCTATTTATTGCATTGAAGTTACATAAATTGAGCTATCTGCGATATTAAAGTCAATTGTACTCCAATAGTTGTGAAGCTGATTCCACTGATATCAACTTATCTGTTATATTGATGTGAGTTAAACTAAACTGCCTGTTCAACTCAATCTGACTACTTTGACCTATTTATTGCATTAAAGGTACATAAATTGAGTTATCTGTGATATTAAAGCCAATTGAATTCCAATATTTGTGAAGCTGATTCCACTGATATTAACTTATCTGTTATATTGATGTGACTTAAACTAAACTGTCTGTTCAACTCAATCGGACTACTTTGACCTATTTATTGCATGAAAGTTACATAAATCTAACTATCTGTGATATTAAAGCCAATCGTAGTCTTATATGTGTGAAACTGATGTCACTTATATTTACCTATCTGTTATATTGATGTGACTTAAACTAAACTGTCTGTTTAACTCAATCTGACTACTTTGACCTATTTATTGCATTAAAGTTACATAAATCGAGCGATTTGTGATGTTAAAGACAATTGTACTCCAATAGATGTCAAGTTGATTCCACTGATATTAACTTATCTGTTATATTGATGTGACTGAAACTAAAGTGTTTGTTCAACTCAATCTGACTACTTTGACCTATTTATTGCATTAAACTTACATAAATTGATCTATTTATGATGTTAAAGTCAATTGTACTCCAATAGTTGTCAAGCTGATTCCACTTACATTAACTTTTCTGTTATATTGATGTGACTTAAACTAAACTGTCTGTTCAACTCAATCTAAATATTTTGACCTATTTATTGCATTGAAGTTACATAAATTGAGCTATCTGTGATATTAAAGTCAATTGTACTCCCATATTTGTGAAGCTGATTCCACTTATATTAACTTATCTGTTATATTGATGTGACTTACACTAAACTGTCTGTTCAACTCAATCTGACTACTTTGACCTATTTATTGCATTAAAGTTACATAAATTGAGCTATCTGTGATATTAAAGTCAATTGTACTCCCATATTTGTGAAGCTGATTGCACTTATATTAACTTATCTGTTATATTGATATGACTTAAACTAAACTGTTTGTTCAACTCAATCTGACTACTTTCACCTATTTATTGCATTAAAGTTACATAAATTGAGCTATCTGTGATATTAAAGTCAATTGTACTTCCATATTTGTGAAGCTGATTGCACTTATATTAACTTATCTGTTATATTGACTTGACTTAAACTAAACTGTCTGTTCAACTCAATCTGACTACTTTGACCTATTTATTGCATTAAAGTTACATAAATCGAACTATCTGTGATATTAAAGCCAATCGTACTCTTATATGTGTGAAACTGATGTCACTTACATTAACCTATCTGTTATATTGATGTGACTTAAACTAAACTGTCTGTTCAACTCAATCTAAATATTTTGACCTATTTATTGCATTGAAGTTACATAAATTGAGCTATCTGTGATATTAAAGCCAATTGTTATTCTAATATTTGTGAAGCTGATTCCACTGATATTAACTTATCTGTTATATTGATGTGACTTAAACTAAACTGTCTGTTCAACTCAATCTGACTACTTTGACCTATTTATTGCATTAAACTTTCATAAAATGAGCTACCTGTGATATTAAAGCCAATTGGTATTCCAATATTTGTGAAGCTGATTCCACTGATATTAACTTATCTGTATTATTGATGTGACGTAAAATAAACTGTGTGTTCAACTCAATCTAACTATTTTGACCTATTTATTGCATTAAAGTTACATAAATTGAGTTATCTGTGATATTAAAGCCAATTGTTATTCCAATATTTGTGAAGCTGATTCCACTGATATTAACTTATCTGTTATATTGATGTGACTTAAACTAAACTGTCTGTTTAACTCAATCTGACTACTTTGACCTATTTATTGCATTAAAGTTACATAAATCGAGCCATTTGTGATGTTAAAGTCAATTGTACTCCAACAGTTGTGAAGCTGATTCCACTTATATTAACTTATCTGTAATATTGATGTGACTGAAACTAAAGTGTTTGTTCAACTCAATCTGACTACTTTGACCTATTTATTGCATTAAACTTACATAAATTGATCTATTTATGATGTTAAAGTCAATTGCACTCCAATAGTTGTCAAGCAGATTCCACTGATATTAATTTATCCGTTATATTGATGTGACTTAAACTAAACTGTTTGTTCAACTCAATCTGACTACTTTGACCTATTTATTGCATTAGAGGTACATAAATTGAGTTGTCTGTGATATTAAAGCCAATTGTATTCCAATATTTGTGAAGCTGATTCCACTGATATTAACTTATCTGTTATATTAATGTGACTTAAACTAAACTGTCTGTTCAACTCAATCGGACTACTTTGACCTATTTATTGCATGAAAGTTACATAAATCTAACTATCTGTGATATTAAAGCCAATCGTAGTCTTATATGTGTGAAACTGATGTCACTTATATTGACCTATCTGTTATATTGATGTGACTTAAACTAAACTGTCTGTTTAACTCAATCTGACTACTTTGACCTATTTATTGCATTAAAGTTACATAAATTGAGCGATTTGTGATGTTAAAGTCAATTGTACTCCAACAGTTGTGAAGCTGATTCCACTTATATTAACTTATCTGTTATATTGATGTGACTGAAACTAAAGTGTTTGTTCAACTCAATCTGACTACTTTGACCTATTTATTGCATTAAACTTACATAAATTGATCTATTTATGATGTTAAAGTCAATTGCACTCCAATAGTTGTCAAGCTGATTCCACTGATATTAACCTATCTGTTATATTGATGTGACTTAAACTAAACTGTCTGTTCAACTCAATCTGACTACTTTGACCTATTTATTGCATTAAAGTTACATAAATTGAGCTATCTGTGATATTAAAGTCAGTTGTACTCCCATATTTGTGAAGCTGATTCCACTTATATTAACTTATCTTTTATATTTATTTGACTTAAACTAAACTGTCTGTTCAACTCAATCTGACGACTTTGACCTATTTATTGCATTAAAGGTACAAAAATCGAACTATCTGTGATATTAAAGTCAATTGTACTCCCATATTTGTGAAGCTGATTCCACTTATATTAACTTATCTGTTATATTGATGTGACTTAAACTAAACTGTCTGGTCAACTCAATCTGACTACTTTGACCTATTTATTGCATTAAAGTTACATAAATTGAGCTATCTGTGATATTAAAGTCAATTGTACTCCCATATTTGTGAAGCTGATTCCACTTATATTAACTTATCTGTTATATTGATGTGACTTACACTAAACTGTCTGTTCAACTCAATCTGACTACTTTGACCTATTTATTGCATTAAAGTTACATAAATTGAGCTATCTGCGATATTAAAGTCAATTGCACTCCCATATTTGTGAAGCTGATTCCACTTATATTAACTTATCTGTTATATTGATGTGACTTACACTAAACTGTCTGTTCAACTCAATCTGACTACTTTGACCTATTTATTGCATTAAAGTTACATAAATTGAGCTATCTGTGATATTAAAGTCAATTGTACTCCCATATTTGTGAAGCTGATTCCACTTACATTAACCTATCTGTTATATTGATGTGACTTAAACTAAACTGTCTGTTCAACTCAATCTAAATATTTTGACCTATTTATTGCATTGAAGTTACATAAATTGAGCTATCTGTGATGTTAAAGTCAATTGTACTCCAATAGTTGTGAAGCTGATTGCACTTATATTAACTGATCTGTTATATTGATATGACTTAAACTAAACTGTTTGTTCAACTCAATCTGACTACGTTCACCTATTTATTGCATTAAAGTTACATAAATTGAGCCATCTGTGATATTAAAGTCAATTGTACTCCAATATTTGTGAAGCTGATTCCACTGATATTAATTCATCTATTATATTGATATGACTTAAACTAAACTGTCTGTTCAACTCAATCTGACTACTTTGACCTATTTATTGCATTAAAGTTAAGTTAGATAAATTGAGCTATCTGTGATATTAAAGTCAATTGTACTCCCATATTTGTGAAGCTCATTCCACTTATATTAACTTATCTGTTATATTGATTTGACTTAAACTAAACTGTCTGTTCAACTCAATCTGACTACTTTGACCTATTTATTGCATTTTAGGTACAAACATCGAACTATCTGTGATATTAAAGTCAATTGTACTCCAATATTTGTGAAGCTGATTCCACTGATATTAATTCATCTATTATATTCATGTGACTTAAACTAAACTGTCTGTTCAACTCAATCTGACTACTTTGACCTATTTATTGCATTGAAGTTACATAAATTGGGCTATCTGTGATATTAAAGTCAGTTGTACTCCCATATTTGTGAAGCTGATTCCACTTATATTAACTTATCTGTTATGTTGATTTGACTTAAACTAAACTGTCTGTTCAACTCAATCTGACTACTTTGACCTATTTATTGCATTAAAGGTACAAAAATCGAACTATCTGTGATATTAAAGTCAATTGTACTCCCATATTTGTGAAGCTGATTCCACTTATATTAACTGATCTGTTATATTGACTTGACTTAAACTAAACTGTCTGTTCAACTCAATCTGACTACTTTGACCTATTTATTGCATTAAAGGTACATAAATCGAACTATCTGTGATATTAAAGTCAATTGTACTCCAATATTTGTGAAGCTGATTTCACTTATATTAACTCATCTGTTATATTGATGT
The DNA here is from genome assembly GCA_024699665.1 of Ostrea denselamellosa. NCBI lineage: Eukaryota > Metazoa > Mollusca > Bivalvia > Ostreida > Ostreidae > Ostrea > Ostrea denselamellosa. Next base: position 6,188,881 of record JAMZEH010000045.1, on the reverse strand, counting down.
GACTTAAACTAAACTGTCTGTTCAACTCAATCTGACTACTTTGACCTATTTATTGCATTAAATGTACATAAATCGAACTATCTGTGATATTAAAGTTAATTGCATTCCAATAGTTGTGAGGCTGATTCCACTGATATCAACTTATCTGTTTTATTAATGTGACTTAAACTAAACTGTCTGTTCAACTCAATCGGACTACTTTGACCTATTTATTGCATTAAACTTACATAAATTGAGTTATCTGTGATATTAAAGCTAATTGTTATTCAAATATTTGTGAAGCTGATTCCACTGATATTAACTTATCTGTTATATTGATGTGACTTAAACTAAACTCTCTGTTCAACTCAATTTGACTACTTTGACCTATTTATTGCATTAAACTTACATAAAATGAGCTATCTGTGATATTAAAGCCAATTGTTATTCCAATATTTGTGAAGCTGATTCCACTGATATTAACTTATCTGTATTATTGATGTGACGTAAAATAAACTGTCTGTTCAACTCAATCTAACTACTTTGACCTATTTATTGCATTAAAGGTACATAAATTGAGTTATCTGTGATATTAAAGCCAATTGTATTCCAATATTTGTGAAGCTGATTCCACTGATATTAACTTATCTGTTATATTGATGTGACTTAAACTAAACTGTCTGTTCAACTCAATCGGACTACTTTGACCTATTTATTGCATGAAAGTTACATAAATCTAACTATCTGTGATATCAAAGCCAATCGTAGTCTTATATGTGTGAAACTGATGTCACTTATATTTACCTATCTGTTATATTGATGTGACTTAAACTAAACTGCCTGTTCAACTCAATCTGACTACTTTGACCTATTTATTGCATTAAAGTTACATAAATCGAGCGATTTGTGATGTTAAAGACAATTGTACTCCAAAAGATGTCAAGTTGATTCCACTGATATTAACTTATCTGTTATATTGATGTGACTGAAACTAAAGTGTTTGTTCAACTCAATCTGACTACTTTGACCTATTTATTGCATTAAAGGTACAAAAATCGAACTATCTGTGATATTAAAGTCAATTGTACTCCCATATTTGTGAAGCTGATTCCACTGATATTAATTCATCTATTATATTGATGTGACTTAAACTAAACTGTCTGTTCAACTCAATCTGACTACTTTGACCCATTTATTGCATTAAAGTTACATAAATTGGGCTATCTGTGATATTAAAGTCAGTTGTACTCCCATATTTGTGAAGCTGATTCCACTTACATTAACCTATCTGTTATATTGATGTGACTTAAACTAAACTGTCTGTTCAACTCAATCTAAATATGTTGACCTATTTATTGCATTGAAATTACATAAATTGAGCTATCTGTGATATTAAAGTCAGTTGTACTCCAATAGTTGTGAAGCTGATTGCACTTATATTAACTTATCTGTTATATTGATATGACTTAAACTAAACTGTTTGTTCAACTCAATCTGACTACTTTGACCTATTTATTGCATTAAAGTTAAGTTAGATAAATTGAGCTATCTGTGATATTAAAGTCAATTGTACTCCCATATTTGTGAAGCTCATTCCACTTATATTAACTTATCTGTTATATTGATTTGACTTAAACTAAACTGTCTGTTCAACTCAATCTGACTACTTTGACCTATTTATTGCATTAAAGGTACATAAATCGAACTATCTGTGATATTAAAGTCAATTTTACTCCCATATTTGTGAAGCTGATTCCACTGATATTAATTCATCTATTATATTGATGTGACTTACACTAAACTGTCTGTTCAACTCAATCTGACTACTTTGACCTATTTATTGCATTAAAGTTACATAAATTGAGCTATCTGTGATATTAAAGTCAATTGTACTCCCATATTTGTGAAGCTGATTCCACTTACATTAACCTATCTGTTATATTGATGTGACTTAAACTAAACTGTCTGTTCAACTCAATCTAAATATTTTGACCTATTTATTGCATTGAAGTTACATAAATTGAGCTATCTGTGATGTTAAAGTCAATTGTACTCCAATAGTTGTGAAGCTGATTGCACTTATATTAACTGATCTGTTATATTGATATGACTTAAACTAAACTGTTTGTTCAACTCAATCTGACTACGTTCACCTATTTATTGCATTAAAGTTACATAAATTGAGCCATCTGTGATATTAAAGTCAATTGTACTCCAATATTTGTGAAGCTGATTCCACTGATATTAATTCATCTATTATATTGATATGACTTAAACTAAACTGTCTGTTCAACTCAATCTGACTACTTTGACCTATTTATTGCATTAAAGTTAAGTTAGATAAATTGAGCTATCTGTGATATTAAAGTCAATTGTACTCCCATATTTGTGAAGCTCATTCCACTTATATTAACTTATCTGTTATATTGATTTGACTTAAACTAAACTGTCTGTTCAACTCAATCTGACTACTTTGACCTATTTATTGCATTTTAGGTACAAACATCGAACTATCTGTGATATTAAAGTCAATTGTACTCCAATATTTGTGAAGCTGATTCCACTGATATTAATTCATCTATTATATTCATGTGACTTAAACTAAACTGTCTGTTCAACTCAATCTGACTACTTTGACCTATTTATTGCATTGAAGTTACATAAATTGGGCTATCTGTGATATTAAAGTCAGTTGTACTCCCATATTTGTGAAGCTGATTCCACTTATATTAACTTATCTGTTATGTTGATTTGACTTAAACTAAACTGTCTGTTCAACTCAATCTGACTACTTTGACCTATTTATTGCATTAAAGGTACAAAAATCGAACTATCTGTGATATTAAAGTCAATTGTACTCCCATATTTGTGAAGCTGATTCCACTTATATTAACTGATCTGTTATATTGACTTGACTTAAACTAAACTGTCTGTTCAACTCAATCTGACTACTTTGACCTATTTATTGCATTAAAGGTACATAAATCGAACTATCTGTGATATTAAAGTCAATTGTACTCCAATATTTGTGAAGCTGATTTCACTTATATTAACTCATCTGTTATATTGATGTGACTTAAACTAAACTGTCTGTTCAACTCAATCTGACTACTTTGACCTATTTATTGCATTAAATGTACATAAATCGAACTATCTGTGATATTAAAGTTAATTGCATTCCAATAGTTGTGAGGCTGATTCCACTGATATCAACTTATCTGTTTTATTAATGTGACTTAAACTAAACTGTCTGTTCAACTCAATCGGACTACTTTGACCTATTTATTGCATTAAACTTACATAAATTGAGTTATCTGTGATATTAAAGCTAATTGTTATTCAAATATTTGTGAAGCTGATTCCACTGATATTAACTTATCTGTTATATTGATGTGACTTAAACTAAACTCTCTGTTCAACTCAATTTGACTACTTTGACCTATTTATTGCATTAAACTTACATAAAATGAGCTATCTGTGATATTAAAGCCAATTGTTATTCCAATATTTGTGAAGCTGATTCCACTGATATTAACTTATCTGTATTATTGATGTGACGTAAAATAAACTGTCTGTTCAACTCAATCTAACTACTTTGACCTATTTATTGCATTAAAGGTACATAAATTGAGTTATCTGTGATATTAAAGCCAATTGTATTCCAATATTTGTGAAGCTGATTCCACTGATATTAACTTATCTGTTATATTGATGTGACTTAAACTAAACTGTCTGTTCAACTCAATCGGACTACTTTGACCTATTTATTGCATGAAAGTTACATAAATCTAACTATCTGTGATATCAAAGCCAATCGTAGTCTTATATGTGTGAAACTGATGTCACTTATATTTACCTATCTGTTATATTGATGTGACTTAAACTAAACTGCCTGTTCAACTCAATCTGACTACTTTGACCTATTTATTGCATTAAAGTTACATAAATCGAGCGATTTGTGATGTTAAAGACAATTGTACTCCAAAAGATGTCAAGTTGATTCCACTGATATTAACTTATCTGTTATATTGATGTGACTGAAACTAAAGTGTTTGTTCAACTCAATCTGACTACTTTGACCTATTTATTGCATTAAAGGTACAAAAATCGAACTATCTGTGATATTAAAGTCAATTGTACTCCCATATTTGTGAAGCTGATTCCACTGATATTAATTCATCTATTATATTGATGTGACTTAAACTAAACTGTCTGTTCAACTCAATCTGACTACTTTGACCCATTTATTGCATTAAAGTTACATAAATTGGGCTATCTGTGATATTAAAGTCAGTTGTACTCCCATATTTGTGAAGCTGATTCCACTTACATTAACCTATCTGTTATATTGATGTGACTTAAACTAAACTGTCTGTTCAACTCAATCTAAATATGTTGACCTATTTATTGCATTGAAATTACATAAATTGAGCTATCTGTGATATTAAAGTCAGTTGTACTCCAATAGTTGTGAAGCTGATTGCACTTATATTAACTTATCTGTTATATTGATATGACTTAAACTAAACTGTTTGTTCAACTCAATCTGACTACTTTGACCTATTTATTGCATTAAAGTTAAGTTAGATAAATTGAGCTATCTGTGATATTAAAGTCAATTGTACTCCCATATTTGTGAAGCTCATTCCACTTATATTAACTTATCTGTTATATTGATTTGACTTAAACTAAACTGTCTGTTCAACTCAATCTGACTACTTTGACCTATTTATTGCATTAAAGGTACATAAATCGAACTATCTGTGATATTAAAGTCAATTTTACTCCCATATTTGTGAAGCTGATTCCACTGATATTAATTCATCTATTATATTGATGTGACTTAAACTAAACTGTCTGTTCAACTCAATCTGACTACTTTGACCTATTTATTGCATTAAAGTTACATAAATTGGGCTATCTGTGATATTAAAGTCAGTTGTACTCCCATTTTTGTGAAGCTGATTCCACTTATATTAACTGATCTGTTATATTGATTTGACTTAAACTAAACTGTCTGTTCAACTCAATCGGACTACTTTGACCTATTTATTGCATTAAAGGTACAAAAATCGAACTATCTGTGATATTAAAGTCAATTGTACTCCCATATTTGTGAAGCTGATTCCACTTATATTAACTGATCTGTTATATTGACTTGACTTAAACTAAACTGTCTGTTCAACTCAATCTGACTACTTTGACCTATTTATTGCATTAAAGGTACATAAATCGAAGTATCTGTGATATTAAAGCCAATCGTACTCTTATATGTGTGAAACTGATGTCACTTACATTAACCTATCTGTTATATTGATGTGACTTAAACTAAACTGTCTGTTCAACTCAATCTAAATATTTTGACCTATTTATTGCATTGAAGTTACATAAATTGAGCTATCTGTGATATAAAAGTCAATTGTACTCCAATAGTTGTGAAGCTGATTGCACTTATATTAACTTTTCTGTTATATTGATGTGACTTAAAGTAAACTGTCTGTTCAACTCAATCTGACTACTTTGACCTATTTATTGCATTAAAGTTACATAAATTGAACCATCTGTGATATTAAAGTCAATTGTACTCTTATATGTGTGAAACTGATGTCACTTACATTAACCTATCTGTTATATTGATGTGACTTAAACTGAACTGTCTGTTCAACTCAATCTAAATATTTTGACCTATTTATTGCATTGAAGTCACATAAATTGAGTTATCTGTGATATTAAAGTTAATTGTATTCCAATAGTTGTGAGGCTGATTCCACTGATATCAACTTATCTGTTTTATTAATGTGACTTAAACTAAACTGTCTGTTCAACTCAATCGGACTACTTTGACCTATTTATTGCATTAAAGTTACATAAATTGAGCTATCTGTGATATTAAAGTCAGTTGTACTCCCATATTTGTGAAGCTGATTCCACTTATATTAACTTATCTTTTATATTTATTTGACTTAAACTAAACTGTCTGTTCAACTCAATCTGACGACTTTGACCTATTTATTGCATTAAAGGTACAAAAATCGAACTATCTGTGATATTAAAGTCAATTGTACTCCCATATTTGTGAAGCTGATTCCACTTATATTAACTTATCTGTTATATTGATGTGACTTAAACTAAACTGTCTGGTCAACTCAATCTGACTACTTTGACCTATTTATTGCATTAAAGTTACATAAATTGAGCTATCTGTGATATTAAAGTCAATTGTACTCCCATATTTGTGAAGCTGATTCCACTTATATTAACTTATCTGTTATATTGATGTGACTTACACTAAACTGTCTGTTCAACTCAATCTGACTACTTTGACCTATTTATTGCATTAAAGTTACATAAATTGAGCTATCTGCGATATTAAAGTCAATTGTACTCCCATATTTGTGAAGCTGATTCCACTTATATTAACTTATCTGTTATATTGATGTGACTTACACTAAACTGTCTGTTCAACTCAATCTGACTACTTTGACCTATTTATTGCATTAAAGTTACATAAATTGAGCTATCTGTGATATTAAAGTCAATTGTACTCCCATATTTGTGAAGCTGATTCCACTTACATTAACCTATCTGTTATATTGATGTGACTTAAACTAAACTGTCTGTTCAACTCAATCTAAATATTTTGACCTATTTATTGCATTGAAGTTACATAAATTGAGCTATCTGTGATGTTAAAGTCAATTGTACTCCAATAGTTGTGAAGCTGATTGCACTTATATTAACTGATCTGTTATATTGATATGACTTAAACTAAACTGTTTGTTCAACTCAATCTGACTACTTTCACCTATTTATTGCATTAAAGTTACATAAATTGAGCCATCTGTGATATTAAAGTCAATTGTACTCCAATATTTGTGAAGCTGATTCCACTGATATTAATTCATCTATTATATTGATATGACTTAAACTAAACTGTCTGTTCAACTCAATCTGACTACTTTGACCTATTTATTGCATTAAAGTTAAGTTAGATAAATTGAGCTATCTGTGATATTAAAGTCAATTGTACTCCCATATTTGTGAAGCTCATTCCACTTATATTAACTTATCTGTTATATTGATTTGACTTAAACTAAACTGTCTGTTCAACTCAATCTGACTACTTTGACCTATTTATTGCATTTTAGGTACAAACATCGAACTATCTGTGATATTAAAGTCAATTGTACTCCAATATTTGTGAAGCTGATTCCACTGATATTAATTCATCTATTATATCCATGTGACTTAAACTAAACTGTCTGTTCAACTCAATCTGACTACTTTGACCTATTTATTGCATTGAAGTTACATAAATTGGGCTATCTGTGATATTAAAGTCAGTTGTACTCCCATATTTGTGAAGCTGATTCCACTTATATTAACTTATCTGTTATGTTGATTTGACTTAAACTAAACTGTCTGTTCAACTCAATCTGACTACTTTGACCTATTTATTGCATTAAAGGTACAAAAATCGAACTATCTGTGATATTAAAGTCAATTGTACTCCCATATTTGTGAAGCTGATTCCACTTATATTAACTGATCTGTTATATTGACTTGACTTAAACTAAACTGTCTGTTCAACTCAATCTGACTACTTTGACCTATTTATTGCATTAAAGGTACATAAATCGAACTATCTGTGATATTAAAGTCAATTGTACTCCAATATTTGTGAAGCTGATTTCACTTATATTAACTCATCTGTTATATTGATGTGACTTAAACTAAACTGTCTGTTCAACTCAATCTGACTACTTTGACCTATTTATTGCATTAAATGTACATAAATCGAACTATCTGTGATATTAAAGTTAATTGCATTCCAATAGTTGTGAGGCTGATTCCACTGATATCAACTTATCTGTTTTATTAATGTGACTTAAACTAAACTGTCTGTTCAACTCAATCGGACTACTTTGACCTATTTATTGCATTAAACTTACATAAATTGAGTTATCTGTGATATTAAAGCTAATTGTTATTCAAATATTTGTGAAGCTGATTCCACTGATATTAACTTATCTGTTATATTGATGTGACTTAAACTAAACTCTCTGTTCAACTCAATTTGACTACTTTGACCTATTTATTGCATTAAACTTACATAAAATGAGCTATCTGTGATATTAAAGCCAATTGTTATTCCAATATTTGTGAAGCTGATTCCACTGATATTAACTTATCTGTATTATTGATGTGACGTAAAATAAACTGTCTGTTCAACTCAATCTAACTACTTTGACCTATTTATTGCATTAAAGGTACATAAATTGAGTTATCTGTGATATTAAAGCCAATTGTATTCCAATATTTGTGAAGCTGATTCCACTGATATTAACTTATCTGTTATATTGATGTGACTTAAACTAAACTGTCTGTTCAACTCAATCGGACTACTTTGACCTATTTATTGCATGAAAGTTACATAAATCTAACTATCTGTGATATCAAAGCCAATCGTAGTCTTATATGTGTGAAACTGATGTCACTTATATTTACCTATCTGTTATATTGATGTGACTTAAACTAAACTGCCTGTTCAACTCAATCTGACTACTTTGACCTATTTATTGCATTAAAGTTACATAAATCGAGCGATTTGTGATGTTAAAGACAATTGTACTCCAAAAGATGTCAAGTTGATTCCACTGATATTAACTTATCTGTTATATTGATGTGACTGAAACTAAAGTGTTTGTTCAACTCAATCTGACTACTTTGACCTATTTATTGCATTAAAGGTACAAAAATCGAACTATCTGTGATATTAAAGTCAATTGTACTCCCATATTTGTGAAGCTGATTCCACTGATATTAATTCATCTATTATATTGATGTGACTTAAACTAAACTGTCTGTTCAACTCAATCTGACTACTTTGACCCATTTATTGCATTAAAGTTACATAAATTGGGCTATCTGTGATATTAAAGTCAGTTGTACTCCCATATTTGTGAAGCTGATTCCACTTACATTAACCTATCTGTTATATTGATGTGACTTAAACTAAACTGTCTGTTCAACTCAATCTAAATATGTTGACCTATTTATTGCATTGAAATTACATAAATTGAGCTATCTGTGATATTAAAGTCAGTTGTACTCCAATAGTTGTGAAGCTGATTGCACTTATATTAACTTATCTGTTATATTGATATGACTTAAACTAAACTGTTTGTTCAACTCAATCTGACTACTTTGACCTATTTATTGCATTAAAGTTAAGTTAGATAAATTGAGCTATCTGTGATATTAAAGTCAATTGTACTCCCATATTTGTGAAGCTCATTCCACTTATATTAACTTATCTGTTATATTGATTTGACTTAAACTAAACTGTCTGTTCAACTCAATCTGACTACTTTGACCTATTTATTGCATTAAAGGTACATAAATCGAACTATCTGTGATATTAAAGTCAATTTTACTCCCATATTTGTGAAGCTGATTCCACTGATATTAATTCATCTGTTATATTGATGTGACTTAAACTAAACTGTCTGGTCAACTCAATCTGACTACTTTGACCTATTTATTGCATTAAAGTTACATAAATTGGGCTATCTGTGATATTAAAGTCAGTTGTACTCCCATTTTTGTGAAGCTGATTCCACTTATATTAACTGATCTGTTATATTGATTTGACTTAAACTAAACTGTCTGTTCAACTCAATCGGACTACTTTGACCTATTTATTGCATTAAAGGTACAAAAATCGAACTATCTGTGATATTAAAGTCAATTGTACTCCCATATTTGTGAAGCTGATTCCACTTATATTAACTGATCTGTTATATTGACTTGACTTAAACTAAACTGTCTGTTCAACTCAATCTGACTACTTTGACCTATTTATTGCATTAAAGGTACATAAATCGAAGTATCTGTGATATTAAAGCCAATCGTACTCTTATATGTGTGAAACTGATGTCACTTACATTAACCTATCTGTTATATTGATGTGACTTAAACTAAACTGTCTGTTCAACTCAATCTAAATATTTTGACCTATTTATTGCATTGAAGTTACATAAATTGAGCTATCTGTGATATAAAAGTCAATTGTACTCCAATAGTTGTGAAGCTGATTGCACTTATATTAACTTTTCTGTTATATTGATGTGACTTAAAGTAAACTGTCTGTTCAACTCAATCTGACTACTTTGACCTATTTATTGCATTAAAGTTACATAAATTGAGCCATCTGTGATATTAAAGTCAATTGTACTCTTATATGTGTGAAACTGATGTCACTTACATTAACCTATCTGTTATATTGATGTGACTTAAACTGAACTGTCTGTTCAACTCAATCTAAATATTTTGACCTATTTATTGCATTGAAGTCACATAAATTGAGTTATCTGTGATATTAAAGTTAATTGTATTCCAATAGTTGTGAGGCTGATTCCACTGATATCAACTTATCTGTTTTATTAATGTGACTTAAACTAAACTGTCTGTTCAACTCAATCGGACTACTTTGACCTATTTATTGCATTAAACTTACATAAATTGAGTTATCTGTGATATTAAAGCTAATTGTTATTCAAATATTTGTGAAGCTGATTCCACTGATATTAACTTATCTGTTATATTGATGTGACTTAAACTAAACTGTCTGTTCAACTCAATTTGACTACTTTGACCTATTTATTGCATTAAACTTACATAAAATGAGCTATCTGTGATATTAAAGCCAATTGTTATTCCAATATTTGTGAAGCTGATTCCACTGATATTAACTTATCTGTATTATTGATGTGACGTAAAATAAACTGTCTGTTCAACTCAATCTAACTACTTTGACCTATTTATTGCATTAAAGTTACATAAATTGAGTTATCTGTGATATTAAAGCCAATTGTTATTCCAATATTCGTGAAGCTGATTCCACTGATATTAACTTATCTGTATTATTGATGTGACGTAAAATAAACTGTCTGTTCAACTCAATCTAACTATTTTGACCTATTTATTGCATTAAAGTTACATAAATTGAGTTATCTGTGATATTAAAGCCAATTGTTATTCCAATATTTGTGAAGCTGATTCCACTGATATTAACTTATCTGTATTATTCATGTGACGTAAAATAAACTGTCTGTTCAACTCAATCTAACTACTTTGACCTATTTATTGCATTAAAGTTACATAAATTGAGTTATCTGTGATATTAAAGCCAATTGTTATTCCAATATTCGTGAAGCTGATTCCACTGATATTAACTTATCTGTATTATTGAAGTGACGTAAAATAAACTGTCTGTTCAACTCAATCTAACTATTTTGACCTATTTATTGCATTAAAGTTACATAAATTGAGTTATCTGTGATATTAAAGCCAATTGTTATTCCAATATTTGTGAAGCTGATTCCACTGATATAACTTATCTGTTATATTGATGTGACTTAAACTAAACTGTCTGTTCAACTCAATCTGACTACTTTGACCTATTTATTGCATGGAAGTTACATAAATCTAACTATCTGTGATATTAAAGCCAATCGTAGTCTTATATGTGTGAAGCTGATGTCACTTATATTAACCTATCTGTTATATTGATGTGACTTAAACTGAACTGTCTGTTCAACTCAATCTAAATATTTTGACCTATTTATTGCATTGAAGTCACATAAATTGAGCTATCTGTGATATAAAAGTCAATTGTACTCCAATAGTTGTGAAGCTGATTGCACTTATATTAACTTATCTGTTATATTGATATGACTTAAACTAAACTGTTTGTTCAACTCAATCGGACTACTTTGACCTATTTATTGCATTAAACTTACATAAATTGAGTTATCTGTGATATTAAAGCTAATTGTTATTCAAATATTTGTGAAGCTGATTCCACTGATATTAACTTATCTGTTATATTGATGTGACTTAAACTAAACTGTCTGTTCAACTCAATTTGACTACTTTGACCTATTTATTGCATTAAACTTACATAAAATGAGCTATCTGTGATATTAAAGCCAATTGTTATTCCAATATTTGTGAAGCTGATTCCACTGATATTAACTTATCTGTATTATTGATGTGACGTAAAATAAACTGTCTGTTCAACTCAATCTAACTACTTTGACCTATTTATTGCATTAAAGTTACATAAATTGAGTTATCAGAGATATTAAAGCCAATTGTTATTCCAATATTCGTGAAGCTGATTCCACTGATATTAACTTATCTGTATTATTGATGTGACGTAAAATAAACTGTCTGTTCAACTCAATCTAACTATTTTGACCTATTTATTGCATTAAAGTTACATAAATTGAGTTATCTGTGATATTAAAGCCAATTGTTATTCCAATATTTGTGAAGCTGATTCCACTGATATTAACTTATCTGTATTATTCATGTGACGTAAAATAAACTGTCTGTTCAACTCAATCTAACTACTTTGACCTATTTATTGCATTAAAGTTACATAAATTGAGTTATCTGTGATATTAAAGCCAATTGTTATTCCAATATTCGTGAAGCTGATTCCACTGATATTAACTTATCTGTATTATTGAAGTGACGTAAAATAAACTGTCTGTTCAACTCAATCTAACTATTTTGACCTATTTATTGCATTAAAGTTACATAAATTGAGTTATCTGTGATATTAAAGCCAATTGTTATTCCAATATTTGTGAAGCTGATTCCACTGATATAACTTATCTGTTATATTGATGTGACTTAAACTAAACTGTCTGTTCAACTCAATCTGACTACTTTGACCTATTTATTGCATGGAAGTTACATAAATCTAACTATCTGTGATATTAAAGCCAATCGTAGTCTTATATGTGTGAAGCTGATGTCACTTATATTAACCTATCTGTTATATTGATGTGACTTAAACTGAACTGTCTGTTCAACTCAATCTAAATATTTTGACCTATTTATTGCATTGAAGTCACATAAATTGAGCTATCTGTGATATAAAAGTCAATTGTACTCCAATAGTTGTGAAGCTGATTGCACTTATATTAACTTATCTGTTATATTGATATGACTTAAACTAAACTGTTTGTTCAACTCAATCTGACTACTTTGACCTATTTATTGCATTAAAGTTACATAAATTGAGTTATCTGTGATATTAAAGTTAATTGTATTCCAATAGTTGTGAGGCTGATTCCACTGATATCAACTTATCTGTTTTATTAATGTGACTTAAACTAAACTGTCTGTTCAACTCAATCGGACTACTTTGACCTATTTATTGCATTAAACTTACATAAATTGAGTTATCTGTGATATTAAAGCTAATTGTTATTCAAATATTTGTGAAGCTGATTCCACTGATATTAACTTATCTGTTATATTGATGTGACTTAAACTAAACTGTCTGTTCAACTCAATTTGACTACTTTGACCTATTTATTGCATTAAACTTACATAAAATGAGCTATCTGTGATATTAAAGCCAATTGTTATTCCAATATTTGTGAAGCTGATTCCACTGATATTAACTTATCTGTATTATTGATGTGACGTAAAATAAACTGTCTGTTCAACTCAATCTAACTACTTTGACCTATTTATTGCATTAAAGTTACATAAATTGAGTTATCTGTGATATTAAAGCCAATTGTTATTCCAATATTCGTGAAGCTGATTCCACTGATATTAACTTATCTGTATTATTGATGTGACGTAAAATAAACTGTCTGTTCAACTCAATCTAACTATTTTGACCTATTTATTGCATTAAAGTTACATAAATTGAGTTATCTGTGATATTAAAGCCAATTGTTATTCCAATATTTGTGAAGCTGATTCCACTGATATAACTTATCTGTTATATTGATGTGACTTAAACTAAACTGTCTGTTCAACTCAATCTGACTACTTTGACCTATTTATTGCATGGGAGTTACATAAATCTAACTATCTGTGATATTAAAGCCAATCGTAGTCTTATATGTGTGAAGCTGATGTCACTTATATTAACCTATCTGTTATATTGATGTGACTTAAACTAAACTGTCTGTTCAACTCAATCTGACTGCTTTGACCTATTTATTGCATTGAAGTTACATAAATTGAGCTATCTGCGATATTAAAGTCAATTATACTCCAATAGTTGTGAAGCTGATTCCACTGATATCAACTTATCTGTTATATTGATGTGACATAAACTAAACTGCCTGTTCAACTCAATCTGACTACTTTGACCTATTTATTGCATTAAAGGTACATAAATTGAGTTATCTGTGATATTAAAGCCAATTGTATTCCAATATTTGTGAAGCTGATTCCACTGATATTAACTTATCTGTTATATTGATGTGACTTAAACTAAACTGTCTGTTCAACTCAATCGGACTACTTTGACCTATTTATTGCATGAAAGTTACATAAATCTAACTATCTGTGATATTAAAGCCAATCGTAGTCTTATATGTGTGAAACTGATGTCACTTATATTTACCTATCTGTATTATTGATGTGACTTAAACTAAACTGTCTGTTTAACTCAATCTGACTACTTTGACCTATTTATTGCATTAAAGTTACATAAATCGAGCGATTTGTGATGTTAAAGACAATTGTACTCCAATAGATGTCAAGTTGATTCCACTGATATTAACTTATCTGTTATATTGATGTGACTGAAACTAAAGTGTTTGTTCAACTCAATCTGACTACTTTGACCTATTTATTGCATTAAAGGTACAAAAATCGAACTATCTGTGATATTCAAGTCAATTGTACTCCCATATTTGTGAAGCTGATTCCACTGATATTAATTCATCTATTATATTGATGTGACTTAAACTAAACTGTCTGTTCAACTCAATCTGACTACTTTGACCCATTTATTGCATTAAAGTTACATAAATTGGGCTATCTGTGATATTAAAGTCAGTTGTACTCCCATATTTGTGAAGCTGATTCCACTTACATTAACCTATCTGTTATATTGATGTGACTTAAACTAAACTGTCTGTTCAACTCAATCTAAATATGTTGACCTATTTATTGCATTGAAGTTACATAAATTGAGCTATCTGTGATATTAAAGTCAGTTGTACTCCAATAGTTGTGAAGCTGATTGCACTTATATTAACTTATCTGTTATATTGATATGACTTAAACTAAACTGTTTGTTCAACTCAATCTGACTACTTTGACCTATTTATTGCATTAAAGTTAAGTTAGATAAATTGAGCTATCTGTGATATTAAAGTCAATTGTACTCCCATATTTGTGAAGCTCATTCCACTTATATTAACTTATCTGTTATATTGATTTGACTTAAACTAAACTGTCTGTTCAACTCAATCTGACTACTTTGACCTATTTATTGCATTAAAGGTACATAAATCGAACTATCTGTGATATTAAAGTCAATTTTACTCCCATATTTGTGAAGCTGATTCCACTGATATTAATTCATCTATTATATTGATGTGACTTAAACTAAACTGTCTGTTCAACTCAATCTAAATATTTTGACCTATTTATTGCATTGAAGTTACATAAATTGAGCTATCTGTGATATAAAAGTCGATTGTACTCCAATAGTTGTGAAGCTGATTGCACTTATATTAACTTTTCTGTTATATTGATGTGACTTAAACTAAATTGTTTGTTCAACTCAATCTGACTACTTTGACCTATTTATTGCATTAAAGTTACATAAATTGAGCCATCTGTGATATTAAAGTCAATTGTACTCCAATATTTGTGAAGCTGATTCCACTGATATTAACTCATCTATTATATTGATGTGACTTAAACTAAACTGTCTGTTCAACTCAATCTGACTACTTTGACCTACTTATTGCATTAAAGTTAAGTTAGATAAATTGGGCTATCTGTGATATTAAAGTCAAGTGTACTCCAATAGTTTTGAAGCTGATTCCACTTATATTAACTTATCTGTTATATTGATGTGACTTAAACTAAACTGTCTGTTCAACTCAATCTAAATATTTTGACCTATTTATTGCATTAAAGTTACATAAATCGAACTATCTGTGATATTAAAGCCAATCGTACTCTTATATGTGTGAAACTGATGTCACTTACATTAACCTATCTGTTATATTGATGTGACTTAAACTGAACTGTCTGTTCAACTCAATCTAAATATTTTGACCTATTTATTGCATTGAAGTCACATAAATTGAGCTATCTGTGATATAAAAGTCAATTGTACTCCAATAGTTGTGAAGCTGATTGCACTTATATTAACTTATCTGTTATATTGATATGACTTAAACTAAACTCTTTGTTCAACTCAATCTGACTACTTTGACCTATTTATTGTATTAAAGTTACATAAATTGAGTTATCTGTGATATTAAAGTTAATTGTATTCCAATAGTTGTGAGGCTGATTCCACTGATATCAACTTATCTGTTTTATTAATGTGACTTAAACTAAACTGTCTGTTCAACTCAATCGGACTACTTTGACCTATTTATTGCATTAAACTTACATAAATTGAGTTATCTGTGATATTAAAGCTAATTGTTATTCAAATATTTGTGAAGCTGATTCCACTGATATTAACTTATCTGTTATATTGATGTGACTTAAACTAAACTGTCTGTTCAACTCAATTTGACTACTTTGACCTATTTATTGCATTAAACTTACATAAAATGAGCTATCTGTGATATTAAAGCCAATTGTTATTCCAATATTTGTGAAGCTGATTCCACTGATATTAACTTATCTGTATTATTGATGTGACGTAAAATAAACTGTCTGTTCAACTCAATCTAACTACTTTGACCTATTTATTGCATTAAAGTTACATAAATTGAGTTATCTGTGATATTAAAGCCAATTGTTATTCCAATATTCGTAAAGCTGATTCCACTGATATTAACTTATCTGTATTATTGATGTGACGTAAAATAAACTGTCTGTTCAACTCAATCTAACTATTTTGACCTATTTATTGCATTAAAGTTACATAAATTGAGTTATCTGTGATATTAAAGCCAATTGTTATTCCAATATTTGTGAAGCTGATTCCACTGATATAACTTATCTGTTATATTGATGTGACTTAAACTAAACTGTCTGTTCAACTTAATCTGACTACTTTGACCTATTTATTGCATGGAAGTTACATAAATCTAACTATCTGTGATATTAAAGCCAATCGTAGTCTTATATGTGTGAAGCTGATGTCACTTATATTAACCTATCTGTTATATTGATGTGACTTAAACTAAACTGCCTGTTCAACTCAATCTGACTACTTTGACCTATTTATTGCATTAAAGGTACATAAATTGAGTTATCTGTGATATTAAAGCCAATTGTATTCCAATATTTGTGAAGCTGATTCCACTGATATTAACTTATCTGTTATATTGATGTTACTTAAACTAAACTGTCTGTTCAACTCAATCTGACTACTTTGACCTATTTATTGCATGAAAGTTACATAAATCTAACTATCTGTGATATTAAAGCCAATCGTAGTCTTATATGTGTAAAACTGATGTCACTTATATTTACCTATCTGTATTATTGATGTGACTTAAACTAAACTGTCTGTTTAACTCAATCTGACTACTTTGACCTATTTATTGCATTAAAGTTACATAAATCGAGCGATTTGTGATGTTAAAGACAATTGTACTCCAATAGATGTCAAGTTGATTCCACTGATATTAACTTATCTGTTATATTGATGTGACTGAAACTAAAGTGTTTGTTCAACTCAATCTGACTACTTTGACCTATTTATTGCATTAAAGGTACAAAAATCGAACTATCTGTGATATTAAAGTCAATTGTACTCCCATATTTGTGAAGCTGATTCCACTGATATTAATTCATCTATTATATTGATGTGACTTAAACTAAACTGTCTGTTCAACTCAATCTGACTACTTTGACCTATTTATTGCATTAAAGTTAAGTTAGATAAATTGAGCTATCTGTGATATTAAAGTCAATTGTACTCCCATATTTGTGAAGCTCATTCCACTTATATTAACTTATCTGTTATATTGATTTGATTTAAACTAAACTGTCTGTTCAACTCAATCTGACTACTTTGACCTATTTATTGCATTTTAGGTACAAAAATCGAACTATCTGTGATATTAAAGTCAATTGTACTCCAATATTTGTGAAGCTGATTCCACTGATATTAATTCATCTATTATATTCATATGACTTAAACTAAACTGTCTGTTCAACTCAATCTGACTACTTTGACCTATTTATTGCATTGAAGTTACATAAATTGAGTTATCTGTGATATTAAAGCCAATCGTTATTCAAATATTTGTGAAGCTGATTCCACTGATATTAACTTATCTGTTATATTGATGTGACTTAAACTAAACTGTCTGTTCAACTCAATCTGACTTCTTTGACCTATTTATTGCATTAAACTTTCATAAAATGAGCTACCTGTGATATTAAAGCCAATTGGTATTCCAATATTTGTGAAGCTGATTCCACTGATATTAACTTATCTGTATTATTGATGTGACGTAAAATAAACTGTTTGTTCAACTCAATCTAACTACTTTGACCTATTTATTGCATTAAAGTTACATAAATTGAGTTATCTGTGATATTAAAGCCAATTGTTATTCCAATATTTGTGAAGCTGATTCCACTGATATTAACTTATCTGTTATATTGATGTGACTTAAACTAAACTGTCTGTTTAACTCAATCTGAATACTTTGACCTATTTATTGCATTAAAGTTACATAAATCGAGCCATTTGTGATGTTAAAGTCAATTGTACTCCAACAGTTGTGAAGCTGATTCCACTTATATTAACTTATCTGTTATATTGATGTGACTGAAACTATAAGTGTTTGTTCAACTCAATCTGACTACTTTGACCTATTTATTGCATTAAACTTACATAAATTGATCTATTTATGATGTTAAAGTCCATTGCACTCCAATAGTTGTCAAGCAGATTCCACTGATATTAATTTATCCGTTATATTGATGTGACTTAAACTAAACTGTTTGTTCAACTCAATCTGACTACTTTGACCTATTTATTGCATTAGAGGTACATAAATTGAGTTATCTGTGATATTAAAGTCAATTGTATTCCAATATTTGTGAAGCTGATTCCACTGATATTAACTTATCTGTTATATTAATGTGACTTAAACTAAACTGTCTGTTCAACTCAATCGGACTACTTTGACCTATTTATTGCATTAAAGTTACATAAATCTAACTATCTGTGATATTAAAGCCAATCGTAGTCTTATATGTGTGAAACTGATGTCACTTATATATACCTATCTGTTATATTGATGTGACTTAAACTAAACTGTCTGTTTAACTCAATCTGACTACTTTGACCTATTTATTGCATTAAAGTTACATAAATCGAGCGATTTGTGATGTTAAAGTCAATTGTACTCCAACAGTTGTGAAGCTGATTCCACTTATATTAACTTATCTGTTATATTGATGTGACTGAAACTAAAGTGTTTGTTCAACTCAATCTGACTACTTTGACCTATTTATTGCATTAAACTTACATAAATTGATCTATTTATGATGTTAAAGTCAATTGCACTCCAATAGTTGTCAAGCTGATTCCACTGATATTAACCTATCTGTTATATTGATGTGACTTACACTAAACTGTCTGTTCAACTCAATCTGACTACTTTGACCTATTTATTGCATTAAAGGTACAAAAATTGAGTTATCTGTGATATTAAAGTCAATTGTATTCCAATAGTTGTGAGGCTGATTCCACTGATATCAACTTATCTGTTTTATTAATGTGACTTAAACTAAACTCTCTGTTCAACTCAATCGGACTACTTTGACCTATGTATTGCATTAAAGTTACATAAATTGAGTTATCTGTGATATTAAAGCCAATCGTTATTCAAATATTTGTGAAGCTGATTCCACTGATATTAACTTATCTGTTATATTGATGTGACTTAAACTAAACTGTCTGTTCAACTCAATCTGACTACTTTGACCTATTTATTGCATTAAACTTTCATAAAATGAGCTACCTGTGATATTAAAGCCAATTGGTATTCCAATATTTGTGAAGCTGATTCCACTGATATTAACTTATCTGTATTATTGATGTGACGTAAAATAAATTGTCTGTTGAACTCAATCTAACTACTTTGACCTATTTATTGCATTAAAGTTACATAAATTGAGTTATCTGTGATATTAAAGCCAATTGTTATTCCAATATTTGTGAAGCTGATTCCACTGATATTAACTTATCTGTTATATTGATGTGACTTAAACTAAACTGTCTGTTTAACTCAATCTGACTACTTTGACCTATTTATTGCATTAAAGTTACATAAATCGAGCCATTTGTGATGTTAAAGTCAATTGTACTCCAACAGTTGTGAAGCTGATTCCACTTATATTAACTTATCTGTTATATTGATGTGACTGAAACTAAAGTGTTTGTTCAACTCAATCTGACTACTTTGACCTATTTATTGCATTAAACTTACATCAATTGATCTATTTATGATGTTAAAGTCAATTGCACTCCAATAGTTGTCAAGCTGATTCCACTGATATTAACCTATCTGTTATATTGATGTGACTTACACTAAACTGTCTGTTCAACTCAATCTGACTACTTTGACCTATTTATTGCATTAAAGTTACATAAATTGAGCTATCTGTGATATTAAAGTCAGTTGTACTCCCATATTTGTGAAGCTGATTCCACTTATATTAACTTATCTGTTATGTTGATTTGACTTAAACTAAACTGTCTGTTCAACTCAATCTAAATATGTTGACCTATTTATTGCATTGAAATTACATAAATTGAGCTATCTGTGATATTAAAGTCAGTTGTACTCCAATAGTTGTGAAGCTGATTGCACTTATATTAACTTATCTGTTATATTGATATGACTTAAACTAAACTGTTTGTTCAACTCAATCTGACTACTTTGACCTATTTATTGCATTAAAGTTAAGTTAGATAAATTGAGCTATCTGTGATATTAAAGTCAATTGTACTCCCATATTTGTGAAGCTCATTCCACTTATATTAACTTATCTGTTATATTGATTTGACTTAAACTAAACTGTCTGTTCAACTCAATCTGACTACTTTGACCTATTTATTGCATTAAAGGTACATAAATCGAACTATCTGTGATATTAAAGTCAATTTTACTCCCATATTTGTGAAGCTGATTCCACTGATATTAATTCATCTATTATATTGATGTGACTTAAACTAAACTGTCTGTTCAACTCAATCTGACTACTTTGACCTATTTATTGCATTAAAGTTACATAAATTGGGCTATCTGTGATATTAAAGTCAGTTGTACTCCCATTTTTGTGAAGCTGATTCCACTTATATTAACTGATCTGTTATATTGATGTGACTTACACTAAACTGTCTGTTCAACTCAATCTGACTACTTTGACCTATTTATTGCATTAAAGTTACATAAATTGAGCTATCTGTGATATTAAAGTCAGTTGTACTCCCATATTTGTGAAGCTGATTCCACTTATATTAACTTATCTGTTATGTTGATTTGACTTAAACTAAACTGTCTGTTCAACTCAATCTAAATATGTTGACCTATTTATTGCATTGAAATTACATAAATTGAGCTATCTGTGATATTAAAGTCAGTTGTACTCCAATAGTTGTGAAGCTGATTGCACTTATATTAACTTATCTGTTATATTGATATGACTTAAACTAAACTGTTTGTTCAACTCAATCTGACTACTTTGACCTATTTATTGCATTAAAGTTAAGTTAGATAAATTGAGCTATCTGTGATATTAAAGTCAATTGTACTCCCATATTTGTGAAGCTCATTCCACTTATATTAACTTATCTGTTATATTGATTTGACTTAAACTAAACTGTCTGTTCAACTCAATCTGACTACTTTGACCTATTTATTGCATTAAAGGTACATAAATCGAACTATCTGTGATATTAAAGTCAATTTTACTCCCATATTTGTGAAGCTGATTCCACTGATATTAATTCATCTATTATATTGATGTGACTTAAACTAAACTGTCTGTTCAACTCAATCTGACTACTTTGACCTATTTATTGCATTAAAGTTACATAAATTGGGCTATCTGTGATATTAAAGTCAGTTGTACTCCCATTTTTGTGAAGCTGATTCCACTTATATTAACTGATCTGTTATATTGATTTGACTTAAACTAAACTGTCTGTTCAACTCAATCGGACTACTTTGACCTATTTATTGCATTAAAGGTACAAAAATCGAACTATCTGTGATATTAAAGTCAATTGTACTCCCATATTTGTGAAGCTGATTCCACTTATATTAACTGATCTGTTATATTGACTTGACTTAAACTAAACTGTCTGTTCAACTCAATCTGACTACTTTGACCTATTTATTGCATTAAAGGTACATAAATCGAACTATCTGTGATATTAAAGCCAATCGTACTCTTATATGTGTGAAACTGATGTCACTTACATTAACCTATCTGTTATATTGATGTGACTTAAACTAAACTGTCTGTTCAACTCAATCTAAATATTTTGACCTATTTATTGCATTGAAGTTACATAAATTGAGCTATCTGTGATATAAAAGTCAATTGTACTCCAATAGTTGTGAAGCTGATTGCACTTATATTAACTTTTCTGTTATATTGATGTGACTTAAAGTAAACTGTTTGTTCAACTCAATCTGACTACTTTGACCTATTTATTGCATTAAAGTTACATAAATTGAGCCATCTGTGATATTAAAGTCAATTGTACTCTTATATGTGTGAAACTGATGTCACTTACATTAACCTATCTGTTATATTGATGTGACTTAAACTGAACTGTCTGTTCAACTCAATCTAAATATTTTGACCTATTTATTGCATTGAAGTCACATAAATTGAGTTATCTGTGATATTAAAGTTAATTGTATTCCAATAGTTGTGAGGCTGATTCCACTGATATCAACTTATCTGTTTTATTAATGTGACTTAAACTAAACTGTCTGTTCAACTCAATCGGACTACTTTGACCTATTTATTGCATTAAACTTACATAAATTGAGTTATCTGTGATGTTAAAGCTAATTGTTATTCAAATATTTGTGAAGCTGATTCCACTGATATTAACTTATCTGTTATATTGATGTGACTTAAACTAAACTGTCTGTTCAACTCAATTTGACTACTTTGACCTATTTATTGTATTAAACTTACATAAAATGAGCTATCTGTGATATTAAAGCCAATTGTTATTCCAATATTTGTGAAGCTGATTCCACTGATATTAACTTATCTGTATTATTGATGTGACGTAAAATAAACTGTCTGTTCAACTCAATCTAACTACTTTGACCTATTTAATGCATTAAAGTTACATAAATTGAGTTATCTGTGATATTAAAGCCAATTGTTATTCCAATATTCGTGAAGCTGATTCCACTGATATTAACTTATCTGTATTATTGATGTGACGTAAAATAAACTGTCTGTTCAACTCAATCTAACTATTTTGACCTATTTATTGCATTAAAGTTACATAAATTGAGTTATCTGTGATATTAAAGCCAATTGTTATTCCAATATTTGTGAAGCTGATTCCACTGATATTAACTTATCTGTATTATTCATGTGACGTAAAATAAACTGTCTGTTCAACTCAATCTAACTACTTTGACCTATTTATTGCATTAAAGTTACATAAATTGAGTTATCTGTGATATTAAAGCCAATTGTTATTCCAATATTCGTGAAGCTGATTCCACTGATATTAACTTATCTGTATTATTGAAGTGACGTAAAATAAACTGTCTGTTCAACTCAATCTAACTATTTTGACCTATTTATTGCATTAAAGTTACATAAATTGAGTTATCTGTGATATTAAAGCCAATTGTTATTCCAATATTTGTGAAGCTGATTCCACTGATATAACTTATCTGTTATATTGATGTGACTTAAACTAAACTGTCTGTTCAACTCAATCTGACTACTTTGACCTATTTATTGCATGGAAGTTACATAAATCTAACTATCTGTGATATTAAAGCCAATCGTAGTCTTATATGTGTGAAGCTGATGTCACTTATATTAACCTATCTGTTATATTGATGTGACTTAAACTGAACTGTCTGTTCAACTCAATCTAAATATTTTGACCTATTTATTGCATTGAAGTCACATAAATTGAGCTATCTGTGATATAAAAGTCAATTGTACTCCAATAGTTGTGAAGCTGATTGCACTTATATTAACTTATCTGTTATATTGATATGACTTAAACTAAACTGTTTGTTCAACTCAATCTGACTACTTTGACCTATTTATTGCATTAAAGTTACATAAATTGAGTTATCTGTGATATTAAAGTTAATTGTATTCCAATAGTTGTGAGGCTGATTCCACTGATATCAACTTATCTGTTTTATTAATGTGACTTAAACTAAACTGTCTGTTCAACTCAATCGGACTACTTTGACCTATTTATTGCATTAAACTTACATAAATTGAGTTATCTGTGATATTAAAGCTAATTGTTATTCAAATATTTGTGAAGCTGATTCCACTGATATTAACTTATCTGTTATATTGATGTGACTTAAACTAAACTGTCTGTTCAACTCAATTTGACTACTTTGACCTATTTATTGCATTAAACTTACATAAAATGAGCTATCTGTGATATTAAAGCCAATTGTTATTCCAATATTTGTGAAGCTGATTCCACTGATATTAACTTATCTGTATTATTGATGTGACGTAAAATAAACTGTCTGTTCAACTCAATCTAACTACTTTGACCTATTTATTGCATTAAAGTTACATAAATTGAGTTATCTGTGATATTAAAGCCAATTGTTATTCCAATATTCGTGAAGCTGATTCCACTGATATTAACTTATCTGTATTATTGATGTGACGTAAAATAAACTGTCTGTTCAACTCAATCTAACTATTTTGACCTATTTATTGCATTAAAGTTACATAAATTGAGTTATCTGTGATATTAAAGCCAATTGTTATTCCAATATTTGTGAAGCTGATTCCACTGATATAACTTATCTGTTATATTGATGTGACTTAAACTAAACTGTCTGTTCAACTCAATCTGACTACTTTGACCTATTTATTGCATGGAAGTTACATAAATCTAACTATCTGTGATATTAAAGCCAATCGTAGTCTTATATGTGTGAAGCTGATGTCACTTATATTAACCTATCTGTTATATTGATGTGACTTAAACTAAACTGTCTGTTCAACTCAATCTGACTGCTTTGACCTATTTATTGCATTGAAGTTACATAAATTGAGCTATCTGCGATATTAAAGTAAATTATACTCCAATAGTTGTGAAGCTGATTCCACTGATATCAACTTATCTGTTATATTGATGTGACATAAACTAAACTGCCTGTTCAACTCAATCTGACTACTTTGACCTATTTATTGCATTAAAGGTACATAAATTGAGTTATCTGTGATATTAAAGCCAATTGTATTCCAATATTTGTGAAGCTGATTCCACTGATATTAACTTATCTGTTATATTGATGTGACTTAAACTAAACTGTCTGTTCAACTCAATCGGACTACTTTGACCTATTTATTGCATGAAAGTTACATAAATCTAACTATCTGTGATATTAAAGCCAATCGTAGTCTTATATGTGTGAAACTGATGTCACTTATATTTACCTATCTGTATTATTGATGTGACTTAAACTAAACTGTCTGTTTAACTCAATCTGACTACTTTGACCTATTTATTGCATTAAAGTTACATAAATCGAGCGATTTGTGATGTTAAAGACAATTGTACTCCAATAGATGTCACGTTGATTCCACTGATATTAACTTATCTGTTATATTGATGTGACTGAAACTAAAGTGTTTGTTCAACTCAATCTGACTACTTTGACCTATTTATTGCATTAAAGGTACAAAAATCGAACTATCTGTGATATTCAAGTCAATTGTACTCCCATATTTGTGAAGCTGATTCCACTGATATTAATTCATCTATTATATTGATGTGACTTAAACTAAACTGTCTGTTCAACTCAATCTGACTACTTTGACCCATTTATTGCATTAAAGTTACATAAATTGGGCTATCTGTGATATTAAAGTCAGTTGTACTCCCATATTTGTGAAGCTGATTCCACTTACATTAACCTATCTGTTATATTGATGTGACTTAAACTAAACAGTCTGTTCAACTCAATCTAAATATGTTGACCTATTTATTGCATTGAAGTTACATAAATTGAGCTATCTGTGATATTAAAGTCAGTTGTACTCCAATAGTTGTGAAGCTGATTGCACTTATATTAACTTATCTGTTATATTGATATGACTTAAACTAAACTGTTTGTTCAACTCAATCTGACTACTTTGACCTATTTATTGCATTAAAGTTAAGTTAGATAAATTGAGCTATCTGTGATATTAAAGTCAATTGTACTCCCATATTTGTGAAGCTCATTCCACTTATATTAACTTATCTGTTATATTGATTTGACTTAAACTAAACTGTCTGTTCAACTCAATCTGACTACTTTGACCTATTTATTGCATTAAAGGTACATAAATCGAACTATCTGTGATATTAAAGTCAATTTTACTCCCATATTTGTGAAGCTGATTCCACTGATATTAATTCATCTATTATATTGATGTGACTTAAACTAAACTGTCTGTTCAACTCAATCTAAATATTTTGACCTATTTATTGCATTTAAGTTACATAAATTGAGCTATCTGTGATATAAAAGTCAATTGTACTCCAATAGTTGTGAAGCTGATTGCACTTATATTAACTTTTCTGTTATATTGATGTGACTTAACAAAAATTGTTTGTTCAACTCAATCTGACTACTTTGACCTATTTATTGCATTAAAGTTACATAAATTGAGCCATCTGTGATATTAAAGTCAATTGTACTCCAATATTTGTGAAGCTGATTCCACTGACATTAACTCATCTATTATATTGATGTGACTTAAACTAAACTGTCTGTTCAACTCAATCTGACTACTTTGACCTACTTATTGCATTAAAGTTAAGTTAGATAAATTGGGCTATCTGTGATATTAAAGTCAAGTGTACTCCAATAGTTTTGAAGCTGATTCCACTTATATTAACTTATCTGT
The DNA here is from genome assembly GCA_024699665.1 of Ostrea denselamellosa. Taxonomy (NCBI): domain Eukaryota; kingdom Metazoa; phylum Mollusca; class Bivalvia; order Ostreida; family Ostreidae; genus Ostrea; species Ostrea denselamellosa. Next base: position 6,161,755 of record JAMZEH010000045.1, on the reverse strand, counting down.
TATATTGATGTGACTTAAACTAAACTGTCTGTTCAACTCAATCTAAATATTTTGACCTATTTATTGCATTAAAGTTACATAAATCGAACTATCTGTGATATTAAAGCCAATCGTACTCTTATATGTGTGAAACTGATGTCACTTACATTAACCTATCTGTTATATTGATGTGACTTAAACTGAACTGTCTGTTCAACTCAATCTAAATATTTTGACCTATTTATTGCATTGAAGTCACATAAATTGAGCTATCTGTGATATAAAAGTCAATTGTACTCCAATAGTTGTGAAGCTGATTGCACTTATATTAACTTATCTGTTATATTGATATGACTTAAACTAAACTCTTTGTTCAACTCAATCTGACTACTTTGACCTATTTATTGTATTAAAGTTACATAAATTCAGTTATCTGTGATATTAAAGTTAATTGTATTCCAATAGTTGTGAGGCTGATTCCACTGATATCAACTTATCTGTTTTATTAATGTGACTTAAACTAAACTGTCTGTTCAACTCAATCGGACTACTTTGACCTATTTATTGCATTAAACTTACATAAATTGAGTTATCTGTGATATTAAAGCTAATTGTTATTCAAATATTTGTGAAGCTGATTCCACTGATATTAACTTATCTGTTATATTGATGTGACTTAAACTAAACTGTCTGTTCAACTCAATTTGACTACTTTGACCTATTTATTGCATTAAACTGACATAAAATGAGCTATCTGTGATATTAAAGCCAATTGTTATTCCAATATTTGTGAAGCTGATTCCACTGATATTAACTTATCTGTATTATTGATGTGACGTAAAATAAACTGTCTGTTCAACTCAATCTAACTACTTTGACCTATTTATTGCATTAAAGTTACATAAATTGAGTTATCTGTGATATTAAAGCCAATTGTTATTCCAATATTCGTGAAGCTGATTCCACTGATATTAACTTATCTGTATTATTGATGTGACGTAAAATAAACTGTCTGTTCAACTCAATCTAACTATTTTGACCTATTTATTGCATTAAAGTTACATAAATTGAGTTATCTGTGATATTAAAGCCAATTGTTATTCCAATATTTGTGAAGCTGATTCCACTGATATAACTTATCTGTTATATTGATGTGACTTAAACTAAACTGTCTGTTCAACTTAATCTGACTACTTTGACCTATTTATTGCATGGAAGTTACATAAATCTAACTATCTGTGATATTAAAGCCAATCGTAGTCTTATATGTGTGAAGCTGATGTCACTTATATTAACCTATCTGTTATATTGATGTGACTTAAACTAAACTGCCTGTTCAACTCAATCTGACTACTTTGACCTATTTATTGCATTAAAGGTACATAAATTGAGTTATCTGTGATATTAAAGCCAATTGTATTCCAATATTTGTGAAGCTGATTCCACTGATATCAACTTATCTGTTATATTGATGTTACTTAAACTAAACTGTCTGTTCAACTCAATCTGACTACTTTGACCTATTTATTGCATGAAAGTTACATAAATCTAACTATCTGTGATATTAAAGCCAATCGTAGTCTTATATGTGTAAAACTGATGTCACTTATATTTACCTATCTGTATTATTGATGTGACTTAAACTAAACTGTCTGTTTAACTCAATCTGACTACTTTGACCTATTTATTGCATTAAAGTTACATAAATCGAGCGATTTGTGATGTTAAAGACAATTGTACTCCAATAGATGTCAAGTTGATTCCACTGATATTAACTTATCTGTTATATTGATGTGACTGAAACTAAAGTGTTTGTTCAACTCAATCTGACTACTTTGACCTATTTATTGCATTAAAGGTACAAAAATCGAACTATCTGTGATATTAAAGTCAATTGTACTCCCATATTTGTGAAGCTGATTCCACTGATATTAATTCATCTATTATATTGATGTGACTTAAACTAAACTGTCTGTTCAACTCAATCTGACTACTTTGACCCATTTATTGCATTAAAGTTACATAAATTGGGCTATCTGTGATATTAAAGTCAGTTGTACTCCCATATTTGTGAAGCTGATTCCACTTACATTAACCTATCTGTTATATTGATGTGACTTAAACTAAACTGTCTGTTCAACTCAATCTAAATATGTTGACCTATTTATTGCATTGAAGTTACATAAATTGAGCTATCTGTGATATTAAAGTCAGTTGTACTCCAATAGTTGTGAAGCTGATTGCACTTATATTAACTTATCTGTTATATTGATATGACTTAAACTAAACTGTTTGTTCAACTCAATCTGACTACTTTGACCTATTTATTGCATTAAAGTTAAGTTAGATAAATTGAGCTATCTGTGATATTAAAGTCAATTGTACTCCCATATTTGTGAAGCTCATTCCACTTATATTAACTTATCTGTTATATTGATTTGACTTAAACTAAACTGTCTGTTCAACTCAATCTGACTACTTTGACCTATTTATTGCATTAAAGGTACATAAATCGAACTATCTGTGATATTAAAGTCACTTTTACTCCCATATTTGTGAAGCTGATTCCACTGATATTAATTCATCTATTATATTGATGTGACTTAAACTAAACTGTCTGTTCAACTCAATCTGACTACTTTGACCTATTTATTGCATTAAAGTTACATAAATTGGGCTATCTGTGATATTAAAGTCAGTTGTACTCCCATTTTTGTGAAGCTGATTCCACTTATATTAACTGATCTGTTATATTGATTTGACTTAAACTAAACTGTCTGTTCAACTCAATCGGACTACTTTGACCTATTTATTGCATTAAAGGTACAAAAATCGAACTATCTGTGATATTAAAGTCAATTGTACTCCCATATTTGTGAAGCTGATTCCACTTATATTAACTGATCTGTTATATTGACTTGACTTAAACTAAACTGTCTGTTCAACTCAATCTGACTACTTTGACCTATTTATTGCATTACAGGTACATAAATCGAACTATCTGTGATATTAAAGTCAATTGTACTCCCATATTTGTGAAGCTGATTTCACTTATATTAACCTATCTGTTATATTGATGTGACTTAAACTAAACTGTCTGTTCAACTCAATCTAAATATTTTGACCTATTTATTGCATTGAAGTTACATAAATTGAGCTATCTGTGATATAAAAGTCAATTGTACTCCAATAGTTGTGAAGCTGATTGCACTTATATTAACTTTTCTGTTATATTGATGTGACTTAAACTAAACTGTCTGTTCAACTCAATCTGACTACTTTGACCTATTTATTGCATTAAAGTTACATAAATTGAGCCATCTGTGATATTAAAGTCAATTGTACTCCAATATTTGTGAAGCTGATTCCACTGATATTAACTCATCTATTATATTGATGTGACTTAAACTAAACTGTCTGTTCAACTCAATCTGACTACTTTGACCTACTTATTGCATTAAAGTTAAGTTAGATAAATTGGGCTATCTGTGATATTAAAGTCAAGTGTACTCCAATAGTTTTGAAGCTGATTCCACTTATATTAACTTATCTGTTATATTGATGTGACTTAAACTAAACTGTCTGTTCAACTCAATCGGACTACTTTGACCTATTTATTGCATTAAAGTTACATAAATCGAACTATCTGTGATATTAAAGCCAATCGTACTCTTATATGTGTGAAACTGATGTCACTTACATTAACCTATCTGTTATATTGATGTGACTTAAACTAAACTGTCTGTTCAACTCAATCTGACTACTTTGACCTATTTATTGCATTAAAGTCACATAAATTGAGTTATCTGTGATATTAAAGTTAATTGTATTACAATAGTTGTGAGGCTGATTCCACTGATATCAACTTATCTGTTTTATTAATGTGACTTAAACTAAACTGTCTGTTCAACTCAATCGGACTACTTTGACCTATTTATTGCATTAAACTTACATAAATTGAGTTATCTGTGATATTAAAGCCAATTGTTATTCAAATATTTGTGAAGCTGATTGCACTGATATTAACTTATCTGTTATATTGATGTGACTTAAACTAAACCGTCTGTTCAACTCAATCTGACTACTTTGACCTATTTATTGCATGGAAGTTACATAAATCTAACTATCTGTGATATTAAAGCCAATCGTAGTCTTATATGTGTGAAGCTGATGTCACTTATATTAACCTATCTGTTATATTGATGTGACTTAAACTAAACTGTCTGTTCAACTCAATCTGACTACTTTGACCTATTTATTGCATTGAAGTTACATAAATTGAGCTATCTGCGATATTAAAGTCAATTATACTCCAATAGTTGTGAAGCTGATTCCACTGATATCAACTTATCTGTTATATTGATGTGACTTAAACTAAACTGCCTGTTCAACTCAATCTGACTACTTTGACCTATTTATTGCATTAAAGGTACATAAATTGAGTTATCTGTGATATTAAAGCCAATTGTATTCCAATATTTGTGAAGCTGATTCCACTGATATTAACTTATCTGTTATATTGATGTGACTTAAACTAAACTGTCTGTTCAACTCAATCGGACTACTTTGACCTATTTATTGCATGAAAGTTACATAAATCTAACTATCTGTGATATTAAAGCCAATCGTAGTCTTATATGTGTGAAACTGATGTCACTTATATTTACCTATCTGTTATATTGATGTGACTTAAACTAAACTGTCTGTTTAACTCAATCTGACTACTTTGACCTATTTATTGCATTAAAGTTACATAAATCGAGCGATTTGTGATGTTAAAGACAATTGTACTCCAATAGATGCCAAGTTGATTCCACTGATATTAACTTATCTGTTATATTGATGTGACTGAAACTAAAGTGTTTGTTCAACTCAATCTGACTACTTTGACCTATTTATTGCATTAAACTTACATAAATTGATCTATTTATGATGTTAAAGTCAATTGTACTCCAATAGTTGTCAAGCTGATTCCACTTACATTAACCTATCTGTTATATTGATGTGACTTAAACTAAACTGTCTGTTCAACTCAATCTAAATATTTTGACCTATTTATTGCATTGAAGTTACATAAATTGAGCTATCTGTGATATTAAAGTCAATTGTACTCCCATATTTGTGAAGCTGATTCCACTTATATTAACTTATCTGTTATATTGATGTGACTTACACTAAACTGTCTGTTCAACTCAATCTGACTACTTTGACCTATTTATTGCATTAAAGTTACATAAATTGAGCTATCTGTGATATTAAAGTCAATTGTACTTCCATATTTGTGAAGCTGATTGCACTTATATTAACTTATCTGTTATATTGATGTGACTTAAACTAAACTGTCTGTTCAACTCAATCTGACTACTTTGACCTATTTATTGCATTAAAGTTACAGAAATCGAACTATCTGTGATATTAAAGCCAATCATACTCTTATATGTGTGAAACTGATGTCACTTACATTAACCTATCTGTTATATTGATGTGACTTAAACTAAACTGTCTGTTCAACTCAATCTAAATATTTTGACCTATTTATTGCATTGAAGTTACATAAATTGAGCTATCTGTGATATTAAAGCCAATTGTTATTCTAATATTTGTGAAGCTGATTCCACTGATATTAACTTATCTGTTATATTGATGTGACTTAAACTAAACTGTCTGTTCAACTCAATCTGACTACTTTGACCTATTTATTGCATTAAACTTTCATAAAATGAGCTACCTGTGATATTAAAGCCAATTGGTATTCCAATATTTGTGAAGCTGATTCCACTGATATTAACTTATCTGTATTATTGATGTGACGTAAAATAAACTGTGTGTTCAACTCAATCTAACTATTTTGACCTATTTATTGCATTAAAGTTACATAAATTGAGCTATCTGTGATATTAAAGTCAATTGTACTCCAACAGTTGTGAAGCTGATTCCACTTATATTAACTTATCTGTTATATTGATGTGACTGAAACTAAAGTGATTGTTCAACCCAATCTGACTACTTTGACCTATTTATTGCATTAAACTTACATAAATTGATCTATTTATGATGTTAAAGTCAATTGCACTCCAATAGTTGTCAAGCAGATTCCACTGATATTAATTTATCCGTTATATTGATGTGACTTAAACTAAACTGTTTGTTCAACTCAATCTGACTACTTTGACCTATTTGTTGCATTAAAGTCACATAAATTGAGTTATCTGTGATATTAAAGTTAATTGTATTACAATAGTTGTGAGGCTGATTCCACTGATATCAACTTATCTGTTTTATTAATGTGACTTAAACTAAACTGTCTGTTCAACTCAATCGGACTACTTTGACCTATTTATTGCATTAAACTTACATAAATTGAGTTATCTGTGATATTAAAGCCAATTGTTATTCAAATATTTGTGAAGCTGATTCCACTGATATTAACTTATCTGTTATATTGATGTGACTTACACTAAACTGTCTGTTCAACTCAATCTGACTACTTTGACCTATTTATTGCATGGAAGTTACATAAATCTAACTATCTGTGATATTAAAGCCAATCGTAGTCTTATATGTGTGAAGCTGATGTCACTTATATTAACCTATCTGTTATATTGATGTGACTTAAACTAAACTGTCTGTTCAACTCAATCTGACTACTTTGTCCTATTTATTGCATTGAAGTTACATAAATTGAGCTATCTGCGATATTAAAGTCAATTATACTCCAATAGTTGTGAAGCTGATTCCACTGATATCAACTTATCTGTTATATTGATGTGACTTAAACTAAACTGCCTGTTCAACTCAATCTGACTACTTTGACCTATTTATTGCATTAAAGGTACATAAATTGAGTTATCTGTAATATTAAAGCCAATTGTATTCCAATATTTGTGAAGCTGATTCCACTGATATTAACTTATCTGTTATATTGATGTGACTTAAACTAAACTGTCTGTTCAACTCAATCGGACTACTTTGACCTATTTATTGCATGAAAGTTACATAAATCTAACTATCTGTGATATTAAAGCCAATCGTAGTCTTATATGTGTGAAACTGATGTCACTTATATTTACCTATCTGTTATATTGATGTGACTTAAACTAAACTGTCTGTTTAACTCAATCTGACTACTTTGACCTATTTATTGCATTAAAGTTACATAAATCGAGCGATTGGTGATGTTAAAGACAATTGTACTCCAATAGATGTCAAGTTGATTCCACTGATATTAACTTATCTGTTATATTGATGTGACTGAAACTAAAGTGTTTGTTCAACTCAATCTGACTACTTTGACCTATTTATTGCATTAAACTTACATAAATTGATCTATTTATGATGTTAAAGTCAATTGTACTCCAATAGTTGTCAAGCTGATTCCACTTACATTAACCTATCTGTTATATTGATGTGACTTAAACTAAACTGTCTGTTCAACTCAATCTAAATATTTTGACCTATTTATTGCATTGAAGTTACATAAATTGAGCTATCTGTGATATTAAAGTCAATTGTACTCCCATATTTGTGAAGCTGATTCCACTTATATTAACTTATCTGTTATATTGATGTGACTTACACTAAACTGTCTGTTCAACTCAATCTGACTACTTTGACCTATTTATTGCATAAAAGTTACATAAATTGAGCTATCTGTGATATTAAAGTCAAGTGTACTCCCATATTTGTGAAGCTGATTGCACTTATATTAACTTATCTGTTATATTGATATGACTTAAACTAAACTGTTTGTTCAACTCAATCTGACTACTTTCACCTATTTATTGCATTAAAGTTACATAAATTGAGCTATCTGTGATATTAAAGTCAATTGTACTTCCATATTTGTGAAGCTGATTGCACTTATATTAACTTATCTGTTATATTGACTTGACTTAAACTAAACTGTCTGTTCAACTCAATCTGACTACTTTGACCTATTTATTGCATTAAAGTTACAGAAATCGAACTATCTGTGATATTAAAGCCAATCGTACTCTTATATGTGTGAAACTGATGTCACTTACATTAACCTATCTGTTATATTGATGTGACTTAAACTAAACTGTCTGTTCAACTCAATCTAAATATTTTGACCTATTTATTGCATTGAAGTTACATAAATTGAGCTATCTGTGATATTAAAGCCAATTGTTATTCTAATATTTGTGAAGCTGATTCCACTGATATTAACTTATCTGTTATATTGATGTGACTTAAACTAAACTGTCTGTTCAACTCAATCTGACTACTTTGACCTATTTATTGCATTAAACTTTCATAAAATGAGCTACCTGTGATATTAAAGCCAATTGGTATTCCAATATTTGTGAAGCTGATTCCACTGATATTAACTTATCTGTATTATTGATGTGACGTAAAATAAACTGTGTGTTCAACTCAATCTAACTATTTTGACCTATTTATTGCATTAAAGTTACATAAATTGAGTTATCTGTGATATTAAAGCCAATTGTTATTCCAATATTTGTGAAGCTGATTCCACTGATATTAACTTATCTGTTATATTGATGTGACTTAAACTAAACTGTCTGTTTAACTCAATCTGACTACTTTGACCTATTTATTGCATTAAAGTTACATAAATCGAGCCATTTGTGATGTTAAAGTCAATTGTACTCCAACAGTTGTGAAGCTGATTCCACTTATATTAACTTATCTGTAATATTGATGTGACTGAAACTAAAGTGTTTGTTCAACTCAATCTGACTACTTTGACCTATTTATTGCATTAAACTTACATAAATTGATCTATTTATGATGTTAAAGTCAATTGCACTCCAATAGTTGTCAAGCAGATTCCACTGATATTAATTTATCCGTTATATTGATGTGACTTAAACTAAACTGTTTGTTCAACTCAATCTGACTACTTTGACCTATTTATTGCATTAGAGGTACATAAATTGAGTTATCTGTGATATTAAAGCCAATTGTATTCCAATATTTGTGAAGCTGATTCCACTGATATTAACTTATCTGTTATATTAATGTGACTTAAACTAAACTGTCTGTTCAACTCAATCGGATTACTTTGACCTATTTATTGCATGAAAGTTACATAAATCTAACTATCTGTGATATTAAAGCCAATCGTAGTCTTATATGTGTGAAACTGATGTCACTTATATTGACCTATCTGTTATATTGATGTGACTTAAACTAAACTGTCTGTTTAACTCAATCTGACTACTTTGACCTATTTATTGCATTAAAGTTACATAAATTGAGCGATTTGTGATGTTAAAGTCAATTGTACTCCAACAGTTGTGAAGCTGATTCCACTTATATTAACTTATCTGTTATATTGATGTGACTGAAACTAAAGTGTTTGTTCAACTCAATCTGACTACTTTGACCTATTTATTGCATTAAACTTACATAAATTGATCTATTTATGATGTTAAAGTCAATTGCACTCCAATAGTTGTCAAGCTGATTCCACTGATATTAACCTATCTGTTATATTGATGTGACTTAAACTAAACTGTCTGTTCAACTCAATCTGACTACTTTGACCTATTTATTGCATTAAAGTTACATAAATTGAGCTATCTGTGATATTAAAGTCAGTTGTACTCCCATATTTGTGAAACTGATTCCACTTATATTAACTTATCTTTTATATTTATTTGACTTAAACTAAACTGTCTGTTCAACTCAATCTGACGACTTTGACCTATTTATTGCATTAAAGGTACAAAAATCGAACTATCTGTGATATTAAAGTCAATTGTACTCCCATATTTGTGAAGCTGATTCCACTTATATTAACTTATCTGTTATATTGATGTGACTTAAACTAAACTGTCTGTTCAACTCAATCTGACTACTTTGACCTATTTATTGCATTAAAGTTACATAAATTGAGCTATCTGTGATATTAAAGTCAATTGTACTCCCATATTTGTGAAACTGATGTCACTTACATTAACCTATCTGTTATATTGATGTGACTTAAACTAAACTGTCTGTTCAACTCAATCTAAATATTTTGACCTATTCATTGCATTGAAGTCACATAAATTGAGCTACCTGTGATATAAAAGTCAATTGTACTCCAATAGTTGTGAAGCTGATTGCACTTATATTAACTTATCTATTATATTGATATGACTTAAACTAAACTGTCTGTTCAACTCAATCTAAATATTTTGACCTATTTATTGCATTGAAGTTACATAAATTGAGCTATCTGTGATATTAAAGTCAATTGTACTCCAATAGTTGTGAAGCTGATTGCACTTATATTAACTTATCTGTTATATTGATATGACTTAAACTAAACTGTTTGTTCAACTCAATCTGACTACTTTCACCTATTTATTGCATTAAAGTTACATAAATTGAGCCATCTGTGATATTAAAGTCAGTTGTACTCCCATATTTGTGAAACTGATTCCACTTATATTAATTCATCTATTATATTGATGTGACTTAAACTAAACTGTCTGTTCAACTCAATCTGACTACTTTGACCTATTTATTGCATTAAAGTTAAGTTAGATAAATTGAGCTATCTGTGATATTAAAGTCAATTGTACTCCCATATTTGTGAAGCTCATTCCACTTATATTAACTTATCTGTTATATTGATTTGACTTAAACTCAACTGTCTGTTCAACTCAATCTGACTACTTTGACCTATTTATTGCATTTTAGGTACAAACATCGAACTATCTGTGATATTAAAGTCAATTGTACTCCAATATTTGTGAAGCTGATTCCACTGATATTAATTCATCTATTATATTCATGTGACTTAAACTAAACTGTCTGTTCAACTCAATCTGACTACTTTGACCTATTTATTGCATTAAAGGTACATAAATCGAACTATCTGTGATATTAAAGTCAATTGTACTCCAATATTTGTGAAGCTGATTTCACTTATATTAACTCATCTGTTATATTGATGTGACTTAAACTAAACTGTCTGTTCAACTCAATCTGACTACTTTGACCTATTTATTGCATTACAGTTACATAAATCGAACTATCTGTGATATTAAAGCCAATCGTACTCTTATATGTGTGAAACTGATGTCACTTACATTAACCTATCTGTTATATTGATGTGACTTAAACTAAACTGTCTGTTCAACTCAATCTAAATATTTTGACCTATTCATTGCATTGAAGTCACATAAATTGAGCTACCTGTGATATAAAAGTCAATTGTACTCCAATAGTTGTGAAGCTGATTGCACTTATATTAACTTATCTGTTATATTGATATGACTTAAACTAAACTGTTTGTTCAACTCAATCTGACTACTTTGACCTATTTATTGCATTAAAGTTACATAAATTGAGTTATCTGTGATATTAAAGTCAATTGTATTCCAATAGTTGTGAGGCTGATTCCACTGATATCAACTTATCTGTTTTATTAATGCGACTTAAACTAAACTGTCTGTTCAACTCAATCTGACTACTTTGACCTATTTATTGCATTAAACTTACATAAATTGAGTTATCTGTGATATTAAAGCCAATTGTTATTCAAATATTTGTGAAGCTGATTCCACTGATATTAACTTATCTGTTATATTGATGTGACTTAAACTAAACTGTCTGTTCAACTCAATCTGACTACTTTGACCTATTTATTGCATTAAACTTTCATAAAATGAGCTACCTGTGATATTAAAGCCAATTGGTATTCCAATATTTGTGAAGCTGATTCCACTGATATTAACTTATCTGTATTATTGATGTGACGTAAACTAAACTGTCTGTTCAACTCAATCTAACTACTTTGACCTATTTATTGCATTAAAGTTACATAAATTGAGTTATCTGTGATATTAAAGCCAATTGTTATTCCAATATTTGTGAAGCTGATTCCACTGATATTATCTTATCTGTTATAATGATGTGACTTAAACTAAACTGTCTGTTTAACTCAATCTGACTACTTTGACCTATTTATTGCATTAAAGTTACATAAATCGAGCCATTTGTGATGTTAAAGTCAATTGTATTCCAACAGTTGTGAAGCTGATTCCACTTATATTAACTTATCTGTTATATTGATGTGACTGAAACTAAAGTGTTTGTTCAACTCAATCTGACTACTTTGACCTATTTATTGCATTAAACTTACATAAATTGATCTATTTATGATGTTAAAGTCAATTGCACTCCAATAGTTGTCAAGCAGATTCCACTGATATTAATTTATCCGTTATATTGATGTGACTTAAACTAAACTGTTTGTTCAACTCAATCTGACTACTTTGACCTATTTATTGCATTAGAGGTACATAAATTGAGTTATCTGTGATATTAAAGCCAATTGTATTCCAATATTTGTGAAGCTGATTCCACTGATATTAACTTATCTGTTATATTAATGTGACTTAAACTAAACTGTCTGTTCAACTCAATCGGACTACTTTGACCTATTTATTGCATGAAAGTTACATAAATCTAACTATCTGTGATATTAAAGCCAATCGTAGTCTTATATGTGTGAAACTGATGTCACTTATATTTACCTATCTGTTATATTGATGTGACTTAAACTAAACTGTCTGTTTAACTCAATCTGACTACTTTGACCTATTTATTGCATTAAAGTTACATAAATCGAGCGATTTGTGATGTTAAAGTCAATTGTACTCCAACAGTTGTGAAGCTGATTCCACTTATATTAACTTATCTGTTATATTGATGTGACTGAAACTAAAGTGTTTGTTCAACTCAATTTGACAACTTTGACCTATTTATTGCATTAAACTTACATAAATTGATCTATTTATGATGTTAAAGTCAATTGCACTCCAATAGTTGTCAAGGTGATTCCACTGATATTAACCTATCTGTTATATTGATGTGACTTAAACTAAACTGTCTGTTCAACTCAATCTGACTACTTTGACCTATTTATTGCATTAAAGTTACATAAATTGAGCTATCTGTGATATTAAAGTCAGTTGTACTCCCATATTTGTGAAGCTGATTCCACTTATATTAACTTATCTTTTATATTTATTTGACTTAAACTAAACTGTCTGTTCAACTCAATCTGACTACTTTGACCTATTTATTGCATTAAAGGTACAAAAATCGAACTATCTGTGATATTAAAGTCAATTGTACTCCCATATTTGTGAAGCTGATTCCACTTATATTAACTTATCTGTTATATTAATGTGACTTACACTAAACTGTCTGTTCAACTCAATCTGACTACTTTGACCTATTTATTGCATTGAAGTTACATAAATTGACCTATCTGTGATATTAAAGTCAGTTGTACTCCCATATTTGTGAAGCTGATTCCACTTACATTAACCTATCTGTTATATTGATGTGACTTAAACTAAACTGTCTGTTCAACTCAATCTAAATATTTTGACCTATTTATTGCATTGAAGTTACATAAATTGAGCTATCTGTGATATTAAAGTCAATTGTACTCCAATAGTTGTGAAGCTGATTGCACTTATATTAACTTATCTGTTATATTGATATGACTTAAACTAAACTGTTTGTTCAACTCAATCTGACTACTTTGACCTATTTATTGCATTAAAGTTACATAAATTGAGCCATCTGTGATATTAAAGTCAATTGTACTCCAATATTTGTGAAGCTGATTCCACTGATATTAATTCATCTATTATATTGATGTGACTTAAACTAAACTGTCTGTTCAACTCAATCTGACTACTTTGACCTATTTATTGCATTAAAGTTAAGTTAGATAAATTGAGCTATCTGTGATATTAAAGTCAATTGTACTCCCATATTTGTGAAGCTCATTCCACTTATATTAACTTATCTGTTATATTGATTTGACTTAAACTAAACTGTCTGTTCAACTCAATCTGACTACTTTGACCTATTTATTGCATTTTAGGTACAAAAATCGAACTATCTGTGATATTAAAGTCAATTGTACTCCAATATTTGTGAAGCTGATTCCACTGATATTAATTCATCTATTATATTCATATGACTTAAACTAAACTGTCTGTTCAACTCAATCTGACTACTTTGACCTATTTATTGCATTGAAGTTACATAAATTGAGTTATCTGTGATATTAAAGCCAATCGTTATTCAAATATTTGTGAAGCTGATTCCACTGATATTAACTTATCTGTTATATTGATGTGACTTAAACTAAACTGTCTGTTCAACTAAATCTGACTACTTTGACCTATTTATTGCATTAAACTTTCATAAAATGAGCTACCTGTGATATTAAAGCCAATTGGTATTCCAATATTTGTGAAGCTGATTCCACTGATATTAACTTATCTGTATTATTGATGTGACGTAAAATAAACTGTCTGTTCAACTCAATCTAACTACTTTGACCTATTTATTGCATTAAAGTTACATAAATTGAGTTATCTGTGATATTAAAGCCAATTGTTATTCCAATATTTGTGAAGCTGATTCCACTGATATTAACTTATCTGTTATATTGATGTGACTTAAACTAAACTGTCTGTTTAACTCAATCTGAATACTTTGACCTATTTATTGCATTAAAGTTACATAAATCGAGCCATTTGTGATGTTAAAGTCAATTGTACTCCAACAGTTGTGAAGCTGATTCCACTTATATTAACTTATCTGTTATATTGATGTGACTGAAACTAAAGTGTTTGTTCAACTCAATCTGACTACTTTGACCTATTTATTGCATTAAACTTACATAAATTGATCTATTTAGGATGTTAAAGTCAATTGCACTCCAATAGTTGTCAAGCAGATTCCACTGATATTAATTTATCCGTTATATTGATGTGACTTAAACTAAACTGTTTGTTCAACTCAATCTGACTACTTTGACCTATTTATTGCATTAGAGGTACATAAATTGAGTTATCTGTGATATTAAAGCCAATTGTATTCCAATATTTGTGAAGCTGATTCCACTGATATTAACTTATCTGTTATATTAATGTGACTTAAACTAAACTGTCTGTTCAACTCAATCGGACTACTTTGACCTATTTATTGCATTAAAGTTACATAAATCTAACTATCTGTGATATTAAAGCCAATCGTAGTCTTATATGTGTGAAACTGATGTCACTTATATTGACCTATCTATTATATTGATGTGACTTAAACTAAACTGTCTGTTCAACTCAATCTGACTACTTTGACCTATTTATTGCATTAAAGTTAAGTTAGATAAATTGAGCTATCTGTGATATTAAAGTCAATTGTACTCCCATATTTGTGAAGCTCATTCCACTTATATTAACTTATCTGTTATATTGATTTGATTTAAACTAAACTGTCTGTTCAACTCAATCTGACTACTTTGACCTATTTATTGCATTTTAGGTACAAAAATCGAACTATCTGTGATATTAAAGTCAATTGTACTCCAATATTTGTGAAGCTGATTCCACTGATATTAATTCATCTATTATATTCATATGACTTAAACTAAACTGTCTGTTCAACTCAATCTGACTACTTTGACCTATTTATTGCATTGAAGTTACATAAATTGAGTTATCTGTGATATTAAAGCCAATCGTTATTCAAATATTTGTGAAGCTGATTCCACTGATATTAACTTATCTGTTATATTGATGTGACTTAAACTAAACTGTCTGTTCAACTCAATCTGACTTCTTTGACCTATTTATTGCATTAAACTTTCATAAAATGAGCTACCTGTGATATTAAAGCCAATTGGTATTCCAATATTTGTGAAGCTGATTCCACTGATATTAACTTATCTGTATTATTGATGTGACGTAAAATAAACTGTTTGTTCAACTCAATCTAACTACTTTGACCTATTTATTGCATTAAAGTTACATAAATTGAGTTATCTGTGATATTAAAGCCAATTGTTATTCCAATATTTGTGAAGCTGATTCCACTGATATTAACTTATCTGTTATATTGATGTGACTTAAACTAAACTGTCTGTTTAACTCAATCTGAATACTTTGACCTATTTATTGCATTAAAGTTACATAAATCGAGCCATTTGTGATGTTAAAGTCAATTGTACTCCAACAGTTGTGAAGCTGATTCCACTTATATTAACTTATCTGTTATATTGATGTGACTGAAACTAAAGTGTTTGTTCAACTCAATCTGACTACTTTGACCTATTTATTGCATTAAACTTACATAAATTGATCTATTTAGGATGTTAAAGTCCATTGCACTCCAATAGTTGTCAAGCAGATTCCACTGATATTAATTTATCCGTTATATTGATGTGACTTAAACTAAACTGTTTGTTCAACTCAATCTGACTACTTTGACCTATTTATTGCATTAGAGGTACATAAATTGAGTTATCTGTGATATTAAAGCCAATTGTATTCCAATATTTGTGAAGCTGATTCCACTGATATTAACTTATCTGTTATATTAATGTGACTTAAACTAAACTGTCTGTTCAACTCAATCGGACTACTTTGACCTATTTATTGCATTAAAGTTACATAAATCTAACTATCTGTGATATTAAAGCCAATCGTAGTCTTATATGTGTGAAACTGATGTCACTTATATATACCTATCTGTTATATTGATGTGACTTAAACTAAACTGTCTGTTTAACTCAATCTGACTACTTTGACCTATTTATTGCATTAAAGCTACATAAATCGAGCGATTTGTGATGTTAAAGTCAATTGTACTCCAACAGTTGTGAAGCTGATTCCACTTATATTAACTTATCTGTTATATTGATGTGACTGAAACTAAAGTGTTTGTTCAACTCAATCTGACTACTTTGACCTATTTATTGCATTAAACTTACATAAATTGATCTATTTATGATGTTAAAGTCAATTGCACTCCAATAGTTGTCAAGCTGATTCCACTGATATTAACCTATCTGTTATATTGATGTGACTTACACTAAACTGTCTGTTCAACTCAATCTGACTACTTTGACCTATTTATTGCATTAAAGGTACAAAAATTGAGTTATCTGTGATATTAAAGTCAATTGTATTCCAATAGTTGTGAGGCTGATTCCACTGATATCAACTTATCTGTTTTATTAATGTGACTTAAACTAAACTCTCTGTTCAACTCAATCGGACTACTTTGACCTATGTATTGCATTAAAGTTACATAAATTGAGTTATCTGTGATATTAAAGCCAATCGTTATTCAAATATTTGTGAAGCTGATTCCACTGATATTAACTTATCTGTTATATTGATGTGACTTAAACTAAACTGTCTGTTCAACTCAATCTGACTACTTTGACCTATTTATTGCATTAAACTTTCATAAAATGAGCTACCTGTGATATTAAAGCCAATTGGTATTCCAATATTTGTGAAGCTGATTCCACTGATATTAACTTATCTGTATTATTGATGTGACGTAAAATAAATTGTCTGTTGAACTCAATCTAACTACTTTGACCTATTTATTGCATTAAAGTTACATAAATTGAGTTATCTGTGATATTAAAGCCAATTGTTATTCCAATATTTGTGAAGCTGATTCCACTGATATTAACTTATCTGTTATATTGATGTGACTTAAACTAAACTGTCTGTTTAACTCAATCTGACTACTTTGACCTATTTATTGCATTAAAGTTACATAAATCGAGCCATTTGTGATGTTAAAGTCAATTGTACTCCAACAGTTGTGAAGCTGATTCCACTTATATTAACTTATCTGTTATATTGATGTGACTGAAACTAAAGTGTTTGTTCAACTCAATCTGACTACTTTGACCTATTTATTGCATTAAACTTACATCAATTGATCTATTTATGATGTTAAAGTCAATTGCACTCCAATAGTTGTCAAGCTGATTCCACTGATATTAACCTATCTGTTATATTGATGTGACTTACACTAAACTGTCTGTTCAACTCAATCTGACTACTTTGACCTATTTATTGCATTAAAGTTACATAAATTGAGCTATCTGTGATATTAAAGTCAGTTGTACTCCCATATTTGTGAAGCTGATTCCACTTATATTAACTTATCTGTTATGTTGATTTGACTTAAACTAAACTGTCTGTTCAACTCAATCTGACTACTTTGACCTATTTATTGCATTAAAGTTAAGTTAGATAAATTGAGCTATCTGTGATATTAAAGTCAATTGTACTCCCATATTTGTGAAGCTCATTCCACTTATATTAACTTATCTGTTATATTGATTTGACTTAAACTAAACTGTCTGTTCAACTCAATCTGACTACTTTGACCTATTTATTGCATTTTAGGTACAAAAATCGAACTATCTGTGATATTAAAGTCAATTGTACTCCAATATTTGTGAAGCTGATTCCACTGATATTAATTCATCTATTATATTCATGTGACTTAAACTAAACTGTCTGTTCAACTCAATCTGACTACTTTGACCTATTTATTGCATTGAAGTTACATAAATTGGGCTATCTGTGATATTAAAGTCAGTTGTACTCCCATATTTGTGAAGCTGATTCCACTTATATTAACTTATCTGTTATGTTGATTTGACTTAAACTAAACTGTCTGTTCAACTCAATCTGACTACTTTGACCTATTTATTGCATTAAAGGTACAAAAATCGAACTATCTGTGATATTAAAGTCAATTGTACTCCCATATTTGTGAAGCTGATTCCACTTATATTAACTGATCTGTTATATTGACTTGACTTAAACTAAACTGTCTGTTCAACTCAATCTGACTACTTTGACCTATTTATTGCATTAAAGTTACATAAATCGAACTATCTGTGATATTAAAGCCAATCGTACTCTTATATGTGTGAAACTGATGTCACTTACATTAACCTATCTGTTATATTGATGTGACTTAAACTAAACTGTCTGTTCAACTCAATCTAAATATTTTGACCTATTTATTGCATTGAAGTTACATAAATTGAGCTATCTGTGATATAAAAGTCAATTGTACTCCAATAGTTGTGAAGCTGATTCCACTTATATTAACTTATCTGTTATATTGATATGACTTAAACTAAACTGTTTGTTCAACTCAATCTGACTACTTTGACCTATTTATTGCATTAAAGTTACATAAATTGAGTTATCTGTGATATTAAAGTCAATTGTATTCCAATAGTTGTGAGGCTGATTCCACTGATATCAACTTATCTGTTTTATTAATGTGACTTAAACTAAACTCTCTGTTCAACTCAATCGGACTACTTTGACCTATGTATTGCATTAAAATTACATAAATTGAGTTATCTGTGATATTAAAGCCAATCGTTATTCAAATATTTGTGAAGCTGATTCCACTGATATTAACTTATCTGTTATATTGATGTGACTTAAACTAAACTGTCTGTTCAACTCAATCTGACTACTTTGACCTATTTATTGCATTAAACTTTCATAAAATGAGCTACCTGTGATATTAAAGCCAATTGGTATTCCAATATTTGTGAAGCTGATTCCACTGATATTAACTTATCTGTATTATTGATGTGACGTAAAATAAATTGTCTGTTCAACTCAATCTAACTACTTTGACCTATTTATTGCATTAAAGTTACATAAATTGAGTTATCTGTGATATTAAAGCCAATTGTTATTCCAATATTTGTGAAGCTGATTCCACTGATATTAACTTATCTGTTATATTGATGTGACTTAAACTAAACTGTCTGTTTAACTCAATCTGACTACTTTGACCTATTTATTGCATTAAAGTTACATAAATCGAGCCATTTGTGATGTTAAAGTCAATTGTACTCCAACAGTTGTGAAGCTGATTCCACTTATATTAACTTATCTGTTATATTGATGTGACTGAAACTAAAGTGTTTGTTCAACTCAATCTGACTACTTTGACCTATTTATTGCATTAAACTTACATAAATTGATCTATTTATGATGTTAAAGTCAATTGCACTCCAATAGTTGTCAAGCAGATTCCACTGATATTAATTTATCCGTTATATTGATGTGACTTAAACTAAACTGTTTGTTCAACTCAATCTGACTACTTTGACCTGTTTATTGCATTAGAGGTACATAAATTGAGTTATCTGTGATATTAAAGCCAATTGTATTCCAATATTTGTGAAGCTGATTCCACTGATATTAACTTATCTGTTATATTAATGTGACTTAAACTAAACTGTCTGTTCAACTCAATCGGACTACTTTGACCTATTTATTGCATTAAAGTTACATAAATCGAACTATCTGTGATATTAAAGCCAATCGTAGTCTTATATGTGTGAAACTGATGTCACTTATATTTACCTATCTGTTATATTGATGTGACTTAAACTAAACTGTCTGTTTAACTCAATCTGACTACTTTGACCTATTTATTGCATTAAAGTTACATAAATCGAGCGATTTGTGATGTTAAAGTCAATTGTACTCCAACAGTTGTGAAGCTGATTCCACTTATATTAACTTATCTGTTATATTGATGTGACTGAAACTAAAGTGTTTGTTCAACTCAATCTGACTACTTTGACCTATTTATTGCATTAAACTTACATAAATTGATCTATTTATGATGTTAAAGTCAATTGCACTCCAATAGTTGTCAAGCTGATTCCACTGATATTAACCTATCTGTTATATTGATGTGACTTACACTAAACTGTCTGTTCAACTCAATCTGACTACTTTGACCTATTTATTGCATTAAAGTTACATAAATTGAGCTATCTGTGATATTAAAGTCAGTTGTACTCCCATATTTGTGAAGCTGATTCCACTTATATTAACTTATCTGTTATATTGATGTGACTTAAACTAAACTGTCTGGTCAACTCAATCTGACTACTTTGACCTATTCATTGCATTAAAGGTACAAAAATCGAACTATCTGTGATATTAAAGTCAATTGTACTCCCATATTTGTGAAGCTGATTCCACTTATATTAACTTATCTGTTATATTAATGTGACTTAAACTAAACTGTTTGTTCAACTCAATCTGACTACTTTCACCTATTTATTGCATTAAAGTTACATAAATTGAGCCATCTGTGATATTAAAGTCAATTGTACTCCAATATTTGTGAAGCTGATTCCACTGATATTAATTCATCTATTATATTGATATGACTTAAACTAAACTGTTTGTTCAACTCAATCTGACTACTTTGACCTATTTATTGCATTTTAGGTACAAAAATCGAACTATCTGTGATATTAAAGTCAATTGTACTCCCATATTTGTGAAGCTGATTCCACTGATATTAATTCATCTATTATATCCATGTGAATTAAACTAAACTGTCTGTTCAACTCAATCTGACTACTTTGACCTATTTATTGCATTGAAGTTACATAAATTGGGCTATCTGTGATATTAAAGTCAGTTGTACTCCCATATTTGTGAAGCTGATTCCACTTATATTAACTGATCTGTTATGTTGATTTGACTTAAACTAAACTGTCTGTTCAACTCAATCTGACTACTTTGACCTATTTATTGCATTAAAGGTACAAAAATCGAACTATCTGTGATATTAAAGTCAATTGTACTCCAATATTTGTGAAGCTGATATCACTTATATTAACTCATCTGTTATATTGATGTGACTTAAACTAAACTGTCTGTTCAACTCAATCTGACTACTTTGACCTATTTATTGCATTAAAGTTACATAAATCGAACTATCTGTGATATTAAAGCCAATCGTACTCTTATATGTGTGAAACTGATGTCACTTACATTAACCTATCTGTTATATTGATGTGACTTAAACTAAACTGTCTGTTCAACTCAATCTAAATATTTTGACCTATTTATTGCATTGGAGTTACATAAATTGAGCTATCTGTGATATAAAAGTCAATTGTACTCCAATAGTTGTGAAGCTGATTGCACTTATATTAACTTATCTGTTATATTGATATGACTTAAACTAAACTGTTTGTTCAACTCAATCTGACTACTTTGACCTATTTATTGCATTAAAGTTACATAAATTGAGTTATCTGTGATATTAAAGTCAATTGTATTCCAATAGTTGTGAGGCTGATTCCACTGATATCAACTTATCTGTTTTATTAATGTGACTTAAACTAAACTCTCTGTTCAACTCAATCGGACTACTTTGACCTATTTATTGCATTAAAGTTACATAAATTGAGTTATCTGTGATATTAAAGCCAATCGTTATTCAAATATTTGTGAAGCTGATTCCACTGATATTAACTTATCTGTTATATTGATGTGACTTAAACTAAACTGTCTGTTCAACTCAATCTGACTACTTTGACCTATTTATTGCATTAAACTTTCATAAAATGAGCTACCTGTGATATTAAAGCCAATTGGTATTGCAATATTTGTGAAGCTGATTCCACTGATATTAACTTATCTGTATTATTGATGTAACGTAAAATAAACTTTCTGTTCAACTCAATCTAACTACTTTGACCTATTTATTGCATTAAAGTTACATAAATTGAGTTATCTGTGATATTAAAGCCAATTGTTATTCCAATATTTGTGAAACTGATTCCACTGATATTAACTTATCTGTTATATTGATGTGACTTAAACTAAACTGTCTGTTTAACTCAATCTGAATACTTTGACCTATTTATTGCATTAAAGTTACATAAATCGAGCCATTTGTGATGTTAAAGTCAATTGTACTCCAACAGTTGTGAAGCTGATTCCACTTATATTAACTTATCTGTTATATTGATGTGACTGAAAGTAAAGTGTTTGTTCAACTCAATCTGACTACTTTGACCTATTTATTGCATTAAACTTACATAAATTGATCTATTTATGATGTTAAAGTCAATTGCACTCCAATAGTTGTCAAGCAGATTCCACTGATATTAATTTATCCGTTATATTGATGTGACTTAAACTAAACTGTTTGTTCAACTCAATCTGACTACTTTGACCTATTTATTGCATTAGAGGTACATAAATTGAGTTATCTGTGATATTAAAGCCAATTGTATTCCAATATTTGTGAAGCTGATTCCACTGATATTAACTTATCTGTTATATTAATGTGACTTAAACTAAACTGTCTGTTCAACTCAATCGGACTACTTTGACCTATTTATTGCATGAAAGTTACATATATCTAACTATCTGTGATATTAAAGCCAATCGTAGTCTTATATGTGTGAAACTGATGTCACTTATATTTACCTATCTGTTATATTGATGTGACTTAAACTAAACTGTCTGTTTAACTCAATCTGACTACTTTGACCTATTTATTGCATTAAAGGTACATAAATTGAGCTATCTGTGATATTAAAGTCAATTGTACTCCAACAGCTGTGAAGCTGATTCCACTTATATTAACTTATCTGTTATATTGATGTGACTGAAACTAAAGTGTTTGTTCAACTCAATCTGACTACTTTGACCTATTTATTGCATTAAACTTACATAAATTGATCTATTTATGATGTTAAAGTCAATTGCACTCCAATAGTTGTCAAGCAGATTCCACTGATATTAATTTATCCGTTATATTGATGTGACTTAAACTAAACTGTTTCTTCAACTCAATCTGACTACTTTGACGTATTTATTGCATTAAAGTTAAATAAATTGAGCTATCTTTGATATTAGAGTCAATTGTACTCTAATATTTGTGAAGCTGATTCCACTGATATTAACCTATCTGTTATATTGATGTCACTTAAACTAAACTGTCTGTTCAACTCAGTTTGACTACTTTGATCTATTTATTGCATTAAAGTTACATAAATTGAGTTATCTGTGATATTAAAGCCAATTGTACTCCAATATTTGTGAAGCTGATTCCACTTATATTAACTGATCTGTTATATTGACTTGACTTAAACTAAACTGTCTGTTCAACTCAATCTGACTACTTTGACCTATTTATTGCATTAAAGGTACATAAATCGAACTATCTGTGATATTAAAGTCAATTGTACTCCAATATTTGTGAAGCTGATTTCACTTATATTAACTCATCTGTTATATTGATGTGACTTAAACTAAACTGTCTGTTCAACTCAATCTGACTACTTTGACCTATTCATTGCATTAAAGTTACATAAATCGAACTATCTATGATATTAAAGCCAATCGTACTCTTATATGTGTGAAACTGATGTCACTTACATTAACCTATCTGTTATATTGATGTGACTTAAACTAAACTGTCTGTTCAACTCAATCTAAATATTTTGACCTATGTATTGCATTGAAGTTACATAAATTGAGCTATCTGTGATATAAAAGTCAATTGTACTCCAATAGTTGTGAAGCTGATTGCACTTATATTAACTTATCTGTTATATTGATATGACTTAAACTAAACTGTTTGTTCAACTCAATCTGACTACTTTGACCTATTTATTGCATTAAAGTTACATAAATTGAGCCATCTGTGATATTAAAGTCAATTGTACTCCAATATTTGTGAAGCTGATTCCACTGATATTAACTCATCTATTATATTGATGTGACTTAAACTAAACTGTCTGTTCAACTCAATCTGACTACTTTGACCTATTTATTGCAATAAAGTTAAGTTAGATAAATTGGGCTATCTGTGATATTAAAGTCAAGTGTACTCCAATAGTTGTGAAGCTGATTCCACTTATATTAACTTATCTGTTATATTGATGTGACTTAAACTAAACTGTCTGTTCAACTCAATCTGACTACTTTGACCTATTTATTGCATTAAAGTTACATAAATTGAGCTATGTGTGATATTAAAGTCAATTGTACTCCAATAGTTTTGAAGCTGATTGCACTTATATTAACTTATCTGTTATATTGATATGACTTAAACTAAACTGTTTGTTCAACTCAATCTGACAACTTTCACCTATTTATTGCATTAAAGTTAAATAAATTGAGCCAGCTGTGATATTAAAGTCAATTGTACTCCAATATTTGTGAAGCTGATTCCACTGATATTAATTCATCTATTATATTGATGTGACTTAAACTAAACTGTCTGTTCAACTCAATCTGACTACTTTGACCTATTTATTGCATTAAAGTTACATAAATTGGGCTATCTGTGATATTAAAGTCAGTTGTACTCCCATATTTGTGAAGCTGATTCCACTTATATTAACTTATCTGTTATGTTGATTTGACTTAAACTAAACTGTCTGTTCAACTCAATTTGACTACTTTGACCTATTTATTGCATTAAAGGTACAAAAATCGAACTATCTGTGATATTAAAGTCAATTGTACTCCCATATTTGTGAAGTTGATTTCACTTATATTAACTCATCTGTTATATTGATGTGACTTAAACTAAACTGTCTGTTCAACTCAATCTGACTACTTTGACCTATTCATT
Organism: Ostrea denselamellosa; assembly: GCA_024699665.1. Classification (NCBI taxonomy): domain Eukaryota; kingdom Metazoa; phylum Mollusca; class Bivalvia; order Ostreida; family Ostreidae; genus Ostrea; species Ostrea denselamellosa. Next base: position 6,136,507 of record JAMZEH010000045.1, on the reverse strand, counting down.
GCATTAAAGTTACATAAATCGAACTATCTGTGATATTAAAGCCAATCGTACTCTTATATGTGTGAAACTGATGTCACTTACATTAACCTATCTGTTATATTGATGTGACTTAAACTAAACTGTCTGTTCAACTCAATCTAAATATTTTGACCTATTTATTGCATTGAAGTTACATAAATTGAGCTATCTGTGATATAAAAGTCAATTGTACTCCAAAATTTGTGAAGCTGATTGCACTTATATTAACTTATCTGTTATATTGATATGACTTAAACTAAACTGTTTGTTCAACTCAATCTGACTACTTTGACCTATTTATTGCATTAAAGTTACATAAATTGAGTTATCTGTGATATTAAAGTCAATTGTATTCCAATAGTTGTGAGGCTGATTCCACTGATATCAACTTATCTGTTTTATTAATGTGACTTAAACTAAACTGTCTGTTCAACTCAATCGGACTACTTTGACCTATTTATTGCATTAAAGTAACATAAATTGAGTTATCTGTGATATTAAAGCCAATTGTTATTCAAATATTTGTGAAGCTGATTCCACTGATATTAACTTATCTGTTATATTGATGTGACTTAAACTAAACTGTCTGTTCAACTCAATCTGACTACTTTGACCTATTTATTGCATTAAACTTTCATAAAATGAGCTACCTGTGATATTAAAGCCAATTGGTATTCCAATATTTGTGAAGCTGATTCCACTGATATTAACTTATCTGTATTATTGATGTGACGTAAAATAAACTGTCTGTTCAACTCAATCTAACTACTTTGACCTATTTATTGCATTAAAGTTACATAAATTGAGTTATCTGTGATATTAAAGCCAATTGTTATTCCAATATTTGTGAAGCTGATTCCACTGATATTAACTTATCTGTTATATTGATGTGACTTAAACTAAACTGTCTGTTTAACTCAATCTGACTACTTTGACCTATTTATTGCATTAAAGTTACATAAATCGAGCCATTTGTGATGTTAAAGTCAATTGTACTCCAAAAGTTGTGAAGCTGATTCCACTTATATTAACTTATCTGTTATATTGATGTGACTGAAACTAAAGTGTTTGTTCAACTCAATCTGACTACTTTGACCTATTTATTGCATTAAACTTACATAAATTGATCTATTTATGATGTTAAAGTCAATTGCACTCCAATAGTTGTCAAGCAGATTCCACTGATATTAATGTATCCGTTATATTGATGTGACTTAAACTAAACTGTTTCTTCAACTCAATCTGACTACTTTGACGTATTTATTGCATTAAAGTTACATAAATTGAGCTATCTTTGATATTAGAGTCAATTGTACTCTAATATTTGTGAAGCTGATTCCACTGATATTAACCTATCTGTTATATTGATGTCACTTAAACTAAACTGTCTGTTCAACTCAGTTTGACTACTTTGATCTATTTATTGCATTAAAGTTACATAAATTGAGTTATCTGTGATATTAAAGCCAATTGTACTCCAATATTTGTGAAGCTGATTCCACTTATATTAACTGATCTGTTATATTGACTTGACTTAAACTAAACTGTCTGTTCAACTCAATCTGACTACTTTGACCTATTTATTGCATTAAAGGTACATAAATCGAACTATCTATGATATTAAAGCCAATCGTACTCTTATATGTGTGAAACTGATGTCACTTACATTAACCTATCTGTTATATTGATGTGACTTAAACTAAACTGTCTGTTCAACTCAATCTAAATATTTTGACCTATTTATTGCATTGAAGTTACATAAATTGAGCTATCTGTGATATAAAAGTCAATTGTACTCCAATAATTGTGAAGCTGATTGCACTTATATTAACTTATCTGTTATATTGATATGACTTAAACTAAACTGTTTGTTCAACTCAATCTGACTACTTTGACCTATTTATTGCATTAAAGTTACATAAATTGAGCCATCTGTGATATTAAAGTCAATTGTACTCCAATATTTGTGAAGCTGATTCCACTGATATTAACTCATCTATTATATTGATGTGACTTAAACTAAACTGTCTGTTCAACTCAATCTGACTACTTTGACCTATTTATTGCATTAAAGTTAAGTTAGATAAATTGGGCTATCTGTGATATTAAAGTCAAGTGTACTCCAATAGTTGTGAAGCTGATTCCACTTATATTAACTTATCTGTTATATTGATGTGACTTAAACTAAACTGTCTGTTCAACTCAATCTGACTACTTTGACCTATTTATTGCATTAAAGTTACATAAATTGAGCTGATATTAAAGTCAATTGTACTCCAATAGTTTTGAAGCTGATTGCACTTATATTAACTTATCTGTTATATTGATATGACTTAAACTAAACTGTTTCTTCAACTCAATCTGACAACTTTCACCTATTTATTGCATTAAAGTTACACAAATTGAGCCAGCTGTGATATTAAAGTCAATTGTACTTCAATATTTGTGAAGCTGATTCCACTGATATTAATTCATCTATTATATTGATGTGACTTAAACTAAACTGTCTGTTCAACTCAATCTGACTACTTTGACCTATTTATTGCATTAAAGTTACATAAATTGGGCTATCTGTGATATTAAAGTCAGTTGTACTCCCATATTTGTGAAGCTGATTCCACTTATATTAACTTATCTGTTATGTTGATTTGACTTAAACTAAACTGTCTGTTCAACTCAATTTGACTACTTTGACCTATTTATTGCATTAAAGGTACAAAAATCGAACTATCTGTGATATTAAAGTCAATTGTACTCCCATATTTGTGAAGCTGATTCCACTTATATTAACTGATCTGTTATATTGACTTGACTTAAACTAAACTGTCTGTTCAACTCAATCTGACTACTTTGACCTATTTATTGCATTAAAGGTACATAAATCGAACTATCTGTGATATTAAAGTCAATTGTACTCCAATATTTGTGAAGCTGATTTCACTTATATTAACTCATCTGTTATATTGATGTGACTTAAACTAAACTGTCTGTTCAACTCAATCTGACTACTTTCACCTATTTATTGCATTAAAGTTACATAAATCGAACTATCTGTGATATTAAAGCCAATCGTACTCTTATATGTGTGAAACTGATGTCACTTACATTAACCTATCTGTTATATTGATGTGACTTAAACTAAACTGTCTGTTCAACTCAATCTAAATATTTTGACCTATTTATTGCATTGAAGTTACATAAATTGAGTTATCTGTGATATAAAAGTCAATTGTACTCCAATATTTGTGAAGCTGATTGCACTTATATTAACTTATCTGTTATATTGATATGACTTAAACTAAACTGTTTGTTCAACTCAATCTGACTACTGTGACCTATTTATTGCATTAAAGTTACATAAATTGAGTTATCTGTGATATTAAAGTCAATTGTATTCCAATAGTTGTGAGGCTGATTCCACTGATATCAACTTATCTGTTTTATTAATGTGACTTAAACTAAACTGTCTGTTCAACTCAATCGGACTACTTTGACCTATTTATTGCATTAAAGTAACATAAATTGAGTTATCTGTGATATTAAAGCCAATTGTTATTCAAATATTTGTGAAGCTGATTCCACTGATATTAACTTATCTGTTATATTGATGTGACTTAAACTAAACCGTCTGTTCAACTCAATCTGACTACTTTGACCTATTTATTGCATTAAACTTTCATAAAATGAGCTACCTGTGATATTAAAGCCAATTGGTATTCCAATATTTCTGAAGCTGATTCCACTGATATTAACTTATCTGTATTATTGATGTGACGTAAAATAAACTGTCTGTTCAACTCAATCTAACTACTTTGACCTATTTATTGCATTAAAGTTACATAAATTGAGTTATCTGTGATATTAAAGCCAATTGTTATTCCAATATTTGTGAAGCTGATTCCACTGATATTAACTTATCTGTTATATTGATGTGACTTAAACTAAACTGTCTGTTTAACTCAATCTGACTACTTTGACCTATTTATTGCATTAAAGTTACATAAATCGAGCCATTTGTGATGTTAAAGTCAATTGTACTCCAACAGTTGTGAAGCTGATTCCACTTATATTAACTTATCTGTTATATTGATGTGACTGAAACTAAAGTGTTTGTTCAACTCAATCTGACTACTTTGACCTATTTATTGCATTAAACTTACATAAATTGATCTATTTATGATGTTAAAGTCAATTGCACTCCAATAGTTGTCAAGCAGATTCCACTGATATTAATTTATCCGTTATATTGATGTGACTTAAACTAAACTGTTTCTTCAACTCAATCTGACTACTTTGACGTATTTATTGCATTAAAGTTACATAAATTGAGCTATCTTTGATATTAGAGTCAATTGTACTCTAATATTTGTGAAGCTGATTCCACTGATATTAACCTATCTGTTATATTGATGTCACTTAAACTAAACTGTCTGTTCAACTCAGTTTGACTACTTTGATCTATTTATTGCATTAAAGTTACATAAATTGAGTTATCTGTGATATTAAAGCCAAATGTACTCCAATATTTGTGAAGCTGATTCCACTTATATTAACTTATCCGTTATATTGATGTGACTTAAACTAAACTGTCTGTTCAACTCAATCTGACTACTTTGACCTATTTATTGCATTAAAGGTACATAAATCGAACTATCTGTGATATTAAAGTCAATTGTACTCCAATATTTGTGAAGCTGATTTCACTTATATTAACCTATCTGTTATATTGATGTGACTTAAACTAAACTGTCTGTTCAACTCAATCTGACTACTTTGACCTATTTATTGCATTAAAGTTACATAAATCGAACTATCTATGATATTAAAGCCAATCGCACTCTTATATGTGTGAAACTGATGTCACTTACATTAACCTATCTGTTATATTGATGTGACTTAAACTAAACTGTCTGTTCAACTCAATCTAAATATTTTGACCTATTTATTGCATTGAAGTTACATAAATTGAGCTATCTGTGATATAAAAGTCAATTGTACTCCAATAGTTGTGAAGCTGATTGCACTTATATTAACTTATCTGTTATATTGATATGACTTAAACTAAACTGTTTGTTCAACTCAATCTGACTACTTTGACCTATTTATTGCATTAAAGTTACATAAATTGAGCCATCTGTGATATTAAAGTCAATTGTACTCCAATATTTGTGAAGCTGATTCCACTGATATTAACTCATCTATTATATTGATGTGACTTAAACTAAACTGTCTGTTCAACTCAATCTGACTACTTTGACCTATTTATTGCATTAAAGTTAAGTTAGATAAATTGGGCTATCTGTGATATTAAAGTCAAGTGTACTCCAATAGTTGTGAAGCTGATTCCACTTATATTAACTTATCTGTTATATTGATGTGACTTAAACTAAACTGTCTGTTCAACTCAATCTGACTACTTTGACCTATTTATTGCATTAAAGTTACATAAATTGAGCTATGTGTGATATTAAAGTCAATTGTACTCCAATAGTTTTGAAGCTGATTGCACTTATATTAACTTATCTGTTATATTGATATGACTTAAACTAAACTGTTTGTTCAACTCAATCTGACAACTTTCACCTATTTATTGCATTAAAGTTACACAAATTGAGCCAGCTGTGATATTAAAGTCAATTGTACTTCAATATTTGTGAAGCTGATTCCACTGATATTAATTCATCTATTATATTGATGTGACTTAAACTAAACTGTCTGTTCAACTCAATCTGACTACTTTGACCTATTTATTGCATTAAAGTTACATAAATTGGGCTATCTGTGATATTAAAGTCAGTTGTACTCCCATATTTGTGAAGCTGATTCCACTTATATTAACTTATCTGTTATGTTGATTTGACTTAAACTAAACTGTCTGTTCAACTCAATTTGACTACTTTGACCTATTTATTGCATTAAAGGTACAAAAATCGAACTATCTGTGATATTAAAGTCAATTGTACTCCCATATTTGTGAAGCTGATTCCACTTATATTAACTGATCTGTTATATTGACTTGACTTAAACTAAACTGTCTGTTCAACTCAATCTGACTACTTTGACCTATTTATTGCATTAAAGGTACATAAATCGAACTATCTGTGATATTAAAGTCAATTGTACTCCAATATTTGTGAAGCTGATTTCACTTATATTAACTCATCTGTTATATTGATGTGACTTAAACTAAACTGTCTGTTCAACTCAATCTGACTACTTTGACCTATTTATTGCATTAAAGTTACATAAATCGAACTATCTGTGATATTAAAGCCAATCGTACTCTTATATGTGTGAAACTGATGTCACTTACATTAACCTATCTGTTATATTGATGTGACTTAAACTAAACTGTCTGTTCAACTCAATCTAAATATTTTGACCTATTTATTGCATTGAAGTTACATAAATTGAGTTATCTGTGATATAAAAGTCAATTGTACTCCAATATTTGTGAAGCTGATTGCACTTATATTAACTTATCTGTTATATTGATATGACTTAAACTAAACTGTTTGTTCAACTCAATCTGACTACTTTGACCTATTTATTGCATTAAAGTTACATAAATTGAGTTATCTGTGATATTAAAGTCAATTGTATTCCAATAGTTGTGAGGCTGATTCCACTGATATTAACTTATCTGTATTATTGATGTGACGTAAAATAAACTGTCTGTTCAACTCAATCTAACTACTTTGACCTATTTATTGCATTAAAGTTACATAAATTGAGTTATCTGTGATATTAAAGCCAATTGTTATTCCAATATTTGTGAAGCCGATTCCACTGATATTAACTTATCTGTTATATTGATGTGACTTAAACTAAACTGTCTGTTTAACTCAATCTGACTACTTTGACGTATTTATTGCATTAAAGTTACATAAATTGAGCTATCTTTGATATTAGAGTCAATTGTACTCTAATATTTGTGAAGCTGATTCCACTGATATTAACCTATCTGTTATATTGATGTCACTTAAACTAAACTGTCTGTTCAACTCAGTTTGAATACTTTGATCTATTTATTGCATTAAAGTTACATAAATTGAGTTATCTGTGATATTAAAGCCAATTGTACTCCAATATTTGTGAAGCTGATGTCACTTACATTAACCTATCTGTTATATTGATGTGACTTAAACTAAACTGTCTGTTCAACTCAATCTAAATATTTTGACCTATTTATTGCATTGAAGTTACATAAATTGAGCTATCTGTGATATAAAAGTCAATTGTACTCCAATAGTTGTGAAGCTGATTGCACTTATATTAACTTATCTGTTATATTGATATGACTTAAACTAAACTGTTTGTTCAACTCAATCTGACTACTTTGACCTATTTATTGCATTAAAGTTACATAAATTGAGCCATCTGTGATATTAAAGTCAATTGTACTCCAATATTTGTGAAGCTGATTCCACTGATATTAACTCATCTATTATATTGATGTGACTTAAACTAAACTGTCTGTTCAACTCAATCTGACTACTTTGACCTATTTATTGCATTAAAGTTACATAAATTGAGCTATGTGTGATATTAAAGTCAATTGTACTCCCATATTTATGAAGCTGATTCCACTTATATTAACTTATCTGTTATATTGACTTCACTTAAACTAAACTGTCTGTTCAACTCAATCTGACTACTTTGACCTATTTATTGCATTGAAGTTACATAAATCGAACTAACTGTGATATTAAAGTCAATTGTACTCCAATGTTTCTGAAGCTGATTCCACTGATATTTACTTATCTATTATATTGATGTCACTTAAACTAAACTGTCTGTTCAACTCAATTTGACTACTTTGACCTATTTATTGCATTAAAGTTACATAAATTGAGCTATCTGTGATATTAAAGTCAAGTGTACTCCAATAGTTGTGAAGCTGATTCCACTTATATTAACTTATCTGTTATATTGATGTGACTTAAACTATACTGTCTGTTCAACTCAATCTGACTACTTTGACCTATTTATTGCATTAAAGTTACATAAATCGAACTATCTGTGATATTAAAGCCAATCGTACTCTTATATGTGTGAAACTGATGTCACTTACATTAACCTATATGTTATATTGATGTGACTTAAACTAAACTGTCTGTTCAACTCAATCTGACTACTTTGACCTATTTATTGCATTAAAGTTACATAAATTGAGTTATCTGTGATATTAAAGCCAATTGTTATTCCAATATTTGTGAAGCCGATTCCACTGATATTAACTTATCTGTTATATTGATGTGACTTAAACTAAACTGTCTGTTTAACTCAATCTGACTACTTTGACGTATTTATTGCATTAAAGTTACATAAATTGAGCTATCTTTGATATTAGAGTCAATTGTACTCTAATATTTGTGAAGCTGATTCCACTGATATTAACCTATCTGTTATATTGATGTCACTTAAACTAAACTGTCTGTTCAACTCAGTTTGACTACTTTGATCTATTTATTGCATTAAAGTTACATAAATTGAGTTATCTGTGATATTAAAGCCAATTGTACTCCAATATTTGTGAAGCTGATGTCACTTACATTAACCTATCTGTTATATTGATGTGACTTAAACTAAACTGTCTGTTCAACTCAATCTAAATATTTTGACCTATTTATTGCATTGAAGTTACATAAATTGAGCTATCTGTGATATAAAAGTCAATTGTACTCCAATAGTTGTGAAGCTGATTGCACTTATATTAACTTATCTGTTATATTGATATGACTTAAACTAAACTGTTTGTTCAACTCAATCTGACTACTTTGACCTATTTATTGCATTAAAGTTACATAAATTGAGCCATCTGTGATATTAAAGTCAATTGTACTCCAATATTTGTGAAGCTGATTCCACTGATATTAACTCATCTATTATATTGATGTGACTTAAACTAAACTGTCTGTTCAACTCAATCTGACTACTTTGACCTATTTATTGCATTAAAGTTACATAAATTGAGCTATGTGTGATATTAAAGTCAATTGTACTCCCATATTTATGAAGCTGATTCCACTTATATTAACTTATCTGTTATATTGACTTCACTTAAACTAAACTGTCTGTTCAACTCAATCTGACTACTTTGACCTATTTATTGCATTGAAGTTACATAAATCGAACTAACTGTGATATTAAAGTCAATTGTACTCCAATGTTTCTGAAGCTGATTCCACTGATATTTACTTATCTATTATATTGATGTCACTTAAACTAAACTGTCTGTTCAACTCAATTTGACTACTTTGACCTATTTATTGCATTAAAGTTACATAAATTGAGCTATCTGTGATATTAAAGTCAATTGTACTCCAATAGTTGTGAAGCTGATTCCACTTATATTAACTTATCTGTTATATTGATGTGACTTAAACTATACTGTCTGTTCAACTCAATCTGACTACTTTGACCTATTTATTGCATTAAAGTTACATAAATCGAACTATCTGTGATATTAAAGCCAATCGTACTCTTATATGTGTGAAACTGATGTCACTTACATTAACCTATATGTTATATTGATGTGACTTAAACTAAACTGTCTGTTCAACTCAATCTGACTACTTTGACCTATTTATTGCATTAAAGTTACATAAATTGGGCTATCTGTGATATTAAAGCCAATCGTACTCTTATATATGTGAAACTGATGTCACTCACATTAACCTATCTGTTATATTGATGTGACTTAAACTAAACTGTCTGTTCAACTCAATCTAAATATTTTGACCTATTTATTGCATTGAAGTTACATAAATTGAGCTATCTGTGATATTAAAGTCAATTGTACTCCAATAGTTGTGAAGCTGATTCCACTTATATTAACTTATCTGTTATATTGACTTGACTTAAACTAAACTGTCTGTTCAATTCAATCTGACTACTTTGACCTATTTATTGCATTAAAGATACATAAATTGAGCTATCTTTGATAATAAAGTCAATTGTACTCCAATAGTTGTGAAGCTGATTCCACTTATATTAACTTATCTGTTATATTGACTTCACTTAAACTAAACTGTCTGTTCAACTCAATCTGACTACTTTGACCTATTTATTGCATTGAAGTTACATAAATCGAACTAACTGTGATATTAAAGTCAATTGTACTCCAATGTTTGTGAAGCTGATTCCACTGATATTAACTTATCTATTATATTGATGTCACTTAAACTAAACTATCTGTTCAACTCAATTTGACTACTTTGACCTATTTATTGCATTAAAGTTACATAAATTGAGCTATCTGTGATATTAAAGTCAATTGTACTCCAATAGTTGTGAAGCTGATTCCACTTATATTAACTTATCTGTTATATTGATGTGACTTAAACTATACTGTCTGTTCAACTCAATCTGACTACTTTGACCTATTTATTGCATTAAAGTTACATAAATCGCACTATCTGTGATATTAAAGCCAATCGTACTCTTATATGTGTGAAACTGATGTCACTTACATTAACCTATATGTTATATTGATGTGACTTAAACTAAACTGTCTGTTCAACTCAATCTGACTACTTTGACCTATTTATTGCATTAAAGTTACATAAATTGGGCTATCTGTGATATTAAAGCCAATCGTACTCTTATATATGTGAAACTGATGTCACTTACATTAACCTATCTGTTATATTGATGTGACTTAAACTAAACAGTCTGTTCAACTCAATCTAAATATTTTGACCTATTTATTGCATTGAAGTTACATAAATTGAGCTATCTGTGATATTAAAGTCAATTGTACTCCAATAGTTGTGAAGCTGATTCCACTTATATTAACTTATCTGTTATATTGACTTGACTTAAACTAAACTGTCTGTTCAATTCAATCTGACTACTTTGACCTATTTATTGCATTGGAGTTACATAAATCGAACTATCTGTGATATTAAAGTCATTTGTACTCCAATATTTGTGAAGCTGATTCCACTTATATTAACTGATCTGTTATATTGATGTGACTTAAACTAAACTGTCTGTTCAACTCAATCTGACTACTTTGACCTATTAATTGCATTAAAGTTACATAAATCGAACTATCTGTGATATTAAAGCCAATCGTACTCTTATATGTGTGAAACTGATGTCACTTACATTAACCTATCTGTTATATTGATGTGACTTAAACTAAACTGTCTGTTCAACTCAATCTAAATATTTTGACCTATTTATTGCATTGAAGTTACATAAATTGAGCTATCTGTGATATTAAAGTCAATTGTACTCCAATAGTTGTGAAGCTGATTCCACTTATATTAACTTATCTGTTATATTGACTTGACTTAAACTAAACTGTCTGTTCAATTCAATCTGACTACTTTGACCTATTTATTGCATTGGAGTTACATAAATCGAACTATCTGTGATATTAAAGTCATTTGTACTCCAATATTTGTGAAGCTGATTCCACTTATATTAACTGATCTGTTATATTGATGTGACTTAAACTAAACTGTCTGTTCAACTCAATCTGACTACTTTGACCTATTAATTGCATTAAAGTTACATAAATCGAACTATCTGTGATATTAAAGCCAATCGTACTCTTATATGTGTGAAACTGATGTCACTTACATTAACCTATCTGTTATATTGATGTGACTTAAACTAAACTGTCTGTTCAACTCAATCTAATTATTTTGACCTATTTATTGCATTGAAGTTACATAAATTGAGTTATCTGTGATATTAAAGTCAATTGTACTCCAATAGTTGTGAAGCTGATTCCACTTATATTAACTTATCTGTTATATTGACTTGACTTAAACTAAACTGTCTGTTCAATTCAATCTGACTACTTTGACCTATTTATTGCATTGAAGTTACATAAATCGAACTATCTGTGATATTAAAGTCATTTGTACTCCAATATTTGTGAAGCTGATTCCACTTATATTAACTTATCTGTTATATTGACTTGACTGAAACTAAACTGTCTGTTCAACTCAATCTGACTACTTTGACCTATTTATTGCATTAAAGTTACATAAATCGAACTATCTGTGATATTAAAGCCAATCGTACTCTTATATGTGTGAAACTGATGTCACTTACATTAACCTATCTGTTATATTGATGTGACTTAAACTAAACTGTCTGTTCAACTCAATCTAAATATTTTGACCTATTTATTGCATTGAAGTTACATAAATTGAGCTATCTGTGATATTAAAGTCAATTGTACTCCAATAGTTGTGAAGCTGATTCCACTTATATTAACTTATCTGTTATATTGACTTGACTTAAACTAAACTGTCTGTTCAATTCAATCTGACTACTTTGACCTATTTATTGCATTGGAGTTACATAAATCGAACTATCTGTGATATTAAAGTCATTTGTACTCCAATATTTGTGAAGCTGATTCCACTTATATTAACTTATCTGTTATATTGATGTGACTTAAACTAAACTGTCTGTTCAACTCAATCTGACTACTTTGACCTATTAATTGCATTAAAGTTACATAAATCGAACTATCTGTGATATTAAAGCCAATCGTACTCTTATATGTGTGAAACTGATGTCACTTACATTAACCTATCTGTTATATTGATGTGACTTAAACTAAACTGTCTGTTCAACTCAATCTAAATATTTTGACCTATTTATTGCATTGAAGTTACATAAATTGAGCTATCTGTGATATTAAAGTCAATTGTACTCCAATAGTTTTGAAGCTGATTCCACTTATGTTAATTTATCTGTTATATTGACTTGACTTAAACTAAACTGTCTGTTCAATTCAATCTGACTACTTTGACCTATTTATTGCATTGGAGTTACATAAATCGAACTATCTGTGATATTAAAGTCATTTGTACTCCAATATTTGTGAAGCTGATTCCACTTATATTAACTTATCTGTTATATTGATGTGACTTAAACTAAACTGTCTGTTCAACTCAATCTGACTACTTTGACCTATTAATTGCATTAAAGTTACATAAATCGAACTATCTGTGATATTAAAGCCAATCGTACTCTTATATGTGTGAAACTGATGTCACTTACATTAACCTATATGTTATATTGATGTGACTTAAACTAAACTGTCTGTTCAACTCAATCTGACTACTTTGACCTATTTATTGCATTAAAGTTACATATATTGGGCTATCTGTGATATTAAAGCCAATCGTACTCTTATATATGTGAAGCTGATGTCACTTACATTAACCTATCTGTTATATTGATGTGACTTAAACTAAACTGTCTGTTCAACTCAATCTAAATATTTTGACCTATTTATTGCATTGAAGTTACATAAATTGAGCTATCTGTGATATTAAAGTCAATTGTACTCCAATAGTTGTGAAGCTGATTCCACTTATATTAACTTATCTGTTATATTGATGTGACTTAAACTAAACTGTCTGTTCAATTCAATCTGACTACTTTGACCTATTTATTGCATTGGAGTTACATAAATCGAACTATCTGTGATATTAAAGTCATTTGTACTCCAATATTTGTGAAGCTGATTCCACTTATATTAACTTATCTGTTATATTGATGTGACTTAAACTAAACTGTCTGTTCAACTCAATCTGACTACTTTGACCTATTAATTGCATTAAAGTTACATAAATCGAACTATCTGTGATATTAAAGCCAATCGTACTCTTATATGTGTGAAACTGATGTCACTTACATTAACCTATCTGTTATATTGATGTGACTTAAACTAAACTGTCTGTTCAACTCAATCTAAATATTTTGACCTATTTATTGCATTGAAGTTACATAAATTGGGCTATCTGTGATATTAAAGCCAATCGTACTCTTATATATGTGAAACTGATGTCACTTACATTAACCTATCTGTTATATTGATGTGACTTAAACTAAACAGTCTGTTCAACTCAATCTAAATATTTTGACCTATTTATTGCATTGAAGTTACATAAATTGAGCTATCTGTGATATTAAAGTCAATTGTACTCCAATAGTTGTGAAGCTGATTCCACTTATATTAACTTATCTGTTATATTGACTTGACTTAAACTAAACTGTCTGTTCAATTCAATCTGACTACTTTGACCTATTTATTGCATTGGAGTTACATAAATCGAACTATCTGTGATATTAAAGTCATTTGTACTCCAATATTTGTGAAGCTGATTCCACTTATATTAACTGATCTGTTATATTGATGTGACTTAAACTAAACTGTCTGTTCAACTCAATCTGACTACTTTGACCTATTAATTGCATTAAAGTTACATAAATCGAACTATCTGTGATATTAAAGCCAATCGTACTCTTATATGTGTGAAACTGATGTCACTTACATTAACCTATCTGTTATATTGATGTGACTTAAACTAAACTGTCTGTTCAACTCAATCTAATTATTTTGACCTATTTATTGCATTGAAGTTACATAAATTGAGTTATCTGTGATATTAAAGTCAATTGTACTCCAATAGTTGTGAAGCTGATTCCACTTATATTAACTTATCTGTTATATTGACTTGACTTAAACTAAACTGTCTGTTCAATTCAATCTGACTACTTTGACCTATTTATTGCATTGAAGTTACATAAATCGAACTATCTGTGATATTAAAGTCATTTGTACTCCAATATTTGTGAAGCTGATTCCACTTATATTAACTTATCTGTTATATTGACTTGACTGAAACTAAACTGTCTGTTCAACTCAATCTGACTACTTTGACCTATTTATTGCATTAAAGTTACATAAATCGAACTATCTGTGATATTAAAGCCAATCGTACTCTTATATGTGTGAAACTGATGTCACTTACATTAACCTATCTGTTATATTGATGTGACTTAAACTAAACTGTCTGTTCAACTCAATCTAAATATTTTGACCTATTTATTGCATTGAAGTTACATAAATTGAGCTATCTGTGATATTAAAGTCAATTGTACTCCAATAGTTGTGAAGCTGATTCCACTTATATTAACTTATCTGTTATATTGACTTGACTTAAACTAAACTGTCTGTTCAATTCAATCTGACTACTTTGACCTATTTATTGCATTGGAGTTACATAAATCGAACTATCTGTGATATTAAAGTCATTTGTACTCCAATATTTGTGAAGCTGATTCCACTTATATTAACTTATCTGTTATATTGATGTGACTTAAACTAAACTGTCTGTTCAACTCAATCTGACTACTTTGACCTATTAATTGCATTAAAGTTACATAAATCGAACTATCTGTGATATTAAAGCCAATCGTACTCTTATATGTGTGAAACTGATGTCACTTACATTAACCTATCTGTTATATTGATGTGACTTAAACTAAACTGTCTGTTCAACTCAATCTAAATATTTTGACCTATTTATTGCATTGAAGTTACATAAATTGAGCTATCTGTGATATTAAAGTCAATTGTACTCCAATAGTTTTGAAGCTGATTCCACTTATGTTAATTTATCTGTTATATTGACTTGACTTAAACTAAACTGTCTGTTCAATTCAATCTGACTACTTTGACCTATTTATTGCATTGGAGTTACATAAATCGAACTATCTGTGATATTAAAGTCATTTGTACTCCAATATTTGTGAAGCTGATTCCACTTATATTAACTTATCTGTTATATTGATGTGACTTAAACTAAACTGTCTGTTCAACTCAATCTGACTACTTTGACCTATTAATTGCATTAAAGTTACATAAATCGAACTATCTGTGATATTAAAGCCAATCGTACTCTTATATGTGTGAAACTGATGTCACTTACATTAACCTATATGTTATATTGATGTGACTTAAACTAAACTGTCTGTTCAACTCAATCTGACTACTTTGACCTATTTATTGCATTAAAGTTACATATATTGGGCTATCTGTGATATTAAAGCCAATCGTACTCTTATATATGTGAAGCTGATGTCACTTACATTAACCTATCTGTTATATTGATGTGACTTAAACTAAACTGTCTGTTCAACTCAATCTAAATATTTTGACCTATTTATTGCATTGAAGTTACATAAATTGAGCTATCTGTGATATTAAAGTCAATTGTACTCCAATAGTTGTGAAGCTGATTCCACTTATATTAACTTATCTGTTATATTGATGTGACTTAAACTAAACTGTCTGTTCAATTCAATCTGACTACTTTGACCTATTTATTGCATTGGAGTTACATAAATCGAACTATCTGTGATATTAAAGTCATTTGTACTCCAATATTTGTGAAGCTGATTCCACTTATATTAACTTATCTGTTATATTGATGTGACTTAAACTAAACTGTCTGTTCAACTCAGTCTGACTACTTTGACCTATTAATTGCATTAAAGTTACATAAATCGAACTATCTGTGATATTAAAGCCAATCGTACTCTTATATGTGTGAAACTGATGTCACTTACATTAACCTATCTGTTATATTGATGTGACTTAAACTAAACTGTCTGTTCAACTCAATCTAAATATTTTGACCTATTTATTGCATTGAAGTTACATAAATTGAGCTATCTGTGATATTAAAGTCAATTGTACTCCAATAGTTTTGAAGCTGATTCCACTTATATTAACTTATCTGTTATATTGACTTGACTTAAACTAAACTGTCTGTTCAATTCAATCTGACTACTTTGACCTATTTATTGCATTGGAGTTACATAAATCGAACTATCTGTGATATTAAAGTCATTTGTACTCCAATATTTGTGAAGCTGATTCCACTTATATTAACTTATCTGTTATATTGATGTGACTTAAACTAAACTGTCTGTTCAACTCAATCTGACTACTTTGACCTATTAATTGCATTAAAGTTACATAAATCGAACTATCTGTGATATTAAAGCCAATCGTACTCTTATATGTGTGAAACTGATGTCACTTACATTAACCTATATGTTATATTGATGTGACTTAAACTAAACTGTCTGTTCAACTCAATCTGACTACTTTGACCTATTTATTGCATTAAAGTTACATATATTGGGCTATCTGTGATATTAAAGCCAATCGTACTCTTATATATGTGAAGCTGATGCCACTTACATTAACCTATCTGTTATATTGATGTGACTTAAACTAAACTGTCTGTTCAACTCAATCTAAATATTTTGACCTATTTATTGCATTGAAGTTACATAAATTGAGCTATCTGTGATATTAAAGTCAATTGTACTCCAATAGTTGTGAAGCTGATTCCACTTATATTAACTTATCTGTTATATTGACTTGACTTAAACTAAACTGTCTGTTCAATTCAATCTGACTACTTTGACCTATTTATTGCATTGGAGTTACATAAATTGAGCTGTCTGTGATATTAAAGTCAAGTGTACTCCAATAGTTGTGAAGCTGATTCCACTTATATTAACTTATCTGTTATATTGACTTGACTTAAACTAAACTGTCTGTTCAACTCAATCTGACTACTTTGACCTATTTATTGCATTAAAGTTACATAAATCGAACTATCTGTGATATTAAAGCCAATCGTACTCTTATATGTGTGAAACTGATGTCACTTACATTAACCTATATGTTATATTGATATGACTTAAACTAAACTGTTTGTTCAACTCAATCTGACTACTTTCACCTATTTATTGCATTAAAGTTACATAAATTGGGCTATCTGTGATATTAAAGCCAATCGTACTCTTATATATGTGAAACTGATGTCACTCACATTAACCTATCTGTTATATTGATGTGACTTAAACTAAACTGTCTGTTCAACTCAATCTAAATATTTTGACCTATTTATTGCATTGAAGTTACATAAATTGAGCTATCTGTGATATTAAAGTCAATTGTACTCCAATAGTTGTGAAGCTGATTCCACTAATATTAACTTATCTGTTATATTGACTTGACTTAAACTAAACTGTCTGTTCAATTCAATCTGACTACTTTGACCTATTTATTGCATTAAAGATACATAAATTGAGCTATCTTTGATAATAAAGTCAATTGTACTCCAATAGTTGTGAAGCTGATTCCACTTATATTAACTTATCTGTTATATTGATGTGACTTAAACTAAACTGTCTGTTCAACTCAATCTGACTACTTTGACCTATTTATTGCATTAAAGTTACATAAATTGAGCTATCTGTGATATTAAAGTCAATTGTACTCCCATATTTATGAAGCTGATTCCACTTATATTAACTTATCTGTTATATTGACTTCACTTAAACTAAACTGTCTGTTCAACTCAATCTGACTACTTTGACCTATTTATTGCATTGAAGTTACATAAATCGAACTAACTGTGATATTAAAGTCAATTGTACTCCAATGTTTGTGAAGCTGATTCCACTGATATTAACTTATCTATTATATTGATGTCACTTAAACTAAACTATCTGTTCAACTCAATTTGACTACTTTGACCTATTTATTGCATTAAAGTTACATAAATTGAGCTATCTGTGATATTAAAGTCAATTGTACTCCAATAGTTGTGAAGCTGATTCCACTTATATTAACTTATCTGTTATATTGATGTGACTTAAACTATACTGTCTGTTCAACTCAATCTGACTACTTTGACCTATTTATTGCATTAAAGTTACATAAATCGAACTATCTGTGATATTAAAGCCAATCGTACTCTTATATGTGTGAAACTGATGTCACTTACATTAACCTATATGTTATATTGATGTGACTTAAACTAAACTGTCTGTTCAACTCAATCTGACTACTTTGACCTATTTATTGCATTAAAGTTACATAAATTGGGCTATCTGTGATATTAAAGCCAATCGTACTCTTATATATGTGAAATTGATGTCACTTACATTAACCTATCTGTTATATTGATGTGACTTAAACTAAACTGTCTGTTCAACTCAATCTAAATATTTTGACCTATTTATTGCATTGAAGTTACATAAATTGAGCTATCTGTGATATTAAAGTCAATTGTACTCCAATAGTTGTGAAGCTGATTCCACTTATATTAACTTATCTGTTATATTGACTTGACTTAAACTAAACTGTCTGTTCAATTCAATCTGACTACTTTGACCTATTTATTGCATTGGAGTTACATAAATCGAACTATCTGTGATATTAAAGTCATTTGTACTCCAATATTTGTGAAGCTGATTCCACTTATATTAACTGATCTGTTATATTGATGTGACTTAAACTAAACTGTCTGTTCAACTCAATCTGACTACTTTGACCTATTAATTGCATTAAAGTTACATAAATCGAACTATCTGTGATATTAAAGCCAATCGTACTCTTATATGTGTGAAACTGATGTCACTTACATTAACCTATCTGTTATATTGATGTGACTTAAACTAAACTGTCTGTTCAACTCAATCTGACTACTTTGACCTATTTATTGCATTAAAGTTACATAAATTGGGCTATCTGTGATATTAAAGCCAATCGTACTCTTATATATGTGAAACTGATGTCACTTACATTAACCTATCTGTTATATTGATGTGACTTAAACTAAACTGTCTGTTCAACTCAATCTAAATATTTTGACCTATTTATTGCATTGAAGTTACATAAATTGAGCTATCTGTGATATTAAAGTCAATTGTACTCCAATAGTTGTGAAGCTGATTCCACTTATATTAACTTATCTGTTATATTGACTTGACTTAAACTAAACTGTCTGTTCAATTCAATCTGACTACTTTGACCTATTTATTGCATTGGAGTTACATAAATCGAACTATCTGTGATATTAAAGTCATTTGTACTCCAATATTTGTGAAGCTGATTCCACTTATATTAACTGATCTGTTATATTGATGTGACTTAAACTAAACTGTCTGTTCAACTCAATCTGACTACTTTGACCTATTAATTGCATTAAAGTTACATAAATCGAACTATCTGTGATATTAAAGCCAATCGTACTCTTATATGTGTGAAACTGATGTCACTTACATTAACCTATCTGTTATATTGATGTGACTTAAACTAAACTGTCTGTTCAACTCAATCTAATTATTTTGACCTATTTATTGCATTGAAGTTACATAAATTGAGTTATCTGTGATATTAAAGTCAATTGTACTCCAATAGTTGTGAAGCTGATTCCACTTATATTAACTTATCTGTTATATTGACTTGACTTAAACTAAACTGTCTGTTCAATTCAATCTGACTACTTTGACCTATTTATTGCATTGAAGTTACATAAATCGAACTATCTGTGATATTAAAGTCATTTGTACTCCAATATTTGTGAAGCTGATTCCACTTATATTAACTTATCTGTTATATTGACTTGACTTAAACTAAACTGTCTGTTCAACTCAATCTGACTACTTTGACCTATTTATTGCATTAAAGTTACATAAATCGAACTATCTGTGATATTAAAGCCAATCGTACTCTTATATGTGTGAAACTGATGTCACTTACATTAACCTATCTGTTATATTGATGTGACTTAAACTAAACTGTCTGTTCAACTCAATCTAAATATTTTGACCTATTTATTGCATTGAAGTTACATAAATTGAGCTATCTGTGATATTAAAGTCAATTGTACTCCAATAGTTGTGAAGCTGATTCCACTTATATTAACTTATCTGTTATATTGACTTGACTTAAACTAAACTGTCTGTTCAATTCAATCTGACTACTTTGACCTATTTATTGCATTGGAGTTACATAAATCGAACTATCTGTGATATTAAAGTCATTTGTACTCCAATATTTGTGAAGCTGATTCCACTTATATTAACTTATCTGTTATATTGATGTGACTTAAATTAAACTGTCTGTTCAACTCAATCTGACTACTTTGACCTATTTATTGCATTAAAGTTACATAAATCGAACTATCTGTGATATTAAAGCCAATCGTACTCTTATATGTGTGAAACTGATGTCACTTACATTAACCTATCTGTTATATTGATGTGACTTAAACTAAACTGTCTGTTCAACTCAATCTGACTACTTTGACCTATTTATTGCATTAAAGTTTCATAAATTGAGCTGTCTGTGATATTAAAGTCAAGTGTACTCCAATAGTTGTGAAGCTGATTCCACTTATATTAACTTATCTGTTATATTGACTTGACTTAAACTAAACTGTCTGTTCAACTCAATCTGACTACTTTGACCTATTTATTGCATTAAAGTTACATAAATCGAACTATCTGTGATATTAAAGCCAATCGTACTCTTATATGTGTGAAACTGATGTCACTTACATTAACCTATATGTTATATTGATATGACTTAAACTAAACTGTTTGTTCAACTCAATCTGACTACTTTCACCTATTTATTGCATTAAAGTTACATAAATTGGGCTATCTGTGATATTAAAGTCAAGTGTACTCCAATAGTTGTGAAGCTGATTCCACTTATATTAACTTATCTGTTATATTGATGTGACTTAAACTAAACTGTCTGTTCAATTCAATCTGACTACTTTGACCTATTTATTGCATTGAAGTTACATAAATCGAACTATCTGTGATATTAAAGTCATCTGTACTCCCATATTTGTGAAGCTGATTCCACTTATATTAACTTATCTGTTATATTGATGTGACTTAAACTAAACTGTCTGTTCAACTCAATCTGACTACTTTGACCTATCTATTGCATTAAAGTTACATAAATCGAACTATCTGTGATATTAAAGCCAATCGTACTCTTATATGTGTGAAACTGATGTCACTTACATTAACCTAATTGTTATATTGATGTGACTTAAACTAGACTGTCTGTCCAACTCAATCTAAATATTTTGACCTATTTATTGCATTGAAGTTACATAAATTGAGCTATCTGTGATATTAAAGTCAATTGTACTCCAATAGTTGTGACGCTGATTCCACTTATATTAACTTATCTGTTATATTGATGTGACTTAAACTGAACTGTCTGTTCAACTCAATCTGACTACTTTGGCCTATTTATTGCATTATAGTTGCATAAATTGAGCTATCTGTGATATTAAAGTCAACTGTACTCCAATAGTTGTGAAGCTGATTCCACTTATATTAACTTATCTGTTATATTGATGTGACTTAAACTAAACTGTCTGTTGAACTCAATCTGACTACTTTGATTTATTTATTGCATTAAAGTTACATAAATTGAGCTATCTGTGATATTAAAGTCAAGTGTACTCCAATAGTTGTGAAACTGATTCCACTTATATTAACTTATCTGTTATATTGATGTGACTTAAACTAAACTGTCTGTTCAACTCAATCTGACTACTTTGACCTATTTATTGCTTTAAATTTACATAAATTGAGCTATCTGTGATATTAAAGTCAAGTGTACTCCAATAGTTGTGAAGCTGATTCCACTTATATTAACTTATCTGTTATGTTGATGTGATTTAAACTAAACTGTCTGTTCAACTCAATCTGACTACTTTGACCTATTTATTGCATTAAAGGTACAAAAATCGAACTATCTGTGATATTAAAGTCAATTGTACTCCCATATTTGTGAAGCTCATTCCACTTATATTAACTTATCTGTTATATTGACTTCACTTAAACTAAACTGTCTGTTCAACTCAATCTGACTACTTTGACCTATTTATTGCATTGAAGTTACATAAATCGAACTAACTATGATATTAAAGTCAATTGTACTCCAATATTTGTGAAGCTGATTCCACTGATATTTACTTATCTATTATATCGATGTCACTTAAACTAAACTGTCTGTTCAACTCAATCTGACTACTTTGACCTACTTATTGCATTAAAGTTACATAAATTGAGTTATCTGTGATATTAAAGTCAATTGTACTCCAATAGTTGTGAAGCTGATTGCATTTATATTAACTTATCTGTTATATTGATATGACTTAAACTAAACTGTCTGTTCAACTCAATCTAAATATTTTGACCTATTTATTGCATTGAAGTTACATAAATTGAGCTATCTGTGATATTAAAGTCAATTGTACTCCAATAGTTGTGAAGCTGATTCCACTTATATTAACTTATCTGTTATATTGACTTGACTTAAACTAAACTGTCTGTTCAATTCAATCTGACTACTTTGACCTATTTATTGCATTGGAGTTACATAAATCGAACTATCTGTGATATTAAAGTCATTTGTACTCCAATATTTGTGAAGCTGATTCCACTTATATTAACTTATCTGTTATATTGATGTGACTTAAATTAAACTGTCTGTTCAACTCAATCTGACTACTTTGACCTATTTATTGCATTAAAGTTACATAAATCGAACTATCTGTGATATTAAAGCCAATCGTACTCTTATATGTGTGAAACTGATGTCACTTACATTAACCTATCTGTTATATTGATGTGACTTAAACTAAATTGTCTGTTCAACTCAATCTAAATATTTTGACCTATTTATTGCATTGAAGTTACATAAATTGAGCTATCTGTGATATTAAAGTCAATTGTACTCCAATAGTTGTGAAGCTGATTCCACTTATATTAACTTATCTGTTATATTGACTTGACTTAAACTAAACTGTCTGTTCAATTCAATCTGACTACTTTGACCTATTTATTGCATTGGAGTTACATAAATCGAACTATCTGTGATATTAAAGTCATTTGTACTCCAATATTTGTGAAGCTGATTCCACTTATATTAACTTATCTGTTATATTGATGTGACTTAAACTAAACTGTCTGTTCAACTCAATCTGACTACTTTGACCTATTTATTGCATTAAAGTTTCATAAATTGAGCTGTCTGTGATATTAAAGTCAAGTGTACTCCAATAGTTGTGAAGCTGATTCCACTTATATTAACTTATCTGTTATATTGACTTGACTTAAACTAAACTGTCTGTTCAACTCAATCTGACTACTTTGACCTATTTATTGCATTAAAGTTACATAAATCGAACTATCTGTGATATTAAAGCCAATCGTACTCTTATATGTGTGAAACTTATGTCACTTACATTAACCTATATGTTATATTGATATGACTTAAACTAAACTGTTTGTTCAACTCAATCTGACTACTTTCACCTATTTATTGCATTAAAGTTACATAAATTGGGCTATCTGTGATATTAAAGTCAAGTGTACTCCAATAGTTGTGAAGCTGATTCCACTTATATTAACTTATCTGTTATATTGATGTGACTTAAACTAAACTGTCTGTTCAATTCAATCTGACTACTTTGACCTATTTATTGCATTGAAGGTACATAAATCGAGCTATCTGTGATATTAAAGTCATCTGTACTCCCATATTTGTGAAGCTGATTCCACTTATATTAACTTATCTGTTATATTGATGTGACTTAAACTAAACTGTCTGTTCAACTCAATCTGACTACTTTGACCTATTTATTGCATTAAAGTTACATAAATCGAACTATCTGTGATATTAAAGCCAATCGTACTCTTATATGTGTGAAACTGATGTCACTTACATTAACCTAATTGTTATATTGATGTGACTTAAACTAGACTGTCTGTCCAACTCAATCTAAATATTTTGACCTATTTATTGCATTGAAGTTACATAAATTGAGCTATCTGTGATATTAAAGTCAATTGTACTCCAATAGTTGTGAAGCTGATTCCACTTATATTAACTTATCTGTTATATTGATGTGACTTAAACTGAACTGTCTGTTCAACTCAATCTGACTACTTTGGCCTATTTATTGCATTATAGTTGCATAAATTGAGCTATCTGTGATATTAAAGTCAACTGTACTCCAATAGTTGTGAAGCTGATTCCACTTATATTAACTTATCTGTTATATTGATGTGACTTAAACTAAACTGTCTGTTGAACTCAATCTGACTACTTTGATTTATTTATTGCATTAAAGTTACATAAATTGAGCTATCTGTGATATTAAAGTCAAGTGTACTCCAATAGTTGTGAAACTGATTCCACTTATATTAACTTATCTGTTATATTGATGTGACTTAAACTAAACTGTCTGTTCAACTCAATCTGACTACTTTGACCTATTTATTGCTTTAAATTTACATAAATTGAGCTATCTGTGATATTAAAGTCAAGTGTACTCCAATAGTTGTGAAGCTGATTCCACTTATATTAACTTATCTGTTATGTTGATGTGATTTAAACTAAACTGTCTGTTCAACTCAATCTGACTACTTTGACCTATTTATTGCATTAAAGGTACAAAAATCGAACTATCTGTGATATTAAAGTCAATTGTACTCCCATATTTGTGAAGCTCATTCCACTTATATTAACTTATCTGTTATATTGACTTCACTTAAACTAAACTGTCTGTTCAACTCAATCTGACTACTTTGACCTATTTATTGCATTGAAGTTACATAAATCGAACTAACTATGATATTAAAGTCAATTGTACTCCAATATTTGTGAAGCTGATTCCACTGATATTTACTTATCTATTATATCGATGTCACTTAAACTAAACTGTCTGTTCAACTCAATCTGACTACTTTGACCTACTTATTGCATTAAAGTTACATAAATTGAGTTATCTGTGATATTAAAGTCAATTGTACTCCAATAGTTGTGAAGCTGATTGCATTTATATTAACTTATCTGTTATATTGATATGACTTAAACTAAACTGTCTGTTCAACTCAATCTAAATATTTTGACCTATTTATTGCATTGAAGTTACATAAATTGAGCTATCTGTGATATTAAAGTCAATTGTACTCCAATAGTTGTGAAGCTGATTCCACTTATATTAACTTATCTGTTATATTGACTTGACTTAAACTAAACTGTCTGTTCAATTCAATCTGACTACTTTGACCTATTTATTGCATTGGAGTTACATAAATCGAACTATCTGTGATATTAAAGTCATTTGTACTCCAATATTTGTGAAGCTGATTCCACTTATATTAACTTATCTGTTATATTGATGTGACTTAAATTAAACTGTCTGTTCAACTCAATCTGACTACTTTGACCTATTTATTGCATTAAAGTTACATAAATCGAACTATCTGTGATATTAAAGCCAATCGTACTCTTATATGTGTGAAACTGATGTCACTTACATTAACCTATCTGTTATATTGATGTGACTTAAACTAAATTGTCTGTTCAACTCAATCTAAATATTTTGACCTATTTATTGCATTGAAGTTACATAAATTGAGCTATCTGTGATATTAAAGTCAATTGTACTCCAATAGTTGTGAAGCTGATTCCACTTATATTAACTTATCTGTTATATTGACTTGACTTAAACTAAACTGTCTGTTCAATTCAATCTGACTACTTTGACCTATTTATTGCATTGAAGTTACATAAATCGAACTATTTGTGATATTAAAGTCATTTGTACTCCAATATTTGTGAAGCTGATTCCACTTATATTAACTTATCTGTTATATTGATGTGACTTAAACTAAACTGTCTGTTCAACTCAATCTGACTACTTTGACCTATTTATTGCATTAAAGTTTCATAAATTGAGCTGTCTGTGATATTAAAGTCAAGTGTACTCCAATAGTTGTGAAGCTGATTCCACTTATATTAACTTATCTGTTATATTGACTTGACTTAAACTAAACTGTCTGTTCAACTCAATCTGACTACTTTGACCTATTTATTGCATTAAAGTTACATAAATCGAACTATCTGTGATATTAAAGCCAATCGTACTCTTATATGTGTGAAACTGATGTCACTTACATTAACCTATATGTTATATTGATATGACTTAAACTAAACTGTTTGTTCAACTCAATCTGACTACTTTCACCTATTTATTGCATTAAAGTTACATAAATTGGGCTATCTGTGATATTAAAGTCAAGTGTACTCCAATAGTTGTGAAGCTGATTCCACTTATATTAACTTATCTGTTATATTGATGTGACTTAAACTAAACTGTCTGTTCAATTCAATCTGACTACTTTGACCTATTTATTGCATTGAAGTTACATAAATCGAACTATCTGTGATATTAAAGTCATCTGTACTCCCATATTTGTGAAGCTGATTCCACTTATATTAACTTATCTGTTATATTGATGTGACTTAAACTAAACTGTCTGTTCAACTCAATCTGACTACTTTGACCTATTTATTGCATTAAAGTTACATAAATCGAACTATCTGTGATATTAAAGCCAATCGTACTCTTATATGTGTGAAACTGATGTCACTTACATTAACCTAATTGTTATATTGATGTGACTTAAACTAGACTGTCTGTCCAACTCAATCTAAATATTTTGACCTATTTATTGCATTGAAGTTACATAAATTGAGCTATCTGTGATATTAAAGTCAATTGTACTCCAATAGTTGTGACGCTGATTCCACTTATATTAACTTATCTGTTATATTGATGTGACTTAAACTGAACTGTCTGTTCAACTCAATCTGACTACTTTGGCCTATTTATTGCATTATAGTTGCATAAATTGAGCTATCTGTGATATTAAAGTCAACTGTACTGCAATAGTTGTGAAGCTGATTCCACTTATATTAACTTATCTGTTATATTGATGTGACTTAAACTAAACTGTCTGTTGAACTCAATCTGACTACTTTGATTTATTTATTGCATTAAAGTTACATAAATTTAGCTATCTGTGATATTAAAGTCAAGTGTACTCCAATAGTTGTGAAACTGATTCCACTTATATTAACTTATCTGTTATATTGATGTGACTTAAACTAAACTGTCTGTTCAACTCAATCTGACTACTTTGACCTATTTATTGCTTTAAATTTACATAAATTGAGCTATCTGTGATATTAAAGTCAAGTGTACTCCAATAGTTGTGAAGCTGATTCCACTTATATTAACTTATCTGTTATGTTGATGTGATTTAAACTAAACTGTCTGTTCAACTCAATCTGACTACTTTGACCTATTTATTGCATTAAAGGTACAAAAATCGAACTATCTGTGATATTAAAGTCAATTGTACTCCCATATTTGTGAAGCTCATTCCACTTATATTAACTTATCTGTTATATTGACTTCACTTAAACTAAACTGTCTGTTCAACTCAATCTGACTACTTTGACCTATTTATTGCATTGAAGTTACATAAATCGAACTAACTATGATATTAAAGTCAATTGTACTCCAATATTTGTGAAGCTGATTCCACTGATATTTACTTATCTATTATATCGATGTCACTTAAACTAAACTGTCTGTTCAACTCAATCTGACTACTTTGACCTACTTATTGCATTAAAGTTACATAAATTGAGTTATCTGTGATATTAAAGTCAATTGTACTCCAATAGTTGTGAAGCTGATTGCATTTATATTAACTTATCTGTTATATTGATATGACTTAAACTAAACTGTCTGTTCAATTCAATCTGACTACTTTGACCTATTTATTGCATTGGAGTTACATAAATCGAACTATCTGTGATATTAAAGTCATTTGTACTCCAATATTTGTGAAGCTGATTCCACTTATATTAACTTATCTGTTATATTGATGTGACTTAAATTAAACTGTCTGTTCAACTCAATCTGACTACTTTGACCTATTTATTGCATTAAAGTTACATAAATCGAACTATCTGTGATATTAAAGCCAATCGTACTTTTATATGTGTGAAACTGATGTCACTTACATTAACCTATCTGTTATATTGATGTGACTTAAACTAAATTGTCTGTTCAACTCAATCTGACTACTTTGACCTATTTATTGCATTGAAGTTACATAAATCGAACTAACTATGATATTAAAGTCAATTGTACTCCAATATTTGTGAAGCTGATTCCACTGATATTTACTTATCTATTATATCGATGTCACTTAAACTAAACTGTCTGTTCAACTCAATCTGACTACTTTGACCTACTTATTGCATTAAAGTTACATAAATTGAGCTATCTGTGATATTAAAGTCAATTGTACTCCAATAGTTGTGAAGCTGATTCCACTTATATTAACTTATCTGTTATATTGACTTGACTTAAACTAAACTGTCTGTTCAATTCAATCTGACTACTTTGACCTATTTATTGCATTGGAGTTACATAAATCGAACTATCTGTGATATTAAAGTCATTTGTACTCCAATATTTGTGAAGCTGATTCCACTTATATTAACTTATCTGTTATATTGATGTGACTTAAATTAAACTGTCTGTTCAACTCAATCTGACTACTTTGACCTATTTATTGCATTAAAGTTACATAAATCGAACTATCTCTGATATTAAAGCCAATCGTACTCTTATATGTGTGAAACTGATGTCACTTACATTAACCTATCTGTTATATTGATGTGACTTAAACTAAATTGTCTGTTCAACTCAATCTAAATATTTTGACCTATTTATTGCATTGAAGTTACATAAATTGAGCTATCTGTGAGATTAAAGTCAATTGTACTCCAATAGTTGTGAAGCTGATTCCACTTATATTAACTTATCTGTTATATTGACTTGACTTAAACTAAACTGTCTGTTCAATTCAATCTGACTACTTTGACCTATTTATTGCATTGAAGTTACATAAATCGAACTATCTGTGATATTAAAGTCATTTGTACTCCAATATTTGTGAAGCTGATTCCACTTATATTAACTTATCTGTTATATTGATGTGACTTAAACTAAACTGTCTGTTCAACTCAATCTGACTACTTTGACCTATTTATTGCATTAAAGTTTCATAAATTGAGCTGTCTGTGATATTAAAGTCAAGTGTACTCCAATAGTTGTGAAGCTGATTCCACTTATATTAACTTATCTGTTATATTGACTTGACTTAAACTAAACTGTCTGTTCAACTCAATCTGACTACTTTGACCTATTTATTGCATTAAAGTTACATAAATCGAACTATCTGTGATATTAAAGCCAATCGTACTCTTATATGTGTGAAACTTATGTCACTTACATTAACCTATATGTTATATTGATATGACTTAAACTAAACTGTTTGTTCAACTCAATCTGACTACTTTCACCTATTTATTGCATTAAAGTTACATAAATTGGGCTATCTGTGATATTAAAGTCAATTGTACTCCAATAGTTGTGAAGCTGATTCCACTTATATTAACTTATCTGTTATATTGACTTGACTTAAACTAAACTGTCTGTTCAACTCAATCTGACTACTTTGACCTATTTATTGCATTAAAGTTACATAAATCGAACTATCTGTGATATTAAAGCCAATCGTACTCTTATATGTGTGAAACTTATGTCACTTACATTAACCTATATGTTATATTGATATGACTTAAACTAAACTGTTTGTTCAACTCAATCTGACTACTTTCACCTATTTATTGCATTAAAGTTACATAAATTGGGCTATCTGTGATATTAAAGTCAAGTGTACTCCAATAGTTGTGAAGCTGATTCCACTTATATTAACTTATCTGTTATATTGATATGACTTAAACTAAACTGTCTGTTCAATTCAATCTGACTACTTTGACCTATTTATTGCATTGGAGTTACATAAATCGAACTATCTGTGATATTAAAGTCATTTGTACTCCAATATTTGTGAAGCTGATTCCACTTATATTAACTTATCTGTTATATTGATGTGACTTAAATTAAACTGTCTGTTCAACTCAATCTGACTACTTTGACCTATTTATTGCATTAAAGTTACATAAATCGAACTATCTGTGATATTAAAGCCAATCGTACTTTTATATGTGTGAAACTGATGTCACTTACATTAACCTATCTGTTATATTGATGTGACTTAAACTAAATTGTCTGTTCAACTCAATCTGACTACTTTGACCTATTTATTGCATTGAAGTTACATAAATCGAACTAACTATGATATTAAAGTCAATTGTACTCCAATATTTGTGAAGCTGATTCCACTGATATTTAC
Organism: Ostrea denselamellosa; assembly: GCA_024699665.1. NCBI lineage: Eukaryota > Metazoa > Mollusca > Bivalvia > Ostreida > Ostreidae > Ostrea > Ostrea denselamellosa. Next base: position 6,105,688 of record JAMZEH010000045.1, on the reverse strand, counting down.
TTATCTATTATATCGATGTCACTTAAACTAAACTGTCTGTTCAACTCAATCTGACTACTTTGACCTACTTATTGCATTAAAGTTACATAAATTGAGTTATCTGTGATATTAAAGTCAATTGTACTCCAATAGTTGTGAAGCTGATTGCATTTATATTAACTTATCTGTTATATTGATATGACTTAAACTAAACTGTCCGTTCAACTCAATCTAAATATTTTGACCTATTTATTGCATTGAAGTTACATAAATTGAGCTATCTGTGATATTAAAGTCAATTGTACTCCAATAGTTGTGAAGCTGATTCCACTTATATTAACTTATCTGTTATATTGACTTGACTTAAACTAAACTGTCTGTTCAATTCAATCTGACTACTTTGACCTATTTATTGCATTGGAGTTACATAAATCGAACTATCTGTGATATTAAAGTCATTTGTACTCCAATATTTGTGAAGCTGATTCCACTTATATTAACTTATCTGTTATATTGATGTGACTTAAATTAAACTGTCTGTTCAACTCAATCTGACTACTTTGACCTATTTATTGCATTAAAGTTACATAAATCGAACTATCTGTGATATTAAAGCCAATCGTACTCTTATATGTGTGAAACTGATGTCACTTACATTAACCTATCTGTTATATTGATGTGACTTAAACTAAATTGTCTGTTCAACTCAATCTAAATATTTTGACCTATTTATTGCATTGAAGTTACATAAATTGAGCTATCTGTGAGATTAAAGTCAATTGTACTCCAATAGTTGTGAAGCTGATTCCACTTATATTAACTTATCTGTTATATTGACTTGACTTAAACTAAACTGTCTGTTCAATTCAATCTGACTACTTTGACCTATTTATTGCATTGAAGTTACATAAATCGAACTATCTGTGATATTAAAGTCATTTGTACTCCAATATTTGTGAAGCTGATTCCACTTATATTAACTTATCTGTTATATTGATGTGACTTAAACTAAACTGTCTGTTCAACTCAATCTGACTACTTTGACCTATTTATTGCATTAAAGTTTCATAAATTGAGCTGTCTGTGATATTAAAGTCAAGTGTACTCCAATAGTTGTGAAGCTGATTCCACTTATATTAACTTATCTGTTATATTGACTTGACTTAAACTAAACTGTCTGTTCAACTCAATCTGACTACTTTGACCTATTTATTGCATTAAAGTTACATAAATCGAACTATCTGTGATATTAAAGCCAATCGTACTCTTATATGTGTGAAACTTATGTCACTTACATTAACCTATATGTTATATTGATATGACTTAAACTAAACTGTTTGTTCAACTCAATCTGACTACTTTCACCTATTTATTGCATTAAAGTTACATAAATTGGGCTATCTGTGATATTAAAGTCAAGTGTACTCCAATAGTTGTGAAGCTGATTCCACTTATATTAACTTATCTGTTATATTGATGTGACTTAAACTAAACTGTCTGTTCAATTCAATCTGACTACTTTGACCTATTTATTGCATTGAAGTTACATAAATCGAACTATCTGTGATATTAAAGTCATCTGTACTCCCATATTTGTGAAGCTGATTCCACTTATATTAACTTATCTGTTATATTGATGTGACTTAAACTAAACTGTCTGTTCAACTCAATCTGACTACTTTGACCTATTTATTGCATTAAAGTTACATAAATCGAACTATCTGTGATATTAAAGCCAATCGTACTCTTATATGTGTGAAACTGATGTCACTTACATTAACCTAATTGTTATATTGATGTGACTTAAACTAGACTGTCTGTCCAACTCAATCTAAATATTTTGACCTATTTATTGCATTGAAGTTACATAAATTGAGCTATCTGTGATATTAAAGTCAATTGTACTCCAATAGTTGTGACGCTGATTCCACTTATATTAACTTATCTGTTATATTGATGTGACTTAAACTGAACTGTCTGTTCAACTCAATCTGACTACTTTGGCCTATTTATTGCATTATAGTTGCATAAATTGAGCTATCTGTGATATTAAAGTCAACTGTACTGCAATAGTTGTGAAGCTGATTCCACTTATATTAACTTATCTGTTATATTGATGTGACTTAAACTAAACTGTCTGTTGAACTCAATCTGACTACTTTGATTTATTTATTGCATTAAAGTTACATAAATTGAGCTATCTGTGATATTAAAGTCAAGTGTACTCCAATAGTTGTGAAACTGATTCCACTTATATTAACTTATCTGTTATATTGATGTGACTTAAACTAAACTGTCTGTTCAACTCAATCTGACTACTTTGACCTATTTATTGCTTTAAATTTACATAAATTGAGCTATCTGTGATATTAAAGTCAAGTGTACTCCAATAGTTGTGAAGCTGATTCCACTTATATTAACTTATCTGTTATGTTGATGTGATTTAAACTAAACTGTCTGTTCAACTCAATCTGACTACTTTGACCTATTTATTGCATTAAAGGTACAAAAATCGAACTATCTGTGATATTAAAGTCAATTGTACTCCCATATTTGTGAAGCTCATTCCACTTATATTAACTTATATGTTATATTGACTTCACTTAAACTAAACTGTCTGTTCAACTCAATCTGACTACTTTGACCTATTTATTGCATTGAAGTTACATAAATCGAACTAACTATGATATTAAAGTCAATTGTACTCCAATATTTGTGAAGCTGATTCCACTGATATTTACTTATCTATTATATCGATGTCACTTAAACTAAACTATCTGTTCAACTCAATCTGACTACTTTGACCTACTTATTGCATTAAAGTTACATAAATTGAGTTATCTGTGATATTAAAGTCAATTGTACTCCAATAGTTGTGAAGCTGATTCCACTTATATTAACTTATCTGTTATATTGATGTGACTTAAACTATACTGTCTGTTCAACTCAATCTGACTACTTTGACCTATTTATTGCATTAAAGTTACATAAATCGCACTATCTGTGATATTAAAGCCAATCGTACTCTTATATGTGTGAAACTGATGTCACTTACATTAACCTATATGTTATATTGATGTGACTTAAACTAAACTGTCTGTTCAACTCAATCTGACTACTTTGACCTATTTATTGCATTAAAGTTACATAAATTGGGCTATCTGTGATATTAAAGCCAATCGTACTCTTATATATGTGAAACTGATGTCACTTACATTAACCTATCTGTTATATTGATGTGACTTAAACTAAACAGTCTGTTCAACTCAATCTAAATATTTTGACCTATTTATTGCATTGAAGTTACATAAATTGAGCTATCTGTGATATTAAAGTCAATTGTACTCCAATAGTTGTGAAGCTGATTCCACTTATATTAACTTATCTGTTATATTGACTTGACTTAAACTAAACTGTCTGTTCAATTCAATCTGACTACTTTGACCTATTTATTGCATTGGAGTTACATAAATCGAACTATCTGTGATATTAAAGTCATTTGTACTCCAATATTTGTGAAGCTGATTCCACTTATATTAACTGATCTGTTATATTGATGTGACTTAAACTAAACTGTCTGTTCAACTCAATCTGACTACTTTGACCTATTAATTGCATTAAAGTTACATAAATCGAACTATCTGTGATATTAAAGCCAATCGTACTCTTATATGTGTGAAACTGATGTCACTTACATTAACCTATCTGTTATATTGATGTGACTTAAACTAAACTGTCTGTTCAACTCAATCTAAATATTTTGACCTATTTATTGCATTGAAGTTACATAAATTGAGCTATCTGTGATATTAAAGTCAATTGTACTCCAATAGTTGTGAAGCTGATTCCACTTATATTAACTTATCTGTTATATTGACTTGACTTAAACTAAACTGTCTGTTCAATTCAATCTGACTACTTTGACCTATTTATTGCATTGGAGTTACATAAATCGAACTATCTGTGATATTAAAGTCATTTGTACTCCAATATTTGTGAAGCTGATTCCACTTATATTAACTGATCTGTTATATTGATGTGACTTAAACTAAACTGTCTGTTCAACTCAATCTGACTACTTTGACCTATTAATTGCATTAAAGTTACATAAATCGAACTATCTGTGATATTAAAGCCAATCGTACTCTTATATGTGTGAAACTGATGTCACTTACATTAACCTATCTGTTATATTGATGTGACTTAAACTAAACTGTCTGTTCAACTCAATCTAATTATTTTGACCTATTTATTGCATTGAAGTTACATAAATTGAGTTATCTGTGATATTAAAGTCAATTGTACTCCAATAGTTGTGAAGCTGATTCCACTTATATTAACTTATCTGTTATATTGACTTGACTTAAACTAAACTGTCTGTTCAATTCAATCTGACTACTTTGACCTATTTATTGCATTGAAGTTACATAAATCGAACTATCTGTGATATTAAAGTCATTTGTACTCCAATATTTGTGAAGCTGATTCCACTTATATTAACTTATCTGTTATATTGACTTGACTGAAACTAAACTGTCTGTTCAACTCAATCTGACTACTTTGACCTATTTATTGCATTAAAGTTACATAAATCGAACTATCTGTGATATTAAAGCCAATCGTACTCTTATATGTGTGAAACTGATGTCACTTACATTAACCTATCTGTTATATTGATGTGACTTAAACTAAACTGTCTGTTCAACTCAATCTAAATATTTTGACCTATTTATTGCATTGAAGTTACATAAATTGAGCTATCTGTGATATTAAAGTCAATTGTACTCCAATAGTTGTGAAGCTGATTCCACTTATATTAACTTATCTGTTATATTGACTTGACTTAAACTAAACTGTCTGTTCAATTCAATCTGACTACTTTGACCTATTTATTGCATTGGAGTTACATAAATCGAACTATCTGTGATATTAAAGTCATTTGTACTCCAATATTTGTGAAGCTGATTCCACTTATATTAACTTATCTGTTATATTGATGTGACTTAAACTAAACTGTCTGTTCAACTCAATCTGACTACTTTGACCTATTAATTGCATTAAAGTTACATAAATCGAACTATCTGTGATATTAAAGCCAATCGTACTCTTATATGTGTGAAACTGATGTCACTTACATTAACCTATCTGTTATATTGATGTGACTTAAACTAAACTGTCTGTTCAACTCAATCTAAATATTTTGACCTATTTATTGCATTGAAGTTACATAAATTGAGCTATCTGTGATATTAAAGTCAATTGTACTCCAATAGTTTTGAAGCTGATTCCACTTATGTTAATTTATCTGTTATATTGACTTGACTTAAACTAAACTGTCTGTTCAATTCAATCTGACTACTTTGACCTATTTATTGCATTGGAGTTACATAAATCGAACTATCTGTGATATTAAAGTCATTTGTACTCCAATATTTGTGAAGCTGATTCCACTTATATTAACTTATCTGTTATATTGATGTGACTTAAACTAAACTGTCTGTTCAACTCAATCTGACTACTTTGACCTATTAATTGCATTAAAGTTACATAAATCGAACTATCTGTGATATTAAAGCCAATCGTACTCTTATATGTGTGAAACTGATGTCACTTACATTAACCTATATGTTATATTGATGTGACTTAAACTAAACTGTCTGTTCAACTCAATCTGACTACTTTGACCTATTTATTGCATTAAAGTTACATATATTGGGCTATCTGTGATATTAAAGCCAATCGTACTCTTATATATGTGAAGCTGATGTCACTTACATTAACCTATCTGTTATATTGATGTGACTTAAACTAAACTGTCTGTTCAACTCAATCTAAATATTTTGACCTATTTATTGCATTGAAGTTACATAAATTGAGCTATCTGTGATATTAAAGTCAATTGTACTCCAATAGTTGTGAAGCTGATTCCACTTATATTAACTTATCTGTTATATTGATGTGACTTAAACTAAACTGTCTGTTCAATTCAATCTGACTACTTTGACCTATTTATTGCATTGGAGTTACATAAATCGAACTATCTGTGATATTAAAGTCATTTGTACTCCAATATTTGTGAAGCTGATTCCACTTATATTAACTTATCTGTTATATTGATGTGACTTAAACTAAACTGTCTGTTCAACTCAATCTGACTACTTTGACCTATTAATTGCATTAAAGTTACATAAATCGAACTATCTGTGATATTAAAGCCAATCGTACTCTTATATGTGTGAAACTGATGTCACTTACATTAACCTATCTGTTATATTGATGTGACTTAAACTAAACTGTCTGTTCAACTCAATCTAAATATTTTGACCTATTTATTGCATTGAAGTTACATAAATTGGGCTATCTGTGATATTAAAGCCAATCGTACTCTTATATATGTGAAACTGATGTCACTTACATTAACCTATCTGTTATATTGATGTGACTTAAACTAAACAGTCTGTTCAACTCAATCTAAATATTTTGACCTATTTATTGCATTGAAGTTACATAAATTGAGCTATCTGTGATATTAAAGTCAATTGTACTCCAATAGTTGTGAAGCTGATTCCACTTATATTAACTTATCTGTTATATTGACTTGACTTAAACTAAACTGTCTGTTCAATTCAATCTGACTACTTTGACCTATTTATTGCATTGGAGTTACATAAATCGAACTATCTGTGATATTAAAGTCATTTGTACTCCAATATTTGTGAAGCTGATTCCACTTATATTAACTGATCTGTTATATTGATGTGACTTAAACTAAACTGTCTGTTCAACTCAATCTGACTACTTTGACCTATTAATTGCATTAAAGTTACATAAATCGAACTATCTGTGATATTAAAGCCAATCGTACTCTTATATGTGTGAAACTGATGTCACTTACATTAACCTATCTGTTATATTGATGTGACTTAAACTAAACTGTCTGTTCAACTCAATCTAATTATTTTGACCTATTTATTGCATTGAAGTTACATAAATTGAGTTATCTGTGATATTAAAGTCAATTGTACTCCAATAGTTGTGAAGCTGATTCCACTTATATTAACTTATCTGTTATATTGACTTGACTTAAACTAAACTGTCTGTTCAATTCAATCTGACTACTTTGACCTATTTATTGCATTGAAGTTACATAAATCGAACTATCTGTGATATTAAAGTCATTTGTACTCCAATATTTGTGAAGCTGATTCCACTTATATTAACTTATCTGTTATATTGACTTGACTTAAACTAAACTGTCTGTTCAACTCAATCTGACTACTTTGACCTATTTATTGCATTAAAGTTACATAAATCGAACTATCTGTGATATTAAAGCCAATCGTACTCTTATATGTGTGAAACTGATGTCACTTACATTAACCTATCTGTTATATTGATGTGACTTAAACTAAACTGTCTGTTCAACTCAATCTAAATATTTTGACCTATTTATTGCATTGAAGTTACATAAATTGAGCTATCTGTGATATTAAAGTCAATTGTACTCCAATAGTTGTGAAGCTGATTCCACTTATATTAACTTATCTGTTATATTGACTTGACTTAAACTAAACTGTCTGTTCAATTCAATCTGACTACTTTGACCTATTTATTGCATTGGAGTTACATAAATCGAACTATCTGTGATATTAAAGTCATTTGTACTCCAATATTTGTGAAGCTGATTCCACTTATATTAACTTATCTGTTATATTGATGTGACTTAAACTAAACTGTCTGTTCAACTCAATCTGACTACTTTGACCTATTAATTGCATTAAAGTTACATAAATCGAACTATCTGTGATATTAAAGCCAATCGTACTCTTATATGTGTGAAACTGATGTCACTTACATTAACCTATCTGTTATATTGATGTGACTTAAACTAAACTGTCTGTTCAACTCAATCTAAATATTTTGACCTATTTATTGCATTGAAGTTACATAAATTGAGCTATCTGTGATATTAAAGTCAATTGTACTCCAATAGTTTTGAAGCTGATTCCACTTATGTTAATTTATCTGTTATATTGACTTGACTTAAACTAAACTGTCTGTTCAATTCAATCTGACTACTTTGACCTATTTATTGCATTGGAGTTACATAAATCGAACTATCTGTGATATTAAAGTCATTTGTACTCCAATATTTGTGAAGCTGATTCCACTTATATTAACTTATCTGTTATATTGATGTGACTTAAACTAAACTGTCTGTTCAACTCAATCTGACTACTTTGACCTATTAATTGCATTAAAGTTACATAAATCGAACTATCTGTGATATTAAAGCCAATCGTACTCTTATATGTGTGAAACTGATGTCACTTACATTAACCTATATGTTATATTGATGTGACTTAAACTAAACTGTCTGTTCAACTCAATCTGACTACTTTGACCTATTTATTGCATTAAAGTTACATATATTGGGCTATCTGTGATATTAAAGCCAATCGTACTCTTATATATGTGAAGCTGATGTCACTTACATTAACCTATCTGTTATATTGATGTGACTTAAACTAAACTGTCTGTTCAACTCAATCTAAATATTTTGACCTATTTATTGCATTGAAGTTACATAAATTGAGCTATCTGTGATATTAAAGTCAATTGTACTCCAATAGTTGTGAAGCTGATTCCACTTATATTAACTTATCTGTTATATTGATGTGACTTAAACTAAACTGTCTGTTCAATTCAATCTGACTACTTTGACCTATTTATTGCATTGGAGTTACATAAATCGAACTATCTGTGATATTAAAGTCATTTGTACTCCAATATTTGTGAAGCTGATTCCACTTATATTAACTTATCTGTTATATTGATGTGACTTAAACTAAACTGTCTGTTCAACTCAGTCTGACTACTTTGACCTATTAATTGCATTAAAGTTACATAAATCGAACTATCTGTGATATTAAAGCCAATCGTACTCTTATATGTGTGAAACTGATGTCACTTACATTAACCTATCTGTTATATTGATGTGACTTAAACTAAACTGTCTGTTCAACTCAATCTAAATATTTTGACCTATTTATTGCATTGAAGTTACATAAATTGAGCTATCTGTGATATTAAAGTCAATTGTACTCCAATAGTTTTGAAGCTGATTCCACTTATATTAACTTATCTGTTATATTGACTTGACTTAAACTAAACTGTCTGTTCAATTCAATCTGACTACTTTGACCTATTTATTGCATTGGAGTTACATAAATCGAACTATCTGTGATATTAAAGTCATTTGTACTCCAATATTTGTGAAGCTGATTCCACTTATATTAACTTATCTGTTATATTGATGTGACTTAAACTAAACTGTCTGTTCAACTCAATCTGACTACTTTGACCTATTAATTGCATTAAAGTTACATAAATCGAACTATCTGTGATATTAAAGCCAATCGTACTCTTATATGTGTGAAACTGATGTCACTTACATTAACCTATATGTTATATTGATGTGACTTAAACTAAACTGTCTGTTCAACTCAATCTGACTACTTTGACCTATTTATTGCATTAAAGTTACATATATTGGGCTATCTGTGATATTAAAGCCAATCGTACTCTTATATATGTGAAGCTGATGCCACTTACATTAACCTATCTGTTATATTGATGTGACTTAAACTAAACTGTCTGTTCAACTCAATCTAAATATTTTGACCTATTTATTGCATTGAAGTTACATAAATTGAGCTATCTGTGATATTAAAGTCAATTGTACTCCAATAGTTGTGAAGCTGATTCCACTTATATTAACTTATCTGTTATATTGACTTGACTTAAACTAAACTGTCTGTTCAATTCAATCTGACTACTTTGACCTATTTATTGCATTGGAGTTACATAAATTGAGCTGTCTGTGATATTAAAGTCAAGTGTACTCCAATAGTTGTGAAGCTGATTCCACTTATATTAACTTATCTGTTATATTGACTTGACTTAAACTAAACTGTCTGTTCAACTCAATCTGACTACTTTGACCTATTTATTGCATTAAAGTTACATAAATCGAACTATCTGTGATATTAAAGCCAATCGTACTCTTATATGTGTGAAACTGATGTCACTTACATTAACCTATATGTTATATTGATATGACTTAAACTAAACTGTTTGTTCAACTCAATCTGACTACTTTCACCTATTTATTGCATTAAAGTTACATAAATTGGGCTATCTGTGATATTAAAGCCAATCGTACTCTTATATATGTGAAACTGATGTCACTCACATTAACCTATCTGTTATATTGATGTGACTTAAACTAAACTGTCTGTTCAACTCAATCTAAATATTTTGACCTATTTATTGCATTGAAGTTACATAAATTGAGCTATCTGTGATATTAAAGTCAATTGTACTCCAATAGTTGTGAAGCTGATTCCACTAATATTAACTTATCTGTTATATTGACTTGACTTAAACTAAACTGTCTGTTCAATTCAATCTGACTACTTTGACCTATTTATTGCATTAAAGATACATAAATTGAGCTATCTTTGATAATAAAGTCAATTGTACTCCAATAGTTGTGAAGCTGATTCCACTTATATTAACTTATCTGTTATATTGATGTGACTTAAACTAAACTGTCTGTTCAACTCAATCTGACTACTTTGACCTATTTATTGCATTAAAGTTACATAAATTGAGCTATCTGTGATATTAAAGTCAATTGTACTCCCATATTTATGAAGCTGATTCCACTTATATTAACTTATCTGTTATATTGACTTCACTTAAACTAAACTGTCTGTTCAACTCAATCTGACTACTTTGACCTATTTATTGCATTGAAGTTACATAAATCGAACTAACTGTGATATTAAAGTCAATTGTACTCCAATGTTTGTGAAGCTGATTCCACTGATATTAACTTATCTATTATATTGATGTCACTTAAACTAAACTATCTGTTCAACTCAATTTGACTACTTTGACCTATTTATTGCATTAAAGTTACATAAATTGAGCTATCTGTGATATTAAAGTCAATTGTACTCCAATAGTTGTGAAGCTGATTCCACTTATATTAACTTATCTGTTATATTGATGTGACTTAAACTATACTGTCTGTTCAACTCAATCTGACTACTTTGACCTATTTATTGCATTAAAGTTACATAAATCGAACTATCTGTGATATTAAAGCCAATCGTACTCTTATATGTGTGAAACTGATGTCACTTACATTAACCTATATGTTATATTGATGTGACTTAAACTAAACTGTCTGTTCAACTCAATCTGACTACTTTGACCTATTTATTGCATTAAAGTTACATAAATTGGGCTATCTGTGATATTAAAGCCAATCGTACTCTTATATATGTGAAATTGATGTCACTTACATTAACCTATCTGTTATATTGATGTGACTTAAACTAAACTGTCTGTTCAACTCAATCTAAATATTTTGACCTATTTATTGCATTGAAGTTACATAAATTGAGCTATCTGTGATATTAAAGTCAATTGTACTCCAATAGTTGTGAAGCTGATTCCACTTATATTAACTTATCTGTTATATTGACTTGACTTAAACTAAACTGTCTGTTCAATTCAATCTGACTACTTTGACCTATTTATTGCATTGGAGTTACATAAATCGAACTATCTGTGATATTAAAGTCATTTGTACTCCAATATTTGTGAAGCTGATTCCACTTATATTAACTGATCTGTTATATTGATGTGACTTAAACTAAACTGTCTGTTCAACTCAATCTGACTACTTTGACCTATTAATTGCATTAAAGTTACATAAATCGAACTATCTGTGATATTAAAGCCAATCGTACTCTTATATGTGTGAAACTGATGTCACTTACATTAACCTATCTGTTATATTGATGTGACTTAAACTAAACTGTCTGTTCAACTCAATCTGACTACTTTGACCTATTTATTGCATTAAAGTTACATAAATTGGGCTATCTGTGATATTAAAGCCAATCGTACTCTTATATATGTGAAACTGATGTCACTTACATTAACCTATCTGTTATATTGATGTGACTTAAACTAAACTGTCTGTTCAACTCAATCTAAATATTTTGACCTATTTATTGCATTGAAGTTACATAAATTGAGCTATCTGTGATATTAAAGTCAATTGTACTCCAATAGTTGTGAAGCTGATTCCACTTATATTAACTTATCTGTTATATTGACTTGACTTAAACTAAACTGTCTGTTCAATTCAATCTGACTACTTTGACCTATTTATTGCATTGGAGTTACATAAATCGAACTATCTGTGATATTAAAGTCATTTGTACTCCAATATTTGTGAAGCTGATTCCACTTATATTAACTGATCTGTTATATTGATGTGACTTAAACTAAACTGTCTGTTCAACTCAATCTGACTACTTTGACCTATTAATTGCATTAAAGTTACATAAATCGAACTATCTGTGATATTAAAGCCAATCGTACTCTTATATGTGTGAAACTGATGTCACTTACATTAACCTATCTGTTATATTGATGTGACTTAAACTAAACTGTCTGTTCAACTCAATCTAATTATTTTGACCTATTTATTGCATTGAAGTTACATAAATTGAGTTATCTGTGATATTAAAGTCAATTGTACTCCAATAGTTGTGAAGCTGATTCCACTTATATTAACTTATCTGTTATATTGACTTGACTTAAACTAAACTGTCTGTTCAATTCAATCTGACTACTTTGACCTATTTATTGCATTGAAGTTACATAAATCGAACTATCTGTGATATTAAAGTCATTTGTACTCCAATATTTGTGAAGCTGATTCCACTTATATTAACTTATCTGTTATATTGACTTGACTTAAACTAAACTGTCTGTTCAACTCAATCTGACTACTTTGACCTATTTATTGCATTAAAGTTACATAAATCGAACTATCTGTGATATTAAAGCCAATCGTACTCTTATATGTGTGAAACTGATGTCACTTACATTAACCTATCTGTTATATTGATGTGACTTAAACTAAACTGTCTGTTCAACTCAATCTAAATATTTTGACCTATTTATTGCATTGAAGTTACATAAATTGAGCTATCTGTGATATTAAAGTCAATTGTACTCCAATAGTTGTGAAGCTGATTCCACTTATATTAACTTATCTGTTATATTGACTTGACTTAAACTAAACTGTCTGTTCAATTCAATCTGACTACTTTGACCTATTTATTGCATTGGAGTTACATAAATCGAACTATCTGTGATATTAAAGTCATTTGTACTCCAATATTTGTGAAGCTGATTCCACTTATATTAACTTATCTGTTATATTGATGTGACTTAAATTAAACTGTCTGTTCAACTCAATCTGACTACTTTGACCTATTTATTGCATTAAAGTTACATAAATCGAACTATCTGTGATATTAAAGCCAATCGTACTCTTATATGTGTGAAACTGATGTCACTTACATTAACCTATCTGTTATATTGATGTGACTTAAACTAAACTGTCTGTTCAACTCAATCTGACTACTTTGACCTATTTATTGCATTAAAGTTTCATAAATTGAGCTGTCTGTGATATTAAAGTCAAGTGTACTCCAATAGTTGTGAAGCTGATTCCACTTATATTAACTTATCTGTTATATTGACTTGACTTAAACTAAACTGTCTGTTCAACTCAATCTGACTACTTTGACCTATTTATTGCATTAAAGTTACATAAATCGAACTATCTGTGATATTAAAGCCAATCGTACTCTTATATGTGTGAAACTGATGTCACTTACATTAACCTATATGTTATATTGATATGACTTAAACTAAACTGTTTGTTCAACTCAATCTGACTACTTTCACCTATTTATTGCATTAAAGTTACATAAATTGGGCTATCTGTGATATTAAAGTCAAGTGTACTCCAATAGTTGTGAAGCTGATTCCACTTATATTAACTTATCTGTTATATTGATGTGACTTAAACTAAACTGTCTGTTCAATTCAATCTGACTACTTTGACCTATTTATTGCATTGAAGTTACATAAATCGAACTATCTGTGATATTAAAGTCATCTGTACTCCCATATTTGTGAAGCTGATTCCACTTATATTAACTTATCTGTTATATTGATGTGACTTAAACTAAACTGTCTGTTCAACTCAATCTGACTACTTTGACCTATTTATTGCATTAAAGTTACATAAATCGAACTATCTGTGATATTAAAGCCAATCGTACTCTTATATGTGTGAAACTGATGTCACTTACATTAACCTAATTGTTATATTGATGTGACTTAAACTAGACTGTCTGTCCAACTCAATCTAAATATTTTGACCTATTTATTGCATTGAAGTTACATAAATTGAGCTATCTGTGATATTAAAGTCAATTGTACTCCAATAGTTGTGACGCTGATTCCACTTATATTAACTTATCTGTTATATTGATGTGACTTAAACTGAACTGTCTGTTCAACTCAATCTGACTACTTTGGCCTATTTATTGCATTATAGTTGCATAAATTGAGCTATCTGTGATATTAAAGTCAACTGTACTCCAATAGTTGTGAAGCTGATTCCACTTATATTAACTTATCTGTTATATTGATGTGACTTAAACTAAACTGTCTGTTGAACTCAATCTGACTACTTTGATTTATTTATTGCATTAAAGTTACATAAATTGAGCTATCTGTGATATTAAAGTCAAGTGTACTCCAATAGTTGTGAAACTGATTCCACTTATATTAACTTATCTGTTATATTGATGTGACTTAAACTAAACTGTCTGTTCAACTCAATCTGACTACTTTGACCTATTTATTGCTTTAAATTTACATAAATTGAGCTATCTGTGATATTAAAGTCAAGTGTACTCCAATAGTTGTGAAGCTGATTCCACTTATATTAACTTATCTGTTATGTTGATGTGATTTAAACTAAACTGTCTGTTCAACTCAATCTGACTACTTTGACCTATTTATTGCATTAAAGGTACAAAAATCGAACTATCTGTGATATTAAAGTCAATTGTACTCCCATATTTGTGAAGCTCATTCCACTTATATTAACTTATCTGTTATATTGACTTCACTTAAACTAAACTGTCTGTTCAACTCAATCTGACTACTTTGACCTATTTATTGCATTGAAGTTACATAAATCGAACTAACTATGATATTAAAGTCAATTGTACTCCAATATTTGTGAAGCTGATTCCACTGATATTTACTTATCTATTATATCGATGTCACTTAAACTAAACTGTCTGTTCAACTCAATCTGACTACTTTGACCTACTTATTGCATTAAAGTTACATAAATTGAGTTATCTGTGATATTAAAGTCAATTGTACTCCAATAGTTGTGAAGCTGATTGCATTTATATTAACTTATCTGTTATATTGATATGACTTAAACTAAACTGTCTGTTCAACTCAATCTAAATATTTTGACCTATTTATTGCATTGAAGTTACATAAATTGAGCTATCTGTGATATTAAAGTCAATTGTACTCCAATAGTTGTGAAGCTGATTCCACTTATATTAACTTATCTGTTATATTGACTTGACTTAAACTAAACTGTCTGTTCAATTCAATCTGACTACTTTGACCTATTTATTGCATTGGAGTTACATAAATCGAACTATCTGTGATATTAAAGTCATTTGTACTCCAATATTTGTGAAGCTGATTCCACTTATATTAACTTATCTGTTATATTGATGTGACTTAAATTAAACTGTCTGTTCAACTCAATCTGACTACTTTGACCTATTTATTGCATTAAAGTTACATAAATCGAACTATCTGTGATATTAAAGCCAATCGTACTCTTATATGTGTGAAACTGATGTCACTTACATTAACCTATCTGTTATATTGATGTGACTTAAACTAAATTGTCTGTTCAACTCAATCTAAATATTTTGACCTATTTATTGCATTGAAGTTACATAAATTGAGCTATCTGTGATATTAAAGTCAATTGTACTCCAATAGTTGTGAAGCTGATTCCACTTATATTAACTTATCTGTTATATTGACTTGACTTAAACTAAACTGTCTGTTCAATTCAATCTGACTACTTTGACCTATTTATTGCATTGGAGTTACATAAATCGAACTATCTGTGATATTAAAGTCATTTGTACTCCAATATTTGTGAAGCTGATTCCACTTATATTAACTTATCTGTTATATTGATGTGACTTAAACTAAACTGTCTGTTCAACTCAATCTGACTACTTTGACCTATTTATTGCATTAAAGTTTCATAAATTGAGCTGTCTGTGATATTAAAGTCAAGTGTACTCCAATAGTTGTGAAGCTGATTCCACTTATATTAACTTATCTGTTATATTGACTTGACTTAAACTAAACTGTCTGTTCAATTCAATCTGACTACTTTGACCTATTTATTGCATTAAAGTTACATAAATCGAACTATCTGTGATATTAAAGCCAATCGTACTCTTATATGTGTGAAACTTATGTCACTTACATTAACCTATATGTTATATTGATATGACTTAAACTAAACTGTTTGTTCAACTCAATCTGACTACTTTCACCTATTTATTGCATTAAAGTTACATAAATTGGGCTATCTGTGATATTAAAGTCAAGTGTACTCCAATAGTTGTGAAGCTGATTCCACTTATATTAACTTATCTGTTATATTGATGTGACTTAAACTAAACTGTCTGTTCAATTCAATCTGACTACTTTGACCTATTTATTGCATTGAAGGTACATAAATCGAGCTATCTGTGATATTAAAGTCATCTGTACTCCCATATTTGTGAAGCTGATTCCACTTATATTAACTTATCTGTTATATTGATGTGACTTAAACTAAACTGTCTGTTCAACTCAATCTGACTACTTTGACCTATTTATTGCATTAAAGTTACATAAATCGAACTATCTGTGATATTAAAGCCAATCGTACTCTTATATGTGTGAAACTGATGTCACTTACATTAACCTAATTGTTATATTGATGTGACTTAAACTAGACTGTCTGTCCAACTCAATCTAAATATTTTGACCTATTTATTGCATTGAAGTTACATAAATTGAGCTATCTGTGATATTAAAGTCAATTGTACTCCAATAGTTGTGAAGCTGATTCCACTTATATTAACTTATCTGTTATATTGATGTGACTTAAACTGAACTGTCTGTTCAACTCAATCTGACTACTTTGGCCTATTTATTGCATTATAGTTGCATAAATTGAGCTATCTGTGATATTAAAGTCAACTGTACTCCAATAGTTGTGAAGCTGATTCCACTTATATTAACTTATCTGTTATATTGATGTGACTTAAACTAAACTGTCTGTTGAACTCAATCTGACTACTTTGATTTATTTATTGCATTAAAGTTACATAAATTGAGCTATCTGTGATATTAAAGTCAAGTGTACTCCAATAGTTGTGAAACTGATTCCACTTATATTAACTTATCTGTTATATTGATGTGACTTAAACTAAACTGTCTGTTCAACTCAATCTGACTACTTTGACCTATTTATTGCTTTAAATTTACATAAATTGAGCTATCTGTGATATTAAAGTCAAGTGTACTCCAATAGTTGTGAAGCTGATTCCACTTATATTAACTTATCTGTTATGTTGATGTGATTTAAACTAAACTGTCTGTTCAACTCAATCTGACTACTTTGACCTATTTATTGCATTAAAGGTACAAAAATCGAACTATCTGTGATATTAAAGTCAATTGTACTCCCATATTTGTGAAGCTCATTCCACTTATATTAACTTATCTGTTATATTGACTTCACTTAAACTAAACTGTCTGTTCAACTCAATCTGACTACTTTGACCTATTTATTGCATTGAAGTTACATAAATCGAACTAACTATGATATTAAAGTCAATTGTACTCCAATATTTGTGAAGCTGATTCCACTGATATTTACTTATCTATTATATCGATGTCACTTAAACTAAACTGTCTGTTCAACTCAATCTGACTACTTTGACCTACTTATTGCATTAAAGTTACATAAATTGAGTTATCTGTGATATTAAAGTCAATTGTACTCCAATAGTTGTGAAGCTGATTGCATTTATATTAACTTATATGTTATATTGATATGACTTAAACTAAACTGTCTGTTCAACTCAATCTAAATATTTTGACCTATTTATTGCATTGAAGTTACATAAATTGAGCTATCTGTGATATTAAAGTCAATTGTACTCCAATAGTTGTGAAGCTGATTCCACTTATATTAACTTATCTGTTATATTGACTTGACTTAAACTAAACTGTCTGTTCAATTCAATCTGACTACTTTGACCTATTTATTGCATTGGAGTTACATAAATCGAACTATCTGTGATATTAAAGTCATTTGTACTCCAATATTTGTGAAGCTGATTCCACTTATATTAACTTATCTGTTATATTGATGTGACTTAAATTAAACTGTCTGTTCAACTCAATCTGACTACTTTGACCTATTTATTGCATTAAAGTTACATAAATCGAACTATCTGTGATATTAAAGCCAATCGTACTCTTATATGTGTGAAACTGATGTCACTTACATTAACCTATCTGTTATATTGATGTGACTTAAACTAAATTGTCTGTTCAACTCAATCTAAATATTTTGACCTATTTATTGCATTGAAGTTACATAAATTGAGCTATCTGTGAGATTAAAGTCAATTGTACTCCAATAGTTGTGAAGCTGATTCCACTTATATTAACTTATCTGTTATATTGACTTGACTTAAACTAAACTGTCTGTTCAATTCAATCTGACTACTTTGACCTATTTATTGCATTGAAGTTACATAAATCGAACTATTTGTGATATTAAAGTCATTTGTACTCCAATATTTGTGAAGCTGATTCCACTTATATTAACTTATCTGTTATATTGATGTGACTTAAACTAAACTGTCTGTTCAACTCAATCTGACTACTTTGACCTATTTATTGCATTAAAGTTTCATAAATTGAGCTGTCTGTGATATTAAAGTCAAGTGTACTCCAATAGTTGTGAAGCTGATTCCACTTATATTAACTTATCTGTTATATTGACTTGACTTAAACTAAACTGTCTGTTCAACTCAATCTGACTACTTTGACCTATTTATTGCATTAAAGTTACATAAATCGAACTATCTGTGATATTAAAGCCAATCGTACTCTTATATGTGTGAAACTTATGTCACTTACATTAACCTATATGTTATATTGATATGACTTAAACTAAACTGTTTGTTCAACTCAATCTGACTACTTTCACCTATTTATTGCATTAAAGTTACATAAATTGGGCTATCTGTGATATTAAAGTCAAGTGTACTCCAATAGTTGTGAAGCTGATTCCACTTATATTAACTTATCTGTTATATTGATGTGACTTAAACTAAACTGTCTGTTCAATTCAATCTGACTACTTTGACCTATTTATTGCATTGAAGTTACATAAATCGAACTATCTGTGATATTAAAGTCATCTGTACTCCCATATTTGTGAAGCTGATTCCACTTATATTAACTTATCTGTTATATTGATGTGACTTAAACTAAACTGTCTGTTCAACTCAATCTGACTACTTTGACCTATTTATTGCATTAAAGTTACATAAATCGAACTATCTGTGATATTAAAGCCAATCGTACTCTTATATGTGTGAAACTGATGTCACTTACATTAACCTAATTGTTATATTGATGTGACTTAAACTAGACTGTCTGTCCAACTCAATCTAAATATTTTGACCTATTTATTGCATTGAAGTTACATAAATTGAGCTATCTGTGATATTAAAGTCAATTGTACTCCAATAGTTGTGACGCTGATTCCACTTATATTAACTTATCTGTTATATTGATGTGACTTAAACTGAACTGTCTGTTCAACTCAATCTGACTACTTTGGCCTATTTATTGCATTATAGTTGCATAAATTGAGCTATCTGTGATATTAAAGTCAACTGTACTGCAATAGTTGTGAAGCTGATTCCACTTATATTAACTTATCTGTTATATTGATGTGACTTAAACTAAACTGTCTGTTGAACTCAATCTGACTACTTTGATTTATTTATTGCATTAAAGTTACATAAATTTAGCTATCTGTGATATTAAAGTCAAGTGTACTCCAATAGTTGTGAAACTGATTCCACTTATATTAACTTATCTGTTATATTGATGTGACTTAAACTAAACTGTCTGTTCAACTCAATCTGACTACTTTGACCTATTTATTGCTTTAAATTTACATAAATTGAGCTATCTGTGATATTAAAGTCAAGTGTACTCCAATAGTTGTGAAGCTGATTCCACTTATATTAACTTATCTGTTATGTTGATGTGATTTAAACTAAACTGTCTGTTCAACTCAATCTGACTACTTTGACCTATTTATTGCATTAAAGGTACAAAAATCGAACTATCTGTGATATTAAAGTCAATTGTACTCCCATATTTGTGAAGCTCATTCCACTTATATTAACTTATCTGTTATATTGACTTCACTTAAACTAAACTGTCTGTTCAACTCAATCTGACTACTTTGACCTATTTATTGCATTGAAGTTACATAAATCGAACTAACTATGATATTAAAGTCAATTGTACTCCAATATTTGTGAAGCTGATTCCACTGATATTTACTTATCTATTATATCGATGTCACTTAAACTAAACTGTCTGTTCAACTCAATCTGACTACTTTGACCTACTTATTGCATTAAAGTTACATAAATTGAGTTATCTGTGATATTAAAGTCAATTGTACTCCAATAGTTGTGAAGCTGATTGCATTTATATTAACTTATCTGTTATATTGATATGACTTAAACTAAACTGTCTGTTCAATTCAATCTGACTACTTTGACCTATTTATTGCATTGGAGTTACATAAATCGAACTATCTGTGATATTAAAGTCATTTGTACTCCAATATTTGTGAAGCTGATTCCACTTATATTAACTTATCTGTTATATTGATGTGACTTAAATTAAACTGTCTGTTCAACTCAATCTGACTACTTTGACCTATTTATTGCATTAAAGTTACATAAATCGAACTATCTGTGATATTAAAGCCAATCGTACTTTTATATGTGTGAAACTGATGTCACTTACATTAACCTATCTGTTATATTGATGTGACTTAAACTAAATTGTCTGTTCAACTCAATCTGACTACTTTGACCTATTTATTGCATTGAAGTTACATAAATCGAACTAACTATGATATTAAAGTCAATTGTACTCCAATATTTGTGAAGCTGATTCCACTGATATTTACTTATCTATTATATCGATGTCACTTAAACTAAACTGTCTGTTCAACTCAATCTGACTACTTTGACCTACTTATTGCATTAAAGTTACATAAATTGAGTTATCTGTGATATTAAAGTCAATTGTACTCCAATAGTTGTGAAGCTGATTGCATTTATATTAACTTATCTGTTATATTGATATGACTTAAACTAAACTGTCTGTTCAACTCAATCTAAATATTTTGACCTATTTATTGCATTGAAGTTACATAAATTGAGCTATCTGTGATATTAAAGTCAATTGTACTCCAATAGTTGTGAAGCTGATTCCACTTATATTAACTTATCTGTTATATTGACTTGACTTAAACTAAACTGTCTGTTCAATTCAATCTGACTACTTTGACCTATTTATTGCATTGGAGTTACATAAATCGAACTATCTGTGATATTAAAGTCATTTGTACTCCAATATTTGTGAAGCTGATTCCACTTATATTAACTTATCTGTTATATTGATGTGACTTAAATTAAACTGTCTGTTCAACTCAATCTGACTACTTTGACCTATTTATTGCATTAAAGTTACATAAATCGAACTATCTCTGATATTAAAGCCAATCGTACTCTTATATGTGTGAAACTGATGTCACTTACATTAACCTATCTGTTATATTGATGTGACTTAAACTAAATTGTCTGTTCAACTCAATCTAAATATTTTGACCTATTTATTGCATTGAAGTTACATAAATTGAGCTATCTGTGAGATTAAAGTCAATTGTACTCCAATAGTTGTGAAGCTGATTCCACTTATATTAACTTATCTGTTATATTGACTTGACTTAAACTAAACTGTCTGTTCAATTCAATCTGACTACTTTGACCTATTTATTGCATTGAAGTTACATAAATCGAACTATTTGTGATATTAAAGTCATTTGTACTCCAATATTTGTGAAGCTGATTCCACTTATATTAACTTATCTGTTATATTGATGTGACTTAAACTAAACTGTCTGTTCAACTCAATCTGACTACTTTGACCTATTTATTGCATTAAAGTTTCATAAATTGAGCTGTCTGTGATATTAAAGTCAAGTGTACTCCAATAGTTGTGAAGCTGATTCCACTTATATTAACTTATCTGTTATATTGACTTGACTTAAACTAAACTGTCTGTTCAACTCAATCTGACTACTTTGACCTATTTATTGCATTAAAGTTACATAAATCGAACTATCTGTGATATTAAAGCCAATCGTACTCTTATATGTGTGAAACTTATGTCACTTACATTAACCTATATGTTATATTGATATGACTTAAACTAAACTGTTTGTTCAACTCAATCTGACTACTTTCACCTATTTATTGCATTAAAGTTACATAAATTGGGCTATCTGTGATATTAAAGTCAAGTGTACTCCAATAGTTGTGAAGCTGATTCCACTTATATTAACTTATCTGTTATATTGATGTGACTTAAACTAAACTGTCTGTTCAATTCAATCTGACTACTTTGACCTATTTATTGCATTGAAGTTACATAAATCGAACTATCTGTGATATTAAAGTCATCTGTACTCCCATATTTGTGAAGCTGATTCCACTTATATTAACTTATCTGTTATATTGATGTGACTTAAACTAAACTGTCTGTTCAACTCAATCTGACTACTTTGACCTATTTATTGCATTAAAGTTACATAAATCGAACTATCTGTGATATTAAAGCCAATCGTACTCTTATATGTGTGAAACTGATGTCACTTACATTAACCTAATTGTTATATTGATGTGACTTAAACTAGACTGTCTGTCCAACTCAATCTAAATATTTTGACCTATTTATTGCATTGAAGTTACATAAATTGAGCTATCTGTGATATTAAAGTCAATTGTACTCCAATAGTTGTGACGCTGATTCCACTTATATTAACTTATCTGTTATATTGATGTGACTTAAACTGAACTGTCTGTTCAACTCAATCTGACTACTTTGGCCTATTTATTGCATTATAGTTGCATAAATTGAGCTATCTGTGATATTAAAGTCAACTGTACTGCAATAGTTGTGAAGCTGATTCCACTTATATTAACTTATCTGTTATATTGATGTGACTTAAACTAAACTGTCTGTTGAACTCAATCTGACTACTTTGATTTATTTATTGCATTAAAGTTACATAAATTTAGCTATCTGTGATATTAAAGTCAAGTGTACTCCAATAGTTGTGAAACTGATTCCACTTATATTAACTTATCTGTTATATTGATGTGACTTAAACTAAACTGTCTGTTCAACTCAATCTGACTACTTTGACCTATTTATTGCTTTAAATTTACATAAATTGAGCTATCTGTGATATTAAAGTCAAGTGTACTCCAATAGTTGTGAAGCTGATTCCACTTATATTAACTTATCTGTTATGTTGATGTGATTTAAACTAAACTGTCTGTTCAACTCAATCTGACTACTTTGACCTATTTATTGCATTAAAGGTACAAAAATCGAACTATCTGTGATATTAAAGTCAATTGTACTCCCATATTTGTGAAGCTCATTCCACTTATATTAACTTATCTGTTATATTGACTTCACTTAAACTAAACTGTCTGTTCAACTCAATCTGACTACTTTGACCTATTTATTGCATTGAAGTTACATAAATCGAACTAACTATGATATTAAAGTCAATTGTACTCCAATATTTGTGAAGCTGATTCCACTGATATTTACTTATCTATTATATCGATGTCACTTAAACTAAACTGTCTGTTCAACTCAATCTGACTACTTTGACCTACTTATTGCATTAAAGTTACATAAATTGAGTTATCTGTGATATTAAAGTCAATTGTACTCCAATAGTTGTGAAGCTGATTGCATTTATATTAACTTATCTGTTATATTGATATGACTTAAACTAAACTGTCTGTTCAATTCAATCTGACTACTTTGACCTATTTATTGCATTGGAGTTACATAAATCGAACTATCTGTGATATTAAAGTCATTTGTACTCCAATATTTGTGAAGCTGATTCCACTTATATTAACTTATCTGTTATATTGATGTGACTTAAATTAAACTGTCTGTTCAACTCAATCTGACTACTTTGACCTATTTATTGCATTAAAGTTACATAAATCGAACTATCTGTGATATTAAAGCCAATCGTACTTTTATATGTGTGAAACTGATGTCACTTACATTAACCTATCTGTTATATTGATGTGACTTAAACTAAATTGTCTGTTCAACTCAATCTGACTACTTTGACCTATTTATTGCATTGAAGTTACATAAATCGAACTAACTATGATATTAAAGTCAATTGTACTCCAATATTTGTGAAGCTGATTCCACTGATATTTACTTATCTATTATATCGATGTCACTTAAACTAAACTGTCTGTTCAACTCAATCTGACTACTTTGACCTACTTATTGCATTAAAGTTACATAAATTGAGTTATCTGTGATATTAAAGTCAATTGTACTCCAATAGTTGTGAAGCTGATTGCATTTATATTAACTTATCTGTTATATTGATATGACTTAAACTAAACTGTCTGTTCAACTCAATCTAAATATTTTGACCTATTTATTGCATTGAAGTTACATAAATTGAGCTATCTGTGATATTAAAGTCAATTGTACTCCAATAGTTGTGAAGCTGATTCCACTTATATTAACTTATCTGTTATATTGACTTGACTTAAACTAAACTGTCTGTTCAATTCAATCTGACTACTTTGACCTATTTATTGCATTGGAGTTACATAAATCGAACTATCTGTGATATTAAAGTCATTTGTACTCCAATATTTGTGAAGCTGATTCCACTTATATTAACTTATCTGTTATATTGATGTGACTTAAATTAAACTGTCTGTTCAACTCAATCTGACTACTTTGACCTATTTATTGCATTAAAGTTACATAAATCGAACTATCTCTGATATTAAAGCCAATCGTACTCTTATATGTGTGAAACTGATGTCACTTACATTAACCTATCTGTTATATTGATGTGACTTAAACTAAATTGTCTGTTCAACTCAATCTAAATATTTTGACCTATTTATTGCATTGAAGTTACATAAATTGAGCTATCTGTGAGATTAAAGTCAATTGTACTCCAATAGTTGTGAAGCTGATTCCACTTATATTAACTTATCTGTTATATTGACTTGACTTAAACTAAACTGTCTGTTCAATTCAATCTGACTACTTTGACCTATTTATTGCATTGAAGTTACATAAATCGAACTATCTGTGATATTAAAGTCATTTGTACTCCAATATTTGTGAAGCTGATTCCACTTATATTAACTTATCTGTTATATTGATGTGACTTAAACTAAACTGTCTGTTCAACTCAATCTGACTACTTTGACCTATTTATTGCATTAAAGTTTCATAAATTGAGCTGTCTGTGATATTAAAGTCAAGTGTACTCCAATAGTTGTGAAGCTGATTCCACTTATATTAACTTATCTGTTATATTGACTTGACTTAAACTAAACTGTCTGTTCAACTCAATCTGACTACTTTGACCTATTTATTGCATTAAAGTTACATAAATCGAACTATCTGTGATATTAAAGCCAATCGTACTCTTATATGTGTGAAACTTATGTCACTTACATTAACCTATATGTTATATTGATATGACTTAAACTAAACTGTTTGTTCAACTCAATCTGACTACTTTCACCTATTTATTGCATTAAAGTTACATAAATTGGGCTATCTGTGATATTAAAGTCAAGTGTACTCCAATAGTTGTGAAGCTGATTCCACTTATATTAACTTATCTGTTATATTGACTTGACTTAAACTAAACTGTCTGTTCAACTCAATCTGACTACTTTGACCTATTTATTGCATTAAAGTTACATAAATCGAACTATCTGTGATATTAAAGCCAATCGTACTCTTATATGTGTGAAACTTATGTCACTTACATTAACCTATATGTTATATTGATATGACTTAAACTAAACTGTTTGTTCAACTCAATCTGACTACTTTCACCTATTTATTGCATTAAAGTTACATAAATTGGGCTATCTGTGATATTAAAGTCAAGTGTACTCCAATAGTTGTGAAGCTGATTCCACTTATATTAACTTATCTGTTATATTGATATGACTTAAACTAAACTGTCTGTTCAATTCAATCTGACTACTTTGACCTATTTATTGCATTGGAGTTACATAAATCGAACTATCTGTGATATTAAAGTCATTTGTACTCCAATATTTGTGAAGCTGATTCCACTTATATTAACTTATCTGTTATATTGATGTGACTTAAATTAAACTGTCTGTTCAACTCAATCTGACTACTTTGACCTATTTATTGCATTAAAGTTACATAAATCGAACTATCTGTGATATTAAAGCCAATCGTACTTTTATATGTGTGAAACTGATGTCACTTACATTAACCTATCTGTTATATTGATGTGACTTAAACTAAATTGTCTGTTCAACTCAATCTGACTACTTTGACCTATTTATTGCATTGAAGTTACATAAATCGAACTAACTATGATATTAAAGTCAATTGTACTCCAATATTTGTGAAGCTGATTCCACTGATATTTACTTATCTATTATATCGATGTCACTTAAACTAAACTGTCTGTTCAACTCAATCTGACTACTTTGACCTACTTATTGCATTAAAGTTACATAAATTGAGTTATCTGTGATATTAAAGTCAATTGTACTCCAATAGTTGTGAAGCTGATTGCATTTATATTAACTTATCTGTTATATTGATATGACTTAAACTAAACTGTCCGTTCAACTCAATCTAAATATTTTGACCTATTTATTGCATTGAAGTTACATAAATTGAGCTATCTGTGATATTAAAGTCAATTGTACTCCAATAGTTGTGAAGCTGATTCCACTTATATTAACTTATCTGTTATATTGACTTGACTTAAACTAAACTGTCTGTTCAATTCAATCTGACTACTTTGACCTATTTATTGCATTGGAGTTACATAAATCGAACTATCTGTGATATTAAAGTCATTTGTACTCCAATATTTGTGAAGCTGATTCCACTTATATTAACTTATCTGTTATATTGATGTGACTTAAATTAAACTGTCTGTTCAACTCAATCTGACTACTTTGACCTATTTATTGCATTAAAGTTACATAAATCGAACTATCTGTGATATTAAAGCCAATCGTACTCTTATATGTGTGAAACTGATGTCACTTACATTAACCTATCTGTTATATTGATGTGACTTAAACTAAATTGTCTGTTCAACTCAATCTAAATATTTTGACCTATTTATTGCATTGAAGTTACATAAATTGAGCTATCTGTGAGATTAAAGTCAATTGTACTCCAATAGTTGTGAAGCTGATTCCACTTATATTAACTTATCTGTTATATTGACTTGACTTAAACTAAACTGTCTGTTCAATTCAATCTGACTACTTTGACCTATTTATTGCATTGAAGTTACATAAATCGAACTATCTGTGATATTAAAGTCATTTGTACTCCAATATTTGTGAAGCTGATTCCACTTATATTAACTTATCTGTTATATTGATGTGACTTAAACTAAACTGTCTGTTCAACTCAATCTGACTACTTTGACCTATTTATTGCATTAAAGTTTCATAAATTGAGCTGTCTGTGATATTAAAGTCAAGTGTACTCCAATAGTTGTGAAGCTGATTCCACTTATATTAACTTATCTGTTATATTGACTTGACTTAAACTAAACTGTCTGTTCAACTCAATCTGACTACTTTGACCTATTTATTGCATTAAAGTTACATAAATCGAACTATCTGTGATATTAAAGCCAATCGTACTCTTATATGTGTGAAACTTATGTCACTTACATTAACCTATATGTTATATTGATATGACTTAAACTAAACTGTTTGTTCAACTCAATCTGACTACTTTCACCTATTTATTGCATTAAAGTTACATAAATTGGGCTATCTGTGATATTAAAGTCAAGTGTACTCCAATAGTTGTGAAGCTGATTCCACTTATATTAACTTATCTGTTATATTGATGTGACTTAAACTAAACTGTCTGTTCAATTCAATCTGACTACTTTGACCTATTTATTGCATTGAAGTTACATAAATCGAACTATCTGTGATATTAAAGTCATCTGTACTCCCATATTTGTGAAGCTGATTCCACTTATATTAACTTATCTGTTATATTGATGTGACTTAAACTAAACTGTCTGTTCAACTCAATCTGACTACTTTGACCTATTTATTGCATTAAAGTTACATAAATCGAACTATCTGTGATATTAAAGCCAATCGTACTCTTATATGTGTGAAACTGATGTCACTTACATTAACCTAATTGTTATATTGATGTGACTTAAACTAGACTGTCTGTCCAACTCAATCTAAATATTTTGACCTATTTATTGCATTGAAGTTACATAAATTGAGCTATCTGTGATATTAAAGTCAATTGTACTCCAATAGTTGTGACGCTGATTCCACTTATATTAACTTATCTGTTATATTGATGTGACTTAAACTGAACTGTCTGTTCAACTCAATCTGACTACTTTGGCCTATTTATTGCATTATAGTTGCATAAATTGAGCTATCTGTGATATTAAAGTCAACTGTACTGCAATAGTTGTGAAGCTGATTCCACTTATATTAACTTATCTGTTATATTGATGTGACTTAAACTAAACTGTCTGTTGAACTCAATCTGACTACTTTGATTTATTTATTGCATTAAAGTTACATAAATTGAGCTATCTGTGATATTAAAGTCAAGTGTACTCCAATAGTTGTGAAACTGATTCCACTTATATTAACTTATCTGTTATATTGATGTGACTTAAACTAAACTGTCTGTTCAACTCAATCTGACTACTTTGACCTATTTATTGCTTTAAATTTACATAAATTGAGCTATCTGTGATATTAAAGTCAAGTGTACTCCAATAGTTGTGAAGCTGATTCCACTTATATTAACTTATCTGTTATGTTGATGTGATTTAAACTAAACTGTCTGTTCAACTCAATCTGACTACTTTGACCTATTTATTGCATTAAAGGTACAAAAATCGAACTATCTGTGATATTAAAGTCAATTGTACTCCCATATTTGTGAAGCTCATTCCACTTATATTAACTTATATGTTATATTGACTTCACTTAAACTAAACTGTCTGTTCAACTCAATCTGACTACTTTGACCTATTTATTGCATTGAAGTTACATAAATCGAACTAACTATGATATTAAAGTCAATTGTACTCCAATATTTGTGAAGCTGATTCCACTGATATTTACTTATCTATTATATCGATGTCACTTAAACTAAACTGTCTGTTCAACTCAATCTGACTACTTTGACCTACTTATTGCATTAAAGTTACATAAATTGAGTTATCTGTGATATTAAAGTCAATTGTACTCCAATAGTTGTGAAGCTGATTGCATTTATATTAACTTATCTGTTATATTGATATGACTTAAACTAAACTGTCTGTTCAACTCAATCTAAATATTTTGACCTATTTATTGCATTGAAGTTACATAAATTGAGCTATCTGTGATATTAAAGTCAATTGTACTCCAATAGTTGTGAAGCTGATTCCACTTATATTAACTTATCTGTTATATTGACTTGACTTAAACTAAACTGTCTGTTCAATTCAATCTGACTACTTTGACCTATTTATTGCATTGGAGTTACATAAATCGAACTATCTGTGATATTAAAGTCATTTGTACTCCAATATTTGTGAAGCTGATTCCACTTATATTAACTTATCTGTTATATTGATGTGACTTAAATTAAACTGTCTGTTCAACTCAATCTGACTACTTTGACCTATTTATTGCATTAAAGTTACATAAATCGAACTATCTGTGATATTAAAGCCAATCGTACTCTTATATGTGTGAAACTGATGTCACTTACATTAACCTATCTGTTATATTGATGTGACTTAAACTAAATTGTCTGTTCAACTCAATCTAAATATTTTGACCTATTTATTGCATTGAAGTTACATAAATTGAGCTATCTGTGAGATTAAAGTCAATTGTACTCCAATAGTTGTGAAGCTGATTCCACTTATATTAACTTATCTGTTATATTGACTTGACTTAAACTAAACTGTCTGTTCAATTCAATCTGACTACTTTGACCTATTTATTGCATTGAAGTTACATAAATCGAACTATCTGTGATATTAAAGTCATTTGTACTCCAATATTTGTGAAGCTGATTCCACTTATATTAACTTATCTGTTATATTGATGTGACTTAAACTAAACTGTCTGTTCAACTCAATCTGACTACTTTGACCTATTTATTGCATTAAAGTTTCATAAATTGAGCTGTCTGTGATATTAAAGTCAAGTGTACTCCAATAGTTGTGAAGCTGATTCCACTTATATTAACTTATCTGTTATATTGACTTGACTTAAACTAAACTGTCTGTTCAACTCAATCTGACTACTTTGACCTATTTATTGCATTAAAGTTACATAAATCGAACTATCTGTGATATTAAAGCCAATCGTACTCTTATATGTGTGAAACTTATGTCACTTACATTAACCTATATGTTATATTGATATGACTTAAACTAAACTGTTTGTTCAACTCAATCTGACTACTTTCACCTATTTATTGCATTAAAGTTACATAAATTGGGCTATCTGTGATATTAAAGTCAAGTGTACTCCAATAGTTGTGAAGCTGATTCCACTTATATTAACTTATCTGTTATATTGATGTGACTTAAACTAAACTGTCTGTTCAATTCAATCTGACTACTTTGACCTATTTATTGCATTGAAGTTACATAAATCGAACTATCTGTGATATTAAAGTCATCTGTACTCCCATATTTGTGAAGCTGATTCCACTTATATTAACTTATCTGTTATATTGATGTGACTTAAACTAAACTGTCTGTTCAACTCAATCTGACTACTTTGGCCTATTTATTGCATTATAGTTGCATAAATTGAGCTATCTGTGATATTAAAGTCAACTGTACTGCAATAGTTGTGAAGCTGATTCCACTTATATTAACTTATCTGTTATATTGATGTGACTTAAACTAAACTGTCTGTTGAACTCAATCTGACTACTTTGATTTATTTATTGCATTAAAGTTACATAAATTGAGCTATCTGTGATATTAAAGTCAAGTGTACTCCAATAGTTGTGAAACTGATTCCACTTATATTAACTTATCTGTTATATTGATGTGACTTAAACTAAACTGTCTGTTCAACTCAATCTGACTACTTTGACCTATTTATTGCTTTAAATTTACATAAATTGAGCTATCTGTGATATTAAAGTCAAGTGTACTCCAATAGTTGTGAAGCTGATTCCACTTATATTAACTTATCTGTTATGTTGATGTGATTTAAACTAAACTGTCTGTTCAACTCAATCTGACTACTTTGACCTATTTATTGCATTAAAGGTACAAAAATCGAACTATCTGTGATATTAAAGTCAATTGTACTCCCATATTTGTGAAGCTCATTCCACTTATATTAACTTATATGTTATATTGACTTCACTTAAACTAAACTGTCTGTTCAACTCAATCTGACTACTTTGACCTATTTATTGCATTGAAGTTACATAAATCGAACTAACTATGATATTAAAGTCAATTGTACTCCAATATTTGTGAAGCTGATTCCACTGATATTTACTTATCTATTATATCGATGTCACTTAAACTAAACTGTCTGTTCAACTCAATCTGACTACTTTGACCTACTTATTGCATTAAAGTTACATAAATCGAACTATCTGTGATATTAAAGCCAATCGTACTCTTATATGTGTGAAACTGATGTCACTTACATTAACCTATCTGTTATATTGATGTGACTTAAACTAAATTGTCTGTTCAACTCAATCTAAATATTTTGACCTATTTATTGCATTGAAGTTACATAAATTGAGCTATCTGTGAGATTAAAGTCAATTGTACTCCAATAGTTGTGAAGCTGATTCCACTTATATTAACTTATCTGTTATATTGACTTGACTTAAACTAAACTGTCTGTTCAATTCAATCTGACTACTTTGACCTATTTATTGCATTGGAGTTACATAAATCGAACTATCTGTGATATTAAAGTCATTTGTACTCCAATATTTGTGAAGCTGATTCCACTTATATTAACTTATCTGTTATATTGATGTGACTTAAATTAAACTGTCTGTTCAACTCAATCTGACTACTTTGACCTATTTATTGCATTAAAGTTACATAAATCGAACTATCTGTGATATTAAAGCCAATCGTACTCCAATATTTGTGAAGCTGATTCCACTGATATTTACTTATCTATTATATCGATGTCACTTAAACTAAACTGTCTGTTCAACTCAATCTGACTACTTTGACCTACTTATTGCATTAAAGTTACATAAATTGAGTTATCTGTGATATTAAAGTCAATTGTACTCCAATAGTTGTGAAGCTGATTGCATTTATATTAACTTATCTGTTATATTGATATGACTTAAACTAAACTGTCTGTTCAACTCAATCTAAATATTTTGACCTATTTATTGCATTGAAGTTACATAAATTGAGCTATCTGTGATATTAAAGTCAATTGTACTCCAATAGTTGTGAAGCTGATTCCACTTATATTAACTTATCTGTTATATTGACTTGACTTAAACTAAACTGTCTGTTCAATTCAATCTGACTACTTTGACCTATTTATTGCATTGGAGTTACATAAATCGAACTATCTGTGATATTAAAGTCATTTGTACTCGAATATTTGTGAAGCTGATTCCACTTATATTAACTTATCTGTTATATTGATGTGACTTAAATTAAACTGTCTGTTCAACTCAATCTGACTACTTTGACCTATTTATTGCATTAAAGTTTCATAAATTGAGCTGTCTGTGATATTAAAGTCAAGTGTACTCCAATAGTTGTGAAGCTGATTCCACTTATATTAACTTATCTGTTATATTGACTTGACTTAAACTAAACTGTCTGTTCAACTCAATCTGACTACTTTGACCTATTTATTGCATTAAAGTTACATAAATCGAACTATCTGTGATATTAAAGCCAATCGTACTCTTATATGTGTGAAACTTATGTCACTTACATTAACCTATATGTTATATTGATATGACTTAAACTAAACTGTTTGTTCAACTCAATCTGACTACTTTCACCTATTTATTGCATTAAAGTTACATAAATTGGGCTATCTGTGATATTAAAGTCAAGTGTACTCCAATAGTTGTGAAGCTGATTCCACTTATATTAACTTATCTGTTATATTGATGTGACTTAAACTAAACTGTCTGTTCAACTCAATCTGACTACTTTGACCTATTTATTGCATTAAAGTTACATAAATCGAACTATCTGTGATATTAAAGCCAATCGTACTCTTATATGTGTGAAACTGATGTCACTTACATTAACCTAATTGTTATATTGATGTGACTTAAACTAGACTGTCTGTCCAACTCAATCTAAATATTTTGACCTATTTATTGCATTGAAGTTACATAAATTGAGCTATCTGTGATATTAAAGTCAATTGTACTCCAATAGTTGTGACGCTGATTCCACTTATATTAACTTATCTGTTATATTGATGTGACTTAAACTGAACTGTCTGTTCAACTCAATCTGACTACTTTGGCCTATTTATTGCATTATAGTTGCATAAATTGAGCTATCTGTGATATTAAAGTCAACTGTACTGCAATAGTTGTGAAGCTGATTCCACTTATATTAACTTATCTGTTATATTGATGTGACTTAAACTAAACTGTCTGTTCAACTCAATCTGACTACTTTGATTTATTTATTGCATTAAAGTTACATAAATTGAGCTATCTGTGATATTAAAGTCAAGTGTACTCCAATAGTTGTGAAACTGATTCCACTTATATTAACTTATCTGTTATATTGATGTGACTTAAACTAAACTGTCTGTTCAACTCAATCTGATTACTTTGACCTATTTATTGCTTTAAATTTACATAAATTGAGCTATCTGTGATATTAAAGTCAAGTGTACTCCAATAGTTGTGAAGCTGATTCCACTTATATTAACTTATCTGTTATGTTGATGTGATTTAAACTAAACTGTCTGTTCAACTCAATCTGACTACTTTGACCTATTTATTGCATTAAAGGTACAAAAATCGAACTATCTGTGATATTAAAGTCAATTGTACTCCCATATTTGTGAAGCTCATTCCACTTATATTAACTTATCTGTTATATTGACTTCACTTAAACTAAACTGTCTGTTCAACTCAATCTGACTACTTTGACCTATTTATTGCATTGAAGTTACATAAATCGAACTAACTATGATATTAAAGTCAATTGTACTCCAATATTTGTGAAGCTGATTCCACTGATATTTACTTATCTATTATATCGATGTCACTTAAACTAAACTGTCTGTTCAACTCAATCTGACTACTTTGACCTACTTATTGCATTAAAGTTACATAAATTGAGTTATCTGTGATATTAAAGTCAATTGTACTCCAATAGTTGTGAAGCTGATTGCATTTATATTAACTTATCTGTTATATTGATATGACTTAAACTAAACTGTCTGTTCAACTCAATCTAAATATTTTGACCTATTTATTGCATTGAAGTTACATAAATTGAGCTATCTGTGATATTAAAGTCAATTGTACTCCAATAGTTGTGAAGCTGATTCCACTTATATTAACTTATCTGTTATATTGACTTGACTTAAACTAAACTGTCTGTTCAATTCAATCTGACTACTTTGACCTATTTATTGCATTGGAGTTACATAAATCGAACTATCTGTGATATTAAAGTCATTTGTACTCCAATATTTGTGAAGCTGATTCCACTTATATTAACTTATCTGTTATATTGATGTGACTTAAATTAAACTGTCTGTTCAACTCAATCTGACTACTTTGACCTATTTATTGCATTAAAGTTTCATAAATTGAGCTGTCTGTGATATTAAAGTCAAGTGTACTCCAATATTTGTGAAGCTGATTCCACTTATATTAACTTATCTGTTATATTGACTTGACTTAAACTAAACTGTCTGTTCAACTCAATCTGACTACTTTGACCTATTTATTGCATTAAAGTTACATAAATCGAACTATCTGTGATATTAAAGCCAATCGTACTCTTATATGTGTGAAACTTATGTCACTTACATTAACCTATATGTTATATTGATATGACTTAAACTAAACTGTTTGTTCAACTCAATCTGACTACTTTCACCTATTTATTGCATTAAAGTTACATAAATTGGGCTATCTGTGATATTAAAGTCAAGTGTACTCCAATAGTTGTGAAGCTGATTCCACTTATATTAACTTATCTGTTATATTGATGTGACTTAAACTAAACTGTCTGTTCAATTCAATCTGACTACTTTGACCTATTTATTGCATTGAAGTTACATAAATCGAACTATCTGTGATATTAAAGTCATCTGTACTCCCATATTTGTGAAGCTGATTCCACTTATATTAACTTATCTGTTATATTGATGTGACTTAAACTAAACT
Organism: Ostrea denselamellosa; assembly: GCA_024699665.1. Taxonomy (NCBI): domain Eukaryota; kingdom Metazoa; phylum Mollusca; class Bivalvia; order Ostreida; family Ostreidae; genus Ostrea; species Ostrea denselamellosa. The sequence goes on along the minus strand of JAMZEH010000045.1, from coordinate 6,069,814 downwards.
GTCTGTTCAACTCAATCTGACTACTTTGACCTATTTATTGCATTAAAGTTACATAAATCGAACTATCTGTGATATTAAAGCCAATCGTACTCTTATATGTGTGAAACTGATGTCACTTACATTAACCTAATTGTTATATTGATGTGACTTAAACTAGACTGTCTGTCCAACTCAATCTAAATATTTTGACCTATTTATTGCATTGAAGTTACATAAATTGAGCTATCTGTGATATTAAAGTCAATTGTACTCCAATAGTTGTGACGCTGATTCCACTTATATTAACTTATCTGTTATATTGATGTGACTTAAACTGAACTGTCTGTTCAACTCAATCTGACTACTTTGGCCTATTTATTGCATTATAGTTGCATAAATTGAGCTATCTGTGATATTAAAGTCAACTGTACTCCAATAGTTGTGAAGCTGATTCCACTTATATTAACTTATCTGTTATATTGATGTGACTTAAACTAAACTGTCTGTTGAACTCAATCTGACTACTTTGATTTATTTATTGCATTAAAGTTACATAAATTGAGCTATCTGTGTTATTAAAGTCAAGTGTACTCCAATAGTTGTGAAACTGATTCCACTTATATTAACTTATCTGTTATATTGATGTGACTTAAACTAAACTGTCTGTTCAACTCAATCTGACTACTTTGACCTATTTATTGCTTTAAATTTACATAAATTGAGCTATCTGTGATATTAAAGTCAAGTGTACTCCAATAGTTGTGAAGCTGATTCCACTTATATTAACTTATCTGTTATGTTGATGTGATTTAAACTAAACTGTCTGTTCAACTCAATCTGACTACTTTGACCTATTTATTGCATTAAAGGTACAAAAATTGAGCTATCTGTGATATTAAAGTCAAGTGTACTCCAATAGTTGTGAAACTGATTCCACTTATATTAACTTATCTGTTATATTGATGTGACTTAAACTAAACTGTCTGTTCAACTCAATCTGACTACTTTGACCTATTTATTGCTTTAAATTTACATAAATTGAGCTATCTGTGATATTAAAGTCAATTGTACTCCCATATTTGTGAAGCTCATTCCACTTATATTAACTTATCTGTTATATTGACTTCACTTAAACTAAACTGTCTGTTCAACTCAATCTGACTACTTTGACCTATTTATTGCATTGAAGTTACATAAATCGAACTAACTATGATATTAAAGTCAATTGTACTCCAATATTTGTGAAGCTGATTCCACTGATATTTACTTATCTATTATATCGATGTCACTTAAACTAAACTGTCTGTTCAACTCAATCTGACTACTTTGACCTACTTATTGCATTAAAGTTACATAAATTGAGTTATCTGTGATATTAAAGTCAATTGTACTCCAATAGTTGTGAAGCTGATTGCATTTATATTAACTTATCTGTTATATTGATATGACTTAAACTAAACTGTCTGTTCAATTCAATCTGACAACTTTGACCTATTTATTGCATTGGAGTTACATAAATCGAACTATCTGTGATATTAAAGTCATTTGTACTCCAATATTTGTGAAGCTGATTCCACTTATATTAACTTATCTGTTATATTGATGTGACTTAAATTAAACTGTCTGTTCAACTCAATCTGACTACTTTGACCTATTTATTGCATTAAAGTTACATAAATCGAACTATCTGTGATATTAAAGCCAATCGTACTCTTATATGTGTGAAACTGATGTCACTTACATTAACCTATCTGTTATATTGATGTGACTTAAACTAAATTGTCTGTTCAACTCAATCTAAGTATTTTGACCTATTTATTGCATTGAAGTTACATAAATTGAGCTATCTGTGAGATTAAAGTCAATTGTACTCCAATAGTTGTGAAGCTGATTCCACTTATATTAACTTATCTGTTATATTGATGTGACTTAAACTAAACTGTCTGTTCAACTCAATCTGACTACTTTGACCTATTTATTGCATTAAAGTTTCATAAATTGAGCTGTCTGTGATATTAAAGTCAAGTGTACTCCAATAGTTGTGAAGCTGATTCCACTTATATTAACTTATCTGTTATATTGACTTGACTTAAACTAAACCGTCTGTTCAACTCAATCTGACTACTTTGACCTATTTATTGCATTAAAGTTACATAAATCGAACTATCTGTGATATTAAAGCCAATCGTACTCTTATATGTGTGAAACTTATGTCACTTACATTAACCTATATGTTATATTGATATGACTTAAACTAAACTGTTTGTTCAACTCAATCTGACTACTTTCACCTATTTATTGCATTAAAGTTACATAAATTGGGCTATCTGTGATATTAAAGTCAAGTGTACTCCAATAGTTGTGAAGCTGATTCCACTTATATTAACTTATCTGTTATATTGATGTGACTTAAACTAAACTGTCTGTTCAATTCAATCTGACTACTTTGACCTATTTATTGCATTGAAGTTACATAAATCGAACTATCTGTGATATTAAAGTCATCTGTACTCCCATATTTGTGAAGCTGATTCCACTTATATTAACTTATCTGTTATATTGATGTGACTTAAACTAAACTGTCTGTTCAACTCAATCTGACTACTTTGACCTATTTATTGCATTAAAGTTACATAAATCGAACTATCTGTGATATTAAAGCCAATCGTACTCTTATATGTGTGAAACTGATGTCACTTACATTAACCTAATTGTTATATTGATGTGACTTAAACTAGACTGTCTGTCCAACTCAATCTAAATATTTTGACCTATTTATTGCAGTGAAGTTACATAAATTGAGCTATCTGTGATATTAAAGTCAATTGTACTCCAATAGTTGTGACGCTGATTCCACTTATATTAACTTATCTGTTATATTGATGTGACTTAAACTGAACTGTCTGTTCAACTCAATCTGACTACTTTGGCCTATTTATTGCATTATAGTTGCATAAATTGAGCTATCTGTGATATTAAAGTCAACTGTACTCCAATAGTTGTGAAGCTGATTCCACTTATATTAACTTATCTGTTATATTGATGTGACTTAAACTAAACTGTTTGTTGAACTCAATCTGACTACTTTGATTTATTTATTGCATTAAAGTTACATAAATTGAGCTATCTGTGATATTAAAGTCAAGTGTACTCCAATAGTTGTGAAACTGATTCCACTTATATTAACTTATCTGTTATATTGATGTGACTTAAACTAAACTGTCTGTTCAACTCAATCTGACTACTTTGACCTATTTATTGCTTTAAATTTACATAAATTGAGCTATCTGTGATATTAAAGTCAAGTGTACTCCAATAGTTGTGAAGCTGATTCCACTTATATTAACTTATCTGTTATGTTGATGTGATTTAAACTAAACTGTCTGTTCAACTCAATCTGACTACTTTGACCTATTTATTGCATTAAAGGTACAAAAATCGAACTATCTGTGATATTAAAGTCAATTGTACTCCCATATTTGTGAAGCTCATTCCACTTATATTAACTTATCTGTTATATTGACTTCACTTAAACTAAACTGTCTGTTCAACTCAATCTGACTACTTTGACCTATTTATTGCATTGAAGTTACATAAATCGAACTAACTATGATATTAAAGTCAATTGTACTCCAATATTTGTGAAGCTGATTCCACTGATATTTACTTATCTATTATATCGATGTCACTTAAACTAAACTGTCTGTTCAACTCAATCTGACTACTTTGACCTACTTATTGCATTAAAGTTACATAAATTGAGTTATCTGTGATATTAAAGTCAATTGTACTCCAATAGTTGTGAAGCTGATTGCATTTATATTAACGTATCTGTTATATTGATATGACTTAAACTAAACTGTCTGTTCAATTCAATCTGACTACTTTGACCTATTTATTGCATTGGAGTTACATAAATCGAACTATCTGTGATATTAAAGTCATTTGTACTCCAATATTTGTGAAGCTGATTCCACTTATATTAACTTATCTGTTATATTGATGTGACTTAAATTAAACTGTCTGTTCAACTCAATCTGACTACTTTGACCTATTTATTGCATTAAAGTTACATAAATCGAACTATCTGTGATATTAAAGCCAATCGTACTCTTATATGTGTGAAACTGATGTCACTTACATTAACCTATATGTTATATTGATATGACTTAAACTAAACTGTTTGTTCAACTCAATCTGACTACTTTCACCTATTTATTGCATTAAAGTTACATAAATTGAGCTGTCTGTGATATTAAAGTCAAGTGTACTCCAATAGTTGTGAAGCTGATTCCACTTATATTAACTTATCTGTTATATTGATGTGACTTAAACTAAACTGTCTGTTCAATTCAATCTGACTACTTTGACCTATTTATTGCATTGAAGTTACATAAATCGAACTATCTGTGATATTAAAGTCATCTGTACTCCCATATTTGTGAAGCTGATTCCACTTATATTAACTTATCTGTTATATTGATGTGACTTAAACTAGACTGTCTGTCCAACTCAATCTAAATATTTTGACCTATTTATTGCATTGAAGTTACATAAATTGAGCTATCTGTGATATTAAAGTCAATTGTACTCCAATAGTTGTGACGCTGATTCCACTTATATTAACTTATCTGTTATATTGATGTGACTTAAACTGAACTGTCTGTTCAACTCAATCTGACTACTTTGGCCTATTTATTGCATTATAGTTGCATAAATTGAGCTATCTGTGATATTAAAGTCAACTGTACTCCAATAGTTGTGAAGCTGATTCCACTTATATTAACTTATCTGTTATATTGATGTGACTTAAACTAAACTGTCTGTTGAACTCAATCTGACTACTTTGATTTATTTATTGCATTAAAGTTACATAAATTGAGCTATCTGTGATATTAAAGTCAAGTGTACTCCAATAGTTGTGAAACTGATTCCACTTATATTAACTTATCTGTTATATTGATGTGACTTAAACTAAACTGTCTGTTCAACTCAATCTGACTACTTTGACCTATTTATTGCATTAAAGGTACAAAAATCGAACTATCTGTGATATTAAAGTCAATTGTACTCCAATAGTTGTGAAGCTGATTGCATTTATATTAACCTATCTGTTATATTGATATGACTTAAACTAAACTGTCTGTTCAACTCAATCTAAATATTTTGACCTATTTATTGCATTGAAGTTACATAAATTGAGCTATCTGTGATATTAAAGTCATTTGTACTCCAATATTTGTGAAGCTGATTCCACTTATATTAACTTATCTGTTATATTGATGTGACTTAAACTAAACTGTCTGTTCAACTCAATCTGACTACTTTGACCTATTAATTGCATTAAAGTTACATAAATCGAACTATCTGTGATATTAAAGCCAATCGTACTCTTATATGTGTGAAATTGATGTCACTTACATTAACCTATCTGTTATATTGATGTGACTTAAACTAAACTGTCTGTTCAACTCAATCTAAATATTTTGACCTATTTATTGCATTGAAGTTACATAAATTGAGCTATCTGTGATATTAAAGTCAATTGTACTCCAATAGTTTTGAAGCTGATTCCACTTATATTAACTTATCTTTTATATTGACTTGACTTAAACTAAACTGTCTGTTCAATTCAATCTGACAACTTTGACCTATTTATTGCATTGGAGTTACATAAATCGAACTATCTGTGATATTAAAGTCATTTGTACTCCAATATTTGTGAAGCTGATTCCACTTATATTAACTTATCTGTTATATTGATGTGACTTAAACTAAACTGTCTGTTCAACTCAATCTGACTACTTTGACCTATTAATTGCATTAAAGTTACATAAATCGAACTATCTGTGATATTAAAGCCAATCGTACTCTTATATGTGTGAAATTGATGTCACTTACATTAACCTATCTGTTATATTGATGTGACTTAAACTAAACTGTCTGTTCAACTCAATCTAAATATTTTGACCTATTTATTGCATTGAAGTTACATAAATTGAGCTATCTGTGATATTAAAGTCAATTGTACTCCAATAGTTTTGAAGCTGATTCCACTTATATTAACTTATCTGTTATATTGACTTGACTTAAACTAAACTGTCTGTTCAATTCAATCTGACTACTTTGACCTATTTATTGCATTGGAGTTACATAAATCGAACTATCTGTGATATTAAAGCCAATCGTACTCTTATATGTGTGAAACTGATGTCACTTACATTAACTTATCTGTTATATTGATGTGACTTAAACTAAACTGTCTGTTCAACTCAATCTGACTACTTTGACCTCTTTATTGCATTAAAGTTTCATAAATTGAGCTGTCTGTGATATTAAAGTCAAGTGTACTCCAATAGTTGTGAAGCTGATTCCACTTATATTAACTTATCTGTTATATTGACTTGACTTAAACTAAACTGTCTGTTCAACTCAATCTGACTACTTTGACCTATTTATTGCATTAAAGTTACATAAATCGAACTATCTGTGATATTAAAGCCAATCGTACTCTTATATGTGTGAAACTGATGTCACTTACATTAACCTAATTGTTATATTGATGTGACTTAAACTAGACTGTCTGTTCAACTCAATCTAAATATTTTGACCTATTTATTGCATTGAAGTTACATAAATTGAGCTATCTGTGATATTAAAGTCAATTGTACTCCAATAGTTGTGAAGCTGATTCCACTTATATTAACTTATCTGTTATATTGATGTGACTTAAACTGAACTGTCTGTTCAATTCAATCTCTACTACTTTGGCCTATTTATTGCATTAAAGTTGCATAAATTGAGCTATCTGTGATATTAAAGTCAACTGTACTCCAATAGTTGTGAAGCTGATTCCACTTATATTAACTTATCTGTTATATTGATGTGACTTAAACTAAACTGTCTGTTGAACTCAATCTGACTACTTTGATTTATTTATTGCATTAAAGTTACATAAATTGAGCTATCTGTGATATTAAAGTCAAGTGTACTCCAATAGTTGTGAAACTGATTCCACTGATATTGACTTATCTGTTATATTGATGTGACTTAAACTAAACTGTCTGTTCAACTCAATCTGACTACTTTGACCTATTTATTGCTTTAAATTTACATAAATTGAGGTATCTGTGATATTAAAGTCAATTGTACTCCCATATTTGTGAAGCTCATTCCACTTATATTAACTTATCTGTTATATTGACTTCACTTAAACTAAACTGTCTGTTCAACTCAATCTGACTACTTTGACCTATTTATTGCATTGAAGTTACATAAATCGAACTAACTATGATATTAAAGTCAATTGTACTCCAATATTTGTGAAGCTGATTCCACTGATATTTACTTATCTATTATATTGATGTCACTTAAACTAAACTGTCTGTTCAACTCAATCTGACTACTTTGACCTATTTATTGCATTAAAGTTACATAAATTGAGTTATCTGTGATATTAAAGTCAATTGTACTCCAATAGTTGTGAAGCTGATTGCATTTATATTAACTTATCTGTTATATTGATATGACTTAAACTAAACTGTCTGTTCAACTCAATCTGACTACTTTGACCTATTTATTGCATTAAAGTTAAGTTAGATAAATTGGGCTATCTGTGATATTAAAGTCATTTGTACTCCAATAGTTGTGAAGCTGATGTCACTTATATTAACCTATCTGTTATATTGATATGACTTAAACTAAACTGTCTGTTCAACTCAATCTGACTATTTTGACCTATTTATTGCATTAAAGTTACATAAATTGAGCCATCTGTGATATTAAAGTCAAGTGTACTCCAATAGTTGTGAAGCTGATTCCACTTATATTAACTTATCTGTTATATTGACTTGATTTAAACTAAACTGTCTGTTCAACTCAATCTGACTACTTTGACCTATTTATTGCATTAAAGTTACATAAATTGGGCTATCTGTGATATTAAAGCCAATCGTACTCTTATAAATGTGAAACTGATGTCACTTACATTAACCTATCTGTTATATTGATGTGACTTAAACTAAACTGTCTGTTCAACTCAATCTAAATATTTTGACCTATTTATTGCATTGAAGTTACATAAATTGAGCTATCTGTAATATTAAAGTCAATTGTACTCCAATAGTTGTGAAGCTGATTCCACTTATATTAACTTATCTGTTATATTGATGTGACTTAAACTAAACTGTCTGTTCAACTCAATCTGACAACTTTGACCTATTCATTGCATTAAAGTTACATAAATCGACCTATCTGTGATATTAAAGCCAATCGTACTCTTATATGTGTGAAACTGATGTCACTTACATTAACTTATCTGTTATATTGATGTGACTTAAACTAAACTGTCTGTTCAATTCAATCTGACTACTTTGACCTATTTATTGCATTAAAGTTTCATAAATTGAGCTGTCTGTGATATTAAAGTCAGTTGTACTCCAATAGTTGTGAAACTGATTCCACTTATATTAACTTATCTGTTATATTGATGTGACTTAAACTAAACTGTCTGTTCAATTCAATCTGACTACTTTGACCTATTTATTGCATTGAAGTTACATAAATCGAACTATCTGTGATATTAAAGTCATCTGTACTCCCATATTTGTGAAGCTGATTCAACTTATATTAACTTATCTGTTATATTGATGTGACTTAAACTAAACTGTCTGTTCAACTCAATCTGACTACTTTGACCTATTTATTGCATTAAAGTTACATAAATCGAACTATCTGTGATATTAAAGCCAATCGTACTCTTATATGTGTGAAACTGATGTCACTTACATTAACCTAATTGTTATATTGATGTGACTTAAACTAGACTGTCTGTTCAACTCAATCTAAATATTTTGACCTATTTATTGCATTGAAGTTACATAAATTGAGCTATCTGTGATATTAAAGTCAATTGTACTCCAATAGTTGTGAAGCTGATTCCACTTATATTAACTTATCTGTTATATTGATGTGACTTAAACTGAACTGTCTGTTCAACTCAATCTGACTACATTGATTTATTTATTGCATTAAAGTTACATAAATTGAGCTATCTGTGATATTAAAGTCAAGTGTACTCCAATAGTTGTGAAACTGATTCCACTTATATTAACTTATCTGTTATATTGATGTGACTTAAATTAAACTGTCTGTTCAACTCAATCTGACTACTTTGACCTATTTATTGCTTTAAAGTTACATAAATTGAGCTATCTGTGATATTAAAGTCAATTGTAGTCCAACAGTTGTGAAGCTGATTCAACTTATATTAACTTTTCTGTTATATTGACTTGACTTAAACTAAACTGTCTGTTCAATTCAATCTGAATACTTTGACCTATTTATTGCATTAAAGTTTCATAAATTGAGCTGTCTGTGATATTAAAGTCAAGTGTACTCCAATAGTTGTGAAGCTGATTCCACTTATATTAACTGATCTGTTATATTGACTTGACTTAAACTAAACTGTCTGTTCAACTCAATCTGACTACTTTGACCTATTTATTGCATTAAAGTTACATAAATCGAACTATCTGTGATATTAAAGTCATTGGTACTCCCATATTTGTGAAGCTGATTCCACTTATATTAACTTATCTGTTATATTGATGTGACTTAAACTAAACTGTCTGTTCAACTCAATCTGACTACTTTGACCTATTTATTGCATTAAAGTTTCATAAATTGAGCTATCTGTGATATTAAAGTCAAGTGTACTCCAATAGTTGTGAAGCTGATTTCACTTATATCAACTTATCTGTTATATTGATGTGACTTAAACTGAACTGTCTGTTCAACTCAATCTGACTACTTTGATTTATTTATTGCATTAAAGTTACATAAATTGAGCTATCTGTGATATTAAAGTCAAGTGTACTCCAATAGTTGTGAAGCTGATTCCACTTATATTAACTTATCTTTTATATTGACTTGACTTAAACTAAACTGTCTGTTCAATTCAATCTGACTACTTTGACCTATTTATTGCATTGGAGTTACATAAATCGAACTATCTGTGATATTAAAGTCATTTGTACTCCAATATTTGTGAAGCTGATTCCACTTATATTAACTTATCTGTTATATTGATGTGACTTAAACTAAACTGTCTGTTCAACTCAATCTGACTACTTTGACCTATTAATTGCATTAAAGTTACATAAATCGAACTATCTGTGATATTAAAGCCAATCGTACTCTTATATGTGTGAAACTGATGTCACTTACATTAACCTATCTGTTATATTGATGTGACTTAAACTAAACTGTCTGTTCAACTCAATCTAAATATTTTGACCTATTTATTGCATTGAAGTTACATAAATTGAGCTATCTGTGATATTAAAGTCAATTGTACTCCAATAGTTTTGAAGCTGATTCCACTTATATTAACTTATCTGTTATATTGACTTGACTTAAACTAAACTGTCTGTTCAATTCAATCTGACTACTTTGACCTATTTATTGCATTGGAGTTACATAAATCGAACTATGTGTGATATTAAAGTCATTGGTACTCCAATATTTGTGAAGCTGATTCCACTTATATTAACTTATCTGTTATATTGACTTGACTTAAACTAAACTGTCTGTTCAACTCAATCTGACTACTTTGGCCTATTAATTGCATTAAAGTTACATAAATCGACCTATCTGTGATATTAAAGCCAATCGTACTCTTATATGTGTGAAACTGATGTCACTTACATTAACTTATCTGTTATATTGATGTGACTTAAACTAAACTGTCTGTTCAACTCAATCTGACTACTTTGACCTATTTATTGCATTAAAGTTTCATAAATTGAGCTGTCTGTGATATTAAAGTCAAGTGTACTCCAATAGTTGTGAAGCTGATTCCACTTATATTAACTTATCTGTTATATTGATGTGACTTAAACTGAACTGTCTGTTCAACTCAATCTGACTACTTTGGCCTATTTATTGCATTAAAGTTGCATAAATTGAGCTATCTGTGATATTAAAGTCAACTGTACTCCAATAGTTGTGAAGCTGATTCCACTTATATTAACTTATCTGTTATATTGACGTGACTTAAACTAAACTGTCTGTTGAACTCAATCTGACTACTTTGATTTATTTATTGCATTAAAGTTACATAAATTGAGCTATCTGTGATATTAAAGTCAAGTGTACTCCAATAGTTGTGAAACTGATTCCACTGATATTGACTTATCTGTTATATTGATGTGACTTAAACTAAACTGTCTGTTCAACTCAATCTGACTACTTTGACCTATTTATTGCTTTAAATTTACATAAATTGAGGTATCTGTGATATTAAAGTCAATTGTACTCCCATATTTGTGAAGCTCATTCCACGTATATTAACTTATCTGTTATATTGACTTCACTTAAACTAAACTGTCTGTTCAACTCAATCTGACTACTTTGACCTATTTATTGCATTGAAGTTACATAAATCGAACTAACTATGGTATTAAAGTCAATTGTACTCCAATATTTGTGAAGCTGATTCCACTGATATTTACTTATCTATTATATTGATGTCACTTAAACTAAACTGTCTGTTCAACTCAATCTGACTACTTTGACCTATTTATTGCATTAAAGTTACATAAATTGAGTTATCTGTGATATTAAAGTCAATTGTACTCCAATAGTTGTGAAGCTGATTGCATTTATATTAACTTATCTGTTATATTGATATGACTTAAACTAAACTGTCTGTTCAACTCAATCTGACTACTTTGACCTATTTATTGCATTAAAGTTACATAAATTGAGCCATCTGTGATATTAAAGTCAGTTGTACTCCAATATTTGTGAAGCTGATTCCACTGATATTAACTCATCTATTATATTGATGTGACTTAAACTAAACTGTCTGTTCAACTCAATCTGACTACTTTGACCTATTTATTGCATTAAAGTTAAGTTAGATAAATTGGGCTATCTGTGATATTAAAGTCATTTGTACTGCAATAGTTGTGAAGCTGATGTCACTTATATTAACCTATCTGTTATATTGATGTAACTTAAACTGAACTGTCTGTTCAACTCAATCTGACTACTTTGACCTATTTATTGCATTAAAGTTACATAAATTGAGCTATCTGTGATATTAAAGTCAAGTGTACTCCAATAGTTGTGAAGCTGATTGCACTTATATTAACTTATCTGTTATATTGATATGACTTAAACTAAACTGTCTGTTCAACTCAATCTGACTATTTTGACCTATTTATTGCATTAAAGTTACATAAATTGAGCCATCTGTGATATTAAAGTCAATTGTACTCCAATATTTGTGAAGCTGATTCCACTGATATTAACTCATCTATTATATTGATGTGACTTAAACTAAACTGTCTGTTCAACTCAATCTGACTACTTTGACCTATTTATTGCATTAAAGTTAAGTTAAATAAATTGGGCTATCTGTGATATTAAAGTCAAGTGTACTCCAATAGTTGTGAAGCTGATTCCACTTATATTAACTTATCTGTTATATTGACTTGATTTAAACTAAACTGTCTGTTCAACTCAATCTGACTACTTTGACCTATTTATTGCATTAAAGTTACATAAATTGGGCTATCTGTGATATTAAAGCCAATCGTACTCTTATAAATGTGAAACTGATGTCACTTACATTAACCTATCTGTTATATTGATGTGACTTAAACTAAACTGTCTGTTCAACTCAATCTAAATATTTTGACCTATTTATTGCATTGAAGTTACATAAATTGAGCTATCTGTAATATTAAAGTCAATTGTACTCCAATAGTTGTGAAGCTGATTCCACTTATATTAACTTATCTGTTATATTGATGTGACTTAAACTAAACTGTCTGTTCAACTCAATCTGACAACTTTGACCTATTCATTGCATTAAAGTTACATAAATCGACCTATCTGTGATATCAAAGCCAATCGTACTCTTATATGTGTGAAACTGATGTCACTTACATTAACTTATCTGTTATATTGATGTGACTTAAACTAAACTGTCTGTTCAATTCAATCTGACTACTTTGACCTATTTATTGCATTAAAGTTTCATAAATTGAGCTGTCTGTGATATTAAAGTCAGTTGTACTCCAATAGTTGTGAAACTGATTCCACTTATATTAACTTATCTGTTATATTGATGTGACTTAAACTAAACTGTCTGTTCAATTCAATCTGACTACTTTGACCTATTTATTGCATTGAAGTTACATAAATCGAACTATCTGTGATATTAAAGTCATCTGTACTCCCATATTTGTGAAGCTGATTCAACTTATATTAACTTATCTGTTATATTGATGTGACTTAAACTAAACTGTCTGTTCAACTCAATCTGACTACTTTGACCTATTTATTGCATTAAAGTTACATAAATCGAACTATCTGTGATATTAAAGCCAATCGTACTCTTATATGTGTGAAACTGATGTCACTTACATTAACCTAATTGTTATATTGATGTGACTTAAACTAGACTGTCTGTTCAACTCAATCTAAATATTTTGACCTATTTATTGCATTGAAGTTACATAAATTGAGCTATCTGTGATATTAAAGTCAATTGTACTCCAATAGTTGTGAAGCTGATTCCACTTATATTAACTTATCTGTTATATTGATGTGACTTAAACTGAACTGTCTGTTCAACTCAATCTGACTACTTTGGCCTATTTATTGCATTAAAGTTGCATAAATTGAGCTATCTGTGATATTAAAGTCAACTGTACTCCAATAGTTGTGAAGCTGATTCCACTTATATTAACTTATCTGTTATATTGATGTGACTTAAACTAAACTGTCTGTTCAACTCAATCTGACTACATTGATTTATTTATTGCATTAAAGTTACATAAATTGAGCTATCTGTGATATTAAAGTCAAGTGTACTCCAATAGTTGTGAAACTGATTCCACTTATATTAACTTATCTGTTATATTGACGTGACTTAAACTAAACTGTCTGTTGAACTCAATCTGACTACTTTGATTTATTTATTGCATTAAAGTTACATAAATTGAGCTATCTGTGATATTAAAGTCAAGTGTACTCCAATAGTTGTGAAACTGATTCCACTGATATTGACTTATCTGTTATATTGATGTGACTTAAACTAAACTGTCTGTTCAACTCAATCTGACTACTTTGACCTATTTATTGCATTGAATTTACATAAATTGAGGTATCTGTGATATTAAAGTCAATTGTACTCCCATATTTGTGAAGCTCATTCCACTTATATTAACTTATCTGTTATATTGACTTCACTTAAACTAAACTGTCTGTTCAACTCAATCTGACTACTTTGACCTATTTATTGCATTGAAGTTACATAAATCGAACTAACTATGATATTAAAGTCAATTGTACTCCAATATTTGTGAAGCTGATTCCACTGATATTTACTTATCTATTATATTGATGTCACTTAAACTAAACTGTCTGTTCAACTCAATCTGACTACTTTGACCTATTTATTGCATTAAAGTTACATAAATTGAGTTATCTGTGATATTAAAGTCAATTGTACTCCAATAGTTGTGAAGCTGATTGCATTTATATTAACTTATCTGTTATATTGATATGACTTAAACTAAACTGTCTGTTCAACTCAATCTGACTACTTTGACCTATTTATTGCATTAAAGTTACATAAATTGAGCCATCTGTGATATTAAAGTCAGTTGTACTCCAATATTTGTGAAGCTGATTCCACTGATATTAACTCATCTATTATATTGATGTGACTTAAACTAAACTGTCTGTTCAACTCAATCTGACTACTTTGACCTATTTATTGCATTAAAGTTAAGTTAGATAAATTGGGCTATCTGTGATATTAAAGTCATTTGTACTCCAATAGTTGTGAAGCTGATGTCACTTATATTAACCTATCTGTTATATTGATGTAACTTAAACTGAACTGTCTGTTCAACTCAATCTGACTACTTTGACCTATTTATTGCATTAAAGTTACATAAATTGAGCTATCTGTGATATTAAAGTCAATTGTACCCCAATAGTTGTGAAGCTGATTCCACTTATATTAACTTATCTGTTATATTGATGTGACTTAAACTAAACTGTCTGTTCAACTCAATCTGACTACTTTGACCTATTTATTGCTTTAAATTTACATAAATTGAGCTATCTGTGATATTAAAGCCAATCGTACTCTTATATGTGTGAAACTGATGTCACTTACATTAACGTATCTGTTATATTGATGTGACTTAAACTAAACTGTCTGTTCAACTCAATCTAAATATTTTGACCTATTTATTGCATTGAAGTTACATAAATTGAGCTATCTGTGATATTAAAGTCAACTGTAGTCCAACAGTTGTGAAGCTGATTCAACTTATATTAACTTTTCTGTTATATTGACTTGACTTAAACTAAACTGTCTGTTCAATTCAATCTGACTACTTTGAACTATTTATTGCATTGAAGTTACAAAAATCGAACTATCTGTGATGTTAAAGTCATTTGTACTCCAATATTTGTGAAGCTGATTCCACTTATATTAACTTATCTGTTATATTGATGTGACTTAAACTAAACTGTCTGTTCAACTCAATCTGACTACTTTGACCTATTAATTGCATTAAAGTTACATAAATCGACCTATCTGTGATATTAAAGCCAATCGTACTCTTATATGTGTGAAACTGATGTCACTTACATTAACTTATCTGTTATATTGATGTGACTTAAACTAAACTGTCTGTTCAATTCAATCTGACTACTTTGACCTATTTATTGCATTAAAGTTTCATAAATTGAGCTGTCTGTGATATTAAAGTCAAGTGTACTCCAATAGTTGTGAAGCTGATTCCACTTATATTAACTTATCTGTTATATTGACTTGACTTAAACTAAACTGTCTGTTCAACTCAATCTGACTACTTTGACCTATTAATTGCATTAAAGTTACATAAATCGAACTATCTGTGATATTAAAGCCAATCGTACTCTTATATGTGTGAAACTGATGTCACTTACATTAACCTATCTGTTATATTGATGTGACTTAAACTAAACTGTCTGTTCAACTCAATCTAAATATTTTGACCTATTTATTGCATTGAAGTTACATAAATTGAGCTATCTGTGATATTAAAGCCAATCGTACTCTTATAAATGTGAAACTGATGTCACTTACATTAACCTATCTGTTATATTGATGTGACTTAAACTAAACTGTCTGTTCAACTCAATCTAAATATTTTGACCTATTTATTGCATTAAAGTTACATAAATTGAGCTATCTGTGATATTAAAGTCAATTGTACAATTGTAGTTGTGAAGCTGATTCCACTTATATTAACTTATCTGTTATATTGACTTGACTTAAACTAAACTGTCTGTTCAATTCAATCTGACTACTTTGACCTATTTATTGCATTGGAGTTACATAAATCGAAGTATCTGTGATATTAAAGCCAATCGTACTCTTATATGTGTGAAACTGATGTCACTTACATTAACCTATCTGTTATATTGATGTGACTTAAACTAAACTGTCTGTTCAACTCAATCTAAATATTTTGACCTATTTATTGCATTGAAGTTACATAAATTGAGCTATCTGTGATATTAAAGCCAATCGTACTCTTATAAATGTGAAACTGATGTCACTTACATTAACCTATCTGTTATATTGATGTGACTTAAACTAAACTGTCTGTTCAACTCAATCTGACTACTTTGACCTATTAATTGCATTAAAGTTACATAAATCGACCTATCTGTGATATTAAAGCCAATCGTACTCTTATATGTGTGAAACTGATGTCACTTACATTAACTTATCTGTTATATTGATGTGACTTAAACTAAACTGTCTGTTCAATTCAATCTGACTACTTTGACCTATTTATTGCATTAAAGTTTCATAAATTGAGCTGTCTGTGATATTAAAGTCAAGTGTACTCCAATAGTTGTGAAGCTGATTCCACTTATATTAACTTATCTGTTATATTGACTTGACTTAAACTAAACTGTCTGTTCAACTCAATCTGACTACTTTGACCTATTAATTGCATTAAAGTTACATAAATCGAACTATCTGTGATATTAAAGCCAATCGTACTCTTATATGTGTGAAACTGATGTCACTTACATTAACCTATCTGTTATATTGATGTGACTTAAACTAAACTGTCTGTTCAACTCAATCTAAATATTTTGACCTATTTATTGCATTGAAGTTACATAAATTGAGCTATCTGTGATATTAAAGCCAATCGTACTCTTATAAATGTGAAACTGATGTCACTTACATTAACCTATCTGTTATATTGATGTGACTTAAACTAAACTGTCTGTTCAACTCAATCTAAATATTTTGACCTATTTATTGCATTAAACTTACATAAATTGAGCTATCTATGATATTAAAGTCAATTGTACAATTGTAGTTGTGAAGCTGATTCCACTTATATTAACTTATCTGTTATATTGACTTGACTTAAACTAAACTGTCTGTTCAATTCAATCTGACTACTTTGACCTATTTATTGCATTGGAGTTACATAAATCGAAGTATCTGTGATATTAAAGCCAATCGTACTCTTATATGTGTGAAACTGATGTCACTTACATTAACCTATCTGTTATATTGATGTGACTTAAACTAAACTGTCTGTTCAACTCAATCTAAATATTTTCACCTATTTATTGCATTGAAGTTACATAAATTGAGCTATCTGTGATATTAAAGTCAATTGTAGTCCAACAGTTGTGAAGCTGATTCAACTTATATTAACTTTTCTGTTATATTGACTTGACTTAAACTAAACTGTCTGTTCAATTCAATCTGACTACTTTGACCTATTTATTGCATTAAAGTTTCATAAATTGAGCTGTCTGTGATATTAAAGTCAAGTGTACTCCAATAGTTGTGAAGCTGATTCCACTTATATTAACTTATCTGTTATATTGACTTGACTTAAACTAAACTGTCTGTTCAACTCAATCTGACTACTTTGACCTATTTATTGCATTAAAGTTACATAAATCGAACTATCTGTGGTATTAAAGCCAATCGTACTCTTATATGTGTGAAACTGATGTCACTTACATTAACCTATATGTTATATTGATATGACTTAAACTAAACTGTCTGTTCAACTCAATCTCACTACTTTGACCTATTTATTGCATTAAAGTTACATAAATCGACCTATCTGTGATATTAAAGCCAATCGTACTCTTATATGTGTGAAACTCATGTCACTTACATTAACTTATCTGTTATATTGAGGTGACTTAAACTAAACTGTCTGTTCAATTCAATCTGACTACTTTGACCTATTTATTGCATTAAAGTTTCATAAATTGAGCTGTCTGTGATATTAAAGTCAATTGTACCCCAATAGTTGTGAAGCTGATTCCACTTATATTAACTTATCTGTTATATTGATGTGACTTAAACTAAACTGTCTGTTCAACTCAATCTGACTACTTTGACCTATTTATTGCTTTAAATTTACATAAATTGAGCTATCTGTGATATTAAAGCCAATCGTACTCTTATATGTGTGAAACTGATGTCACTTACATTAACGTATCTGTTATATTGATGTGACTAAAACTAAACTGTCTGTTCAATTCAATCTGACTACTTTGACCTATTTATTGCATTGGAGTTACATAAATCGAAGTATCTGTGATATTAAAGCCAATCGTACTCTTATATGTGTGAAACTGATGTCACTTACATTAACGTATCTGTTATATTGATGTGACTTAAACTAAACTGTCTGTTCAACTCAATCTAAATATTTTCACCTATTTATTGCATTGAAGTTACATAAATTGAGCTATCTGTGATATTAAAGTCAATTGTAGTCCAACAGTTGTGAAGCTGATTCAACTTATATTAACTTTTCTGTTATATTGACTTGACTTAAACTAAACTGTCTGTTCAATTCAATCTGACTACTTTGACCTATTTATTGCATTAAAGTTTCATAAATTGAGCTGTCTGTGATATTAAAGTCAAGTGTACTCCAATAGTTGTGAAGCTGATTCCACTTATATTAACTTATCTGTTATATTGACTTGACTTAAACTAAACTGTCTGTTCAACTCAATCTGACTACTTTGACCTATTTATTGCATTAAAGTTACATAAATCGAACTATCTGTGGTATTAAAGCCAATCGTACTCTTATATGTGTGAAACTGATGTCACTTACATTAACCTATATGTTATATTGATATGACTTAAACTAAACTGTCTGTTCAACTCAATCTCACTACTTTGACCTATTTATTGCATTAAAGTTACATAAATCGACCTATCTGTGATATTAAAGCCAATCGTACTCTTATATGTGTGAAACTGATGTCACTTACATTAACTTATCTGTTATATTGAGGTGACTTAAACTAAACTGTCTGTTCAATTCAATCTGACTACTTTGACCTATTTATTGCATTAAAGTTTCATAAATTGAGCTGTCTGTGATATTAAAGTCAATTGTACCCCAATAGTTGTGAAGCTGATTCCACTTATATTAACTTATCTGTTATATTGATGTGACTTAAACTAAACTGTCTGTTCAACTCAATCTGACTACTTTGACCTATTTATTGCTTTAAATTTACATAAATTGAGCTATCTGTGATATTAAAGCCAATCGTACTCTTATATGTGTGAAACTGATGTCACTTACATTAACGTATCTGTTATATTGATGTGACTAAAACTAAACTGTCTGTTCAACTCAATCTAAATATTTTGACCTATTTATTGCATTGAAGTTACATAAATTGAGCTATCTGTGATATTAAAGTCAACTGTAGTCCAACAGTTGTGAAGCTGATTCAACTTATATTAACTTTTCTGTTATATTGACTTGACTTAAACTAAACTGTCTGTTCAATTCAATCTGACTACTTTGAACTATTTATTGCATTGAAGTTACAAAAATCGAACTATCTGTGATGTTAAAGTCATTTGTACTCCAATATTTGTGAAGCTGATTCCACTTATATTAACTTATCTGTTATATTGATGTGACTTAAACTAAACTGTCTGTTCAACTCAATCTGACTACTTTGACCTATTAATTGCATTAAAGTTACATAAATCGACCTATCTGTGATATTAAAGCCAATCGTACTCTTATATGTGTGAAACTGATGTCACTTACATTAACTTATCTGTTATATTGATGTGACTTAAACTAAACTGTCTGTTCAATTCAATCTGACTACTTTGACCTATTTATTGCATTAAAGTTTCATAAATTGAGCTGTCTGTGATATTAAAGTCAAGTGTACTCCAATAGTTGTGAAGCTGATTCCACTTATATTAACTTATCTGTTATATTGACTTGACTTAAACTAAACTGTCTGTTCAACTCAATCTGACTACTTTGACCTATTAATTGCATTAAAGTTACATAAATCGAACTATCTGTGATATTAAAGCCAATCGTACTCTTATATGTGTGAAACTGATGTCACTTACATTAACCTATCTGTTATATTGATGTGACTTAAACTAAACTGTCTGTTCAACTCAATCTAAATATTTTGACCTATTTATTGCATTGAAGTTACATAAATTGAGCTATCTGTGATATTAAAGCCAATCGTACTCTTATAAATGTGAAACTGATGTCACTTACATTAACCTATCTGTTATATTGATGTGACTTAAACTAAACTGTCTGTTCAACTCAATCTAAATATTTTGACCTATTTATTGCATTGAAGTTACATAAATTGAGCTATCTGTGATATTAAAGTCAATTGTACTCCAATAGTTGTGAAGCTGATTCCACTTATATTAACTTATCTGTTATATTGACTTGACTTAAACTAAACTGTCTGTTCAATTCAATCTGACTACTTTGACCTATTTATTGCATTGGAGTTACATAAATCGAAGTATCTGTGATATTAAAGCCAATCGTACTCTTATATGTGTGAAACTGATGTCACTTACATTAACCTATCTGTTATATTGATGTGACTTAAACTAAACTGTCTGTTCAACTCAATCTAAATATTTTCACCTATTTATTGCATTGAAGTTACATAAATTGAGCTATCTGTGATATTAAAGTCAATTGTAGTCCAACAGTTGTGAAGCTGATTCAACTTATATTAACTTTTCTGTTATATTGACTTGACTTAAACTAAACTGTCTGTTCAATTCAATCTGACTACTTTGACCTATTTATTGCATTAAAGTTTCATAAATTGAGCTGTCTGTGATATTAAAGTCAAGTGTACTCCAATAGTTGTGAAGCTGATTCCACTTATATTAACTTATCTGTTATATTGACTTGACTTAAACTAAACTGTCTGTTCAACTCAATCTGACTACTTTGACCTATTTATTGCATTAAAGTTACATAAATCGAACTATCTGTGGTATTAAAGCCAATCGTACTCTTATATGTGTGAAACTGATGTCACTTACATTAACCTATATGTTATATTGATATGACTTAAACTAAACTGTCTGTTCAACTCAATCTCACTACTTTGACCTATTTATTGCATTAAAGTTACATAAATCGACCTATCTGTGATATTAAAGCCAATCGTACTCTTATATGTGTGAAACTCATGTCACTTACATTAACTTATCTGTTATATTGAGGTGACTTAAACTAAACTGTCTGTTCAATTCAATCTGACTACTTTGACCTATTTATTGCATTAAAGTTTCATAAATTGAGCTGTCTGTGATATTAAAGTCAATTGTACCCCAATAGTTGTGAAGCTGATTCCACTTATATTAACTTATCTGTTATATTGATGTCACTTAAACTAAACTGTCTGTTCAACTCAATCTGACTACTTTGACCTATTTATTGCTTTAAATTTACATAAATTGAGCTATCTGTGATATTAAAGCCAATCGTACTCTTATATGTGTGAAACTGATGTCACTTACATTAACGTATCTGTTATATTGATGTGACTAAAACTAAACTGTCTGTTCAATTCAATCTGACTACTTTGACCTATTTATTGCATTGGAGTTACATAAATCGAAGTATCTGTGATATTAAAGCCAATCGTACTCTTATATGTGTGAAACTGATGTCACTTACATTAACCTATCTGTTATATTGATGTGACTTAAACTAAACTGTCTGTTCAACTCAATCTAAATATTTTCACCTATTTATTGCATTGAAGTTACATAAATTGAGCTATCTGTGATATTAAAGTCAATTGTAGTCCAACAGTTGTGAAGCTGATTCAACTTATATTAACTTTTCTGTTATATTGACTTGACTTAAACTAAACTGTCTGTTCAATTCAATCTGACTACTTTGACCTATTTATTGCATTAAAGTTTCATAAATTGAGCTGTCTGTGATATTAAAGTCAAGTGTACTCCAATAGTTGTGAAGCTGATTCCACTTATATTAACTTATCTGTTATATTGACTTGACTTAAACTAAACTGTCTGTTCAACTCAATCTGACTACTTTGACCTATTTATTGCATTAAAGTTACATAAATCGAACTATCTGTGGTATTAAAGCCAATCGTACTCTTATATGTGTGAAACTGATGTCACTTACATTAACCTATATGTTATATTGATATGACTTAAACTAAACTGTCTGTTCAACTCAATCTCACTACTTTGACCTATTTATTGCATTAAAGTTACATAAATCGACCTATCTGTGATATTAAAGCCAATCGTACTCTTATATGTGTGAAACTGATGTCACTTACATTAACTTATCTGTTATATTGAGGTGACTTAAACTAAACTGTCTGTTCAATTCAATCTGACTACTTTGATCTATTTATTGCATTAAAGTTTCATAAATTGAGCTGTCTGTGATATTAAAGTCAATTGTACCCCAATAGTTGTGAAGCTGATTCCACTTATATTAACTTATCTGTTATATTGATGTGACTTAAACTAAACTGTCTGTTCAACTCAATCTGACTACTTTGACCTATTTATTGCTTTAAATTTACATAAATTGAGCTATCTGTGATATTAAAGCCAATCGTACTCTTATATGTGTGAAACTGATGTCACTTACATTAACGTATCTGTTATATTGATGTGACTAAAACTAAACTGTCTGTTCAACTCAATCTAAATATTTTGACCTATTTATTGCATTGAAGTTACATAAATTGAGCTATCTGTGATATTAAAGTCAACTGTAGTCCAACAGTTGTGAAGCTGATTCAACTTATATTAACTTTTCTGTTATATTGACTTGACTTAAACTAAACTGTCTGTTCAATTCAATCTGACTACTTTGAACTATTTATTGCATTGAAGTTACAAAAATCGAACTATCTGTGATGTTAAAGTCATTTGTACTCCAATATTTGTGAAGCTGATTCCACTTATATTAACTTATCTGTTATATTGATGTGACTTAAACTAAACTGTCTGTTCAACTCAATCTGACTACTTTGACCTATTAATTGCATTAAAGTTACATAAATCGACCTATCTGTGATATTAAAGCCAATCGTACTCTTATATGTGTGAAACTGATGTCACTTACATTAACTTATCTGTTATATTGATGTGACTTAAACTAAACTGTCTGTTCAATTCAATCTGACTACTTTGACCTATTTATTGCATTAAAGTTTCATAAATTGAGCTGTCTGTGATATTAAAGTCAAGTGTACTCCAATAGTTGTGAAGCTGATTCCACTTATATTAACTTATCTGTTATATTGACTTGACTTAAACTAAACTGTCTGTTCAACTCAATCTGACTACTTTGACCTATTAATTGCATTAAAGTTACATAAATCGAACTATCTGTGATATTAAAGCCAATCGTACTCTTATATGTGTGAAACTGATGTCACTTACATTAACCTATCTGTTATATTGATGTGACTTAAACTAAACTGTCTGTTCAACTCAATCTAAATATTTTGACCTATTTATTGCATTGAAGTTACATAAATTGAGCTATCTGTGATATTAAAGCCAATCGTACTCTTATAAATGTGAAACTGATGTCACTTACATTAACCTATCTGTTATATTGATGTGACTTAAACTAAACTGTCTGTTCAACTCAATCTAAATATTTTGACCTATTTATTGCATTGAAGTTACATAAATTGAGCTATCTGTGATATTAAAGTCAATTGTACTCCAATAGTTGTGAAGCTGATTCCACTTATATTAACTTATCTGTTATATTGACTTGACTTAAACTAAACTGTCTGTTCAATTCAATCTGACTACTTTGACCTATTTATTGCATTGGAGTTACATAAATCGAAGTATCTGTGATATTAAAGCCAATCGTACTCTTATATGTGTGAAACTGATGTCACTTACATTAACCTATCTGTTATATTGATGTGACTTAAACTAAACTGTCTGTTCAACTCAATCTAAATATTTTCACCTATTTATTGCATTGAAGTTACATAAATTGAGCTATCTGTGATATTAAAGTCAATTGTAGTCCAACAGTTGTGAAGCTGATTCAACTTATATTAACTTTTCTGTTATATTGACTTGACTTAAACTAAACTGTCTGTTCAATTCAATCTGACTACTTTGACCTATTTATTGCATTAAAGTTTCATAAATTGAGCTGTCTGTGATATTAAAGTCAAGTGTACTCCAATAGTTGTGAAGCTGATTCCACTTATATTAACTTATCTGTTATATTGACTTGACTTAAACTAAACTGTCTGTTCAACTCAATCTGACTACTTTGACCTATTTATTGCATTAAAGTTACATAAATCGAACTATCTGTGGTATTAAAGCCAATCGTACTCTTATATGTGTGAAACTGATGTCACTTACATTAACCTATATGTTATATTGATATGACTTAAACTAAACTGTCTGTTCAACTCAATCTCACTACTTTGACCTATTTATTGCATTAAATTTACATAAATCGACCTATCTGTGATATTAAAGCCAATCGTACTCTTATATGTGTGAAACTGATGTCACTTACATTAACTTATCTGTTATATTGAGGTGACTTAAACTAAACTGTCTGTTCAATTCAATCTGACTACTTTGACCTATTTATTGCATTAAAGTTTCATAAATTGAGCTGTCTGTGATATTAAAGTCAAGTGTACTCCAATAGTTGTGAAGCTGATTCCACTTATATTAACTTATCTGTTACATTGACTTGACTTAAACTAAACTGTCTGTTCAACTCAATCTGACTACTTTGACCTATTAATTGCATTAAAGTTACATAAATCGAACTATCTGTGATATTAAAGCCAATCGTACTCTTATATGTGTGAAACTGATGTCACTTACATTAACCTATCTGTTATATTGATGTGACTTAAACTAAACTGTCTGTTCAACTCAATCTAAATATTTTGACCTATTTATTGCATTGAAGTTACATAAATTGAGCTATCTGTGATATTAAAGCCAATCGTACTCTTATAAATGTGAAACTGATGTCACTTACATTAACCTATCTGTTATATTGATGTGACTTAAACTAAACTGTCTGTTCAACTCAATCTAAATATTTTGACCTATTTATTGCATTGAAGTTACATAAATTGAGCTATCTGTGATATTAAAGTCAATTGTACTCCAATAGTTGTGAAGCTGATTCCACATATATTAACTTATCTGTTATATTGACTTGACTTAAACTAAACTGTCTGTTCAATTCAATCTGACTACTTTGACCTATTTATTGCATTGAAGTTACATAAATCGAAGTATCTGTGATATTAAAGCCAATCGTACTCTTATATGTGTGAAACTGATGTCACTTACATTAACCTATCTGTTATATTGATGTGACTTAAACTAAACTGTCTGTTCAACTCAATCTAAATATTTTCACCTATTTATTGCATTGAAGTTACATAAATTGAGCTATCTGTGATATTAAAGTCAATTGTAGTCCAACAGTTGTGAAGCTGATTCAACTTATATTAACTTTTCTGTTATATTGACTTGACTTAAACTAAACTGTCTGTTCAATTCAATCTGACTACTTTGACCTATTTATTGCATTAAAGTTTCATAAATTGAGCTGTCTGTGATATTAAAGTCAAGTGTACTCCAATAGTTGTGAAGCTGATTCCACTTATATTAACTTATCTGTTATATTGACTTGACTTAAACTAAACTGTCTGTTCAACTCAATCTGACTACTTTGACCTATTTATTGCATTAAAGTTACATAAATCGAACTATCTGTGGTATCAAAGCCAATCGTACTCTTATATGTGTGAAACTGATGTCACTTACATTAACCTATATGTTATATTGATATGACTTAAACTAAACTGTCTGTTCAACTCAATCTGACTACTTTGACCTATTTATTGCATTAAAGTTACATAAATTGGGCTATCTGTGATATTAAAGTCAAGTGTACTCCAATAGTTGTGAAGCTGATTCCACTTATATTAACTTATCTGTTATATTGATGTGACTTAAACTAAACTGTCTGTTCAATTCAATCTGACTACTTTGACCTATTTATTGCATTGAAGTTACATAAATCGAACTATCTGTGATATTAAAGTCATTGGTACTCCCATATTTGTGAAGCTGATTCCACTTATATCAACTTATCTGTTATATTGATGTGACTTAAACTAAACTGTCTGTTCAACTCAATCTGACTACTTTGACCTATTTATTGCATTAAAGTTACATAAATCGAACTATCTGTGATATTAAAGTCAATTGTACTCCCATATTTGTGAAGCTGATTCCACTTATATTAACTTATATGTTATATTGACTTGACTTAAACTAAACTGTCTGTTCAACTCAATCTGACTACTTTGACCTATTTATTGCATTAAAGTTACATAAATCGATTATCTGTAATATTAAAGCCAATCGTACTCTTATATGTGTGAAACTGATGTCACTTACATTAACCTAATTGTTATATTGATGTGACTTAAACTAGACTGTCTGTTCAACTCAATCTAAATATTTTGACCTATTTATTGCATTGAAGTTACATAAATTGAGCTATCTGTGATATTAAAGTCAATTGTACTCCAATAGTTGTGAAGCTGATTCCACTTATATTAACTTATCTGTTATATTGATGTGACTTAAACTAAACTGTCTGTTCAACTCAATCTGACTACTTTGACCTATTTATTGCATTAAAGTTTCATAAATTGAGCTATCTGTGATATTAAAGTCAAGTGTACTCCAATAGTTGTGAAGCTGATTCCACTTATATCAACTTATCTGTTATATTGATGTTACTTAAACTGAACTGTCTGTTCAACTCAATCTGACTACTTTGGCCTATTTATTGCATTAAAGTTGCATAAATTGAGCTATCTGTGATATTAAAGTCAAGTGTACTCCAATAGTTGTGAAACTGATTCCACTTATATTAACTTATCTGTTATATTGATGTGACTTAAACTAAACTGTCTGTTCAACTCAATCTGACTACTTTGACCTATTTATTGCATTGCATTTACATAAATCGAACTATCTGTGATATTAAAGTCAATTGTACTCCAATATTTGTGAAGCTGATTCCACTTATATTAACTTATCTGTTATATTGATGTGACTTAAACTAAACTGTCTGTTCAACTCAATCTGACTACTTTGACCTATTTATTGCATTAAAGTTACATAAATTGAGCTATCTGTGATATTAAAGTCAATTGTACTCCCATATTTGTGAAGCTGATTCCACTTATATTAACTTATCTGTTATATTGATTTGACTTAAACTAAACTGTCTGTTCAAACCAATCTGACTACTATGACCTATTTATTGCAGTTAAGTTACATACATCGAACTATCTGTGATATTAAAGTCAATCGTACTCTTATATGTGTGAAACTGATTCCACTTATATTAACCTATCTGTTATATTGATGTGACTTAAACTAAACTGTCTGTTCAGCTCAATCTGACTACTTTGACCTATTTATTGCATTAATGTTACATAAATCGATTATCTGTGATATTAAAGCCAATCGTACTCTTATATGTGTGAAACTGATGTCACGTATATTAACTTATCTGTTATATTGATGTGACTTAAACTAAACTGTCTGTTCAACTCAATCTGACTACTTTGACCTATTTATTGCTTTAAAGTTACATAAATTGAGCCATCTGTGATATTAAAGTCAGTTGTACTCCAATATTTGTGAAGTTGATTCCACTGATATTAACTCATCTATTATATTGATGTGACTTAAACTAAACTCTCTGTTCAACTCAATCTGACTACTTTGACCTATTTATTGCATTAAAGTTAAGTTAGATAAATTGGGCTATCTGTGATATTAAAGTCAAGTGTACTCCAATAGTTGTGAAGCTGATTCCACTTATATTAACTTATCTGTTATATTGATGTAACTTAAACTGAACTGTCTGCTCAACTCAATCTGACTACTTTGACCTATTTATTGCATTAAAGTTACATAAATTGAGCTATCTGTGATATTAAAGTCAAGTGTACTCCAATAGTTGTGAAGCTGATTCCACTTATATTAACTTATCTGTTATATTGATTTGACTTAAACTAAACTGTCTGTTCAACTCAATCTGACTACTTTGACCTATTTATTGCAGTTAAGTTACATACATCGAACTATCTGTGATATTAAAGTCAATCGTACTCTTATATGTGTGAAACTGATTCCACTTATATTAACCTATCTGTTATATTGATGTGACTTAAACTAAACTGTCTGTTCAACTCAATCTGACTACTTTGACCTATTTATTGCATTAATGTTACATAAATCGATTATCTGTGATATTAAAGCCAATCGTACTCTTATATGTGTGAAACTGATGTCACGTATATTAACTTATCTGTTATATTGATGTGACTTAAACTAAACTGTCTGTTCAACTCAATCTGACTACTTTCACCTATTTATTGCATTAAAGTTACATAAATTGAGCCATCTGTGATATTAAAGTCAAGTGTACTCCAATAGTTGTGAAGCTGATTCCACTGATATTAACTCATCTATTATATTGATGTGACTTAAACTAAACTCTCTGTTCAACTCAATCTGACTACTTTGACCTATTTATTGCATTAAAGTTAAGTTAGATAAATTGGGCTATCTGTGATATTAAAGTCAAGTGTACTCCAATAGTTGTGAAGCTGATTCCACTTATATTAACTTATCTGTTATATTGATGTTACTTAAACTGAACTGTCTGCTCAACTCAATCTGACTACTTTGACCTATTTATTGCATTAAAGTTACATAAATTGAGCTATCTGTGATATTAAAGTCAAGTGTACTCCAATAGTTGTGAAGCTGATTCCACTTATATTAACTTATCTGTTATATTGATGTAACTTAAACTGATCTGTCTGCTCAACTCAATCTGACTACTTTGACCTATTTATTGCATTAAAGTTACATAAATTGAGCTATCTGTGATATTAAAGTCAATTGTACCCCAATAGTTGTGAAGCTGATTCCACTTATATTAACTTATCTGTTATATTGATGTGACTTAAACTAAACTGTCTGTTGAACTCAATCTAACTACTTTGATTTATTTATTGCATTAAAGTTACATAAATTGAGCTATCTGTGATATTAAAGTCAAGTGTACTCCAATAGTTGTGAAACTGATTCCACTTATATTAACTTATCTGTTATATTGATGTGACTTAAACTAAACTGTCTGTTCAACTCAATCTAAATATTTTGACCTATTTATTGCATTGAAGTTACATAAATTGAGCTATCTGTGATATTAAAGTCAATTGTAGTCCAACAGTTGTGAAGCTGATTCAACTTATATTAACTTTTCTGTTATATTGACTTGACTTAAACTAAACTGTCTGTTCAATTCAATCTGACTACTTTGAACTATTTATTGCATTGAAGTTACATAAATCGAACTATCTGTGATATTAAAGTCATTTGTACTCCAATATTTGTGAAGCTGATTCCACTTATATTAACTTATCTGTTATATTGATGTGACTTAAACTAAACTGTCTGTTCAACTCAATCTGACTACTTTGACCTATTAATTGCATTAAAGTTACATAAATTGAGCTATCTGTGATATTAAAGCCAATCGTACTCTTATATGTGTGAAACTGATGTCACTTACATTAACTTATCTGTTATATTGAGGTGACTTAAACTAAACTGTCTGTTCAATTCAATCTGACTACTTTGACCTATTTATTGCATTAAAGTTTCATAAATTGAGCTGTCTGTGATATTAAAGTCAAGTGTACTCCAATAGTTGTGAAGCTGATTCCACTTATATTAACTTATCTGTTATATTGACTTGACTTAAACTAAACTGTCTGTTCAACTCAATCTGACTACTTTGACCTATTTATTGCATTAAAGTTACATAAATCGAACTATCTGTGGTATCAAAGCCAACCGTACTCTTATATGTGTGAAACTGATGTCACTTACAAAAACCTATATGTTATATTGATTTGACTTAAACTAAACTGTCTGTTCAACTCAATCTGACTACTTTGACCTATTTATTGCATTAAAGTTACATAAATTGGGCTATCTGTGATATTAAATTCAAGTGTACTCCAATAGTTGTGAAGCTGATTCCACTTATATTAATTTATCTGTTATATTGATGTGACTTAAACTAAACTGTCTGTTCAATTCAATCTGACTACTTTGACCTATTTATTGCATTGAAGTTACATAAATCGAACTATCTGTGATATTAAAGTCATTGGTACTCCCATATTTGTGAAGCTGATTCCACTTATATTAACTTATATGTTATATTGATGTGACTTAAACTAAACTGTCTGTTCAACTCAATCTGACTACTTTGACCTATTTATTGCATTAAAGTTACATAAATCGAACTATCTGTGATATTAAAGCCAAGCGTACTCTTATATGTGTGAAACTGATGTCACTTACATTAACCTAATTGTTATATTGATGTGACTTAAACTAGACTGTCTGTTCAACTCAATCTAAATATTTTGACCTATTTATTGCATTGAAGTTACATAAATTGAGCTATCTGTGATATTAAAGTCAATTGTACTCCAATAGTTGTGAAGCTGATTCCACTTATATTAACTTATCTGTTATATTGATGTGACTTAAACTAAACTGTCTGTTCAACTCAATCTGACTACTTTGACCTATTTATTGCATTAAAGTTTCATAAATTGAGCTATCTGTGATATTAAAGTCAAGTGTACTCCAATAGTTGTGAAACTGATTCCACTTATATTAACTTATCTGTTATATTGATGTGACTTAAACTAAACTGTCTGTTCAACTCAATCTGACTACTTTGACCTATTTATTGCATTAAAGTTTCATAAATTGAGCTATCTGTGATATTAAAGTCAAGTGTACTCCAATAGTTGTGAAGCTGATTCCACTTATATCAACTTATCTGTTATATTGATGTTACTTAAACTAAACTGTCTGTTCAACTCAATCTGACTACTTTGACCTATTTATTGCATTAAAGTTTCATAAATTGAGCTATCTGTGATATTAAAGTCAAGTGTACGCCAATAGTTGTGAAGCTGATTCCACTTATATCAACTTATCTGTTATATTGATGTTACTTAAACTGAACTGTCTGTTCAACTCAATCTGACTACTTTGGCCTATTTATTGCATTAAAGTTGCATAAATTGAGCTATCTGTGATATTAAAGTCAAGTGTACTCCAATAGTTGTGAAACTGATTCCACTTATATTAATTTATCTGTTATATTGATGTGACTTAAACTAAACTGTCTGTTCAACTCAATCTGACTACTTTGACCTATTTTTTGCATTGAATTTACATAAATCGAACTATCTGTGATATTAAAGTCAAGTGTACTCCAATATTTGTGAAGCTGATTCCACTTATATTAACTTATCTGTTATATTGATGTGACTTAAACTAAACTGTCTGTTCAACTCAATCTGACTACTTTGACCTATTTATTGCATTAAAGTTACATAAATTGAGCTATCTGTGATATTAAAGTCAATTGTACTCCCATATTTGTGAAGCTGATTCCACTTATATTAACTTATCTGTTATATTGACTTGACTTAAACTAAACTGTCTGTTCAACTCAATCTGACTACTTTGACCTATTTATTGCATTAAAGTTACATAAATCGAACTATCTGTGGTATCAAAGCCAATCGTACTCTTATATGTGTGAAACTGATGTCACTTACAAAAACCTATATGTTATATTGATATGACTTAAACTAAACTGTCTGTTCAACTCAATCTGACTACTTTGACCTATTTATTGCATTAAAGTTACATAAATTGGGCTATCTGTGATATTAAATTCAAGTGTACTCCAATAGTTGTGAAGCTGATTCCACTTATATTAATTTATCTGTTATATTGATGTGACTTAAACTAAACTGTCTGTTCAATTCAATCTGACTACTTTGACCTATTTATTGCATTGAAGTTACATAAATCGAACTATCTGTGATATTAAAGTCATTGGTACTCCCATATTTGTGAAGCTGATTCCACTTATATTAACTTATCTGTTATATTGATGTGACTTAAACTAAACTGTCTGTTCAACTCAATCTGACTACTTTGACCTATTTATTGCATTAAAGTTACATAAATCGAACTATCTGTGATATTAAAGCCAAGCGTACTCTTATATGTGTGAAACTGATGTCACTTACATTAACCTAATTGTTATATTGATGTGACTTAAACTAGACTGTCTGTTCAACTCAATCTAAATATTTTGACCTATTTATTGCATTGAAGTTACATAAATTGAGCTATCTGTGATATTAAAGTCCATTGTACTCCAATAGTTGTGAAGCTGATTCCACTTATATTAACTTATCTGTTATATTGATGTGACTTAAACTAAACTGTCTGTTCAACTCAATCTGACTACTTTGACCTATTTATTGCATTAAAGTTTCATAAATTGAGCTATCTGTGATATTAAAGTCAAGTGTACTCCAATAGTTGTGAAACTGATTCCACTTATATTAACTTATCTGTTATATTGACGTGACTTAAACTAAACTGTCTGTTCAACTCAATCTGACTACTTTGACCTATTTATTGCTTTAAATTTACATAAATTGAGCTATCTGTGATATTAAAGTCAATTGTACTCCAATAGTTGTGAAACTGATTCCACTTATATTAACTTATCTGTTATATTGATGTGACTTAAACTAAACTGTCTGTTCAACTCAATCTGACTACTTTGACCTATTTATTGCATTGAATTTACATAAATCGAACTATCTGTGATATTAAAGTCAATTGTACTCCAATATTTGTGAAGCTGATTCCACTTATATTAACTTATCTGTTATATTGATGTGACTTAAACTAAACTGTCTGTTCAACTCAATCTGACTACTTTGACCTATTTATTGCATTAAAGTTACATAAATCGAACTATCTGTGGTATTAAAGCCAATCGTACTCTTATATGTGTGAAACTGATGTCACTTACATTAACCTATATGTTATATTGATATGACTTAAACTAAACTGTCTGTTGAACTCAATCTGACTACTTTGACCTATTTATTGCATTAAAGTTACATAAATTGGGCTATCTGTGATATTAAAGTCAAGTGTACTCCAATAGTTGTGAAGCTGATTCCACTTATATTAACTTATCTGTTATATTGATGTGACTTAAACTAAACTGTCTGTTCAATTCAATCTGACTACTTTGACCTATTTATTGCATTGAAGTTACATAAATCGAACTATCTGTGATATTAAAGTCATTGGTACTCCCATATTTGTGAAGCTGATTCCACTTATATTAACTTATCTGTTATATTGATGTGACTTAAACTAAACTGTCTGTTCAACTCAATCTGACTACTTTGACCTATTTATTGCATTAAAGTTACATAAATCGAACTATCTGTGATATTAAAGTCAATTGTACTCCCATATTTGTGAAGCTGATTCCACTTATATTAACTTATATGTTATATTGACTTGACTTAAACTAAACTGTCTGTTCAACTCAATCTGACTACTTTGACCTATTTATTGCATTAAAGTTACATAAATCGATTATCTGTGATATTAAAGCCAATCGTACTCTTATATGTGTGAAACTGATGTCACTTACATTAACCTAATTGTTATATTGATGTGACTTAAACTAGACTGTCTGTTCAACTCAATCTGACTACTTTGACCTATTTATTGCATTAAAGTTTCATAAATTGAGCTATCTGTGATATTAAAGTCAAGTGTACTCCAATAGTTGTGAAGCTGATTCCACTTATATTAACTTATCTGTTATATTGATGTTACTTAAACTAAACTGTCTGTTCAACTCAATCTGACTACTTTGACCTATTTATTGCATTAAAGTTTCATAAATTGAGCTATCTGTGATATTAAAGTCAAGTGTACTCCAATAGTTGTGAAGCTGATTCCACTTATATCAACTTATCTGTTATATTGATGTTACTTAAACTGAACTGTCTGTTCAACTCAATCTGACTACTTTGGCCTATTTATTGCATTAAAGTTGCATAAATTGAGCTATCTGTGATATTAAAGTCAAGTGTACTCCAATAGTTGTGAAACTGATTCCACTTATATTAACTTATCTGTTATATTGATGTGACTTAAACTAAACTGTCTGTTCAACTCAATCTGACTACTTTGACCTATTTATTGCATTGAATTTACATAAATCGAACTATCTGTGATATTAAAGTCAATTGTACTCCAATATTTGTGAAGCTGATTCCACTTATATTAACTTATCTGTTATATTGATGTGACTTAAACTAAACTGTCTGTTCAACTCAATCTGACTACTTTGACCTATTTATTGCATTAAAGTTACATAAATTGAGCTATCTGTGATATTGAAGTCAATTGTACTCCCATATTTGTGAAGCTGATTCCACTGATATTAACTTATCTGTTATATTGATTTGACTTAAAGTAAACTGTCTGTTCAACTCAATCTGACTACTTTGACCTATTTATTGCAGTTAAGTTACATACATCGAACTATCTGTGATATTAAAGTCAATCGTACTCTTATATGTGAGAAACTGATTCCACTTATATTAACCTATCTGTTATATTGATGTGACTTAAACTAAACTGTCTGTTCAACTCAACCTGACTACTTTGAGCTATTTATTGCATTAATGTTACATAAATCGATTATCTGTGATATTAAAGCCAATCGTACTCTTATATGTGTGAAACTGATGTCACGTATATTAACTTATCTGTTATATTGATGTGACTTAAACTAAACTGTCTGTTCAACTCAATCTGACTACTTTGACCTATTTATTGCATTAAAGTTAAGTTAGATAAATTGGGCTATCTGTGATATTAAAGTCAAGTGTACTCCAATAGTTTTGAAGCTGATTCCACTTATATTAACTTTTCTGTTATATTGATGTAACTTAAACTGAACTGTCTGCTCAACTCAATCTGACTACTTTGACCTATTTATTGCATTAAAGTTACATAAAGTGAGCTATCTGTGATATTAAAGTCAAATGTACTCCAATAGTTGTGAAGCTGATTCCACTTATATTAACTTATCTGTTATATTGATGTAACTTAAACTGATCTGTCTGCTCAACTCAATCTGACTACTTTGACCTATTTATTGCATTAAAGTTACATAAATTGAGCTATCTGTGATATTAAAGTCAATTGTACCCCAATAGTTGTGAAGCTGATTCCACTTATATTAACGTATCTGTTATATTGATGTGACTTAAACTAAACTGTCTGTTCAACTCAATCTAAATATTTTGACCTATTTATTGCATTGAAGTTACATAAATTGCGCTATCTGTGATATTAAAGTCAACTGTAGTCCAACAGTTGTGAAGCTGATTCAACTTATATTAACTTTTCTGTTATATTGACTTGGCTTAAACTAAACTGTCTGTTCAATTCAATCTGACTACATTGAACTATTTATTGCATTGAAGTTACATACATCGAACTATCTGTGATATTAAAGTCATTTGTACTCCAATATTTGTGAAGCTGATTCCACTTATATTAACTTATCTGTTATATTGATGTGACTTAAACTAAACTGTCTGTTCAACTCAATCTGACTACTTTGACCTATTAATTGCATTAAAGTTACATAAATCGACCTATCTGTGATATTAAAGCCAATCGTACTCTTATATGTGTGAAACTGATGTCACTTACATTAACTTATCTGTTATATTGACTTGACTTAAACTAAACTGTCTGTTCAATTCAATCTGACTACTTTGACCTATTTATTGCATTAAAGTTTCATAAATTGAGCTGTCTGTGATATTAAAGTCAAGTGTACTCCAATAGTTGTGAAGCTGATTCCACTTATATCAACTTATCTGTTATATTGACTTGACTTAAACTAAACTGTCTGTTCAACTCAATCTGACTACTTTGACCTGTTTATTGCATTAAAGTTACATAAATCGAACTATCTGTGATATTAAAGCCAATCGTACTCTTATATGTGTGAAACTGATTCCACTTATATTAACTTATCTGTTATATTGATGTGACTTAAACTAAACTGTCTGTTCAACTCAATCTGACTACTTTGACCTATTTATTGCTTTAAATTTACATAAATTGAGCTATCTGTGATATTAAAGCCAATCGTACTCTTATATGTGTGAAACTGATATCACTTACATTAACCTATCTGTTATATTGATGTGACTTAAACTAAACTGTCTGTTCAACTCAATCTAAATATTTTGACCTATTTATTGCATTGAAGTTACATAAATTGAGCCATCTGTGATATTAAAGTCAATTGTACTCCAATAGTTGTGAAGCTGATTCCACTGATATTAACTCATCTATTATATTGATGTGACTTAAACTAAACTGTCTGTTCAACTCAATCTGACTACTTTGACCTATTTATTGCATTAAAGTTAAGTTAGATAAATTGGGCTATCTGTGATATTAAAGTCAAGTGTACTCCAATAGTTGTGAAGCTGATTTCACTTATATTAACTTATCTGTTATATTGATGTGACTTAAACTAAACTGTCTGTTCAACTCAATCTGACTACTTTGACCTATTAATTGCATTAAAGTTACATAAATCGAACTATCTGTGATATTAAAGCCAATCGTACTCTTATATGTGTGAAACTGATGCCACTTACATTAACCTATCTGTTATATTGATGTGACTTAAACTAAACTGTCTGTTCAACTCAATCTAAATATTTTGACCTATTTATTGCATTGAAGTTACATAAATTGAGCCATCTGTGATATTAAAGTCAATTGTACTCCAATAGTTGTGAAGCTGATTCCACTGATATTAACTCATCTATTATATTGATGTGACTTAAACTAAACTGTCTGTTCAATTCAATCTGACTACTTTGACCTATTTATTGCATTAAAGTTTCATAAATTGAGCTGTCTGTGATATTAAAGTCAAGTGTACTCCAATAGTTGTGAAGCTGATTCCACTTATATTAACTTATCTGTTATATTGACTTGACTTAAACTAAACTGTCTGTTCAACTCAATCTGACTACTTTGACCTATATATTGCATTAAAGTTACATAAATCGAACTATCTGTGGTATCAAAGCCAACCGTACTCTTATATGTGTGAAACTGATGTCACTTACAAAAACCTATATGTTATATTGATTTGACTTAAACTAAACTGTCTGTTCAACTCAATCTGACTACTTTGACCTATTTATTGCATTAAAGTTACATAAATTGGGCTATCTGTGATATTAAATTCAAGTGTACTCCAATAGTTGTGAAGCTGATTCCACTTATATTAATTTATCTGTTATATTGATGTGACTTAAACTAAACTGTCTGTTCAATTCAATCTGACTACTTTGACCTATTTATTGCATTGAAGTTACATAAATCGAACTATCTGTGATATTAAAGTCATTGGTACTCCCATATTTGTGAAGCTGATTCCACTTATATTAACTTATCTGTTATATTGATGTGACTTAAACTAAACTGTCTGTTCAACTCAATCTGACTACTTTGACCTATTTATTGCATTAAAGTTACATAAATCGAACTATCTGTGATATTAAAGCCAAGCGTACTCTTATATGTGTGAAACTGATGTCACTTACATTAACCTAATTGTTATATTGATGTGACTTAAACTAGACTGTCTGTTCAACTCAATCTAAATATTTTGACCTATTTATTGCATTGAAGTTACATAAATTGAGCTATCTGTGATATTAAAGTCAATTGTACTCCAATAGTTGTGAAGCTGATTCCACTTATATTAACTTATCTGTTATATTGATGTGACTTAAACTAAACTGTCTGTTCAACTCAATCTGACTACTTTGACCTATTTATTGCATTAAAGTTTCATAAATTGAGCTATCTGTGATATTAAAGTCAAGTGTACTCCAATAGTTGTGAAACTGATTCCACTTATATTAACTTATCTGTTATATTGATGTGACTTAAACTAAACTGTCTGTTCAACTCAATCTGACTACTTTGACCTATTTATTGCATTAAAGTTTCATAAATTGAGCTATCTGTGATATTAAAGTCAAGTGTACTCCAATAGTTGTGAAGCTGATTCCACTTATATCAACTTATCTGTTATATTGATGTTACTTAAACTAAACTGTCTGTTCAACTCAATCTGACTACTTTGACCTATTTATTGCATTAAAGTTTCATAAATTGAGCTATCTGT
Source organism: Ostrea denselamellosa (assembly GCA_024699665.1). Lineage (NCBI taxonomy): Eukaryota > Metazoa > Mollusca > Bivalvia > Ostreida > Ostreidae > Ostrea > Ostrea denselamellosa. The sequence goes on along the minus strand of JAMZEH010000045.1, from coordinate 6,031,148 downwards.
GATATTAAAGTCAAGTGTACGCCAATAGTTGTGAAGCTGATTCCACTTATATCAACTTATCTGTTATATTGATGTTACTTAAACTGAACTGTCTGTTCAACTCAATCTGACTACTTTGGCCTATTTATTGCATTAAAGTTGCATAAATTGAGCTATCTGTGATATTAAAGTCAAGTGTACTCCAATAGTTGTGAAACTGATTCCACTTATATTAATTTATCTGTTATATTGATGTGACTTAAACTAAACTGTCTGTTCAACTCAATCTGACTACGTTGACCTATTTTTTGCATTGAATTTACATAAATCGAACTATCTGTGATATTAAAGTCAATTGTACTCCAATATTTGTGAAGCTGATTCCACTTATATTAACTTATCTGTTATATTGATGTGACTTAAACTAAACTGTCTGTTCAACTCAATCTGACTACTTTGACCTATTTATTGCATTAAAGTTACATAAATTGAGCTATCTGTGATATTAAAGTCAATTGTACTCCCATATTTGTGAAGCTGATTCCACTTATATTAACTTATCTGTTATATTGACTTGACTTAAACTAAACTGTCTGTTCAACTCAATCTGACTACTTTGACCTATTTATTGCATTAAAGTTACATAAATCGAACTATCTGTGGTATCAAAGCCAATCGTACTCTTATATGTGTGAAACTGATGTCACTTACAAAAACCTATATGTTATATTGATATGACTTAAACTAAACTGTCTGTTCAACTCAATCTGACTACTTTGACCTATTTATTGCATTAAAGTTACATAAATTGGGCTATCTGTGATATTAAATTCAAGTGTACTCCAATAGTTGTGAAGCTGATTCCACTTATATTAATTTATCTGTTATATTGATGTGACTTAAACTAAACTGTCTGTTCAATTCAATCTGACTACTTTGACCTATTTATTGCATTGAAGTTACATAAATCGAACTATCTGTGATATTAAAGTCATTGGTACTCCCATATTTGTGAAGCTGATTCCACTTATATTATCTTATCTGTTATATTGATGTGACTTAAACTAAACTGTCTGTTCAACTCAATCTGACTACTTTGACCTATTTATTGCATTAAAGTTACATAAATCGAACTATCTGTGATATTAAAGCCAAGCGTACTCTTATATGTGTGAAACTGATGTCACTTACATTAACCTAATTGTTATATTGATGTGACTTAAACTAGACTGTCTGTTCAACTCAATCTAAATATTTTGACCTATTTATTGCATTGAAGTTACATAAATTGAGCTATCTGTGATATTAAAGTCAATTGTACTCCAATAGTTGTGAAGCTGATTCCACTTATATTAACTTATCTGTTATATTGATGTGACTTAAACTAAACTGTCTGTTCAACTCAATCTGACTACTTTGACCTATTTATTGCATTAAAGTTTCATAAATTGAGCTATCTGTGATATTAAAGTCAAGTGTACTCCAATAGTTGTGAAACTGATTCCACTTATATTAACTTATCTGTTATATTGACGTGACTTAAACTAAACTGTCTGTTCAACTCAATCTGACTACTTTGACCTATTTATTGCTTTAAATTTACATAAATTGAGCTATCTGTGATATTAAAGTCAATTGTACTCCAATAGTTATGAAACTGATTCCACTTATATTAACTTATCTGTTATATTGATGTGACTTAAACTAAACTGTCTGTTCAACTCAATCTGACTACTTTGACCTATTTATTGCATTGAATTTACATAAATCGAACTATCTGTGATATTAAAGTCAATTGTACTCCAATATTTGTGAAGCTGATTCCACTTATATTAACTTATCTGTTATATTGATGTGACTTAAACTAAACTGTCTGTTCAACTCAATCTGACTACTTTGACCTATTTATTGCATTAAAGTTACATAAATCGAACTATCTGTGGTATTAAAGCCAATCGTACTCTTATATGTGTGAAACTGATGTCACTTACATTAACCTATATGTTATATTGATATGACTTAAACTAAACTGTCTGTTCAACTCAATCTGACTACTTTGACCTATTTATTGCATTAAAGTTACATAAATTGGGCTATCTGTGATATTAAAGTCAAGTGTACTCCAATAGTTGTGAAGCTGATTCCACTTATATTAACTTATCTGTTATATTGATGTGACTTAAACTAAACTGTCTGTTCAATTCAATCTGACTACTTTGACCTATTTATTGCATTGAAGTTACATAAATCGAACTATCTGTGATATTAAAGTCATTGGTACTCCCATATTTGTGAAGCTGATTCCACTTATATTAACTTATCTGTTACATTGATGTGACTTAAACTAAACTGTCTGTTCAACTCAATCTGACTACTTTGACCTATTTATTGCATTAAAGTTACATAAATCGAACTATCTGTGATATTAAAGTCAATTGTACTCCCATATTTGTGAAGCTGATTCCACTTATATTAACTTATATGTTATATTGACTTGACTTAAACTAAACTGTCTGTTCAACTCAATCTGACTACTTTGACCTATTTATTGCATTAAAGTTACATAAATCGATTATCTGTGATATTAAAGCCAATCGTACTCTTATATGTGTGAAACTGATGTCACTTACATTAACCTAATTGTTATATTGATGTGACTTAAACTAGACTGTCTGTTCAACTCAATCTGACTACTTTGACCTATTTATTGCATTAAAGTTTCATAAATTGAGCTATCTGTGATATTAAAGTCAAGTGTACTCCAATAGTTGTGAAGCTGATTCCACTTATATTAACTTATCTGTTATATTGATGTTACTTAAACTAAACTGTCTGTTCAACTCAATCTGACTACTTTGACCTATTTATTGCATTAAAGTTAAGTTAGATAAATTGGGCTATCTGTGATATTAAAGTCAAGTGTACTCCAATAGTTGTGAAGCTGATTTCACTTATATTAACTTATCTGTTATATTGATGTGACTTAAACTAAACTGTCTGTTCAACTCAATCTGACTACTTTGACCTATTAATTGCATTAAAGTTACATAAATCGAACTATCTGTGATATTAAAGCCAATCGTACTCTTATATGTGTGAAACTGATGCCACTTACATTAACCTATCTGTTATATTGATGTGACTTAAACTAAACTGTCTGTTCAACTCAATCTAAATATTTTGACCTATTTATTGCATTGAAGTTACATAAATTGAGCCATCTGTGATATTAAAGTCAATTGTACTCCAATAGTTGTGAAGCTGATTCCACTGATATTAACTCATCTATTATATTGATGTGACTTAAACTAAACTGTCTGTTCAATTCAATCTGACTACTTTGACCTATTTATTGCATTAAAGTTTCATAAATTGAGCTGTCTGTGATATTAAAGTCAAGTGTACTCCAATAGTTGTGAAGCTGATTCCACTTATATTAACTTATCTGTTATATTGACTTGACTTAAACTAAACTGTCTGTTCAACTCAATCTGACTACTTTGACCTATATATTGCATTAAAGTTACATAAATCGAACTATCTGTGGTATCAAAGCCAACCGTACTCTTATATGTGTGAAACTGATGTCACTTACAAAAACCTATATGTTATATTGATTTGACTTAAACTAAACTGTCTGTTCAACTCAATCTGACTACTTTGACCTATTTATTGCATTAAAGTTACATAAATTGGGCTATCTGTGATATTAAATTCAAGTGTACTCCAATAGTTGTGAAGCTGATTCCACTTATATTAATTTATCTGTTATATTGATGTGACTTAAACTAAACTGTCTGTTCAATTCAATCTGACTACTTTGACCTATTTATTGCATTGAAGTTACATAAATCGAACTATCTGTGATATTAAAGTCATTGGTACTCCCATATTTGTGAAGCTGATTCCACTTATATTAACTTATCTGTTATATTGATGTGACTTAAACTAAACTGTCTGTTCAACTCAATCTGACTACTTTGACCTATTTATTGCATTAAAGTTACATAAATCGAACTATCTGTGATATTAAAGCCAAGCGTACTCTTATATGTGTGAAACTGATGTCACTTACATTAACCTAATTGTTATATTGATGTGACTTAAACTAGACTGTCTGTTCAACTCAATCTAAATATTTTGACCTATTTATTGCATTGAAGTTACATAAATTGAGCTATCTGTGATATTAAAGTCAATTGTACTCCAATAGTTGTGAAGCTGATTCCACTTATATTAACTTATCTGTTATATTGATGTGACTTAAACTAAACTGTCTGTTCAACTCAATCTGACTACTTTGACCTATTTATTGCATTAAAGTTTCATAAATTGAGCTATCTGTGATATTAAAGTCAAGTGTACTCCAATAGTTGTGAAACTGATTCCACTTATATTAACTTATCTGTTATATTGATGTGACTTAAACTAAACTGTCTGTTCAACTCAATCTGACTACTTTGACCTATTTATTGCATTAAAGTTTCATAAATTGAGCTATCTGTGATATTAAAGTCAAGTGTACTCCAATAGTTGTGAAGCTGATTCCACTTATATCAACTTATCTGTTATATTGATGTTACTTAAACTAAACTGTCTGTTCAACTCAATCTGACTACTTTGACCTATTTATTGCATTAAAGTTTCATAAATTGAGCTATCTGTGATATTAAAGTCAAGTGTACGCCAATAGTTGTGAAGCTGATTCCACTTATATCAACTTATCTGTTATATTGATGTTACTTAAACTGAACTGTCTGTTCAACTCAATCTGACTACTTTGGCCTATTTATTGCATTAAAGTTGCATAAATTGAGCTATCTGTGATATTAAAGTCAAGTGTACTCCAATAGTTGTGAAACTGATTCCACTTATATTAATTTATCTGTTATATTGATGTGACTTAAACTAAACTGTCTGTTCAACTCAATCTGACTACGTTGACCTATTTTTTGCATTGAATTTACATAAATCGAACTATCTGTGATATTAAAGTCAATTGTACTCCAATATTTGTGAAGCTGATTCCACTTATATTAACTTATCTGTTATATTGATGTGACTTAAACTAAACTGTCTGTTCAACTCAATCTGACTACTTTGACCTATTTATTGCATTAAAGTTACATAAATTGAGCTATCTGTGATATTAAAGTCAATTGTACTCCCATATTTGTGAAGCTGATTCCACTTATATTAACTTATCTGTTATATTGACTTGACTTAAACTAAACTGTCTGTTCAACTCAATCTGACTACTTTGACCTATTTATTGCATTAAAGTTACATAAATCGAACTATCTGTGGTATCAAAGCCAATCGTACTCTTATATGTGTGAAACTGATGTCACTTACAAAAACCTATATGTTATATTGATATGACTTAAACTAAACTGTCTGTTCAACTCAATCTGACTACTTTGACCTATTTATTGCATTAAAGTTACATAAATTGGGCTATCTGTGATATTAAAGTCAAGTGTACTCCAATAGTTGTGAAGCTGATTCCACTTATATTAACTTATCTGTTATATTGACTTGACTTAAACTAAACTGTCTGTTCAACTCAATCTGACTACTTTGACCTATTTATTGCATTAAAGTTACATAAATCGAACTATCTGTGATATTAAAGCCAAGCGTACTCTTATATGTGTGAAACTGATGTCACTTACATTAACCTAATTGTTATATTGATGTGACTTAAACTAGACTGTCTGTTCAACTCAATCTAAATATTTTGACCTATTTATTGCATTGAAGTTACATAAATTGAGCTATCTGTGATATTAAAGTCAATTGTACTCCAATAGTTGTGAAGCTGATTCCACTTATATTAACTTATCTGTTATATTGATGTGACTTAAACTAAACTGTCTGTTCAACTCAATCTGACTACTTTGACCTATTTATTGCATTAAAGTTTCATAAATTGAGCTATCTGTGATATTAAAGTCAAGTGTACTCCAATAGTTGTGAAACTGATTCCACTTATATTAACTTATCTGTTATATTGACGTGACTTAAACTAAACTGTCTGTTCAACTCAATCTGACTACTTTGACCTATTTATTGCTTTAAATTTACATAAATTGAGCTATCTGTGATATTAAAGTCAATTGTACTCCAATAGTTATGAAACTGATTCCACTTATATTAACTTATCTGTTATATTGATGTGACTTAAACTAAACTGTCTGTTCAACTCAATCTGACTACTTTGACCTATTTATTGCATTGAATTTACATAAATCGAACTATCTGTGATATTAAAGTCAATTGTACTCCAATATTTGTGAAGCTGATTCCACTTATATTAACTTATCTGTTATATTGATGTGACTTAAACTAAACTGTCTGTTCAACTCAATCTGACTACTTTGACCTATTTATTGCATTAAAGTTACATAAATCGAACTATCTGTGGTATTAAAGCCAATCGTACTCTTATATGTGTGAAACTGATGTCACTTACATTAACCTATATGTTATATTGATATGACTTAAACTAAACTGTCTGTTCAACTCAATCTGACTACTTTGACCTATTTATTGCATTAAAGTTACATAAATTGGGCTATCTGTGATATTAAAGTCAAGTGTACTCCAATAGTTGTGAAGCTGATTCCACTTATATTAACTTATCTGTTATATTGATGTGACTTAAACTAAACTGTCTGTTCAATTCAATCTGACTACTTTGACCTATTTATTGCATTGAAGTTACATAAATCGAACTATCTGTGATATTAAAGTCATTGGTACTCCCATATTTGTGAAGCTGATTCCACTTATATTAACTTATCTGTTACATTGATGTGACTTAAACTAAACTGTCTGTTCAACTCAATCTGACTACTTTGACCTATTTATTGCATTAAAGTTACATAAATCGAACTATCTGTGATATTAAAGTCAATTGTACTCCCATATTTGTGAAGCTGATTCCACTTATATTAACTTATATGTTATATTGACTTGACTTAAACTAAACTGTCTGTTCAACTCAATCTGACTACTTTGACCTATTTATTGCATTAAAGTTACATAAATCGATTATCTGTGATATTAAAGCCAATCGTACTCTTATATGTGTGAAACTGATGTCACTTACATTAACCTAATTGTTATATTGATGTGACTTAAACTAGACTGTCTGTTCAACTCAATCTGACTACTTTGACCTATTTATTGCATTAAAGTTTCATAAATTGAGCTATCTGTGATATTAAAGTCAAGTGTACTCCAATAGTTGTGAAGCTGATTCCACTTATATTAACTTATCTGTTATATTGATGTTACTTAAACTAAACTGTCTGTTCAACTCAATCTGACTACTTTGACCTATTTATTGCATTAAAGTTTCATAAATTGAGCTATCTGTGATATTAAAGTCAAGTGTACTCCAATAGTTGTGAAGCTGATTCCACTTATATCAACTTATCTGTTATATTGATGTTACTTAAACTGAACTGTCTGTTCAACTCAATCTGACTACTTTGGCCTATTTATTGCATTAAAGTTGCATAAATTGAGCTATCTGTGATATTAAAGTCAAGTGTACTCCAATAGTTGTGAAACTGATTCCACTTATATTAACTTATCTGTTATATTGATGTGACTTAAACTAAACTGTCTGTTCAACTCAATCTGACTACTTTGACCTATTTATTGCATTGAATTTACATAAATCGAACTATCTGTGATATTAAAGTCAATTGTACTCCAATATTTGTGAAGCTGATTCCACTTATATTAACTTATCTGTCATATTGATGTGACTTAAACTAAACTGTCTGTTCAACTCAATCTGACTACTTTGACCTATTTATTGCATTAAAGTTACATAAATTGAGCTATCTGTGATATTGAAGTCAATTGTACTCCCATATTTGTGAAGCTGATTCCACTGATATTAACTTATCTGTTATATTGATTTGACTTAAAGTAAACTGTCTGTTCAACTCAATCTGACTACTTTGACCTATTTATTGCAGTTAAGTTACATACATCGAACTATCTGTGATATTAAAGTCAATCGTACTCTTATATGTGTGAAACTGATTCCACTTATATTAACCTATCTGTTATATTGATGTGACTTAAACTAAACTGTCTGTTCAACTCAACCTGACTACTTTGACCTATTTATTGCATTAATGTTACATAAATCGATTATCTGTGATATTAAAGCCAATCGTACTCTTATATGTGTGAAACTGATGTCACGTATATTAACTTATCTGTTATATTGATGTGACTTAAACTAAACTGTCTGTTCAACTCAATCTGACTACTTTGACCTATTTATTGCATTAAAGTTAAGTTAGATAAATTGGGCTATCTGTGATATTAAAGACAAGTGTACTCCAATAGTTTTGAAGCTGATTCCACTTATATTAACTTATCTGTTATATTGATGTAACTTAAACTGAACTGTCTGCTCAACTCAATCTGACTACTTTGACCTATTTATTGCATTAAAGTTACATAAAGTGAGCTATCTGTGATATTAAAGTCAAATGTACTCCAATAGTTGTGAAGCTGATTCCACTTATATTAACTTATCTGTTATATTGATGTAACTTAAACTGATCTGTCTGCTCAACTCAATCTGACTACTTTGACCTATTTATTGCATTAAAGTTACATAAATTGAGCTATCTGTGATATTAAAGTCAATTGTACCCCAATAGTTGTGAAGCTGATTCCACTTATATTAACGTATCTGTTATATTGATGTGACTTAAACTAAACTGTCTGTTCAACTCAATCTAAATATTTTGACCTATTTATTGCATTGAAGTTACATTAATTGCGCTATCTGTGATATTAAAGTCAACTGTAGTCCAACAGTTGTGAAGCTGATTCAACTTATATTAACTTTTCTGTTATATTGACTTGACTTAAACTAAACTGTCTGTTCAATTCAATCTGACTACATTGAACTATTTATTGCATTGAAGTTACATACATCGAACTATCTGTGATATTAAAGTCATTTGTACTCCAATATTTGTGAAGCTGATTCCACTTATATTAACTTATCTGTTATATTGATGTGACTTAAACTAAACTGTCTGTTCAACTCAATCTGACTACTTTGACCTATTAATTGCATTAAAGTTACATAAATCGACCTATCTGTGATATTAAAGCCAATCGTACTCTTATATGTGTGAAACTGATGTCACTTACATTAACTTATCTGTTATATTGACTTGACTTAAACTAAACTGTCTGTTCAATTCAATCTGACTACTTTGACCTATTTATTGCATTAAAGTTTCATAAATTGAGCTGTCTGTGATATTAAAGTCAAGTGTACTCCAATAGTTGTGAAGCTGATTCCACTTATATTAACTTATCTGTTATATTGACTTGACTTAAACTAAACTGTCTGTTCAACTCAATCTGACTACTTTGACCTATTTATTGCATTAAAGTTACATAAATCGAACTATCTGTGATATTAAAGCCAATCGTACTCTTATATGTGTGAAACTGATTCCACTTATATTAACTTATCTGTTATATTGATGTGACTTAAACTAAACTGTCTGTTCAACTCAATCTGACTACTTTGACCTATTTATTGCTTTAAATTTACATAAATTGAGCTATCTGTGATATTAAAGCCAATCGTACTCTTATATGTGTGAAACTGATATCACTTACATTAACCTATCTGTTATATTGATGTGACTTAAACTAAACTGTCTGTTCAACTCAATCTAAATATTTTGACCTATTTATTGCATTGAAGTTACATAAATTGAGCCATCTGTGATATTAAAGTCAATTGTACTCCAATAGTTGTGAAGCTGATTCCACTGATATTAACTCATCTATTATATTGATGTGACTTAAACTAAACTGTCTGTTCAACTCAATCTGACTACTTTGACCTATTTATTGCATTAAAGTTAAGTTAGATAAATTGGGCTATCTGTGATATTAAAGTCAAGTGTACTCCAATAGTTGTGAAGCTGATTTCACTTATATTAACTTATCTGTTATATTGATGTGACTTAAACTAAACTGTCTGTTCAACTCAATCTGACTACTTTGACCTATTAATTGCATTAAAGTTACATAAATCGAACTATCTGTGATATTAAAGCCAATCGTACTCTTATATGTGTGAAACTGATGCCACTTACATTAACCTATCTGTTATATTGATGTGACTTAAACTAAACTGTCTGTTCAACTCAATCTAAATATTTTGACCTATTTATTGCATTGAATTTACATAAATTGAGCTATCTGTGATATTAAAGCCAATCGTACTCTTATAAATGTGAAACTGATGTCACTTACATTAACCTATCTGTTATATTGATGTGACTTAAACTAAACTGTCTGTTCAACTCAATCTAAATATTTTGACCTATTTATTGCATTGAAGTTACATAAATTGAGCTATCTGTGATATTAAAGTCAATTGTACTCCAATAGTTGTGAAGCTGATTCCACTTATATTAACTTATCTGTTATATTGACTTGACTTAAACTAAACTGTCTGTTCAATTCAATCTGACTACTTTGACCTATTTATTGCATTGGAGTTACATAACTCGAAGTATCTGTGATATTAAAGTCATTTGTACTCCAATATTTGTGAAGCTGATTGCACTTATATTAACTTATCTGTTATATTGATGTGACTTAAACTAAACTGTCTGTTCAACTCAATCTGACTACTTTGACCTATTAATTGCATTAAAGTTACATAAATCGAACTATCTGTGATATTAAAGCCAATCGTACTCTTATATGTGTGAAACTGATGTCACTTACATTAACCTATCTGTTATATTGATGTGACTTAAACTAAACTGTCTGTTCAACTCAATCTAAATATTTTGACCTATTTATTGCATTGAAGTTACATAAATTGAGCTATCTGTGATATTAAAGTCAATTGTAGTCCAACAGTTGTGAAGCTGATTCAACTTATATTAACTTTTCTGTTATATTGACTTGACTTAAACTAAACTGTCTGTTCAATTCAATCTGACTACTTTGACCTATTTATTGCATTAAAGTTTGATAAATTGAGCTGTCTGTGATATTAAAGTCAAGTGTACTCCAATAGTTGTGAAGCTGATTCCACTTATATTAACTTATCTGTTATATTGACTTGACTTAAACTAAACTGTCTGTTCAACTCAATCTGACTACTTTGACCTATTTATTGCATTAAAGTTACATAAATCGAACTATCTGTGGTATTAAAGCCAATCGTACTCTTATATGTGTGAAACTGATGTCACTTACATTAACCTATATGTTATATTGATATGACTTAAACTAAATTGTCTGCTCAACTCAATCTGACTACTTTGACCTATTTATTGCATTAAAGTTACATAAATTGAGCTATCTGTGATATTAAAGTCAAGTGTACTCCAATAGTTGTGAAGCTGATTCCACTTATATTAACTTATCTGTTATATTGATGTAACTTAAACTGATCTGTCTGCTCAACTCAATCTGACTACTTTGACCTATTTATTGCATTAAAGTTACATAAATTGAGCTATCTGTGATATTAAAGTCAATTGTACCCCAATAGTTGTGAAGCTGATTCCACTTATATTGACTTATCTGTTATATTGATGTGACTTAAACTAAACTGTCTGTTGAACTCAATCTGACTACTTTGATTTATTTATTGCATTAAAGTTATATAAATTGAGCTATCTGTGATATTAAAGTCAAGTGTACTCCAATAGTTGTGAAGCTGATTCCACTTATATTAACTTATCTGTTATATTGATGTAACTTAAACTGATCTGTCTGCTCAACTCAATCTGACTACTTTGACCTATTTATTGCATTAAAGTTACATAAATTGAGCTATCTGTGATATTAAAGGCAATTGTACCCCAATAGTTGTGAAGCTGATTCCACTTATAATAACTTATCTGTTATATTGATGTGACTTAAACTAAACTGTCTGTTCAACTCAATCTGACTACTTTGACCTATTTATTGCTTTAAATTTACATAAATTGAGCTATCTGTGATATTAAAGCCAATCGTACTCTTATATGTGTGAAACTGATGTCACTTACATTAACGTATCTGTTATATTGATGTGACTTAAACTAAACTGTCTGTTCAACTCAATCTAAATATTTTGACCTATTTATTGCATTGAAGTTACATAAATTGCGCTATCTGTGATATTAAAGTCAACTGTAGTCCAACAGTTGTGAAGCTGATTCAACTTATATTAACTTTTCTGTTATATTGACTTGACTTAAACTAAACTGTCTGTTCAATTCAATCTGACTACATTGAACTATTTATTGCATTGAAGTTACATACATCGAACTATCTGTGATATTAAAGTCATTTGTACTCCAATATTTGTGAAGCTGATTCCACTTATATTAACTTATCTGTTATATTGATGTGACTTAAACTAAACTGTCTGTTCAACTCAATCTGACTACTTTGACCTATTAATTGCATTAAAGTTACATAAATCGAACTATCTGTGATATTAAAGCCAATCGTACTCTTATATGTGTGAAACTGATGCCACTTACATTAACCTATCTGTTATATTGATGTGACTTAAACTAAACTGTCTGTTCAACTCAATCTAAATATTTTGACCTATTTATTGCATTGAAGTTACATAAATTGAGCTATCTGTGATATTAAAGCCAATCGTACTCTTATAAATGTGAAACTGATGTCACTTACATTAACCTATCTGTTATATTGATGTGACTTAAACTAAACTGTCTGTTCAACTCAATCTAAATATTTTGACCTATTTATTGCATTGAAGTTACATAAATTGAGCTATCTGTGATATTAAAGTCAATTGTACTCCAATAGTTGTGAAGCTGATTCCACTTATATTAACTTATCTGTTATATTGACTTGACTTAAACTAAACTGTCTGTTCAATTCAATCTGACTACTTTGACCTATTTATTGCATTGGAGTTACATAACTCGAAGTATCTGTGATATTAAAGTCATTTGTACTCCAATATTTGTGAAGCTGATTCCACTTATATTAACTTATCTGTTATATTGATGTGACTTAAACTAAACTGTCTGTTCAACTCAATCTGACTACTTTGACCTATTAATTGCATTAAAGTTACATAAATCGAACTATCTGTGATATTAAAGCCAATCGTACTCTTATATGTGTGAAACTGATGTCACTTACATTAACCTATCTGTTATATTGATGTGACTTAAACTAAACTGTCTGTTCAACTCAATCTAAATATTTTGACCTATTTATTGCATTGAAGTTACATAAATTGAGCTATCTGTGATATTAAAGTCAATTGTAGTCCAACAGTTGTGAAGCTGATTCAACTTATATTAACTTTTCTGTTATATTGACTTGACTTAAACTAAACTGTCTGTTCAATTCAATCTGACTACTTTGACCTATTTATTGCATTAAAGTTTGATAAATTGAGCTGTCTGTGATATTAAAGTCAAGTGTACTCCAATAGTTGTGAAGCTGATTCCACTTATATTAACTTATCTGTTATATTGACTTGACTTAAACTAAACTGTCTGTTCAACTCAATCTGACTACTTTGACCTATTTATTGCATTAAAGTTACATAAATCGAACTATCTGTGGTATTAAAGCCAATCGTACTCTTATATGTGTGAAACTGATGTCACTTACATTAACCTATATGTTATATTGATATGACTTAAACTAAATTGTCTGCTCAACTCAATCTGACTACTTTGACCTATTTATTGCATTAAAGTTACATAAATTGAGCTATCTGTGATATTAAAGTCAAGTGTACTCCAATAGTTGTGAAGCTGATTCCACTTATATTAACTTATCTGTTATATTGATGTAACTTAAACTGATCTGTCTGCTCAACTCAATCTGACTACTTTGACCTATTTATTGCATTAAAGTTACATAAATTGAGCTATCTGTGATATTAAAGTCAATTGTACCCCAATAGTTGTGAAGCTGATTCCACTTATATTGACTTATCTGTTATATTGATGTGACTTAAACTAAACTGTCTGTTGAACTCAATCTGACTACTTTGATTTATTTATTGCATTAAAGTTATATAAATTGAGCTATCTGTGATATTAAAGTCAAGTGTACTCCAATAGTTGTGAAGCTGATTCCACTTATATTAACTTATCTGTTATATTGATGTAACTTAAACTGATCTGTCTGCTCAACTCAATCTGACTACTTTGACCTATTTATTGCATTAAAGTTACATAAATTGAGCTATCTGTGATATTAAAGGCAATTGTACCCCAATAGTTGTGAAGCTGATTCCACTTATAATAACTTATCTGTTATATTGATGTGACTTAAACTAAACTGTCTGTTCAACTCAATCTGACTACTTTGACCTATTTATTGCTTTAAATTTACATAAATTGAGCTATCTGTGATATTAAAGCCAATCGTACTCTTATATGTGTGAAACTGATGTCACTTACATTAACGTATCTGTTATATTGATGTGACTTAAACTAAACTGTCTGTTCAACTCAATCTAAATATTTTGACCTATTTATTGCATTGAAGTTACATAAATTGCGCTATCTGTGATATTAAAGTCAACTGTAGTCCAACAGTTGTGAAGCTGATTCAACTTATATTAACTTTTCTGTTATATTGACTTGACTTAAACTAAACTGTCTGTTCAATTCAATCTGACTACATTGAACTATTTATTGCATTGAAGTTACATACATCGAACTATCTGTGATATTAAAGTCATTTGTACTCCAATATTTGTGAAGCTGATTCCACTTATATTAACTTATCTGTTATATTGATGTGACTTAAACTAAACTGTCTGTTCAACTCAATCTGACTACTTTGACCTATTAATTGCATTAAAGTTACATAAATCGACCTATCTGTGATATTAAAGCCAATCGTACTCTTATATGTGTGAAACTGATGTCACTTACATTAACTTATCTGTTATATTGACTTGACTTAAACTAAACTGTCTGTTCAATTCAATCTGACTACTTTGACCTATTTATTGCATTAAAGTTTCATAAATTGAGCTGTCTGTGATATTAAAGTCAAGTGTACTCCAATAGTTCTGAAGCTGATTCCACTTATATTAACTTATCTGTTATATTGACTTGACTTAAACTAAACTGTCTGTTCAACTCAATCTGACTACTTTGACCTATTTATTGCATTAAAGTTACATAAATCGAACTATCTGTGATATTAAAGCCAATCGTACTCTTATATGTGTGAAACTGATGTCACTTACATTAACTTATCTGTTATATTGAGGTGACTTAAACTAAACTGTCTGTTCAATTCAATCTGACTACTTTGACCTATTTATTGCATTAAAGTTTCATAAATTGAGCTGTCTGTGATATTAAAGTCAAGTGTACTCCAATAGTTGTGAAGCTGATTCCACTTATATTAACTTATCTGTTACATTGACTTGACTTAAACTAAACTGTCTGTTCAACTCAATCTGACTACTTTGACCTATTAATTGCATTAAAGTTACATAAATCGAACTATCTGTGATATTAAAGCCAATCGTACTCTTATATGTGTGAAACTGATGTCACTTACATTAACCTATCTGTTATATTGATGTGACTTAAACTAAACTGTCTGTTCAACTCAATCTAAATATTTTGACCTATTTATTGCATTGAAGTTACATAAATTGAGCTATCTGTGATATTAAAGCCAATCGTACTCTTATAAATGTGAAACTGATGTCACTTACATTAACCTATCTGTTATATTGATGTGACTTAAACTAAACTGTCTGTTCAACTCAATCTACATATTTTGACCTATTTATTGCATTGAAGTTACATAAATTGAGCTATCTGTGATATTAAAGTCAATTGTACTCCAATAGTTGTGAAGCTGATTCCACATATATTAACTTATCTGTTATATTGACTTGACTTAAACTAAACTGTCTGTTCAATTCAATCTGACTACTTTGACCTATTTATTGCATTAAAGTTTCATAAATTGAGCTGTCTGTGATATTAAAGTCAAGTGTACTCCAATAGTTGTGAAGCTGATTCCACTTATATTAACTTATCTGTTATATTGACTTGACTTAAACTAAACTGTCTGTTCAACTCAATCTGACTACTTTGACCTATTTATTGCATTAAAGTTACATAAATCGAACTATCTGTGGTATTAAAGCCAATCGTACTCTTATATGTGTGAAACTGATGTCACTTACATTAACCTATCTGTTATATTGATGTGACTTAAACTAAACTGTCTGTTCAACTCAATCTAAATATTTTGACCTATTTATTGCATTGAAGTTACATAAATTGAGCTATCTGTGATATTAAAGTCAATTGTACTCCAATAGTTGTGAAGCTGATTCCACTTATATTAACTTATCTGTTATATTGACTTGACTTAAACTAAACTGTCTGTTCAATTCAATCTGACTACTTTGACCTATTTATTGCATTGGAGTTACATAACTCGAAGTATCTGTGATATTAAAGTCATTTGTACTCCAATATTTGTGAAGCTGATTCCACTTATATTAACTTATCTGTTATATTGATGTGACTTAAACTAAACTGTCTGTTCAACTCAATCTGACTACTTTGACCTATTAATTGCATTAAAGTTACATAAATCGAACTATCTGTGATATTAAAGCCAATCGTACTCTTATATGTGTGAAACTGATGTCACTTACATTAACCTATCTGTTATATTGATGTGACTTAAACTAAACTGTCTATTCAACTCAATCTAAATATTTTGACCTATTTATTGCATTGAAGTTACATAAATTGAGCTATCTGTGATATTAAAGTCAATTGTAGTCCAACAGTTGTGAAGCTGATTCAACTTATATTAACTTTTCTGTTACATTGACTTGACTTAAACTAAACTGTCTGTTCAATTCAATCTGACTACTTTGACCTATTTATTGCATTAAAGTTTGATAAATTGAGCTGTCTGTGATATTAAAGTCAAGTGTACTCCAATAGTTGTGAAGCTGATTCCACTTATATTAACTTATCTGTTATATTGACTTGACTTAAACTAAACTGTCTGTTCAACTCAATCTGACTACTTTGACCTATTTATTGCATTAAAGTTACATAAATCGAACTATCTGTGGTATTAAAGCCAATCGTACTCTTATATGTGTGAAACTGATGTCACTTACATTAACCTATATGTTATATTGATATGACTTAAACTAAATTGTCTGCTCAACTCAATCTGACTACTTTGATCTATTTATTGCATTAAAGTTACATAAATTGAGCTATCTGTGATATTAAAGTCAAGTGTACTCCAATAGTTGTGAAACTGATTCCACTTATATTAACTTATCTGTTATATTGATCTAACTTAAACTGATCTGTCTGCTCAACTCAATCTGACTACTTTGACCTATTTATTGCATTAAAGTTACATAAATTGAGCTATCTGTGATATTAAAGTCAATTGTACCCCAATAGTTGTGAAGCTGATTCCACTTATATTAACTTATCTGTTATATTGATGTGACTTAAACTAAACTGACTGTTGAACTCAATCTGACTACTTTGATTTATTTATTGCATTAAAGTTATATAAATTGAGCTATCTGTGATATTAAAGTCAAGTGTACTCCAATAGTTGTGAAGCTGATTCCACTTATATTAACTTATCTGTTATATTGATGTAACTTAAACTGATCTGTCTGCTCAACTCAATCTGACTACTTTGACCTATTTATTGCATTAAAGTTACATAAATTGAGCTATCTGTGATATTAAAGTCAATTGTACCCCAATAGTTGTGAAGCTGATTCCACTTATAATAACTTATCTGTTATATTGATGTGACTTAAACTAAACTGTCTGTTCAACTCAATCTGACTACTTTGACCTATTTATTGCTTTAAATTTACATAAATTGAGCTATCTGTGATATTAAAGCCAATCGTACTCTTATATGTGTGAAACTGATGTCACTTACATTAACGTATCTGTTATATTGATGTGACTTAAACTAAACTGTCTGTTCAACTCAATCTAAATATTTTGACCTATTTATTGCATTGAAGTTACATAAATTGCGCTATCTGTGATATTAAAGTCAACTGTAGTCCAACAGTTGTGAAGCTGATTCAACTTATATTAACTTTTCTGTTATATTGACTTGACTTAAACTAAACTGTCTGTTCAATTCAATCTGACTACTTTGAACTATTTATTGCATTGAAGTTACATACATCGAACTATCTGTGATATTAAAGTCATTTGTACTCCAATATTTGTGAAGCTGATTCCACTTATATTAACTTATCTGTTATATTGATGTGACTTAAACTAAACTGTCTGTTCAACTCAATCTGACTACTTTGACCTATTAATTGCATTAAAGTTACATAAATCGACCTATCTGTGATATTAAAGCCAATCGTACTCTTATATGTGTGAAACTGATGTCACTTACATTAACTTATCTGTTATATTGACTTGACTTAAACTAAACTGTCTGTTCAATTCAATCTGACTACTTTGACCTATTTATTGCATTAAAGTTTCATAAATTGAGCTGTCTGTGATATTAAAGTCAAGTGTACTCCAATAGTTGTGAAGCTGATTCCACTTATATTAACTTATCTGTTATATTGACTTGACTTAAACTAAACTGTCTGTTCAACTCAATCTGACTACTTTGACCTATTTATTGCATTAAAGTTACATAAATCGAACTATCTGTGATATTAAAGCCAATCGTACTCTTATATGTGTGAAACTGATGTCACTTACATTAACTTATCTGTTATATTGAGGTGACTTAAACTAAACTGTCTGTTCAATTCAATCTGACTACTTTGACCTATTTATTGCATTAAAGTTTCATAAATTGAGCTGTCTGTGATATTAAAGTCAAGTGTACTCCAATAGTTGTGAAGCTGATTCCACTTATATTAACTTATCTGTTACATTGACTTGACTTAAACTAAACTGTCTGTTCAACTCAATCTGACTACTTTGACCTATTAATTGCATTAAAGTTACATAAATCGAACTATCTGTGATATTAAAGCCAATCGTACTCTTATATGTGTGAAACTGATGTCACTTACATTAACCTATCTGTTATATTGATGTGACTTAAACTAAACTGTCTGTTCAACTCAATCTAAATATTTTGACCTATTTATTGCATTGAAGTTACATAAATTGAGCTATCTGTGATATTAAAGCCAATCGTACTCTTATAAATGTGAAACTGATGTCACTTACATTAACCTATCTGTTATATTGATGTGACTTAAACTAAACTGTCTGTTCAACTCAATCTAAATATTTTGACCTATTTATTGCATTGAAGTTACATAAATTGAGCTATCTGTGATATTAAAGTCAATTGTACTCCAATAGTTGTGAAGCTGATTCCACATATATTAACTTATCTGTTATATTGACTTGACTTAAACTAAACTGTCTGTTCAATTCAATCTGACTACTTTGACCTATTTATTGCATTGAAGTTACATAAATCGAAGTATCTGTGATATTAAAGCCAATCGTACTCTTATATGTGTGAAACTGATGTCACTTACATTAACCTATCTGTTATATTGATGTGACTTAAACTAAACTGTCTGTTCAACTCAATCTAAATATTTTCACCTATTTATTGCATTGAAGTTACATAAATTGAGCTATCTGTGATATTAAAGTCAATTGTAGTCCAACAGTTGTGAAGCTGATTCAACTTATATTAACTTTTCTGTTATATTGACTTGACTTAAACTAAACTGTCTATTCAATTCAATCTGACTACTTTGACCTATTTATTGCATTAAAGTTTCATAAATTGAGCTGTCTGTGATATTAAAGTCAAGTGTACTCCAATAGTTGTGAAGCTGATTCCACTTATATTAACTTATCTGTTATATTGACTTGACTTAAACTAAACTGTCTGTTCAACTCAATCTGACTACTTTGACCTATTTATTGCATTAAAGTTACATAAATCGAACTATCTGTGGTATTAAAGCCAATCGTACTCTTATATGTGTGAAACTGATGTCACTTACATTAACCTATATGTTATATTGATATGACTTAAACTAAACTGTCTGTTCAACTCAATCTGACTACTTTGACCTATTTATTGCATTAATGTTACATAAATTGGGCTATCTGTGATATTAAAGTCAAGTGTACTCCAATAGTTGTGAAGCTGATTCCACTTATATTAACTTATCTGTTATATTGATGTGACTTAAACTAAACTGTCTGTTCAATTCAATCTGACTACTTTGACCTATTTATTGCATTGGAGTTACATAACTCGAAGTATCTGTGATATTAAAGTCATTGGTACTCCCATATTTGTGAAGCTGATTCCACTTATATTAACTTATCTGTTATATTGATGTGACTTAAACTAAACTGTCTGTTCAACTCAATCTGACTACTTTGACCTATTTATTGCATTAAAGTTACATAAATCGAACTATCTGTGATATTAAAGCCAATCGTACTCCCATATTTGTGAAGCTGATTCCACTTATATTAACTTATATGTTATATTGACTTGACTTAAACTAAACTGTCTGTTCAACTCAATCTGACTACTTTGACCTATTTATTGCATTAAAGTTACATAAATCGATTATCTGTAATATTAAAGCCAATCGTACTCTTATATGTGTGAAACTGATGTCACTTACATTAACCTAATTGTTATATTGATGTGACTTAAACTAGACTGTCTGTTCAACTCAATCTAAATATTTTGACCTATTTATTGCATTGAAGTTACATAAATTGAGCTATCTGTGATATTAAAGTCAATTGTACTCCAATAGTTGTGAAGCTGATTCCACTTATATTAACTTATCTGTTATATTGATGTGACTTAAACTAAACTGTCTGTTCAACTCAATCTGACTACTTTGACCTATTTATTGCATTAAAGTTTCATAAATTGAGCTATCTGTGATATTAAAGTCAAGTGTACTCCAATAGTTGTGAAGCTGATTCTACTTATATCAACTTATCTGTTATATTGATGTTACTTAAACTGAACTGTCTGTTCAACTCAATCTGACTACTTTGGCCTATTTATTGCATTAAAGTTGCATAAATTGAGCTATCTGTGATATTAAAGTCAAGTGTACTCCAATAGTTGTGAAACTGATTCCACTTATATTAACTTATCTGTTATATTGATGTGACTTAAACTAAACTGTCTGTTCAACTCAATCTGACTACTTTGACCTATTTATTGCATTGAATTTACATAAATCGAACTATCTGTGATATTAAAGTCAATTGTACTCCAATATTTGTGAAGCTGATTCCACTTATATTAACTTATCTGTTATATTGATGTGACTTAAACTAAACTGTCTGTTCAACTCAATCTGACTACTTTGACCTATTTATTGCATTAAAGTTACATAAATTGAGCTATCTGTGATATTAAAGTCAATTGTACTCCCATATTTGTGAAGCTGATTCCACTTATATTAACTTATCTGTTATATTGATTTGACTTAAACTAAACTGTCTGTTCAAACCAATCTGACTACTTTGACCTATTTATTGCAGTTAAGTTACATACATCGAACTATCTGTGATATTAAAGTCAATCGTACTCTTATATGTGTGAAACTGATTCCACTTATATTAACCTATCTGTTATATTGATGTGACTTAAACTAAACTGTCTGTTCAACTCAATCTGACTACTTTGACCTATTTATTGCATTAATGTTACATAAATCGATTATCTGTGATATTAAAGCCAATCGTACTCTTATATGTGTGAAACTGATGTCACGTATATTAACTTATCTGTTATATTGATGTGACTTAAACTAAACTGTCTGTTCAACTCAATCTGACTACTTTGACCTATTTATTGCTTTAAAGTTACATAAATTGAGCCATCTGTGATATTAAAGTCAGTTGTACTCCAATATTTGTGAACTTGATTCCACTGATATTAACTCATCTATTATATTGATGTGACTTAAACTAAACTCTCTGTTCAACTCAATCTGACTACTTTGACCTATTTATTGCATTAAAGTTAAGTTAGATAAATTGGGCTATCTGTGATATTAAAGTCAAGTGTACTCCAATAGTTGTGAAGCTGATTCCACTTATATTAACCTATCTGTTATATTGATGTGACTTAAACTAAACTGTCTGTTCAACTCAATCTAAATATTTTGACCTATTTATTGCATTGAAGTTACATAAATTGAGCTATCTGTGATATTAAAGTCAATTGTACTCCAATAGTTGTGAAGCTGATTCCACTTATATTAACTTATCTGTTATATTGACTTGACTTAAACTAAACTGTCTGCTCAACTCAATCTGACTACTTTGACCTATTTATTGCATTAAAGTTACATAAATTGAGCTATCTGTGATATTAAAGTCAAGTGTACTCCAATAGTTGTGAAGCTGATTCCACATATATTAACTTATCTGTTATATTGACTTGACTTAAACTAAACTGTCTGTTCAATTCAATCTGACTACTTTGACCTATTTATTGCATTGAAGTTACATAAATCGAAGTATCTGTGATATTAAAGCCAATCGTACTCTTATATGTGTGAAACTGATGTCACTTACATTAACCTATCTGTTATATTGATGTGACTTAATCTAAACTGTCTGTTCAACTCAATCTAAATATTTTCACCTATTTATTGCATTGAAGTTACATAAATTGAGCTATCTGTGATATTAAAGTCAATTGTAGTCCAACAGTTGTGAAGCTGATTCAACTTATATTAACTTTTCTGTTATATTGACTTGACTTAAACTAAACTGTCTGTTCAATTCAATCTGACTACATTGAACTATTTATTGCATTGAAGTTACATACATCGAACTATCTGTGATATTAAAGTCATTTGTACTCCAATATTTGTGAAGCTGATTCCACTTATATTAACTTATCTGTTATATTGATGTGACTTAAACTAAACTGTCTGTTCAACTCAATCTGACTACTTTGACCTATTAATTGCATTAAAGTTACATAAATCGACCTATCTGTGATATTAAAGCCAATCGTACTCTTATATGTGTGAAACTGATGTCACTTACATTAACTTATCTGTTATATTGACTTGACTTAAACTAAACTGTCTGTTCAATTCAATCTGACTACTTTGACCTATTTATTGCATTAAAGTTTCATAAATTGAGCTGTCTGTGATATTAAAGTCAAGTGTACTCCAATAGTTGTGAAGCTGATTCCACTTATATTAACTTATCTGTTATATTGACTTGACTTAAACTAAACTGTCTGTTCAACTCAATCTGACTACTTTGACCTATTTATTGCATTAAAGTTACATAAATCGAACTATCTGTGATATTAAAGCCAATCGTACTCTTATATGTGTGAAACTGATGTCACTTACATTAACTTATCTGTTATATTGAGGTGACTTAAACTAAACTGTCTGTTCAATTCAATCTGACTACTTTGACCTATTTATTGCATTAAAGTTTCATAAATTGAGCTGTCTGTGATATTAAAGTCAAGTGTACTCCAATAGTTGTGAAGCTGATTCCACTTATATTAACTTATCTGTTACATTGACTTGACTTAAACTAAACTGTCTGTTCAACTCAATCTGACTACTTTGACCTATTAATTGCATTAAAGTTACATAAATCGAACTATCTGTGATATTAAAGCCAATCGTACTCTTATATGTGTGAAACTGATGTCACTTACATTAACCTATCCGTTATATTGATGTGACTTAAACTAAACTGTCTGTTCAACTCAATCTAAATATTTTGACCTATTTATTGCATTGAAGTTACATAAATTGAGCTATCTGTGATATTAAAGCCAATCGTACTCTTATAAATGTGAAACTGATGTCACTTACATTAACCTATCTGTTATATTGACTTGACTTAAACTAAACTGTCTGTTCAACTCAATCTAAATATTTTGACCTATTTATTGCATTGAAGTTACATAAATTGAGCTATCTGTGATATTAAAGTCAATTGTACTCCAATAGTTGTGAAGCTGATTCCACATATATTAACTTATCTGTTATATTGACTTGACTTAAACTAAACTGTCTGTTCAATTCAATCTGACTACTTTGACCTATTTATTGCATTGAAGTTACGTAAATCGAAGTATCTGTGATATTAAAGCCAATCGTACTCTTATATGTGTGAAACTGATGTCACTTACATTAACCTATCTGTTATATTGATGTGACTTAAACTAAACTGTCTGTTCAACTCAATCTAAATATTTTCACCTATTTATTGCATTGAAGTTACATAAATTGAGCTATCTGTGATATTAAAGTCAATTGTAGTCCAACAGTTGTGAAGCTGATTCAACTTATATTAACTTTTCTGTTATATTGACTTGACTTAAACTAAACTGTCTGTTCAATTCAATCTGACTACTTTGACCTATTTATTGCATTAAAGTTTCATAAATTGAGCTGTCTGTGATATTAAAGTCAAGTGTACTCCAATAGTTGTGAAGCTGATTCCACTTATATTAACTTATCTGTTATATTGACTTGACTTAAACTAAACTGTCTGTTCAACTCAATCTGACTACTTTGACCTATTAATTGCATTAAAGTTACATAAATCGAACTATCTGTGATATTAAAGCCAATCGTACTCTTATATGTGTGAAACTGATGTCACTTACATTAACCTATCTGTTATATTGATGTGACTTAAACTAAACTGTCTATTCAACTCAATCTAAATATTTTGACCTATTTATTGCATTGAAGTTACATAAATTGAGCTATCTGTGATATTAAAGTCAATTGTAGTCCAACAGTTGTGAAGCTGATTCAACTTATATTAACTTTTCTGTTATATTGACTTGACTTAAACTAAACTGTCTGTTCAATTCAATCTGACTACTTTGACCTATTTATTGCATTAAAGTTTGATAAATTGAGCTGTCTGTGATATTAAAGTCAAGTGTACTCCAATAGTTGTGAAGCTGATTCCACTTATATTAACTTATCTGTTATATTGACTTGACTTAAACTAAACTGTCTGTTCAACTCAATCTGACTACTTTGACCTATTTATTGCATTAAAGTTACATAAATCGAACTATCTGTGGTATTAAAGCCAATCGTACTCTTATATGTGTGAAACTGATGTCACTTACATTAACCTATATGTTATATTGATATGACTTAAACTAAATTGTCTGCTCAACTCAATCTGACTACTTTGATCTATTTATTGCATTAAAGTTACATAAATTGAGCTATCTGTGATATTAAAGTCAAGTGTACTCCAATAGTTGTGAAGCTGATTCCACTTATATTAACTTATCTGTTATATTGATCTAACTTAAACTGATCTGTCTGCTCAACTCAATCTGACTACTTTGACCTATTTATTGCATTAAAGTTACATAAATTGAGCTATCTGTGATATTAAAGTCAATTGTACCCCAATAGTTGTGAAGCTGATTCCACTTATATTAACTTATCTGTTATATTGATGTGACTTAAACTAAACTGACTGTTGAACTCAATCTGACTACTTTGATTTATTTATTGCATTAAAGTTATATAAATTGAGCTATCTGTGATATTAAAGTCAAGTGTACTCCAATAGTTGTGAAGCTGATTCCACTTATATTAACTTATCTGTTATATTGATGTAACTTAAACTGATCTGTCTGCTCAACTCAATCTGACTACTTTGACCTATTTATTGCATTAAAGTTACATAAATTGAGCTATCTGTGATATTAAAGTCAATTGTACCCCAATAGTTGTGAAGCTGATTCCACTTATAATAACTTATCTGTTATATTGATGTGACTTAAACTAAACTGTCTGTTCAACTCAATCTGACTACTTTGACCTATTTATTGCTTTAAATTTACATAAATTGAGCTATCTGTGATATTAAAGCCAATCGTACTCTTATATGTGTGAAACTGATGTCACTTACATTAACGTATCTGTTATATTGATGTGACTTAAACTAAACTGTCTGTTCAACTCAATCTAAATATTTTGACCTATTTATTGCATTGAAGTTACATAAATTGCGCTATCTGTGATATTAAAGTCAACTGTAGTCCAACAGTTGTGAAGCTGATTCAACTTATATTAACTTTTCTGTTATATTGACTTGACTTAAACTAAACTGTCTGTTCAATTCAATCTGACTACTTTGAACTATTTATTGCATTGAAGTTACATACATCGAACTATCTGTGATATTAAAGTCATTTGTACTCCAATATTTGTGAAGCTGATTCCACTTATATTAACTTATCTGTTATATTGATGTGACTTAAACTAAACTATCTGTTCAACTCAATCTGACTACTTTGACCTATTAATTGCATTAAAGTTACATAAATCGACCTATCTGTGATATTAAAGCCAATCGTACTCTTATATGTGTGAAACTGATGTCACTTACATTAACTTATCTGTTATATTGACTTGACTTAAACTAAACTGTCTGTTCAATTCAATCTGACTACTTTGACCTATTTATTGCATTAAAGTTTCATAAATTGAGCTGTCTGTGATATTAAAGTCAAGTGTACTCCAATAGTTGTGAAGCTGATTCCACTTATATTAACTTATCTGTTATATTGACTTGACTTAAACTAAACTGTCTGTTCAACTCAATCTGACTACTTTGACCTATTTATTGCATTAAAGTTACATAAATCGAACTATCTGTGATATTAAAGCCAATCGTACTCTTATATGTGTGAAACTGATGTCACTTACATTAACTTATCTGTTATATTGAGGTGACTTAAACTAAACTATCTGTTCAATTCAATCTGACTACTTTGACCTATTTATTGCATTAAAGTTTCATAAATTGAGCTGTCTGTGATATTAAAGTCAAGTGTACTCCAATAGTTGTGAAGCTGATTCCACTTATATTAACTTATCTGTTACATTGACTTGACTTAAACTAAACTGTCTGTTCAACTCAATCTGACTACTTTGACCTATTAATTGCATTAAAGTTACATAAATCGAACTATCTGTGATATTAAAGCCAATCGTACTCTTATATGTGTGAAACTGATGTCACTTACATTAACCTATCTGTTATATTGATGTGACTTAAACTAAACTGTCTGTTCAACTCAATCTAAATATTTTGACCTATTTATTGCATTGAAGTTACATAAATTGAGCTATCTGTGATATTAAAGTCAATTGTACTCCAATAGTTGTGAAGCTGATTCCACATATATTAACTTATCTGTTATATTGACTTGACTTAAACTAAACTGTCTGTTCAATTCAATCTGACTACTTTGACCTATTTATTGCATTGAAGTTACATAAATCGAAGTATCTGTGATATTAAAGCCAATCGTACTCTTATATGTGTGAAACTGATGTCACTTACATTAACCTATCTGTTATATTGATGTGACTTAAACTAAACTGTCTGTTCAACTCAATCTAAATATTTTCACCTATTTATTGCATTGAAGTTACATAAATTGAGCTATCTGTGATATTAAAGTCAATTGTAGTCCAACAGTTGTGAAGCTGATTCAACTTATATTAACTTTTCTGTTATATTGACTTGACTTAAACTAAACTGTCTATTCAATTCAATCTGACTACTTTGACCTATTTATTGCATTAAAGTTTCATAAATTGAGCTGTCTGTGATATTAAAGTCAAGTGTACTCCAATAGTTGTGAAGCTGATTCCACTTATATTAACTTATCTGTTATATTGACTTGACTTAAACTAAACTGTCTGTTCAACTCAATCTGACTACTTTGACCTATTTATTGCATTAAAGTTACATAAATCGAACTATCTGTGGTATTAAAGCCAATCGTACTCTTATATGTGTGAAACTGATGTCACTTACATTAACCTATATGTTATATTGATATGACTTAAACTAAACTGTCTGTTCAACTCAATCTGACTACTTTGACCTATTTATTGCATTAAAGCTACATAAATTGGGCTATCTGTGATATTAAAGTCAAGTGTACTCCAATAGTTGTGAAGCTGATTCCACTTATATTAACTTATCTGTTATATTGATGTGACTTAAACTAAACTGTCTGTTCAATTCAATCTGACTACTTTGACCTATTTATTGCATTGGAGTTACATAACTCGAAGTATCTGTGATATTAAAGTCATTGGTACTCCCATATTTGTGAAGCTGATTCCACTTATATTAACTTATCTGTTATATTGATGTGACTTAAACTAAACTGTCTGTTCAACTCAATCTGACTACTTTGACCTATTTATTGCATTAAAGTTACATAAATCGAACTATCTGTGATATTAAAGCCAATCGTACTCCCATATTTGTGAAGCTGATTCCACTTATATTAACTTATATGTTATATTGACTTGACTTAAACTAAACTGTCTGTTCAACTCAATCTGACTACTTTGACCTATTTATTGCATTAAAGTTACATAAATTGAGCTATCTGTGATATTAAAGTCAATTGTACTCCCATATTTGTGAAGCTGATTCCACTTATATTAACTTATCTGTTATATTGATTTGACTTAAACTAAACTGTCTGTTCAAACCAATCTGACTACTTTGACCTTTTTATTGCAGTTAAGTTACATACATCGAACTATCTGTGATATTAAAGTCAATCGTACTCTTATATGTGTGAAACTG
This sequence comes from Ostrea denselamellosa, assembly GCA_024699665.1. Classification (NCBI taxonomy): domain Eukaryota; kingdom Metazoa; phylum Mollusca; class Bivalvia; order Ostreida; family Ostreidae; genus Ostrea; species Ostrea denselamellosa. The sequence goes on along the minus strand of JAMZEH010000045.1, from coordinate 6,002,454 downwards.
ATTCCACTTATATTAAACTATCTGTTATATTGATGTGACTTAAACTAAACTGTCTGTTCAACTCAATCTGACTACTTTGACCTATTTATTGCATTAATGTTACATAAATCGATTATCTGTGATATTAAAGCCAATCGTACTCTTATATGTGTGAAACTGATGTCACGTATATTAACTTATCTGTTATATTGATGTGACTTAAACTAAACTGTCTGTTCAACTCAATCTGACTACTTTGACCTATTTATTGCTTTAAAGTTACATAAATTGAGCCATCTGTGATATTAAAGTCAGTTGTACTCCAATATTTGTGAACTTGATTCCACTGATATTAACTCATCTATTATATTGATGTGACTTAAACTAAACTCTCTGTTCAACTCAATCTGACTACTTTGACCTATTTATTGCATTAAAGTTAAGTTAGATAAATTGGGCTATCTGTGATATTAAGGTCAAGTGTACTCCAATAGTTGTGAAGCTGATTCCACTTATATTAACCTATCTGTTATATTGATGTGACTTAAACTAAACTGTCTGTTCAACTCAATCTAAATATTTTGACCTATTTATTGCATTGAAGTTACATAAATTGAGCTATCTGTGATATTAAAGTCAATTGTACTCCAATAGTTGTGAAGCTGATTCCACTTATATTAACTTATCTGTTATATTGACTTGACTTAAACTAAACTGTCTGCTCAACTCAATCTGACTACTTTGACCTATTTATTGCATTAAAGTTACATAAATTGAGCTATCTGTGATATTAAAGTCAAGTGTACTCCAATAGTTGTGAAGCTGATTCCACATATATTAACTTATCTGTTATATTGACTTGACTTAAACTAAACTGTCTGTTCAATTCAATCTGACTACTTTGACCTATTTATTGCATTGAAGTTACATAAATCGAAGTATCTGTGATATTAAAGCCAATCGTACTCTTATATGTGTGAAACTGATGTCACTTACATTAACCTATCTGTTATATTGATGTGACTTAATCTAAACTGTCTGTTCAACTCAATCTAAATATTTTCACCTATTTATTGCATTGAAGTTACATAAATTGAGCTATCTGTGATATTAAAGTCAATTGTAGTCCAACAGTTGTGAAGCTGATTCAACTTATATTAACTTTTCTGTTATATTGACTTGACTTAAACTAAACTGTCTATTCAATTCAATCTGACTACTTTGACCTATTTATTGCATTAAAGTTTCATAAATTGAGCTGTCTGTGATATTAAAGTCAAGTGTACTCCAATAGTTGTGAAGCTGATTCCACTTATATTAACTTATCTGTTATATTGACTTGACTTAAACTAAACTGTCTGTTCAACTCAATCTGACTACTTTGACCTATTTATTGCATTAAAGTTACATAAATCGAACTATCTGTGGTATTAAAGCCAATCGTACTCTTATATGTGTGAAACTGATGTCACTTACATTAACCTATATGTTATATTGATATGACTTAAACTAAACTGTCTGTTCAACTCAATCTGACTACTTTGACCTATTTATTGCATTAAAGTTACATAAATTGGGCTATCTGTGATATTAAAGTCAAGTGTACTCCAATAGTTGTGAAGCTGATTCCACTTATATTAACTTATCTGTTATATTGATGTGACTTAAACTAAACTGTCTGTTCAATTCAATCTGACTACTTTGACCTATTTATTGCATTGGAGTTACATAACTCGAAGTATCTGTGATATTAAAGTCATTGGTACTCCCATATTTGTGAAGCTGATTCCACTTATATTAACTTATCTGTTATATTGATGTGACTTAAACTAAACTGTCTGTTCAACTCAATCTGACTACTTTGACCTATTTATTGCATTAAAGTTACATAAATCGAACTATCTGTGATATTAAAGCCAATCGTACTCCCATATTTGTGAAGCTGATTCCACTTATATTAACTTATATGTTATATTGACTTGACTTAAACTAAACTGTCTGTTCAACTCAATCTGACTACTTTGACCTATTTATTGCATTAAAGTTACATAAATCGATTATCTGTAATATTAAAGCCAATCGTACTCTTATATGTGTGAAACTGATGTCACTTACATTAACCTAATTGTTATATTGATGTGACTTAAACTAGACTGTCTGTTCAACTCAATCTAAATATTTTGACCTATTTATTGCATTGAAGTTACATAAATTGAGCTATCTGTGATATTAAAGTCAATTGTACTCCAATAGTTGTGAAGCTGATTCCACTTATATTAACTTATCTGTTATATTGATGTGACTTAAACTAAACTGTCTGTTCAACTCAATCTGACTACTTTGACCTATTTATTGCATTAAAGTTTCATAAATTGAGCTATCTGTGATATTAAAGTCAAGTGTACTCCAATAGTTGTGAAGCTGATTCTACTTATATCAACTTATCTGTTATATTGATGTTACTTAAACTGAACTGTCTGTTCAACTCAATCTGACTACTTTGGCCTATTTATTGCATTAAAGTTGCATAAATTGAGCTATCTGTGATATTAAAGTCAAGTGTACTCCAATAGTTGTGAAACTGATTCCACTTATATTAACTTATCTGTTATATTGATGTGACTTAAACTAAACTGTCTGTTCAACTCAATCTGACTACTTTGACCTATTTATTGCATTGAATTTACATAAATTGAGCTATCTGTGATATTAAAGTCAATTGTACTCCAATATTTGTGAAGCTGATTCCACTTATATTAACTTATCTGTTATATTGATGTGACTTAAACTAAACTGTCTGTTCAACTCAATCTGACTACTTTGACCTATTTATTGCATTAAAGTTACATAAATTGAGCTATCTGTGATATTAAAGTCAATTGTACTCCCATATTTGTGAAGCTGATTCCACTTATATTAACTTATCTGTTATATTGATTTGACTTAAACTAAACTGTCTGTTCAAACCAATCTGACTACTTTGACCTATTTATTGCAGTTAAGTTACATACATCGAACTATCTGTGATATTAAAGTCAATCGTACTCTTATATGTGTGAAACTGATTCCACTTATATTAACCTATCTGTTATATTGATGTGACTTAAACTAAACTGTCTGTTCAACTCAATCTGACTACTTTGACCTATTTATTGCATTAATGTTACATAAATCGATTATCTGTGATATTAAAGCCAATCGTACTCTTATATGTGTGAAACTGATGTCACGTATATTAACTTATCTGTTATATTGATGTGACTTAAACTAAACTGTCTGTTCAACTCAATCTGACTACTTTGACCTATTTATTGCTTTAAAGTTACATAAATTGAGCCATCTGTGATATTAAAGTCAGTTGTACTCCAATATTTGTGAACTTGATTCCACTGATATTAACTCATCTATTATATTGATGTGACTTAAACTAAACTCTCTGTTCAACTCAATCTGACTACTTTGACCTATTTATTGCATTAAAGTTAAGTTAGATAAATTGGGCTATCTGTGATATTAAAGTCAAGTGTACTCCAATAGTTGTGAAGCTGATTCCACTTATATTAACCTATCTGTTATATTGATGTGACTTAAACTAAACTGTCTGTTCAACTCAATCTAAATATTTTGACCTATTTATTGCATTGAAGTTACATAAATTGAGCTATCTGTGATATTAAAGTCAATTGTACTCCAATAGTTGTGAAGCTGATTCCACTTATATTAACTTATCTGTTATATTGACTTGACTTAAACTAAACTGTCTGCTCAACTCAATCTGACTACTTTGACCTATTTATTGCATTAAAGTTACATAAATTGAGCTATCTGTGATATTAAAGTCAAGTGTACTCCAATAGTTGTGAAGCTGATTCCACTTATATTAACCTATCTGTTATATTGATGTGACTTAAACTAAACTGTCTGTTCAACTCAATCTAAATATTTTGACCTATTTATTGCATTGAAGTTACATAAATTGAGCTATCTGTGATATTAAAGTCAATTGTACTCCAATAGTTGTGAAGCTGATTCCACTTATATTAACTTATCTGTTATATTGACTTGACTTAAACTAAACTGTCTGCTCAACTCAATCTGACTACTTTGACCTATTTATTGCATTAAAGTTACATAAATTGAGCTATCTGTGATATTAAAGTCAAGTGTACTCCAATAGTTGTGAAGCTGATTCCACTTATATTAACTTATCTGTTATATTGATGTAACTTAAACTGATCTGTCTGCTCAACTCAATCTGACTACTTTGACCTATTTATTGCATTAAAGTTACATAAATTGAGCTATCTGTGATATTAAAGTCAATTGTACCCCAATAGTTGTGAAGCTGATTCCACTTATATTAACTTATCTGTTATATTGATGTGACTTAAACTAAACTGTCTGTTGAACTCAATCTGACTACTTTGATTTATTTATTGCATTAAAGTTACATAAATTGAGCTATCTGTGATATTAAAGTCAAGTGTACTCCAATAGTTGTGAAACTGATTCCACTTATATTAACTTATCTGTTATATTGATGTGACTTAAACTAAACTGTCTGTTCAACTCAATCTAAATATTTTGACCTATTTATTGCATTGAAGTTACATAAATTGAGCTATCTGTGATATTAAAGTCAATTGTAGTCCAACAGTTGTGAAGCTGATTCAACTTATATTAACTTTTCTGTTATATTGACTTGACTTAAACTAAACTGTCTGTTCAATTCAATCTGACTACTTTGAACTATTATTGCATTGAAGTTACATAAATCGAACTATCTGTGATATTAAAGTCATTTGTACTCCAATATTTGTGAAGCTGATTCCACTTATATTAACTTATCTGTTATATTGATGTGACTTAAACTAAACTGTCTGTTCAACTCAATCTGACTACTTTGACCTATTAATTGCATTAAAGTTACATAAATTGAGCTATCTGTGATATTAAAGCCAATCGTACTCTTATATGTGTGAAACTGATGTCACTTACATTAACTTATCTGTTATATTGATATGACTTAAACTAAACTGTCTGTTCAACTCAATCTGACTACTTTGACCTATTTATTGCATTAAAGTTACATAAATTGGGCTATCTGTGATATTAAATTCAAGTGTACTCCAATAGTTGTGAAGCTGATTCCACTTATATTAATTTATCTGTTATATTGATGTGACTTAAACTAAACTGTCTGTTCAATTCAATCTGACTACTTTGACCTATTTATTGCATTGAAGTTACATAAATCGAACTATCTGTGATATTAAAGTCATTGGTACTCCCATATTTGTGAAGCTGATTCCACTTATATTAACTTATCTGTTATATTGATGTGACTTAAACTAAACTGTCTGTTCAACTCAATCTGACTACTTTGACCTATTTATTGCATTAAAGTTACATAAATCGAACTATCTGTGATATTAAAGCCAAGCGTACTCTTATATGTGTGAAACTGATGTCACTTACATTAACCTAATTGTTATATTGATGTGACTTAAACTAGACTGTCTGTTCAACTCAATCTAAATATTTTGACCTATTTTTTGCATTGAAGTTACATAAATTGAGCTATCTGTGATATTAAAGTCAATTGTACTCCAATAGTTGTGAAGCTGATTCCACTTATATTAACTTATCTGTTATATTGATGTGACTTAAACTAAACTGTCTGTTCAACTCAATCTGACTACTTTGACCTATTTATTGCATTAAAGTTTCATAAATTGAGCTATCTGTGATATTAAAGTCAAGTGTACTCCAATAGTTGTGAAACTGATTCCACTTATATTAACTTATCTGTTATATTGATGTGACTTAAACTAAACTGTATGTTCAACTCAATCTGACTACTTTGACCTATTTATTGCTTAAATTTACATAAATTGAGCTATCTGTGATATTAAAGTCAATTGTACTCCAATAGTTTTGAAACTGATTCCACTTATATTAACTTATCTGTTATATTGATGTGACTTAAACTAAACTGTCTGTTCAACTCAATCTGACTACTTTGACCTATTTATTGCATTAAAGTTACATAAATTGAGCTATCTGTGATATTAAAGTCAAGTGTACTCCAATAGTTGTGAAGCTGATTCCACTTATATTAACTTATCTGTTATATTGATGTGACTTAAACTAAACTGTCTGTTCAATTCAATCTGACTACTTTGACCTATTTATTGCATTGAAGTTATATAAATCGAACTATCTGTGATATTAAAGTCATTGGTACTCCCATATTTGTGAAGCTGATTCCACTTATATTAACTTATCTGTTATATTGATGTGACTTAAACTAAACTGTCTGTTCAACTCAATCTGACTACTTTGACCTATTTATTGCATTAAAGTTACATAAATCGAACTATCTGTGATATTAAAGTCAATTGTACTCCCATATTTGTGAAGCTGATTCCACTTATATTAACTTATATGTTATATTGACTTGACTTAAACTAAACTGTCTGTTCAACTCAATCTGACTACTTTGACCTATTTATTGCATTAAAGTTACATAAATCGATTATCTGTAATATTAAAGCCAATTGTACTCTTATATGTGTGAAACTGATGTCACTTACATTAACCTAATTGTTATATTGATGTGACTTAAACTAGACTGTCTGTTCAACTCAATCTAAATATTTTGACCTATTTATTGCATTGAAGTTACATAAATTGAGCTATCTGTGATATTAAAGTCAATTGTACTCCAATAGTTGTGAAGCTGATTCCACTTATATTAACTTATCTGTTATATTGATGTGACTTAAACTAAACTGTCTGTTCAACTCAATCTGACTACTTTGACATATTTATTGCATTAAAGTTTCATAAATTGAGCTATCTGTGATATTAAAGTCAAGTGTACTCCAATAGTTGTGAAGCTGATTCCACTTATATCAACTTATCTGTTATATTGATGTTACTTAAACTGAACTGTCTGTTCAACTCAATCTGACTACTTTGGCCTATTTATTGCATTAAAGTTGCATAAATTGAGCTATCTGTGATATTAAAGTCAAGTGTACTCCAATAGTTGTGAAACTGATTCCACTTATATTAACTTATCTGTTATATTGATGTGACTTAAACTAAACTGTCTGTTCAACTCAATCTGACTACTTTGACCTATTTATTGCATTAAAGTTACATAAATTGAGCTATCTGTGATGTTAAAGTCAATTGTACTCCAATAGTTGTCAAGCTGATTCCACTGATATTAACTTATCTGTTATATTGATGTGACTTAAACTAAACTGTCTGTTCAACTCAATCTGACTACTTTGACCTATTTATTGCATTAAAGTTACATAAATTGAGCTATCTGTGATATTAAAGTCAATTGTACTCCCATATTTGTGAAGCTGATTCCACTTATATTAACTTATCTGTTATATTGATTTGACTTAAACTAAACTGTCTGTTCAACTCAATCTGACTACTTTGACCTATTTATTGCAGTTAAGTTACATACATCGAACTATCTGTGATATTAAAGTCAATCGTACTCTTATATGTGTGAAACTGATTCCACTTATATTAACCTATCTGTTATATTGATGTGACTTAAACTAAACTGTCTGTTCAACTCAATCTGACTACTTTGACCTATTTATTGCATTAATGTTACATAAATCGATTATCTGTGATATTAAAGCCAATCGTACTCTTATATGTGTGAAACTGATGTCACGTATATTAACTTATCTGTTATATTGATGTGACTTAAACTAAACTGTCTGTTCAACTCAATCTGACTACTTTGACCTATTTATTGCATTAAAGTTAAGTTAGATAAATTGGGCTATCTGTGATATTAAAGTCAAGTGTACTCCAATAGTTGTGAAGCTGATTCCACTTATATTAACTTATCTGTTATATTGATGTAACTTAAACTGATCTGTCTGCTCAACTCAATCTGACTACTTTGACCTATTTATTGCATTAAAGTTACATAAATTGAGCTATCTGTGATATTAAAGTCAATTGTACCCCAATAGTTGTGAAGCTGATTCCACTTATATTAACTTATCTGTTATATTGATGTGACTTAAACTAAACTGTCTGTTGAACTCAATCTGACTACTTTGACCTATTCATTGCATTAAAGTTACATAAATTGAGCTATCTGTGATATTAAAGTCAAGTGTACTCCAATAGTTGTGAAACTGATTCCACTTATATTAACTTATCTGTTATATTGATGTGACTTAAACTAAACTGTCTGTTCAACTCAATCTGACTACTTTGACCTATTTATTGCTTTAAATTTACATAAATTGAGCTATCTGTGATATTAAAGCCAATCGTACTCTTATATGTGTGAAACTGATGTCACTTACATTAACCTATCTGTTATATTGATGTGACTTAAACTAAACTGTCTGTTCAACTCAATCTAAATATTTTGACCTATTTATTGCATTGAAGTTACATAAATTGAGCTATCTGTGATATTAAAGTCAATTGTAGTCCAACAGTTGTGAAGCTGATTCAACTTATATTAACTTTTCTGTTATATTGACTTGACTTAATCTAAACTGTCTGTTCAATTCAATCTGACTACTTTGAACTATTTATTGCATTGAAATTACATAAATCGAACTATCTGTGATATTAAAGTCATTTGTACTCCAATATTTGTGAAGCTGATTCCACTTATATTAACTTATCTGTTATATTGATGTGACTTAAACTAAACTGTCTGTTCAACTCAATCTGACTACTTTGACCTATTAATTGCATTAAAGTTACATAAATCGACCTATCTGTGATATTAAAGCCAATCGTACTCTTATATGTGTGAAACTGATGTCACTTACATTAACTTATCTGTTATATTGAGGTGACTTAAACTAAACTGTCTGTTCAATTCAATGTCGTCAGGACTTTGACCTATTTATTGCATTAAAGTTTCATAAATTGAGCTGTCTGTGATATTAAAGTCAAGTGTACTCCAATAGTTGTGAAGCTGATTCCACTTATATTAACTTATCTGTTATATTGACTTGACTTAAACTAAACTGTCTGTTCAACTCAATCTGACTACTTTGACCTATTTATTGCATTAAAGTTACATAAATCGAACTATCTGTGGTATCAAAGCCAATCGTACTCTTATATGTGTGAAACTGATGTCACTTACAAAAAACTATATGTTATATTGATAGGACTTAAACTAAACTATCTGTTCAACTCAATCGGACTACTTTGACCAATTTATTGCATTAAAGTTACATAAATTGGGCTATCTGTGATATTAAATTCAAGTGTACTCCAATAGTTGTGAAGCTGATTCCACTTATATTAATTTATCTGTTATATTGATGTGACTTAAACTAAACTGTCTGTTCAATTCAATCTGACTACTTTGACCTATTTATTGCATTGAAGTTACATAAATCGAACTATCTGTGATATTAAAGTCATTGGTACTCCCATATTTGTGAAGCTGATTCCACTTATATTAACTTATCTGTTATATTGATGTGACTTAAACTAAACTGTCTGTTCAACTCAATCTGACTACTTTGACCTATTTATTGCATTAAAGTTACATAAATCGAACTATCTGTGATATTAAAGCCAAGCGTACTCTTATATGTGTGAAACTGATGTCACTTACATTAACCTATCTGTTATATTGATGTGACTTAAACTAGACTGTCTGTTCAACTCAATCTAAATATTTTGACCTATTTATTGCATTGAAGTTACATAAATTGAGCTATCTGTGATATTAAAGTCAATTGTACTCCTATAGTTGTGAAGCTGATTCCACTTATATTAACTTATCTGTTATATTGATGTGACTTAAACTAAACTGTCTGTTCAACTCAATCTGACTACTTTGACCTATTTATTGCATTAAAGTTTCATAAATTGAGCTATCTGTGATATTAAAGTCAAGTGTACTCCAATAGTTGTGAAACTGATTCCACTTATATTAACTTATCTGTTATATTGATGTGACTTAAACTAAACTGTCTGTTCAACTCAATCTGACTACTTTGACCTATTTATTGCTTTAAATTTACATAAATTGAGCTATCTCTGATATTAAAGTCAATTGTACTCCAATAGTTGTGAAGCTGATTCCACTTATATTAACTTATCTGTTATATTGATGTGACTTAAACTAAACTGTCTGTTCAACTCAATCTGACTACTTTGACCTATTTATTGCATTGAATTTACATAAATCGAACTATCTGTGATATTAAAGTCAATTGTACTCCAATATTTGTGAAGCTGATTCCACTGATATTAACTTATCTGTTATATTGATGTGACTTAAACTAAACTGTCTGTTCAACTCAATCTGACTACTTTGACCTATTTATTGCATTAAAGTTACATAAATTGAGCTATCTGTGATATTAAAGTCAAGTGTACTCCAATATTTGTGAAACTGATTCCACTTATATTAACTTATCTGTTATATTGATGTGACTTAAACTAAACTGTCTGTTCAACTCAATCTGACTACTTTGACCTATTTATTGCTTTAAATTTACATAAATTGAGCTATCTGTGATATTAAAGCCAATCGTACTCTTATATGTGTGAAACTGATGTCACTTACATTAACCTATCTGTTATATTGATGTGACTTAAACTAAACTGTCTGTTCAACTCAATCTAAATATTTTGACCTATTTATTGCATTGAAGTTACATAAATTGAGCTATCTGTGATATTAAAGTCAATTGTAGTCCAACAGTTGTGAAGCTGATTCAACTTATATTAACTTTTCTGTTATATTGACTTGACTTAAACTAAACTGTCTGTTCAATTCAATCTGACTACTTTGAACTATTTATTGCATTGAAGTTACATAAATCGAACTATCTGTGATATTAAAGTCATTTGTACTCCAATATTTGTGAAGCTGATTCCACTTATATTAACTTATCTGTTATATTGATGTGACTTAAACTAAACTGTCTGTTCAACTCAATCTCACTACTTTGACCTATTAATTGCATTAAAGTTACATAAATCGACCTATCTGTGATATTAAAGCCAATCGTACTCTTATATCTGTGAAACTGATGTCACTTACATTAACTTATCTGTTATATTGAGGTGACTTAAACTAAACTGTCTGTTCAATTCAATCTGACTACTTTGACCTATTTATTGCATTAAAGTTTCATAAATTGAGCTGTCTGTGATATTAAAGTCAAGTGTACTCCAATAGTTGTGAAGCTGATTCCACTTATATTAACTTATCTGTTATATTGACTTGACTTAAACTAAACTGTCTGTTCAACTCAATCTGACTACTTTGACCTATTTATTGCATTAAAGTTACATAAATCGAACTATCTGTGGTATCAAAGCCAATCGTACTCTTATATGTGTGAAACTGATGTCACTTACAAAAACCTATATGTTATATTGATATGACTTAAACTAAACTATCTGTTCAACTCAATCTGACTACTTTGACCTATTTATTGCATTAAAGTTACATAAATTGGGCTATCTGTGATATTAAATTCAAGTGTACTCCAATAGTTGTGAAGCTGATTCCACTTATATTAATTTATCTGTTATATTGATGTGACTTAAACTAAACTGTCTGTTCAATTCAATCTGACTACTTTGACCTATTTATTGCATTGAAGTTACATAAATCGAACTATCTGTGATATTAAAGTCATTGGTACTCCCATATTTGTGAAGCTGATTCCACTTATATTAACTTATCTGTTATATTGATGTGACTTAAACTAAACTGTCTGTTCAACTCAATCTGACTACTTTGACCTATTTATTGCATTAAAGTTACATAAATTGAGCTATCTGTGATATTAAAGTCAATTGTACTCCCATATTTGTGAAGCTGATTCCACTTATATTAACTTATCTGTTATATTGATTTGACTTAAACTAAACTGTCTGTTCAACTCAATCTGACTACTTTGACCTATTTATTGCAGTTAAGTTACATACATCGAACTATCTGTGATATTAAAGTCAATCGTACTCTTATATGTGTGAAACTGATTCCACTTATATTAACCTATCTGTTATATTGATGTGACTTAAACTAAACTGTCTGTTCAACTCAATCTGACTACTTTGACCTATTTATTGCATTAAAGTTACATAAATTGAGTCATCTGTGATATTAAAGTCAATTGTACTCCAATATCTGTGAAGCTGATTCCACTGATATTAACTCATCTATTATATTGATGTGACTTAAACTAAACTGTCTGTTCAACTCAATCTGACTACTTTGACCTATTTATTGCATTAAAGTTAAGTTAGCTAAATTGGGCTGTCTGTGATATTAAAGTCAAGTGTACTCCAATAGTTGTGAAGCTGATTCCACTTATATTAACTTATCTGTTATATTGATGTAACTTAAACTGAACTGTCTGCTCAACTCAATCTGACTACTTTGACCTATTTATTGCATTAAAGTTACATAAATTCAGCTATCTGTGATATTAAAGTCAATTGTACTCCAATATTTGTGAAGCTGATTCCACTTATATTAACTTATCTGTTATATTGATGTGACTTAAACTAAACTGTCTGTTCAACTCAATCTGACTACTTTGACCTATTTATTGCATTAAAGTTACATAAATTGAGCTATCTGTGATATTAAAGTCAATTGTACTCCCATATTTGTGAAGCTGATTCCACTTATATTAACTTATCTGTTATATTGATTTGACTTAAACTAAACTGTCTGTTCAACTCAATATGACTACTTTGACCTATTTATTGCAGTTAAGTTACATACATCGAACTATCTGTGATATTAAAGTCAATCGTACTCTTATATCTGTGAAACTGATTCCACTTATATTAACCTATCTGTTATATGGATGTGACTTAAACTAAACTGTCTGTTCAACTCAATCTGACTACTTTGACCTATTTATTGCATTAAAGTTACATAAATCGATTATCTGTGATATTAAAGCCAATCGTACTCTTATATGTGTGAAACTGATGTCACGTATATTAACTTATCTGTTATATTGATGTGACTTAAACTAAACTGTCTGTTAAACTCAATCTGACTACTTTGACCTATTTATTGCATTAAAGTTACATAAATTGAGCCATCTGTGATATTAAAGTCAATTGTACTCCAATATCTGTGAAGCTGATTCCACTGATATTATCTCATCTATTAGATTGATGTGACTTAAACTAAACTGTCTGTTCAACTCAATCTGACTACTTTGACCTATTTATTGCATTAAACTTACATAAATTGGGCTGTCTGTGATATTAAAGTCAAGTGTACTCCAATAGTTGTGAAGCTGATTCCACTTATATTAACTTATCTGTTATATTGATGTAACTTAAACTGAACTGTCTGCTCAACTCAATCTGACTACTTTGACCTATTTATTGCATTAAAGTTACATAAATTCAGCTATCTGTGATATTAAAGTCAAGTGTACTCCAATAGTTGTGAAACTGATTCCACTTATATTAACTTATCTGTTATATTGATGTAACTTAAACTGAACTGTCTGCTCAACTCAATCTGACTACTTTGACCTATTTATTGCATTAAACTTACATAAATTGAGCTATCTGTGATATTAAAGTCAATTGTACTCCAATAGTTGTGAAGCTGATTCCACTTATATTAACTTATCTGTTATATTGACTTGACTTAAACTAAACTGTCTGCTCAACTCAATCTGACTACTTTGACCTATTTATTGCATTAAAGTTACATAAATTGAGCTATCTGTGATATTAAAGTCAAGTGTACTCCAATAATTGTGAAGCTGATTCCACTTATATTAACTTATCTGTTATATTGATGTAACTTAAACTGATCTGTCTGCTCAACTCAATCTGACTACTTTGACCTATTTATTGCATTAAAGTTACATAAATTGAGCTATCTGTGATATTAAAGTCAATTGTACCCCAATAGTTGTGAAGCTGATTCCACTTATATTAACTTATCTGTTATATTGATGTGACTTAAACTAAACTGTCTGTTGAACTCAATCTGACTACTTTGATTTATTTATTGCATTAAAGTTACATAAATTGAGCTATTTGTGATATTAAAGTCAAGTGTACTCCAATAGTTGTGAAACTGATTCCACTTATATTAACTTATCTGTTATATTGATGTGACTTAAACTAAACTGTCTGTTCAACTCAATCTAAATATTTTGAACTATTTATTGCATTGAAGTTACATAAATTGAGCTATCTGTGATATTAAAGTCAATTGTAGTCCAACAGTTGTGAAGCTGATTCCACTTATATTAACTTTTCTGTTATATTGATGTGACTTAAACTAAACTGTCTGTTCAACTCAATCTGACTACTTTGACCTATTAATTGCATTAAAGTTACATAAATTGAGCTATCTGTGATATTAAAGCCAATCGTACTCTTATATGTGTGAAACTGATGTCACTTACATTAACTTATCTGTTATATTGAGGTGACTTAAACTAAACTGTCTGTTCAATTCAATCTGACTACTTTGACCTATTTATTGCATTAAAGTTTCATAAATTGAGCTGTCTGTGATATTAAAGTCAAGTGTACTCCAATAGTTGTGAAGCTGATTCCACTTATATTAACTTATCTGTTATATTGACTTGACTTAAACTAAACTGTCTGTTCAACTCAATCTGACTACTTTGACCTATTTATTGCATTAAAGTTACATAAATCGAACTATCTGTGGTATCAAAGCCAATCGTACTCTTATATGTGTGAAACTGATGTCACTTACAAAAACCTATATGTTATATTGATATGACTTAAACTAAACTGTCTGTTCAACTCAATCTGACTACTTTGACCTATTTATTGCATTAAAGTTAGATAAATTGGGCTATCTGTGATATTAAATTCAAGTGTACTCCAATAGTTGTGAAGCTGATTCCACTTATATTAATTTATCTGTTATATTGATGTGACTTAAACTAAACTGTCTGTTCAATTCAATCTGACTACTTTGACCTATTTATTGCATTGAAGTTACATAAATCGAACTATCTGTGATATTAAAGTCATTGGTACTCCCATATTTGTGAAGCTGATTCCACTTATATTAACTTATCTGTTATATTGATGTGACTTAAACTAAACTGTCTGTTCAACTCAATCTGACTACTTTGACCTATTTATTGCATTAAAGTTACATAAATCGAACTATCTGTGATATTAAAGCCAAGCGTACTCTTATATGTGTGAAACTGATGTCACTTACATTAACCTAATTGTTATATTGATGTGACTTAAACTAGACTGTCTGTTCAACTCAATCTAAATATTTTGACCTATTTATTGCATTGAAGTTACATAAATTGAGCTATCTGTGATATTAAAGTCAATTGTACTCCAATAGTTGTGAAGCTGATTCCACTTATATTAACTTATCTGTTATATTGATGTGACTTAAACTAAACTGTCTGTTCAACTCAATCTGACTACTTTGACCTATTTATTGCATTAAAGTTTCATAAATTGAGCTATCTGTGATATTAAAGTCAAGTGTACTCCAATAGTTGTGAAACTGATTCCACTTATATTAACTTATCTGTTATATTGATGTGACTTAAACTAAACTGTCTGTTCAACTCAATCTGACTACTTTGACCTATTTATTGCTTTAAATTTACATAAATTGAGCTATCTGTGATATTAAAGTCAATTGTACTCCAATAGTTGTGAAACTGAGTCCACTTATATTAACTTATCTGTTATATTGATGTGACTTAAACTAAACTGTCTGTTCAACTCAATCTGACTACTTTGACTTATTTATTGCATTAAAGTTACATAAATTGGGCTATCTGTGATATTAAAGTCAAGTGTACTCCAATAGTTGTGAAGCTGATTCCACTTATATTAACTTATCTGTTATATTGATGTGACTTAAACTAAACTGTCTGTTCAACTCAATCTGACTACTTTGACCTATTTATTGCATTGAAGTTACATAAATCGAACTATCTGTGATATTAAAGTCATTGGTACTCCCATATTTGTGAAGCTGATTCCACTTATATTAACTTATCTGTTATATTGATGTGACTTAAACTAAACTGTCTGTTCAACTCAATCTGACTACTTTGACCTATTTATTGCATTAAAGTTACATAAATCGAACTATCTGTGATATTAAAGTCAATTGTACTCCCATATTTGTGAAGCTGATTCCACTTATATTAACTTATATGTTATATTGACTTGACTTAAACTAAACTGTCTGTTCAACTCAATCTGACTACTTTGACCTATTTATTGCATTAAAGTTACATAAATCGATTATCTGTAATATTAAAGCCAATCGTACTCTTATATGTGTGAAACTGATGTCACTTACATTAACCTAATTGTTATATTGATGTGACTTAAACTAGACTGTCTGTTCAACTCAATCTAAATATTTTGACCTATTTTTTGCATTGAAGTTACATAAATTGAGCTATCTGTGATATTAAAGTCAATTGTACTCCAATAGTTGTGAAGCTGATTCCACTTATATTAACTTATCTGTTATATTGATGTGACTTAAACTAAACTGTCTGTTCAACTCAATCTGACTACTTTGACCTATTTATTGCATTAAAGTTTCATAAATTGAGCTATCTGTGATATTAAAGTCAAGTGTACTCCAATAGTTGTGAAGCTGATTCCACTTATATCAACTTATCTGTTATATTGATGTTACTTAAACTGAACTGTCTGTTCAACTCAATCTGACTACTTTGGCCTATTTATTGCATTGAATTTACATAAATCGAACTATCTGTGATATTAAAGTCAATTGTACTCCAATATTTGTGAAGCTGATTCCACTTATATTAACTTATCTGTTATATTGATGTGACTTAAACTAAACTGTCTGTTCAACTCAATCTGACTACTTTGACCTATTTATTGCATTAAAGTTACATAAATTGAGCTATCTGTGATATTAAAGTCAATTGTACTCCCATATTTCTGAACCTGATTCCACTTATATTAACTTATCTGTTATATTGATTTGACTTAAAGTAAACTGTCTGTTCAACTCAATCTGACTACTTTGACCTATTTATTGCAGTTAAGTTACATACATCGAACTATCTGTGATATTAAAGTCAATCGTACTCTTATATGTGTGAAACTGATTCCACTTATATTAACCTATCTGTTATATTGATGTGACTTAAACTAAACTGTCTGTTCAACTCAATCTGACTACTTTGACCTATTTATTGCATTAATGTTACATAAATCGATTATCTGTGATATTAAAGCCAATCGTACTCTTATATGTGTGAAACTGATGTCACGTATATTAACTTATCTGTGATATTGATGTGACTTAAACTAAACTGTCTGTTCAACTCAATCTGACTACTTTGACCTATTTATTGCATTAAAGTTAAGTTAGATAAATTGGGCTATCTGTGATATTAAAGTCAAGTGTACTCCAATAGTTTTGAAGCTGATTCCACTTATATTAACTTATCTGTTATATTGATGTAACTTAAACTGAACTGTCTGCTCAACTCAATCTGACTACTTTGACCTATTTATTGCATTAAAGTTACATAAATTGAGCTATCTGTGATATTAAAGTCAAGTGTACTCCAATAGTTGTGAAGCTGATTCCACTTATATTAACTTATCTGTTATATTGATGTAACTTAAACTGATCTGTCTGCTCAACTCAATCTGACTACTTTGACCTATTTATTGCATTAAAGTTACATAAATTGAGCTATCTGTGATATTAAAGTCAATTGTACCCCAATAGTTGTGAAGCTGATTCCACTTATATTAACTTATCTGTTATATTGATGTGACTTAAACTAAACTGTCTGTTGAACTCAATCTGACTACTTTGACCTATTCATTGCATTAAAGTTACATAAATTGAGCTATCTGTGATATTAAAGTCAAGTGTACTCCAATAGTTGTGAAACTGATTCCACTTATATTAACTTATCTGTTATATTGATGTGACTTAAACTAAACTGTCTGTTCAACTCAATCTGACTACTTTGACCTATTTATTGCTTTAAATTTACATAAATTGAGCTATCTGTGATATTAAAGCCAATCGTACTCTTATATGTGTGAAACTGATGTCACTTACATTAACCTATCTGTTATATTGATGTGACTTAAACTAAACTGTCTGTTCAACTCAATCTAAATATTTTGACCTATTTATTGCATTGAAGTTACATAAATTGAGCTATCTGTGATATTAAAGTCAATTGTAGTCCAACAGTTGTGAAGCTGATTCAACTTATATTAACTTTTCTGTTATATTGACTTGACTTAAACTAAACTGTCTGTTCAATTCAATCTGACTACTTTGAACTATTTATTGCATTGAAGTTACATAAATCGAACTATCTGTGATATTAAAGTCATTTGTACTCCAATATTTGTGAAGCTGATTCCACTTATATTAACTTATCTGTTATATTGATGTGACTTAAACTAAACTGTCTGTTCAACTCAATCTGACTACTTTGACCTATTAATTGTATTAAAGTTACATAAATCGACCTATCTGTGATATTAAAGCCAATCGTACTCTTATATGTGTGAAACTGATGTCACTTACATTAACTTATCTTTTATATTGAGGTGACTTAAACTAAACTGTCTGTTCCATTCGATCTGACTACTTTGACCTATTTATTGCATTAAAGTTTCATAAATTGAGCTGTCTGTGATATTAAAGTCAAGTGTACTCCAATAGTTGTGAAGCTGATTCCACTTATATTAACTTATCTGTTATATTGACTTGACTTAAACTAAACTGTCTGTTCAACTCAATCTGACTACTTTGACCTATTTATTGCATTAAAGTTACATAAATCGAACTATCTGTGGTATCAAAGCCAATCGTACTCTTATATGTGTGAAACTGATGTCACTTACAAAAACCTATATGTTATATTGATATGACTTAAACTAAACTGTCTGTTCAACTCAATCTGACTACTTTGACCTATTTATTGCATTAAAGTTACATAAATCGAACTATCTGTGATATTAAAGCCAAGCGTACTCTTATGTGTGTGAAACTGATGTCACTTACATTAACCTAATTGTTATATTGATGTGACTTAAACTAGACTGTCTGTTCAACTCAATCTAAATATTTTGACCTATTTATTGCATTGAAGTTACATAAATTGAGCTATCTGTGATTTTAAAGTCAATTGTACTCCTATAGTTGTGAAGCTGATTCCACTTATATTAACTTATCTGTTATATTGACTTGACTTAAACTAAACTGTCTGTTCAACTCAATCTGACTACTTTGACCTATTTATTGCATTAAAGTTTCATAAATTGAGCTATCTGTGATATTAAAGTCAAGTGTACTCCAATAGTTGTGAAACTGATTCCACTTATATTAACTTATCTGTTATATTGATGTGACTTAAACTAAACTGTCTGTTCAACTCAATCTGACTACTTTGACCTATTTATTGCTTTAAATTTACATAAATTGAGCTATCTGTGATATTAAAGTCAATTGTACTCCAATAGTTGTGAAGCTGATTCCACTTATATTAACTTATCTGTTATATTGATGTGACTTAAACTAAACTGTCTGTTCAACTCAATCTGACTACTTTGACCTATTTATTGCATTGAATTTACATAAATCGAACTATCTGTGATATTAAAGTCAATTGTACTCCAATATTTGTGAAGCTGATTCCACTTATATTAACTTATCTGTTATATTGATGTGACTTAAACTAAACTGTCTGTTCAACTCAATCTGACTACTTTGACCTATTTATTGCATTAAAGTTACATAAATTGAGCTATCTGTGATATTAAAGTCAAGTGTACTCCAATAGTTGTGAAACTGATTCCACTTATATTAACTTATCTGTTATATTGATGTGACTTAAACTAAACTGTCTGTTCAACTCAATCTGACTACTTTGACCTATTTATTGCTTTAAATTTACATAAATTGAGCTATCTGTGATATTAAAGCCAATCGTACTCTTATATGTGTGAAACTGATGTCACTTACATTAACCTATCTGTTATATTGATGTGACTTAAACTAAACTGTCTGTTCAACTCAATCTAAATATTTTGACCTATTTATTGCATTGAAGTTACATAAATTGAGCTATCTGTGATATTAAAGTCAATTGTAGTCCAACAGTTGTGAAGCTGATTCAACTTATATTAACTTTTCTGTTATATTGACTTGACTTAAACTAAACTGTCTGTTCAATTCAATCTGACTACTTTGAACTATTTATTGCATTGAAGTTACATAAATCGAACTATCTGTGATATTAAAGTCATTTGTACTCCAATATTTGTGAAGCTGATTCCACTTATATTAACTTATCTGTTATATTGATGTGACTTAAACTAAACTGTCTGTTCAACTCAATCTCACTACTTTGACCTATTAATTGCATTAAAGTTACATAAATCGACCTATCTGTGATATTAAAGCCAATCGTACTCTTATATGTGTGAAACTGATGTCACTTACATTAACTTATCTGTTATATTGAGGTGACTTAAACTAAACTGTCTGTTCAATTCAATCTGACTACTTTGACCTATTTATTGCATTAAAGTTTCATAAATTGAGCTGTCTGTGATATTAAAGTCAAGTGTACTCCAATAGTTGTGAAGCTGATTCCACTTATATTAACTTATCTGTTATATTGACTTGACTTAAACTAAACTGTCTGTTCAACTCAATCTGACTACTTTGACCTATTTATTGCATTAAAGTTACATAAATCGAACTATCTGTGGTATCAAAGCCAATCGTACTCTTATATGTGTGAAACTGATGTCACTTACAAAAACCTATATGTTATATTGATATAACTTAAACTAAACTATCTGTTCAACTCACTCTGACTACTTTGACCTATTTATTGCATTAAAGTTACATAAATTGGGCTATCTGTGATATTAAATTCAAGTGTACTCCAATAGTTGTGAAGCTGATTCCACTTATATTAATTTATCTGTTATATTGATGTGACTTAAACTAAACTGTCTGTTCAATTCTATCTGACTACTTTGACCTATTTATTGCATTGAAGTTACATAAATCGAACTATCTGTGATATTAAAGTCATTGGTACTCCCATATTTGTGAAGCTGATTCCACTTATATTAACTTATCTGTTATATTGATGTGACTTAAACTAAACTGTCTGTTCAACTCAATCTGACTACTTTGACCTATTTATTGCATTAAAGTTGCATAAATCGAACTATCTGTGATATTAAAGCCAAGCGTACTCTTATATGTGTGAAACTGATGTCACTTACATTAACCTAATTGTTATATTGATGTGACTTAAACTAGACTGTCTGTTCAACTCAATCTAAATATTTTGACCTATTTATTGCATTGAAGTTACATAAATTGAGCTATCTGTGATATTAAAGTCAATTGTACTCCTATAGTTGTGAAGCTGATTCCACTTATATTAACTTATCTGTTATATTGATGTGACTTAAACTAAACTGTCTGTTCAACTCAATCTGACTACTTTGACCTATTTATTGCATTAAAGTTTCATAAATTGAGCTATCTGTGATATTAAAGTCAAGTGTACTCCAATAGTTGTGAAACTGATTCCACTTATATTAACTTATCTCTTATATTGATGTGACTTAAACTAAACTGTCTGTTCAACTCAATCTGACTACTTTGACCTATTTATTGCTTTAAATTTACATAAATTGAGCTATCTGTGATATTAAAGTCAATTGTACTCCAATAGTTGTGAAGCTGATTCCACTTATATTAACTTATCTGTTATATTGATGTGACTTAAACTAAACTGTCTGTTCAACTCAATCTGACTACTTTGACCTATTTATTGCATTGAATTTACATAAATCGAACTATCTGTGATATTAAAGTCAATTGTACTCCAATATTTGTGAAGCTGATTCCACTTATATTAACTTATCTGTTATATTGATGTGACTTAAACTAAACTGTCTGTTCAACTCAATCTGACTACTTTGACCTATTTATTGCATTAAAATTACATAAATTGAGCTATCTGTGATATTAAAGTCAATTGTACTCCCATATTTGTGAAGCTGATTCCACTTATATTAACTTATCTGTTATATTGATTTGACTTAAACTAAACTGTCTGTTCAACTCAATCTGACTACTTTGACCTATTTATTGCAGTTAAGTTACATACATCGAACTATCTGTGATATTGAAGTCAATCGTACTCTTATATGTGTGAAACTGATTCCACTTATATTAACTTATCTGTTATATTGATGTGACTTAAACTAAACTGTCTGTTCAACTCAATCTGACTACTTTGACCTATTTATTGCATTAAAGTTACATAAATTGAGTCATCTGTGATATTAAAGTCAATTGTACTCCAATATCTGTGAAGCTGATTCCACTGATATTAACTCATCTATTATATTGATGTGACTTAAACTAAACTGTCTGTTCAACTCAATCTGACTACTTTGACCTATTTATTGCATTGAATTTACATAAATCGAACTATCTGTGATATTAAAGTCAATTGTACTCCAATATTTGTGAAGCTGATTCCACTTATATTAACTTATCTGTTATATTGATGTGACTTAAACTAAACTGTCTGTTCAACTCAATCTGACTACTTTGACCTATTTATTGCATTAAAGTTACATAAATTGAGCTATCTGTGATATTAAAGTCAATTGTACTCCCATATTTGTGAAGCTGATTCCACTTATATTAACTTATCTGTTATATTGATGTGACTTAAACTAAACTGTCTGTTCAACTCAATCTGACTACTTTGACCTATTTATTGCATTAAAGTTACATAAATCGATTATCTGTGATATTAAAGCCAATCGTACTCTTATATGTGTGAAACTGATGTCACGTATATTAACTTATCTGTTATATTGATGTGACTTAAACTAAACTGTCTGTTCAACTCAATCTGACTACTTTGACCTATTTATTGCATTAAAGTTACATAAATTGAGCCATCTGTGATATTAAAGTCAAGTGTACTCCAATAGTTGTGAAGCTGATTCCACTTATATTAACTTATCTGTTATATTGATTTGACTTAAACTAAACTGTCTGTTCAACTCAATCTGACTACTTTGACCTATTTATTGCATTGAATTTACATAAATCGAACTATCTGTGATATTAAAGTCAATTGTACTCCAATATTTGTGAAGCTGATTCCACTTATATTAACTTATCTGTTATATTGATGTGACTTAAACTAAACTGTCTGTTCAACTCAATCTGACTACTTTGACCTATTTATTGCATTAAAGTTACATAAATTGAGCTATCTGTGATATTAAAGTCAATTGTACTCCCATATTTGTGAAGCTGATTCCACTTATATTAACTTATCTGTTATATTGATTTGACTTAAACTAAACTGTCTGTTCAACTCAATCTGACTACTTTGACCTATTTATTGCAGTTAAGTTACATACATCGAACTATCTGTGATATTAAAGTCAATCGTACTCTTATATGTGTGAAACTGATTCCACTTATATTAACCTATCTGTTATATTGATGTGACTTAAACTAAACTGTCTGTTCAACTCAATCTGACTACTTTGACCTATTTATTGCATTAAAGTTACATAAATCGATTATCTGTGATATTAAAGCCAATCGTACTCTTATATGTGTGAAACTGATGTCACGTATATTAACTTATCTGTTATATTGATGTGACTTAAACTAAACTGTCTGTTCAACTCAATCTGACTACTTTGACCTATTTATTGCATTAAAGTTACATAAATTGAGCCATCTGTGATATTAAAGTCAATTGTACTCCAATATCTGTGAAGCTGATTCCACTGATATTAACTCATCTATTATATTGATGTGACTTAAACTAAACTGTCTGTTCAACTCAATCTGACTACTTTGACCTATTTATTGCATTAAAGTTAAGTTAGCTAAATTGGGCTCTCTGTGATATTAAAGTCAAGTGTACTCCAATAGTTGTGAAGCTGATTCCACTTATATTAACTTATCTGTTATATTGATGTAACTTAAACTGAACTGTCTGCTCAACTCAATCTGACTACTTTGACCTATTTATTGCATTAAAGTTACATAAATTCAGCTATCTGTGATATTAAAGTCAAGTGTACTCCAATAGTTGTGAAACTGATTCCACTTATATTAACTTATCTGTTATATTGATGTAACTTAAACTGAACTTTCTGCTCAACTCAATCTGACTACTTTGACCTATTTATTGCATTAAACTTACATAAATTGAGCTATCTGTGATATTAAAGTCAATTGTACCCCAATAGTTGTGAAGCTGATTCCACTTATATTAACTTATCTGTTATATTGATGTGACTTAAACTAAACTGTCTGTTCAACTCAATCTGACTACTTTGACCTATTAATTGCATTAAAGTTACATAAATCGAACTATCTGTGATATTAAAGCCAATCGTACTCTTACATGTGTGAAACTGATGTCACTTACATTAACCTAATTGTTATATTGATGTGACTTAAACTAGACTGTCTGTTCAACTCAATCTAAATATTTTGACCTATTTATTGCATTGAAGTTACATAAATTGAGCTATCTGTGATATTAAAGTCAATTGTACTCAAATAGTTGTGAAGCTGATTCCACTTATATCAACTTATCTGTTATATTGATGTGACTTAAACTAAACTGTCTGTTCAACTCAATCTGACTACTTTGACCTATTTATTGCATTAAAGTTTCATAAATTGAGCTATCTGTGATATTAAAGTCAAGTGTACTCCAATAGTTGTGAAGCTGATTCCACTTATATCAACTTATCTGTTATATTGATGTGACTTAAACTGAACTGTCTGTTCAACTCAATCTGACTACTTTGACCTATTTATTGCAGTTAAGTTACATACATCGAACTATCTGTGATATTGAAGTCAATCGTACTCTTATATGTGTGAAACTGATTCCACTTATATTAACCTATCTGTTATATTGATGTGACTTAAACTAAACTGTCTGTTCAACTCAATCTGACTACTTTGACCTATTTATTGCATTAAAGTTACATAAATTGAGTCATCTGTGATATTAAAGTCAATTGTACTCCAATATCTGTGAAGCTGATTCCACTGATATTAACTCATCTATTATATTGATGTGACTTAAACTAAACTGTCTGTTCAACTCAATCTGACTACTTTGACCTATTTATTGCATTGAATTTACATAAATCGAACTATCTGTGATATTAAAGTCAATTGTACTCCAATATTTGTGAAGCTGATTCCACTTATATTAACTTATCTGTTATATTGATGTGACTTAAACTAAACTGTCTGTTCAACTCAATCTGACTACTTTGACCTATTTATTGCATTAAAGTTACATAAATTGAGCTATCTGTGATATTAAAGTCAATTGTACTCCCATATTTGTGAAGCTGATTCCACTTATATTAACTTATCTGTTATATTGATGTGACTTAAACTAAACTGTCTGTTCAACTCAATCTGACTACTTTGACCTATTTATTGCATTAAAGTTACATAAATCGATTATCTGTGATATTAAAGCCAATCGTACTCTTATATGTGTGAAACTGATGTCACGTATATTAACTTATCTGTTATATTGATGTGACTTAAACTAAACTGTCTGTTCAACTCAATCTGACTACTTTGACCTATTTATTGCATTAAAGTTACATAAATTGAGCCATCTGTGATATTAAAGTCAAGTGTACTCCAATAGTTGTGAAGCTGATTCCACTTATATTAACTTATCTGTTATATTGATTTGACTTAAACTAAACTGTCTGTTCAACTCAATCTGACTACTTTGACCTATTTATTGCATTGAATTTACATAAATCGAACTATCTGTGATATTAAAGTCAATTGTACTCCAATATTTGTGAAGCTGATTCCACTTATATTAACTTATCTGTTATATTGATGTGACTTAAACTAAACTGTCTGTTCAACTCAATCTGACTACTTTGACCTATTTATTGCATTAAAGTTACATAAATCGATTATCTGTGATATTAAAGCCAATCGTACTCTTATATGTGTGAAACTGATGTCACGTATATTAACTTATCTGTTATATTGATGTGACTTAAACTAAACTGTCTGTTCAACTCAATCTGACTACTTTGACCTATTAATTGCATTAAAGTTACATAAATCGAACTATCTGTGATATTAAAGCCAATCGTACTCTTACATGTGTGAAACTGATGTCACTTACATTAACCTAATTGTTATATTGATGTGACTTAAACTAGACTGTCTGTTCAACTCAATCTAAATATTTTGACCTATTTATTGCATTGAAGTTACATAAATTGAGCTATCTGTGATATTAAAGTCAATTGTACTCAAATAGTTGTGAAGCTGATTCCACTTATATCAACTTATCTGTTATATTGATGTGACTTAAACTAAACTGTCTGTTCAACTCAATCTGACTACTTTGACCTATTTATTGCATTAAAGTTTCATAAATTGAGCTATCTGTGATATTAAAGTCAAGTGTACTCCAATAGTTGTGAAGCTGATTCCACTTATATCAACTTATCTGTTATATTGATGTGACTTAAACTGAACTGTCTGTTCAACTCAATCTGACTACTTTGACCTATTTATTGCAGTTAAGTTACATACATCGAACTATCTGTGATATTGAAGTCAATCGTACTCTTATATGTGTGAAACTGATTCCACTTATATTAACCTATCTGTTATATTGATGTGACTTAAACTAAACTGTCTGTTCAACTCAATCTGACTACTTTGACCTATTTATTGCATTAAAGTTACATAAATTGAGTCATCTGTGATATTAAAGTCAATTGTACTCCAATATCTGTGAAGCTGATTCCACTGATATTAACTCATCTATTATATTGATGTGACTTAAACTAAACTGTCTGTTCAACTCAATCTGACTACTTTGACCTATTTATTGCATTGAATTTACATAAATCGAACTATCTGTGATATTAAAGTCAATTGTACTCCAATATTTGTGAAGCTGATTCCACTTATATTAACTTATCTGTTATATTGATGTGACTTAAACTAAACTGTCTGTTCAACTCAATCTGACTACTTTGACCTATTTATTGCATTAAAGTTACATAAATTGAGCTATCTGTGATATTAAAGTCAATTGTACTCCCATATTTGTGAAGCTGATTCCACTTATATTAACTTATCTGTTATATTGATGTGACTTAAACTAAACTGTCTGTTCAACTCAATCTGACTACTTTGACCTATTTATTGCATTAAAGTTACATAAATCGATTATCTGTGATATTAAAGCCAATCGTACTCTTATATGTGTGAAACTGATGTCACGTATATTAACTTATCTGTTATATTGATGTGACTTAAACTAAACTGTCTGTTCAACTCAATCTGACTACTTTGACCTATTTATTGCATTAAAGTTACATAAATTGAGCCATCTGTGATATTAAAGTCAAGTGTACTCCAATAGTTGTGAAGCTGATTCCACTTATATTAACTTATCTGTTATATTGATTTGACTTAAACTAAACTGTCTGTTCAACTCAATCTGACTACTTTGACCTATTTATTGCATTGAATTTACATAAATCGAACTATCTGTGATATTAAAGTCAATTGTACTCCAATATTTGTGAAGCTGATTCCACTTATATTAACTTATCTGTTATATTGATGTGACTTAAACTAAACTGTCTGTTCAACTCAATCTGACTACTTTGACCTATTTATTGCATTAAAGTTACATAAATCGATTATCTGTGATATTAAAGCCAATCGTACTCTTATATGTGTGAAACTGATGTCACGTATATTAACTTATCTGTTATATTGATGTGACTTAAACTAAACTGTCTGTTCAACTCAATCTGACTACTTTGACCTATTTATTGCATTAAAGTTACATAAATTGAGCCATCTGTGATATTAAAGTCAATTGTACTCCAATATCTGTGAAGCTGATTCCACTGATATTAACTCATCTATTATATTGATGTGACTTAAACTAAACTGTCTGTTCAACTCAATCTGACTACTTTGACCTATTTATTGCATTAAAGTTAAGTTAGCTAAATTGGGCTCTCTGTGATATTAAAGTCAAGTGTACTCCAATAGTTGTGAAGCTGATTCCACTTATATTAACTTATCTGTTATATTGATGTAACTTAAACTGAACTGTCTGCTCAACTCAATCTGACTACTTTGACCTATTTATTGCATTAAAGTTACATAAATTCAGCTATCTGTGATATTAAAGTCAAGTGTACTCCAATAGTTGTGAAACTGATTCCACTTATATTAACTTATCTGTTATATTGATGTAACTTAAACTGAACTTTCTGCTCAACTCAATCTGACTACTTTGACCTATTTATTGCATTAAACTTACATAAATTGAGCTATCTGTGATATTAAAGTCAATTGTACCCCAATAGTTGTGAAGCTGATTCCACTTATATTAACTTATCTGTTATATTGATGTGACTTAAACTAAACTGTCTGTTCAACTCAATCTGACTACTTTGACCTATTAATTGCATTAAAGTTACATAAATCGAACTATCTGTGATATTAAAGCCAATCGTACTCTTACTTGTGTGAAACTGATGTCACTTACATTAACCTAATTGTTATATTGATGTGACTTAAACTAGACTGTCTGTTCAACTCAATCTAAATATTTTGACCTATTTATTGCATTGAAGTTACATAAATTGAGCTATCTGTGATATTAAAGTCAATTATACTCAAATAGTTGTGAAGCTGATTCCACTTATATCAACTTATCTGTTATATTGATGTGACTTAAACTAAACTGTCTGTTCAACTCAATCTGACTACTTTGACCTATTTAT
The DNA here is from genome assembly GCA_024699665.1 of Ostrea denselamellosa. Taxonomy (NCBI): domain Eukaryota; kingdom Metazoa; phylum Mollusca; class Bivalvia; order Ostreida; family Ostreidae; genus Ostrea; species Ostrea denselamellosa. Next base: position 5,973,543 of record JAMZEH010000045.1, on the reverse strand, counting down.
TGCATTAAAGTTTCATAAATTGAGCTATCTGTGATATTAAAGTCAAGTGTACTCCAATAGTTGTGAAGCTGATTCCACTTATATCAACTTATCTGTTATATTGATGTGACTTAAACTGAACTGTCTGTTCAACTCAATCTGACTACTTTGGCCTATTTATTGCATTAAAGTTGCATAAATTGAGCTATCTCTGATATTAAAGTCAACTGTACTCCAATAGTTGTGAAGCTGATTCCACTTATATTAACTTATCTGTTATATTGATGTGACTTAAACTAAACTGTCCGTTCAACTCAATCTGACTACTTTGATTTATTTATTGCATTAAAGTTACATAAATTGAGCTATCTGTGATATTAAAGTCAATTGTACTCCAATATTTGTGAAGCTGATTCCACTTATATTAACTTATCTGTTATATTGATGTGACTTAAACTAAACTGTCCGTTCAACTCAATCTGACTACTTTGACCTATTTATTGCATTAAAGTTGCATAAATCGAACTATCTGTGATATTAAAGCCAAGCGTACTCTTATATGTGTGAAACTGATGTCACTTACATTAACCTAATTGTTATATTGATGTGACTTAAACTAGACTGTCTGTTCAACTCAATCTAAATATTTTGACCTATTTATTGCATTGAAGTTACATAAATTGAGCTATCTGTGATATTAAAGTCAATTGTACTCCTATAGTTGTGAAGCTGATTCCACTTATATTAACTTATCTGTTATATTGATGTGACTTAAACTAAACTGTCTGTTCAACTCAATCTGACTACTTTGACCTATTTATTGCATTAAAGTTTCATAAATTGAGCTATCTGTGATATTAAAGTCAAGTGTACTCCAATAGTTGTGAAACTGATTCCACTTATATTAACTTATCTCTTATATTGATGTGACTTAAACTAAACTGTCTGTTCAACTCAATCTGACTACTTTGACCTATTTATTGCTTTAAATTTACATAAATTGAGCTATCTGTGATATTAAAGTCAATTGTACTCCAATAGTTGGGAAGCTGATTCCACTTATATTAACTTATCTGTTATATTGATGTGACTTAAACTAAACTGTCTGTTCAACTCAATCTGACTACTTTGACCTATTTATTGCATTGAATTTACATAAATCGAACTATCTGTGATATTAAAGTCAATTGTACTCCAATATTTGTGAAGCTGATTCCACTTATATTAACTTATCTGTTATATTGATGTGACTTAAACTAAACTGTCTGTTCAACTCAATCTGACTACTTTGACCTATTTATTGCATTAAAATTACATAAATTGAGCTATCTGTGATATTAAAGTCAATTGTACTCCCATATTTGTGAAGCTGATTCCACTTATATTAACTTATCTGTTATATTGATTTGACTTAAACTAAACTGTCTGTTCAACTCAATCTGACTACTTTGACCTATTTATTGCAGTTAAGTTACATACATCGAACTATCTGTGATATTGAAGTCAATCGTACTCTTATATGTGTGAAACTGATTCCACTTATATTAACCTATCTGTTATATTGATGTGACTTAAACTAAACTGTCTGTTCAACTCAATCTGACTACTTTGACCTATTTATTGCATTAAAGTTACATAAATTGAGTCATCTGTGATATTAAAGTCAATTGTACTCCAATATCTGTGAAGCTGATTCCACTGATATTAACTCATCTATTATATTGATGTGACTTAAACTAAACTGTCTGTTCAACTCAATCTGACTACTTTGACCTATTTATTGCATTGAATTTACATAAATCGAACTATCTGTGATATTAAAGTCAATTGTACTCCAATATTTGTGAAGCTGATTCCACTTATATTAACTTATCTGTTATATTGATGTGACTTAAACTAAACTGTCTGTTCAACTCAATCTGACTACTTTGACCTATTTATTGCATTAAAGTTACATAAATTGAGCTATCTGTGATATTAAAGTCAATTGTACTCCCATATTTGTGAAGCTGATTCCACTTATATTAACTTATCTGTTATATTGATGTGACTTAAACTAAACTGTCTGTTCAACTCAATCTGACTACTTTGACCTATTTATTGCATTAAAGTTACATAAATCGATTATCTGTGATATTAAAGCCAATCGTACTCTTATATGTGTGAAACTGATGTCACGTATATTAACTTATCTGTTATATTGATGTGACTTAAACTAAACTGTCTGTTCAACTCAATCTGACTACTTTGACCTATTTATTGCATTAAAGTTACATAAATTGAGCTATCTGTGATATTAAAGTCAATTGTACTCCCATATTTGTGAAGCTGATTCCACTTATATTAACTTATCTGTTATATTGATTTGACTTAAACTAAACTGTCTGTTCAACTCAATCTGACTACTTTGACCTATTTATTGCAGTTAAGTTACATACATCGAACTATCTGTGATATTAAAGTCAATCGTACTCTTATATGTGTGAAACTGATTCCACTTATATTAACTTATCTGTTATATTGATGTGACTTAAACTAAACTGTCTGTTCAACTCAATCTGACTACTTTGACCTATTTATTGCATTAAAGTTACATAAATCGATTATCTGTGATATTAAAGCCAATCGTACTCTTATATGTGTGAAACTGATGTCACGTATATTAACTTATCTGTTATATTGATGTGACTTAAACTAAACTGTCTGTTCAACTCAATCTGACTACTTTGACCTATTTATTGCATTAAAGTTACATAAATTGAGCCATCTGTGATATTAAAGTCAATTGTACTCCAATATCTGTGAAGCTGATTCCACTGATATTAACTCATCTATTATATTGATGTGACTTAAACTAAACTGTCTGTTCAACTCAATCTGACTACTTTGACCTATTTATTGCATTAAAGTTAAGTTAGCTAAATTGGGCTCTCTGTGATATTAAAGTCAAGTGTACTCCAATAGTTGTGAAGCTGATTCCACTTATATTAACTTATCTGTTATATTGATGTAACTTAAACTGAACTGTCTGCTCAACTCAATCTGACTACTTTGACCTATTTATTGCATTAAAGTTTCATAAATTGAGCTATCTGTGATATTAAAGTCAAGTGTACTCCAATAGTTGTGAAGCTGATTCCACTTATATCAACTTATCTGTTATATTGATGTGACTTAAACTGAACTGTCTGTTCAACTCAATCTGACTACTTTGGCCTATTTATTGCATTAAAGTTGCATAAATTGAGCTATCTCTGATATTAAAGTCAACTGTACTCCAATAGTTGTGAAGCTGATTCCACTTATATTAACTTATCTGTTATATTGATGTGACTTAAACTAAACTGTCCGTTCAACTCAATCTGACTACTTTGATTTATTTATTGCATTAAAGTTACATAAATTGAGCTATCTGTGATATTAAAGTCAATTGTACTCCAATATTTGTGAAGCTGATTCCACTTATATTAACTTATCTGTTATATTGATGTGACTTAAACTAAACTGTCCGTTCAACTCAATCTGACTACTTTGACCTATTTATTGCATTAAAGTTGCATAAATCGAACTATCTGTGATATTAAAGCCAAGCGTACTCTTATATGTGTGAAACTGATGTCACTTACATTAACCTAATTGTTATATTGATGTGACTTAAACTAGACTGTCTGTTCAACTCAATCTAAATATTTTGACCTATTTATTGCATTGAAGTTACATAAATTGAGCTATCTGTGATATTAAAGTCAATTGTACTCCTATAGTTGTGAAGCTGATTCCACTTATATTAACTTATCTGTTATATTGATGTGACTTAAACTAAACTGTCTGTTCAACTCAATCTGACTACTTTGACCTATTTATTGCATTAAAGTTTCATAAATTGAGCTATCTGTGATATTAAAGTCAAGTGTACTCCAATAGTTGTGAAACTGATTCCACTTATATTAACTTATCTCTTATATTGATGTGACTTAAACTAAACTGTCTGTTCAACTCAATCTGACTACTTTGACCTATTTATTGCTTTAAATTTACATAAATTGAGCTATCTGTGATATTAAAGTCAATTGTACTCCAATAGTTGGGAAGCTGATTCCACTTATATTAACTTATCTGTTATATTGATGTGACTTAAACTAAACTGTCTGTTCAACTCAATCTGACTACTTTGACCTATTTATTGCATTGAATTTACATAAATCGAACTATCTGTGATATTAAAGTCAATTGTACTCCAATATTTGTGAAGCTGATTCCACTTATATTAACTTATCTGTTATATTGATGTGACTTAAACTAAACTGTCTGTTCAACTCAATCTGACTACTTTGACCTATTTATTGCATTAAAATTACATAAATTGAGCTATCTGTGATATTAAAGTCAATTGTACTCCCATATTTGTGAAGCTGATTCCACTTATATTAACTTATCTGTTATATTGATTTGACTTAAACTAAACTGTCTGTTCAACTCAATCTGACTACTTTGACCTATTTATTGCAGTTAAGTTACATACATCGAACTATCTGTGATATTGAAGTCAATCGTACTCTTATATGTGTGAAACTGATTCCACTTATATTAACCTATCTGTTATATTGATGTGACTTAAACTAAACTGTCTGTTCAACTCAATCTGACTACTTTGACCTATTTATTGCATTAAAGTTACATAAATTGAGTCATCTGTGATATTAAAGTCAATTGTACTCCAATATCTGTGAAGCTGATTCCACTGATATTAACTCATCTATTATATTGATGTGACTTAAACTAAACTGTCTGTTCAACTCAATCTGACTACTTTGACCTATTTATTGCATTGAATTTACATAAATCGAACTATCTGTGATATTAAAGTCAATTGTACTCCAATATTTGTGAAGCTGATTCCACTTATATTAACTTATCTGTTATATTGATGTGACTTAAACTAAACTGTCTGTTCAACTCAATCTGACTACTTTGACCTATTTATTGCATTAAAGTTACATAAATTGAGCTATCTGTGATATTAAAGTCAATTGTACTCCCATATTTGTGAAGCTGATTCCACTTATATTAACTTATCTGTTATATTGATGTGACTTAAACTAAACTGTCTGTTCAACTCAATCTGACTACTTTGACCTATTTATTGCATTAAAGTTACATAAATCGATTATCTGTGATATTAAAGCCAATCGTACTCTTATATGTGTGAAACTGATGTCACGTATATTAACTTATCTGTTATATTGATGTGACTTAAACTAAACTGTCTGTTCAACTCAATCTGACTACTTTGACCTATTTATTGCATTAAAGTTACATAAATTGAGCTATCTGTGATATTAAAGTCAATTGTACTCCCATATTTGTGAAGCTGATTCCACTTATATTAACTTATCTGTTATATTGATTTGACTTAAACTAAACTGTCTGTTCAACTCAATCTGACTACTTTGACCTATTTATTGCAGTTAAGTTACATACATCGAACTATCTGTGATATTAAAGTCAATCGTACTCTTATATGTGTGAAACTGATTCCACTTATATTAACTTATCTGTTATATTGATGTGACTTAAACTAAACTGTCTGTTCAACTCAATCTGACTACTTTGACCTATTTATTGCATTAAAGTTACATAAATCGATTATCTGTGATATTAAAGCCAATCGTACTCTTATATGTGTGAAACTGATGTCACGTATATTAACTTATCTGTTATATTGATGTGACTTAAACTAAACTGTCTGTTCAACTCAATCTGACTACTTTGACCTATTTATTGCATTAAAGTTACATAAATTGAGCCATCTGTGATATTAAAGTCAATTGTACTCCAATATCTGTGAAGCTGATTCCACTGATATTAACTCATCTATTATATTGATGTGACTTAAACTAAACTGTCTGTTCAACTCAATCTGACTACTTTGACCTATTTATTGCATTAAAGTTAAGTTAGCTAAATTGGGCTCTCTGTGATATTAAAGTCAAGTGTACTCCAATAGTTGTGAAGCTGATTCCACTTATATTAACTTATCTGTTATATTGATGTAACTTAAACTGAACTGTCTGCTCAACTCAATCTGACTACTTTGACCTATTTATTGCATTAAAGTTTCATAAATTGAGCTATCTGTGATATTAAAGTCAAGTGTACTCCAATAGTTGTGAAGCTGATTCCACTTATATCAACTTATCTGTTATATTGATGTGACTTAAACTGAACTGTCTGTTCAACTCAATCTGACTACTTTGGCCTATTTATTGCATTAAAGTTGCATAAATTGAGCTATCTGTGATATTAAAGTCAACTGTACTCCAATAGTTGTGAAGCTGATTCCACTTATATTAACTTATCTGTTATATTGATGTGACTTAAACTAAACTGTCCGTTCAACTCAATCTGACTACTTTGATTTATTTATTGCATTAAAGTTACATAAATTGAGCTATCTGTGATATTAAAGTCAAGTGTACTCCAATAGTTGTGAAACTGATTCCACTTATATTAACTTATCTGTTATATTGATGTGACTTAAACTAAACTGTCTGTTCAACTCAATCTGACTACTTTGACCTATTTATTGCATTGAATTTACATAAATCGAACTATCTGTGATATTAAAGTCAATTGTACTCCAATATTTGTGAAGCTGATTCCACTTATATTAACTTATCTGTTATATTGATGTGACTTAAACTAAACTGTCTGTTCAACTCAATCTGACTACTTTGACCTATTTATTGCATTAAAGTTACATAAATTGAGCTATCTGTGATATTAAAGTCAATTGTACTCCCATATTTGTGAAGCTGATTCCACTCATATTAACTTATCTGTTATATTGATTTGACTTAAACTAAACTGTCTGTTCAACTCAATCTGACTACTTTGACCTATTTATTGCAGTTAAGTTACATACATCGAACTATCTGTGATATTAAAGTCAATCGTACTCTTATATGTGTGAAACTGATTCCACTTATATTAACCTATCTGTTATATTGATGTGACTTAAACTAAACTGTCTGTTCAACTCAATCTGACTACTTTGACCTATTTATTGCATTAAAGTTACATAAATCGATTATCTGTGATATTAAAGCCAATCGTACTCTTATATGTGTGAAACTGATGTCACGTATATTAACTTATCTGTTATATTGACTTGACTTAAACTAAACTGTCTGTTCAACTCAATCTGACTACTTTGACCTATTTATTGCTTTAAAGTTACATAAATTGAGCCATCTGTGATATTAAAGTCAGTTGTACTCCAATATTTGTGAAGCTGATTCCACTGATATTAACTCATCTATTATATTGATGTGACTTAAACTAAACTGTCTGTTGAACTCAATCTGACTACTTTGACCTATTTATTGCATTAAAGTTGCATAAATTGTGCTATCTGTGATATTAAAGTCAACTGTACTCCAATAGTTGTGAAGCTGATTCCACTTATATTAACTTATCTGTTATATTGATGTGACTTAAACTAAACTGTCTGTTCAACTCAATCTGACTACTTTGATTTATTTATTGCATTAAAGTTACATAAATTGAGCTATCTGTGATATTAAAGTCAAGTGTACTCCAATAGTTGTGAAACTGATTCCACTTATATTAACTTATCTGTTATATTGATGTGACTTAAACTAAACTGTCTGTTCAACTCAATCTGACTACTTTGACCTATTTATTGCATTGAATTTACGTAAATCGAACTATCTGTGATATTAAAGTCAATTGTACTCCAATATTTGTGAAGCTGATTCCACTTATATCAACTTATCTGTTATATTGATGTGACTTAAACTGAACTGTCTGTTCAACTCAATCTGACTACTTTGGCCTATTTATTGCATTGAAGTTGCATAAATTGGGCTATCTGTGATATTAAAGTCAACTGTACTCCAATAGTTGTGAAGCTGATTCCACTTATATTAACTTATCTGTTATATTGACTTGACTTAAACTAAACTGTCTGTTCAATTCAATCTGACTACTTTGACCTATTTATTGCTTTAAAGTTACATAAATTGAGCCATCTGTGATATTAAAGTCAGTTGTACTCCAATATTTGTGAAGCTGATTCCACTGATATTAACTCATCTATTATATTGATGTGACTTAAACTAAACTGTCTGTTGAACTCAATCTGACTACTTTGACCTATTTATTGCATTAAAGTTGCATAAATTGAGCTATCTGTGATATTAAAGTCAACTGTACTCCAATAGTTGTGAAGCTGATTCCACTTATATTAACTTATCTGTTATATTAATGTGACTTAAACTAAACTGTCTGTTCAACTCAATCTGACTACTTTGATTTATTTATTGCATTAAAGTTACATAAATTGAGCTATCTGTGATATTAAAGTCAAGTGTACTCCAATAGTTGTGAAATTGATTCCACTTATATTAACTTATCTGTTATATTGATGTGACTTAAACTAAACTGTCTGTTCAACTCAATCTGACTACTTTGACCTATTTATTGCATTGAATTTACGTAAATCGAACTATCTGTGATATTAAAGTCAATTGTACTCCAATATTTGTGAAGCTGATTCCACTTATATCAACTTATCTGTTATATTGATGTGACTTAAACTGAACTGTCTGTTCAACTCAATCTGACTACTTTGGCCTATTTATTGCATTAAAGTTGCATAAATTGGGCTATCTGTGATATTAAAGTCAACTGTACTCCAATAGTTGTGAAGCTGATTGCACTTATATTAACTTATCTGTTATATTGATGTGACTTAAACTAAACTGTCTGTTCAACTCAATCTGACTACTTTGATTTATTTATTGCATTAAAGTTACATAAATTGAGCTATCTGTGATAGTAAAGTCAAGTGTACTCCAATAGTTGTGAAACTGATTCCACTTATACTAACTTATCTGTTATATTGATGTGACTTAAACTAAACTGTCTGTTCAACTCAGTCTGACTACTTTGACCTATCTATGCATTAAAGTTAAGTTAGATAAATTGGGCTATCTGTGATATTAAAGTCAAGTGTACTCCAATAGTTGTGAAGCTGATTCCACTTATATCAACTTATCTGTTATATTGATGTGACTTAAACTGAACTGTCTATTCAACTCAATCTGACTACTTTGGCCTATTTATTGCATTAAAGTTGCATAAATTGAGCTATCTGTGATATTAAAGTCAAGTGTACTCCAATAGTTGTGAAGCTGATTCCACTTATATTAACTTATCTGTTATATTGATGTGACTTAAACTAAACTGTCTGTTCAACTCAATCTGACTACTTTGATTTATTTATTGCATTAAAGTTACATAAATTGAGCTATCTGTGATATTAAAGTCAAGTGTACTCCAATAGTTGTGAAACTGATTCCACTTATATTAACTTATCTGTTATATTGATGTGACTTAAACTAAACTGTCTGTTCAACTCAATCTGACTACTTTGACCTATTTATTGCATTGAATTTACATAAATCGAACTATCTGTGATATTAAAGTCAATTTTACTCCAATATTTGTGAAGCTGATTCCACTTATATTAACTTATCTGTTATATTGATGTGACTTAAACTAAACTGTCTGTTCAACTCAATCTGACTACTTTGACCTATTTATTGCTTTAAATTTACATAAATTGAGCTATCTGTGATATTAAAGCCAATCGTACTCTTATATGTGTGAAACTGATGTCACTTACATTAACCTATCTGTTATATTGATGTGACTTAAACTAAACTGTCTGTTCAACTCAATCTGACTACTTTGATTTATTTATTGCATTAAAGTTACATAAATTGAGCTATCTGTGATATTAAAGTCAAGTGTACTCCAATAGTTGTGAAACTGATTCCACTTATATTAACTTATCTGTTATATTGATGTGACTTAAACTAAACTGTCTGTTCAACTCAATCTGACTACTTTGACCTATTTATTGCATTGAATTTACATAAATCGAACTATCTGTGATATTAAAGTCAATTGTACTCCAATATTTGTGAAGCTGATTCCACTTATATTAACTTATCTGTTATATTGATGTGACTTAAACTAAACTGTCTGTTCAACTCAATCTGACTACTTTGGCCTATTTATTGCTTTAAATTTACATAAATTGAGCTATCTCTGATATTAAAGTCAAGTGTACTCCAATAGTTGTGAAGCTGATTGCACTTATATTAACTTATCTGTTATATTGATGTGACTTAAACTAAACTGTCTGTTCAACTCAATCTGACTACTTTGACCTATTTATTGCATTGAATTTACATAAATCGAACTATCTGTGATATTAAAGTCAATTGTACTCCAATATTTGTGAAGCTGATTCCACTTATATTAACTTATCTGTTATATTGATGTGACTTAAACTAAACTGTCTGTTCAACTCAATCTGACTACTTTGACCTATTTATTCCATTAAAGTTACATAAATTGAGCTATCTGTGATATTAAAGTCAATTGTACTCCCATATTTGTGAAGCTGATTCCACTCATATTAACTTATCTGTTATATTGATTTGACTTAAACTAAACTTTCTGTTGAATTCAATCTGACTACTTTGACCTATTTATTGCATTAAAGTTACATAAATTGAGCTATCTGCGATATTAAAGTCAAGTGTACTCCAATAGTTGTGAAACTGATTCCACTTATATTAACTTATCTGTTATATTGATGTGACTTAAACTAAACTGTCTGTTCAACTCAATCTGACTACTTTGACCTATTTATTGCTTTAAATTTACATAAATTGAGCTATCTGTGATATTAAAGCCAATCGTACTCTTATATGTGTGAAACTGATGTCACTTACATTAACCTATCTGTTATATTGATGTGACTTAAACTAAACTGTCTGTTCAATTCAATCTGACTACTTTGACCTATTTATTGCATTAAAGTTACATAAATTGAGCTATCTGTGATATTAAAGTCAATTGTACCCCAATAGTTGTGAAGCTGATTCCACTGATATTAACTTATCTGTTATATTGATGTGACTTAAACTAAACTGTCTGTTCAACTCAATCTGACTACTTTGACCTATTTATTGCTTTAAATTTACATAAATTGAGCTATCTGTGATATTAAAGCCAATCGTACTCTTATATGTGTGAAACTGATTTCACTTACATTAACCTATCTGTTATATTGATGTGACTTAAACTAAACTGTCTGTTCAACTCAATCTGACTACTTTGATTTATTTATTGCATTAAAGTTACATAAATTGAGCTATCTGTGATATTAAAGTCAAGTGTACTCCAATAGTTGTGAAATTGATTCCACTTATATTAACTTATCTGTTATATTGATGTGACTTAAACTAAACTGTCTGTTCAACTCAATCTGACTACTTTGACCTATTTATTGCATTGAATTTACGTAAATCGAACTATCTGTGATATTAAAGTCAATTGTACTCCAATATTTGTGAAGCTGATTCCACTTATATCAACTTATCTGTTATATTGATGTGACTTAAACTGAACTGTCTGTTCAACTCAATCTGACTACTTTGGCCTATTTATTGCATTAAAGTTGCATAAATTGGGCTATCTGTGATATTAAAGTCAACTGTACTCCAATAGTTGTGAAGCTGATTGCACTTATATTAACTTATCTGTTATATTGATGTGACTTAAACTAAACTGTCTGTTCAACTCAATCTGACTACTTTGATTTATTTATTGCATTAAAGTTACATAAATTGAGCTATCTGTGATAGTAAAGTCAAGTGTACTCCAATAGTTGTGAAACTGATTCCACTTATACTAACTTATCTGTTATATTGATGTGACTTAAACTAAACTGTCTGTTCAACTCAGTCTGACTACTTTGACCTATCTATGCATTAAAGTTAAGTTAGATAAATTGGGCTATCTGTGATATTAAAGTCAAGTGTACTCCAATAGTTGTGAAGCTGATTCCACTTATATCAACTTATCTGTTATATTGATGTGACTTAAACTGAACTGTCTATTCAACTCAATCTGACTACTTTGGCCTATTTATTGCATTAAAGTTGCATAAATTGAGCTATCTGTGATATTAAAGTCAAGTGTACTCCAATAGTTGTGAAGCTGATTCCACTTATATTAACTTATCTGTTATATTGATGTGACTTAAACTAAACTGTCTGTTCAACTCAATCTGACTACTTTGATTTATTTATTGCATTAAAGTTACATAAATTGAGCTATCTGTGATATTAAAGTCAAGTGTACTCCAATAGTTGTGAAACTGATTCCACTTATATTAACTTATCTGTTATATTGATGTGACTTAAACTAAACTGTCTGTTCAACTCAATCTGACTACTTTGACCTATTTATTGCATTGAATTTACATAAATCGAACTATCTGTGATATTAAAGTCAATTTTACTCCAATATTTGTGAAGCTGATTCCACTTATATTAACTTATCTGTTATATTGATGTGACTTAAACTAAACTGTCTGTTCAACTCAATCTGACTACTTTGACCTATTTATTGCTTTAAATTTACATAAATTGAGCTATCTGTGATATTAAAGCCAATCGTACTCTTATATGTGTGAAACTGATGTCACTTACATTAACCTATCTGTTATATTGATGTGACTTAAACTAAACTGTCTGTTCAACTCAATCTGACTACTTTGATTTATTTATTGCATTAAAGTTACATAAATTGAGCTATCTGTGATATTAAAGTCAAGTGTACTCCAATAGTTGTGAAACTGATTCCACTTATATTAACTTATCTGTTATATTGATGTGACTTAAACTAAACTGTCTGTTCAACTCAATCTGACTACTTTGACCTATTTATTGCATTGAATTTACATAAATCGAACTATCTGTGATATTAAAGTCAATTGTACTCCAATATTTGTGAAGCTGATTCCACTTATATTAACTTATCTGTTATATTGATGTGACTTAAACTAAACTGTCTGTTCAACTCAATCTGACTACTTTGGCCTATTTATTGCTTTAAATTTACATAAATTGAGCTATCTCTGATATTAAAGTCAAGTGTACTCCAATAGTTGTGAAGCTGATTGCACTTATATTAACTTATCTGTTATATTGATGTGACTTAAACTAAACTGTCTGTTCAACTCAATCTGACTACTTTGACCTATTTATTGCATTGAATTTACATAAATCGAACTATCTGTGATATTAAAGTCAATTGTACTCCAATATTTGTGAAGCTGATTCCACTTATATTAACTTATCTGTTATATTGATGTGACTTAAACTAAACTGTCTGTTCAACTCAATCTGACTACTTTGACCTATTTATTCCATTAAAGTTACATAAATTGAGCTATCTGTGATATTAAAGTCAATTGTACTCCCATATTTGTGAAGCTGATTCCACTCATATTAACTTATCTGTTATATTGATTTGACTTAAACTAAACTTTCTGTTGAATTCAATCTGACTACTTTGACCTATTTATTGCATTAAAGTTACATAAATTGAGCTATCTGCGATATTAAAGTCAAGTGTACTCCAATAGTTGTGAAACTGATTCCACTTATATTAACTTATCTGTTATATTGATGTGACTTAAACTAAACTGTCTGTTCAACTCAATCTGACTACTTTGACCTATTTATTGCTTTAAATTTACATAAATTGAGCTATCTGTGATATTAAAGCCAATCGTACTCTTATATGTGTGAAACTGATGTCACTTACATTAACCTATCTGTTATATTGATGTGACTTAAACTAAACTGTCTGTTCAATTCAATCTGACTACTTTGACCTATTTATTGCATTAAAGTTACATAAATTGAGCTATCTGTGATATTAAAGTCAATTGTACCCCAATAGTTGTGAAGCTGATTCCACTGATATTAACTTATCTGTTATATTGATGTGACTTAAACTAAACTGTCTGTTCAACTCAATCTGACTACTTTGACCTATTTATTGCTTTAAATTTACATAAATTGAGCTATCTGTGATATTAAAGCCAATCGTACTCTTATATGTGTGAAACTGATTTCACTTACATTAACCTATCTGTTATATTGATGTGACTTAAACTAAACTGTCTGTTCAACTCAATCTAAATATTTTGACCTATTTATTGCATTGAAGTTACATAAATTGAGCTATCTGTGATATTAAAGTCAAGTGTACTCCAATAGTTGTGAAGCTGATTCCACTTATATTAACTTATCTGTTATATTGATGTGACTTAAACTAAACTGTCTGTTCAACTCAATCTGACTACTTTGATTTATTTATTGCATTAAAGTTACATAAATTGAGCTATCTGTGATATTAAAGTCAAGTGTACTCCAATAGTTGTGAAACTGATTCCACTTATATTAACTTATCTGTTATATTGATGTGACTTAAACTAAACTGTCTGTTCAACTCAATCTGACTACTTTGACCTATTTATTGCATTGAATTTACATAAATCGAACTATCTGTGATATTAAAGTCAATTGTACTCCAATATTTGTGAAGCTGATTCCACTTATATTAACTTATCTGTTATATTGATGTGACTTAAACTAAACTGTCTGTTCAACTCAATCTGACTACTTTGACCTATTTATTCCATTAAAGTTACATAAATTGAGCTATCTGTGATATTAAAGTCAATTGTACTCCCATATTTGTGAAGCTGATTCCACTCATATTAACTTATCTGTTATATTGATTTGACTTAAACTAAACTGTCTGTTGAACTCAATCTGACTACTTTGACCTATTTATTGCATTAAAGTTACATAAATTGAGCTATCTGCGATATTAAAGTCAAGTGTACTCCAATAGTTGTGAAACTGATTCCACTTATATTAACTTATCTGTTATATTGATGTGACTTAAACTAAACTGTCTGTTCAACTCAATCTGACTACTTTGACCTATTTATTGCTTTAAATTTACATAAATTGAGCTATCTGTGATATTAAAGCCAATCGTACTCTTATATGTGTGAAACTGATGTCACTTACATTAACCTATCTGTTATATTGATGTGACCTAAACTAAACTGTCTGTTCAATTCAATCTGACTACTTTGACCTATTTATTGCATTAAAGTTTCATAAATTGAGCTGTCTGTGATATTAAAGTCAAGTGTACTCCAATAGTTGTGAAGCTGATTCCACTTATATTAACTTATCTGTTATATTGACTTGACTTAAACTAAACTGTCTGTTCAACTCAACCTGACTATTTTGACCTATTTATTGCATTAAAGTTACATAAATCGAACTATCTGTGGTATTAAAGCCAATCGTACTCTTATATGTGTGAAACTGATGTCACTTACATTAACCTATATGTTATATTGATATGACTTAAACTAAACTGTCTGTTCAACTCAATCTGACTACTTTGACCTATTTATTGCATTAAAGTTACATAAATTGAGCTATCTGTGATATTAAAGTCAATTGTACCCCAATAGTTGTGAAGCTGATTCCACTGATATTAACTTATCTGTTATATTGATGTGACTTAAACTAAACTGTCTGTTCAACTCAATCTGACTACTTTGACCTATTTATTGCATTGAAGTTACATAAATTGAGCTATCTGTGATATTAAAGTCAAGTGCACTCCAATAGTTGTGAAGCTGATTCCACTTATATTAACTTATCTGTTATATTGATGTGACTTAAACTGAACTGTCTGTTCAACTCAATCTGACTACTTTGATTTATTTATTGCATTGAATTTACATAAATCGAACTATCTGTGATATTAAAGTCAATTGTACTCCAATATTTGTGAAGGTGATTCCACTTATATTAACTTATCTGTTATATTGATGTGACTTAAACTAAACTGTCTGTTCAACTCAATCTGACTACTTTGACCTATTTATTGCTTTAAATTTACATAAATTGAGCTATCTGTGATATTAAAGCCAATCGTACTCTTATATGTGTGAAACTGATGTCACTTACATTAACCTATCTGTTATATTGATGTGACTTAAACTAAACTGTCTGTTCAATTCAATCTGACTACTTTGACCTATTTATTGCATTAAAGTTTCATAAATTGAGCTGTCTGTGATATTAAAGTCAAGTGTACTCCAATAGTTGTGAAGCTGATTCCACTTATATTAACTTATCTGTTATATTGACTTGACTTAAACTAAACTGTCTGTTCAACTCAACCTGACTACTTTGACCTATTTATTGCATTAAAGTTACATAAATCGAACTATCTGTGGTATTAAAGCCAATCGTACTCTTATATGTGTGAAACTGATGTCACTTACATTAACCTATCTGTTATATTGATGTGACTTAAACTAAACTGTCTGTTCAACTCAATCTAAATATTTTGACCTATTTATTGCAGTGAAGTTACATAAATTGAGCTATCTGTGATATTAAAGTCAATTGTTGTCCAACAGTTGTGAAGCTGATTCAACTTATATTAACTTTTCTGTTATATTGACTTGACTTAAACTAAACTGTCTGTTCAACTCAACCTGACTACTTTGACCTATTTATTGCATTAAAGTTACATAAATCGAACTATCTGTGATATTAAAGCCAATCGTACTCTTATATGTGTGAAACTGATGTCACTTACATTAACCTAATTGTTATATTGATGTGACTTAAACTAGACTGTCTGTTCAACTCAATCTAAATATTTTGACCTATTTATTGCAATGAAGTTACATAAATTGAGCTATCTGTGATATTAAAGTCAAGTGTACTCCAATAGTTGTGAAGCTGATTCCACTTATATTAACTTATCTGTTATATTGATGTAACTTAAACTGAACTGTCTGCTCAACTCAATCTGACTACTTTGACCTATTTATTGCATTAAAGTTACATAAATTGAGCTATCTGTGATATTAAAGTCAAGTGTACTCCAATAGTTGTGAAGCTGATTCCACTTATATTAACTTATCTGTTATATTGATGTAACTTAAACTGAACTGTCTGCTCAACTCAATCTGACTACTTTGACCTATTTATTGCATTAAAGTTACATAAATTGAGCTATCTGTGATATTAAAGTCAAGTGTACTCCAATACTTGTGAAACTGATTCCACTTATATTAACTTATCTGTTATATTGATGTGACTTAAACTAAACTGTCTGTTGAACTCAATCTGACTACTTTGATTTATTTATTGCATTAAAGTTACATAAATTGAGCTATCTGTGATATTAAAGTCAAGTGTACTCCAATAGTTGTGAAACTGATTCCACTTATATTAACTTATCTGTTATATTGATGTGACTTAAACTAAACTGTCTGTTGAACTCAATCTGACTACTTTGACCTATTTATTGCTTTAAATTTACATAAATTGAGCTATCTGTGATATTAAAGTCAATTGTACTCCAATAGTTGTGAAGCTGATTCCACTTATATTAACTTATCTGTTATATTGATGTGACTTAAACTAAACTGTCTGTTGAACTCAATCTGACTACTTTGACCTATTTATTGCATTGAATTTACATAAATCGAACTATCTGTGATATTAAAGTCAATTGTACTCCAATATTTGTGAAGCTGATTCCACTTATATTAAATTATCTGTTATATTGATGTGACTTAAACTAAACAGTCTGTTCAACTCAATCTGACTACTTTAACCTATTTATTGCATTAAAGTTACATAAATTGAGCTATCTGTGATATTAAAGTCAATTGTACTCCCATATTTGTGAAGCTGATTCCACTTATATTAACTTATCTGTTATATTGATTTGACTTAAACTAAACTGTCTGTTCAACTCAATCTGACTACTTTGACCTATTTATTGCAGTTAAGTTACATACATCGAACTATCTGTGATATTAAAGTCAATCGTACTCTTATATGTGTGAAACTGATTCCACTTATATTAACCTATCTGTTATATTGATGTGACTTAAACTAAACTGTCTGTTTAACTCAATCTGACTACTTTGACCTATTTATTGCATTAAAGTTACATAGATCGATTATCTGTGATATTAAAGCCAATCGTACTCTTATATGTGTGAAACTGATGTCACGTATATTAACTTATCTGTTATATTGATATGACTTAAACTAAACTGTCTGTTCAACTCAATCTGACTACTTTGACCTATTTATTGCATTAAAGTTACATAAATTGAGCCATCTGTGATATTAAAGTCAATTGTACTCCAATATTTGTGAAGCTGATTCCACTGATATTAACTCATCTATTATATTGATGTGACTTAAACTAAACTGTCTGTTCAACTCAATCTGACTATTTTGACCTATTTATTGCATTAAAGTTAAGTTGCATAAATTGAGCTATCTGTGATATTAAAGTCAATTGTACTCCCATATTTGTGAAGCTCATTCCACTTATATTAACTGAGCTGTTATATTGACTTCACTTAAACTAAACCGTCTGTTCAACTCAATCTGACTACTTTGACCTATTTATTGCATTGAAGGTACATAAATCGAACTGTGATATTAAAGTCAATTGTACTCCCATATTTGTGAAGCTGATTCCACTGATATTAACTTATCTATTATATTGATGTCACTTAAACTAAACTGTCTGTTCAACTCAATCTGACTACGTTGACCTATTTATTGCATTAAAGTTACATAAATTGAGTTATCTGTGATGTTAAAGTCAATTGTACTCCAATAGTTGTGAAGCTGATTGCACTTATATTAACTTATCTGTTATATTGATATGACTTAAACTAAACTGTCTGTTCAACTCAATCTGACTACTTTGACCTATTTATTGCATTAAAGTTACATAAATTGAGCCATCTGTGATATTAAAGTCAGTTGTACTCCAATATTTGTGAAGCTGATTCCACTGATATTAACTCATCTATTATATTGATGTGACTTAAACTAAACTGTCTGTTCAACTCAATCTGACTACATTGACCTATTTATTGCATTAAAGTTAAGTTAGATAAATTGGGCTATCTGTGATATTAAAGCCAAGTGTACTCCAATAGTTGTGAAGCTGATTCCACTTATATTAACTTATCTGTTATATTGATATGACTTAAACTAAACTGTCTGTTCAACTCAATCTGACTACTTTGACCTATTTATTGCATTAAAGTTACATAAATTGAGCCATCCGTGATATTAAAGTCAGTTGTACTCCAGTATTTGTGAAGCTGATTCCACTGATATTAACTCATCTATTATATTGATGTGACTTAAACTAAACTGTCTGTTCAACTCAATCTGACTACTTTGACCTATTTATTGCATTAAAATTAAGTTAGATAAATTGGGCTATCTGTGATATTAAAGTCAAGTGTACTCCAATAGTTGTGAAGCTGATTCCACTTATATTAACTTTTCTGTTATATTGATGTAAATTAAACTGAACTGTCTGTTCAACTCAATCTGACTACTTTGACCTATTTATTGCATTAAAGTTACATAAATTGAGCTATCTGTGATATTAAAGTCAATTGTACTCCCACATTTGTGAAGCTCATTCCACTTATATTAACTTATCTGTTATATTGACTTCACTTAAACTAAACTGTCTGTTCAACTCAATCTGACTACTTTGACCTATTTATTGCATTGAAGTTACATAAATCGAACTAACTGTGATATTAAAGTCAATTGTACTCCAATATTTCTGAAGCTGATTCCACTGATATTAACTCATCTATTATATTGATGTCACTTAAACTAAACTGTCTGTTCAACTCAATCTGACTACTTTGACCTATTTATTGCATTAAAGTTACATAAATTGAGCTCTCTGTGATATTAAAGTCAATTGTCCTCCAATAGTTGTGAAGCTGATTCCACTTATATTAACTTATCTGTTATATTGATGTGACTTAAACTAAACTGTCTGTTCAACTCAATCTGACTACTTTGACCTATTAATTGCATTAAAGTTACATAAATCGAACTATCTGTGATATTAAAGCCAATCGTACTCTTATATGTGTGAAACTGATGTCACTTACATTAACCTATCTGTTATATTGATGTGACTTAAACTAAACTGTCTGTTCAACTCAATCTAAATATTTTGACCTATTTATTGCATTGAAGTTATATAAATTGAGATATCTGTGATATTAAAGTCAATTGTACTCCAATAGTTGTGAAGCTGATTCCACTTATATTAAATTATCTGTTATATTGACTTGACTTAAACTAAACTGTCTGTTCAATTCAATCTGACTACTTTGACCTATTTATTGCATTAAAGTTACATAAATTGAGCTATCTGTGATATTAAAGTCAAGTGTACTCCAATAGTTGTGAAGCTGATTCCACTTATATTAACTTTTCTGTTATATTGATGTAAATTAAACTGAACTGTCTGTTCAACTCAATCTGACTACTTTGACCTATTTATTGCATTAAAGTTACATAAATTGAGCTATCTGTGATATTAAAGTCAATTGTACTCCCACATTTGTGAAGCTCATTCCACTTATATTAACTTATCTGTTATATTGACTTCACTTAAACTAAACTGTCTGTTCAACTCAATCTGACTACTTTGACCTATTTATTGCATTGAAGTTACATAAATCGAACTAACTGTGATATTAAAGTCAATTGTACTCCAATATTTCTGAAGCTGATTCCACTGATATTAACTCATCTATTATATTGATGTCACTTAAACTAAACTGTCTGTTCAACTCAATCTGACTACTTTGACCTATTTATTGCATTAAAGTTACATAAATTGAGCTCTCTGTGATATTAAAGTCAATTGTCCTCCAATAGTTGTGAAGCTGATTCCACTTATATTAACTTATCTGTTATATTGATGTGACTTAAACTAAACTGTCTGTTCAACTCAATCTGACTACTTTGACCTATTAATTGCATTAAAGTTACATAAATCGAACTATCTGTGATATTAAAGCCAATCGTACTCTTATATGTGTGAAACTGATGTCACTTACATTAACCTATCTGTTATATTGATGTGACTTAAACTAAACTGTCTGTTCAACTCAATCTAAATATTTTGACCTATTTATTGCATTGAAGTTATATAAATTGAGATATCTGTGATATTAAAGTCAATTGTACTCCAATAGTTGTGAAGCTGATTCCACTTATATTAAATTATCTGTTATATTGACTTGACTTAAACTAAACTGTCTGTTCAATTCAATCTGACTACTTTGACCTATTTATTGCATTAAAGTTACATAAATTGAGCTATCTGTGATATTAAAGTCAATTGTACTCCAATAGTTGTGAAGCTGATTCCACTTATATTAACTTATCTGTTATATTGATGTGACTTAAACTAAACTGTCTGTTCAACTCAATCTGACTATTTTGACCTATTTATTGCATTAAAGTTACATAAATCGAACTATCTGTGATATTAAAGCCAATCGTACTCTTATATGTGTGAAACTGATGCCACTTACATTAACCTATCTGTTATATTGATGTGACTTAAACTAAACTGTCTGTTCAACTCAATCTAAATATTTTGACCTATTTATTGCATTGAAGTTACATAAATTGAGCTATCTGTGATATTAAAGTCAAGGGTACTCCAATATTTCTGAAGCTGATTCCACTGATATTAACTCATCTATTATATTGATGTCACTTAAACTAAACTGTCTGTTCAACTCAATCTGACTACTTTGACCTATTTATTACATTAAAGTTGCATAAATTGAGCTATCTGTGATATTAAAGTCAATTGTACTCCCATATTTGTGAAGCTCATTCCACTTATATTAACTTATCTGTTATATTGATGTAACTTAAACTGAACTGTCTGTTCAACTCAATCTGACTACTTTGACCTATTTATTGCATTAAAGTTACATAAATTGAGCTATCTGTGATATTAAAGTCAATTGCACTCCAATAGTTGTGAAGCTGATTGCACTTATATTAACTTATCTGTTATATTGATATGACTTAAACTAAACTGTCTGTTCAACTCAATCTGACTACTTTGACCTATTTATTGCATTAAAATTAAGTTAGATAAATTGGGCTATCTGTGATATTAAAGTCAAGTGTACTCCAATAGTTGTGAAGCTGATTCCACTTATATTAACTTATCTGTTATATTGATGTAACTTAAACTGAACTGTCTGTTCAACTCAATCTGACTACTTTGACCTATTTATTGCATTAAAGTTACATAAATTGAGCTATCTGTGATATTAAAGTCAATTGTACTCCCACATTTGTGAAGCTCATTCCACTTATATTAACTTATCTGTTATATTGATGTGACTTAAACTAAACTGTCTGTTCAACTCAATCTGACTACTTTGACCTATTAATTGCATTAAAGTTACATAAATCGAACTATCTGTGATATTAAAGCCAATCGTACTTTTATATGTGTGAAATTGATGTCACTTACATTAACCTAATTGTTATATTGATTTGACTTAAACTAGACTGTCTGTTCAACTCAATCTAAATATTTTGACCTATTTATTGCATTGAAGTTACATAAATTGAGTTATCTGTGATGTTAAAGTCAATTGTACTCCAATAGTTGTGAAGCTGATTGCACTTATATTAACTTATCTGTTATATTGATATGACTTAAACTAAACTGTCTGTTCAACTCAATCTGACTACTTTGACCTATTTATTGCATTAAAGTTACATAAATTGAGCCATCTGTGATATTAAAGTCAGTTGTACTCCAATATTTGTGAAGCTGATTCCACTGATATTAACTCATCTATTATATTGATGTGACTTAAACTAAACTGTCTGTTCAACTCAATCTGACTACATTGACCTATTTATTGCATTAAAGTTAAGTTAGATAAATTGGGCTATCTGTGATATTAAAGCCAAGTGTACTCCAATAGTTGTGAAGCTGATTCCACTTATATTAACTTATCTGTTATATTGATGTAACTTAAACTGAACTGTCTGTTCAACTCAATCTGACTACTTTGACCTATTTATTGCATTAAAGTTACATAAATTGAGCTATCTGTGATATTAAAGTCAATTGCACTCCAATAGTTGTGAAGCTGATTGCACTTATATTAACTTATCTGTTATATTGATATGACTTAAACTAAACTGTCTGTTCAACTCAATCTGACTACTTTGACCTATTTATTGCATTAAAGTTACATAAATTGAGCCATCCGTGATATTAAAGTCAGTTGTACTCCAGTATTTGTGAAGCTGATTCCACTGATATTAACTCATCTATTATATTGATGTGACTTAAACTAAACTGTCTGTTCAACTCAATCTGACTACTTTGACCTATTTATTGCATTAAAATTAAGTTAGATAAATTGGGCTATCTGTGATATTAAAGTCAAGTGTACTCCAATAGTTGTGAAGCTGATTCCACTTATATTAACTTTTCTGTTATATTGATGTAACTTAAACTAAACTGTCTGTTCAACTCAATCTGACTACTTTGACCTATTTATTGCATTAAAGTTACATAAATTGAGATATCTGTGATATTAAAGTCAATTGTACTCCCACATTTGTGAAGCTCATTCCACTTATATTAACTTATCTGTTATATTGACTTCACTTAAACTAAACTGTCTGTTCAACTCAATCTGACTACTTTGACCTATTTATTGCATTGAAGTTACATAAATCGAACTAACTGTGATATTAAAGTCAATTGTACTCCAATATTTCTGAAGCTGATTCCACTGATATTAACTCATCTATTATATTGATGTCACTTAAACTAAACTGTCTGTTCAACTCAATCTGACTACTTTGACCTATTTATTGCATTAAAGTTACATAAATTGAGCTCTCTGTGATATTAAAGTCAATTGTCCTCCAATAGTTGTGAAGCTGATTCCACTTATATTAACTTATCTGTTATATTGATGTGACTTAAACTAAACTGTCTGTTCAACTCAATCTGACTACTTTGACCTATTAATTGCATTAAAGTTACATAAATCGAACTATCTGTGATATTAAAGCCAATCGTACTCTTATATGTGTGAAACTGATGTCACTTACATTAACCTATCTGTTATATTGATGTGACTTAAACTAAACTGTCTGTTCAACTCAATCTAAATATTTTGACCTATTTATTGCATTGAAGTTATATAAATTGAGATATCTGTGATATTAAAGTCAATTGTACTCCAATAGTTGTGAAGCTGATTCCACTTATATTAAATTATCTGTTATATTGACTTGACTTAAACTAAACTGTCTGTTCAATTCAATCTGACTACCTTGACCTATTTATTGCATTAAAGTTACATAAATTGAGCTATCTGTGATATTAAAGTCAATTGTACTCCAATAGTTGTGAAGCTGATTCCACTTATATTAACTTATCTGTTATATTGATGTGACTTAAACTAAACTGTCTGTTCAACTCAATCTGACTACTTTGACCTATTAATTGCATTAAAGTTACATACATCGAACTATCTGTGATATTAAAGTCAATCGTACTCTTATATGTGTGAAACTGATTCCACTTATATTAACCTATCTGTTATATTGATGTGACTTAAACTAAACTGTCTGTTTAACTCAATCTGACTACTTTGACCTATTTATTGCATTAAAGTTACATAGATCGATTATCTGTGATATTAAAGCCAATCGTACTCTTATATGTGTGAAACTGATGTCACGTATATTAACTTATCTGTTATATTGATATGACTTAAACTAAACTGTCTGTTCAACTCAATCTGACTACTTTGACCTATTTATTGCATTAAAGTTACATAAATTGAGCCATCTGTGATATTAAAGTCAATTGTACTCCAATATTTGTGAAGCTGATTCCACTGATATTAACTCATCTATTATATTGATGTGACTTAAACTAAACTGTCTGTTCAACTCAATCTGACTATTTTGACCTATTTATTGCATTAAAGTTAAGTTGCATAAATTGAGCTATCTGTGATATTAAAGTCAATTGTACTCCCATATTTGTGAAGCTCATTCCACTTATATTAACTTAGCTGTTATATTGACTTCACTTAAACTAAACCGTCTGTTCAACTCAATCTGACTACTTTGACCTATTTATTGCATTGAAGGTACATAAATCGAACTAACTGTGATATTAAAGTCAATTGTACTCCAATATTTGTGAAGCTGATTCCACTGATATTAACTTATCTATTATATTGATGTGACTTAAACTAAACTGTCTGTTCAACTCAATCTGACTACGTTGACCTATTTATTGCATTAAAGTTACATAAATTGAGTTATCTGTGATGTTAAAGTCAATTGTACTCCAATAGTTGTGAAGCTGATTGCACTTATATTAACTTATCTGTTATATTGATATGACTTAAACTAAACTGTCTGTTCAACTCAATCTGACTACTTTGACCTATTTATTGCATTAAAGTTACATAAATTGAGCCATCTGTGATATTAAAGTCAGTTGTACTCCAATATTTGTGAAGCTGATTCCACTGATATTAACTCATCTATTATATTGATGTGACTTAAACTAAACTGTCTGTTCAACTCAATCTGACTACATTGACCTATTTATTGCATTAAAGTTAAGTTAGATAAATTGGGCTATCTGTGATATTAAAGCCAAGTGTACTCCAATAGTTGTGAAGCTGATTCCACTTATATTAACTTATCTGTTATATTGATGTAACTTAAACTGAACTGTCTGTTCAACTCAATCTGACTACTTTGACCTATTTATTGCATTAAAGTTACATAAATTGAGCTATCTGTGATATTAAAGTCAATTGCACTCCAATAGTTGTGAAGCTGATTGCACTTATATTAACTTATCTGTTATATTGATATGACTTAAACTAAACTGTCTGTTCAACTCAATCTGACTACTTTGACCTATTTATTGCATTAAAGTTACATAAATTGAGCCATCCGTGATATTAAAGTCAGTTGTACTCCAGTATTTGTGAAGCTGATTCCACTGATATTAACTCATCTATTATATTGATGTGACTTAAACTAAACTGTCTGTTCAACTCAATCTGACTACTTTGACCTATTTATTGCATTAAAATTAAGTTAGATAAATTGGGCTATCTGTGATATTAAAGTCAAGTGTACTCCAATAGTTGTGAAGCTGATTCCACTTATATTAACTTTTCTGTTATATTGATGTAAATTAAACTGAACTGTCTGTTCAACTCAATCTGACTACTTTGACCTATTTATTGCATTAAAGTTACATAAATTGAGCTATCTGTGATATTAAAGTCAATTGTACTCCCACATTTGTGAAGCTCATTCCACTTATATTAACTTATCTGTTATATTGACTTCACTTAAACTAAACTGTCTGTTCAACTCAATCTGACTACTTTGACCTATTTATTGCATTGAAGTTACATAAATCGAACAAACTGTGATATTAAAGTCAATTGTACTCCAATATTTCTGAAGCTGATTCCACTGATATTAACTCATCTATTATATTGATGTCACTTAAACTAAACTGTCTGTTCAACTCAATCTGACTACTTTGACCTATTTATTGCATTAAAGTTACATAAAATGAGCTCTCTGTGATATTAAAGTCAATTGTCCTCCAATAGTTGTGAAGCTGATTCCACTTATATTAACTTATCTGTTATATTGATGTGACTTAAACTAAACTGTCTGTTCAACTCAATCTGACTACTTTGACCTATTAATTGCATTAAAGTTACATAAATCGAACTATCTGTGATATTAAAGCCAATCGTACTCTTATATGTGTGAAACTGATGTCACTTACATTAACCTATCTGTTATATTGATGTGACTTAAACTAAACTGTCTGTTCAACTCAATCTAAATATTTTGACCTATTTATTGCATTGAAGTTATATAAATTGAGATATCTGTGATATTAAAGTCAATTGTACTCCAATAGTTGTGAAGCTGATTCCACTTATATTAAATTATCTGTTATATTGACTTGACTTAAACTAAACTGTCTGTTCAATTCAATCTGACTACTTTGACCTATTTATTGCATTAAAGTTACATAAATTGAGCTATCTGTGATATTAAAGTCAATTGTACTCCAATAGTTGTGAAGCTGATTCCACTTATATTAACTTATCTGTTATATTGATGTGACTTAAACTAAACTGTCTGTTCAACTCAATCTGACTATTTTGACCTATTTATTGCATTAAAGTTACATAAATCGAACTATCTGTGATATTAAAGCCAATCGTACTCTTATATGTGTGAAACTGATGCCACTTACATTAACCTATCTGTTATATTGATGTGACTTAAACTAAACTGTCTGTTCAACTCAATCTAAATATTTTGACCTATTTATTGCATTGAAGTTACATAAATTGAGCTATCTGTGATATTAAAGTCAAGGGTACTCCAATATTTCTGAAGCTGATTCCACTGATATTAACTCATCTATTATATTGATGTCACTTAAACTAAACTGTCTGTTCAACTCAATCTGACTACTTTGACCTATTTATTACATTAAAGTTGCATAAATTGAGCTATCTGTGATATTAAAGTCAATTGTACTCCCATATTTGTGAAGCTGATTCCACTTATATTAACTTATCTGTTATATTGATGTAACTTAAACTGAACTGTCTGTTCAACTCAATCTGACTACTTTGACCTATTTATTGCATTAAAGTTACATAAATTGAGCTATCTGTGATATTAAAGTCAATTGCACTCCAATAGTTGTGAAGCTGATTGCACTTATATTAACTTATCTGTTATATTGATATGACTTAAACTAAACTGTCTGTTCAACTCAATCTGACTACTTTGACCTATTTATTGCATTAAAATTAAGTTAGATAAATTGGGCTATCTGTGATATTAAAGTCAAGTGTACTCCAATAGTTGTGAAGCTGATTCCACTTATATTAACTTATCTGTTATATTGATGTAACTTAAACTGAACTGTCTGTTCAACTCAATCTGACTACTTTGACCTATTTATTGCATTAAAGTTACATAAATTGAGCTATCTGTGATATTAAAGTCAATTGTACTCCCACATTTGTGAAGCTCATTCCACTTATATTAACTTATCTGTTATATTGATGTGACTTAAACTAAACTGTCTGTTCAACTCAATCTGACTACTTTGACCTATTAATTGCATTAAAGTTACATAAATCGAACTATCTGTGATATTAAAGCCAATCGTACTTTTATATGTGTGAAATTGATGTCACTTACATTAACCTAATTGTTATATTGATTTGACTTAAACTAGACTGTCTGTTCAACTCAATCTAAATATTTTGACCTATTTATTGCATTGAAGTTACATAAATTGAGTTATCTGTGATGTTAAAGTCAATTGTACTCCAATAGTTGTGAAGCTGATTGCACTTATATTAACTTATCTGTTATATTGATATGACTTAAACTAAACTGTCTGTTCAACTCAATCTGACTACTTTGACCTATTTATTGCATTAAAGTTACATAAATTGAGCCATCTGTGATATTAAAGTCAGTTGTACTCCAATATTTGTGAAGCTGATTCCACTGATATTAACTCATCTATTATATTGATGTGACTTAAACTAAACTGTCTGTTCAACTCAATCTGACTACATTGACCTATTTATTGCATTAAAGTTAAGTTAGATAAATTGGGCTATCTGTGATATTAAAGCCAAGTGTACTCCAATAGTTGTGAAGCTGATTCCACTTATATTAACTTATCTGTTATATTGATGTAACTTAAACTGAACTGTCTGTTCAACTCAATCTGACTACTTTGACCTATTTATTGCATTAAAGTTACATAAATTGAGCTATCTGTGATATTAAAGTCAATTGCACTCCAATAGTTGTGAAGCTGATTGCACTTATATTAACTTATCTGTTATATTGATATGACTTAAACTAAACTGTCTGTTCAACTCAATCTGACTACTTTGACCTATTTATTGCATTAAAGTTACATAAATTGAGCCATCCGTGATATTAAAGTCAGTTGTACTCCAGTATTTGTGAAGCTGATTCCACTGATATTAACTCATCTATTATATTGATGTGACTTAAACTAAACTGTCTGTTCAACTCAATCTGACTACTTTGACCTATTTATTGCATTAAAATTAAGTTAGATAAATTGGGCTATCTGTGATATTAAAGTCAAGTGTACTCCAATAGTTGTGAAGCTGATTCCACTTATATTAACTTTTCTGTTATATTGATGTAACTTAAACTAAACTGTCTGTTCAACTCAATCTGACTACTTTGACCTATTTATTGCATTAAAGTTACATAAATTGAGATATCTGTGATATTAAAGTCAATTGTACTCCCACATTTGTGAAGCTCATTCCACTTATATTAACTTATCTGTTATATTGACTTCACTTAAACTAAACTGTCTGTTCAACTCAATCTGACTACTTTGACCTATTTATTGCATTGAAGTTACATAAATCGAACTAACTGTGATATTAAAGTCAATTGTACTCCAATATTTCTGAAGCTGATTCCACTGATATTAACTCATCTATTATATTGATGTCACTTAAACTAAACTGTCTGTTCAACTCAATCTGACTACTTTGACCTATTTATTGCATTAAAGTTACATAAATTGAGCTCTCTGTGATATTAAAGTCAATTGTCCTCCAATAGTTGTGAAGCTGATTCCACTTATATTAACTTATCTGTTATATTGATGTGACTTAAACTAAACTGTCTGTTCAACTCAATCTGACTACTTTGACCTATTAATTGCATTAAAGTTACATAAATCGAACTATCTGTGATATTAAAGCCAATCGTACTCTTATATGTGTGAAACTGATGTCACTTACATTAACCTATCTGTTATATTGATGTGACTTAAACTAAACTGTCTGTTCAACTCAATCTAAATATTTTGACCTATTTATTGCATTGAAGTTATATAAATTGAGATATCTGTGATATTAAAGTCAATTGTACTCCAATAGTTGTGAAGCTGATTCCACTTATATTAAATTATCTGTTATATTGACTTGACTTAAACTAAACTGTCTGTTCAATTCAATCTGACTACTTTGACCTATTTATTGCATTAAAGTTACATAAATTGAGCTATCTGTGATATTAAAGTCAATTGTACTCCAATAGTTGTGAAGCTGATTCCACTTATATTAACTTATCTGTTATATTGATGTGACTTAAACTAAACTGTCTGTTCAACTCAATCTGACTACTTTGACCTATTAATTGCATTAAAGTTACATAAATCGAACTATCTGTGATATTAAAGCCATTCGTACTCTTATATGTGTGAAACTGATGTCACTTACATTAACCTATCTGTTATATTGATGTGACTTAAACTAAACTGTCTGTTCAACTCAATCTAAATATTTTGACCTATTTATTGCATTGAAGTTACATAAATTGAGCTATCTGTGATATTAAAGTCAAGGGTACTCCAATATTTCTGAAGCTGATTCCACTGATATTAACTTATCTATTATATTGATGTCACTTAAACTAAACTGTCTGTTCAACTCAATCTGACTACTTTGACCTATTTATTGCAGTTAAGTTACATACATCGAACTATCTGTGATATTAAAGTCAATCGTACTCTTATATGTGTGAAACTGATTCCACTTATATTAACCTATCTGTTATATTGATGTGACTTAAACTAAACTGTCTGTTTAACTCAATCTGACTACTTTGACCTATTTATTGCATTAAAGTTACATAGATCGATTATCTGTGATATTAAAGCCAATCGTACTCTTATATGTGTGAAACTGATGTCACGTATATTAACTTATCTGTTATATTGATATGACTTAAACTAAACTGTCTGTTCAACTCAATCTGACTACTTTGACCTATTTATTGCATTAAAGTTACATAAATTGAGCCATCTGTGATATTAAAGTCAATTGTACTCCAATATTTGTGAAGCTGATTCCACTGATATTAACTCATCTATTATATTGATGTGACTTAAACTAAACTGTCTGTTCAACTCAATCTGACTATTTTGACCTATTTATTGCATTAAAGTTAAGTTGCATAAATTGAGCTATTTGTGATATTAAAGTCAATTGTACTCCCATATTTGTGAAGCTCATTCCACTTATATTAACTTAGCTGTTATATTGACTTCACTTAAACTAAACCGTCTGTTCAACTCAATCTGACTACTTTGACCTATTTATTGCATTGAAGTTACATAAATCGAACTAACTGTGATATTAAAGTCAATTGTACTCCAATATTTGTGAAGCTGATTCCACTGATATTAACTTATCTATTATATTGATGTCACTTAAACTAAACTGTCTGTTCAACTCAATCTGACTACGTTGACCTATTTATTGCATTAAAGTTACATAAATTGAGTTATCTGTGATGTTAAAGTCAATTGTACTCCAATAGTTGTGAAGCTGATTGCACTTATATTAACTTATCTGTTATATTGATATGACTTAAACTAAACTGTCTGTTCAACTCAATCTGACTACTTTGACCTATTTATTGCATTAAAGTTACATAAATTGAGCCATCTGTGATATTAAAGTCAGTTGTACTCCAATATTTGTGAAGCTGATTCCACTGATATTAACTCATCTATTATATTGATGTGACTTAAACTAAACTGTCTGTTCAACTCAATCTGACTACATTGACCTATTTATTGCATTAAAGTCAAGTTAGATAAATTGGGCTATCTGTGATATTAAAGCCAAGTGTACTCCAATAGTTGTGAAGCTGATTCCACTTATATTAACTTATCTGTTATATTGATGTAACTTAAACTGAACTGTCTGTTCAACTCAATCTGACTACTTTGACCTATTTATTGCATTAAAGTTACATAAATTGAGCTATCTGTGATATTAAAGTCAATTGCACTCCAATAGTTGTGAAGCTGATTGCACTTATATTAACTTATCTGTTATATTGATATGACTTAAACTAAACTGTCTGTTCAACTCAATCTGACTACTTTGACCTATTTATTGCATTAAAGTTACATAAATTGAGCCATCCGTGATATTAAAGTCAGTTGTACTCCAGTATTTGTGAAGCTGATTCCACTGATATTAACTCATCTATTATATTGATGTGACTTAAACTAAACTGTCTGTTCAACTCAATCTGACTACTTTGACCTATTTATTGCATTAAAATTAAGTTAGATAAATTGGGCTATCTGTGATATTAAAGTCAAGTGTACTCCAATAGTTGTGAAGCTGATTCCACTTATATTAACTTTTCTGTTATATTGATGTAACTTAAACTGAACTGTCTGTTCAACTCAATCTGACTACTTTGACCTATTTATTGCATTAAAGTTACATAAATTGAGCTATCTGTGATATTAAAGTCAATTGTACTCCCACATTTGTGAAGCTCATTCCACTTATATTAACTTATCTGTTATATTGACTTCACTTAAACTAAACTGTCTGTTCAACTCAATCTGACTACTTTGACCTATTTATTGCATTGAAGTTACATAAATCGAACTAACTGTGATATTAAAGTCAATTGTACTCCAATATTTCTGAAGCTGATTCCACTGATATTAACTCATCTATTATATTGATGTGACTTAAACTAAACTGTCTGTTCAACTCAATCTGACTACTTTGACCTATTTATTGCATTAAAGTTACATAAATTGAGCTCTCTGTGATATTAAAGTCAATTGTCCTCCAATAGTTGTGAAGCTGATTCCACTTATATTAACTTATCTGTTATATTGATGTGACTTAAACTAAACTGTCTGTTCAACTCAATCTGACTACTTTGACCTATTAATTGCATTAAAGTTACATAAATCGAACTATCTGTGATATTAAAGCCAATCGTACTCTTATATGTGTGAAACTGATGTCACTTACATTAACCTATCTGTTATATTGATGTGACTTAAACTAAACTGTCTGTTCAACTCAATCTAAATATTTTGACCTATTTATTGCATTGAAGTTATATAAATTGAGATATCTGTGATATTAAAGTCAATTGTACTCCAATAGTTGTGAAGCTGATTCCACTTATATTAAATTATCTGTTATATTGACTTGACTTAAACTAAACTGTCTGTTCAATTCAATCTGACTACTTTGACCTATTTATTGCATTAAAGTTACATAAATTGAGCTATCTGTGATATTAAAGTCAATTGTACTCCAATAGTTGTGAAGCTGATTCCACTTATATTAACTTATCTGTTATATTGATGTGACTTAAACTAAACTGTCTGTTCAACTCAATCTGACTACTTTGACCTATTAATTGCATTAAAGTTACATAAATCGAACTATCTGTGATATTAAAGCCAATCGTACTCTTATATGTGTGAAACTGATGTCACTTACATTAACCTATCTGTTATATTGATGTGACTTAAACTAAACTGTCTGTTCAACTCAATCTAAATATTTTGACCTATTTATTGCATTGAAGTTACATAAATTGAGCTATCTGTGATATTAAAGTCAAGGGTACTCCAATATTTCTGAAGCTGATTCCACTGATATTAACTTATCTATTATATTGATGTCACTTAAACTAAACTGTCTGTTCAACTCAATCTGACTACTTTGACCTATTTATTACATTAAAGTTGCATAAATTGAGCTATCTGTGATATTAAAGTCAATTGTACTCCCATATTTGTGAAGCTCATTCCACTTATATTAACTTATCTGTTATATTGATGTAACTTAAACTGAACTGTCTGTTCAACTCAATCTGACTACTTTGACCTATTTATTGCAGTTAAGTTACATACATCGAACTATCTGTGATATTAAAGTCAATCGTACTCTTATATGTGTGAAACTGATTCCACTTATATTAACCTATCTGTTATATTGATGTGACTTAAACTAAACTGTCTGTTTAACTCAATCTGACTACTTTGACCTATTTATTGCATTAAAGTTACATAGATCGATTATCTGTGATATTAAAGCCAATCGTACTCTTATATGTGTGAAACTGATGTCACGTATATTAACTTATCTGTTATATTGATATGACTTAAACTAAACTGTCTGTTCAACTCAATCTGACTACTTTGACCTATTTATTGCATTAAAGTTACATAAATTGAGCCATCTGTGATATTAAAGTCAATTGTACTCCAATATTTGTGAAGCTGATTCCACTGATATTAACTCATCTATTATATTGATGTGACTTAAACTAAACTGTCTGTTCAACTCAATCTGACTATTTTGACCTATTTATTGCATTAAAGTTAAGTTGCATAAATTGAGCTATTTGTGATATTAAAGTCAATTGTACTCCCATATTTGTGAAGCTCATTCCACTTATATTAACTTAGCTGTTATATTGACTTCACTTAAACTAAACCGTCTGTTCAACTCAATCTGACTACTTTGACCTATTTATTGCATTGAAGTTACATAAATCGAACTAACTGTGATATTAAAGTCAATTGTACTCCAATATTTGTGAAGCTGATTCCACTGATATTAACTTATCTATTATATTGATGTCACTTAAACTAAACTGTCTGTTCAACTCAATCTGACTACGTTGACCTATTTATTGCATTAAAGTTACATAAATTGAGTTATCTGTGATGTTAAAGTCAATTGTACTCCAATAGTTGTGAAGCTGATTGCACTTATATTAACTTATCTGTTATATTGATATGACTTAAACTAAACTGTCTGTTCAACTCAATCTGACTACTTTGACCTATTTATTGCATTAAAGTTACATAAATTGAGCCATCTGTGATATTAAAGTCAGTTGTACTCCAATATTTGTGAAGCTGATTCCACTGATATTAACTCATCTATTATATTGATGTGACTTAAACTAAACTGTCTGTTCAACTCAATCTGACTACATTGACCTATTTATTGCATTAAAGTTAAGTTAGATAAATTGGGCTATCTGTGATATTAAAGCCAAGTGTACTCCAATAGTTGTGAAGCTGATTCCACTTATATTAACTTATCTGTTATATTGATGTAACTTAAACTGAACTGTCTGTTCAACTCAATCTGACTACTTTGACCTATTTATTGCATTAAAGTTACATAAATTGAGCTATCTGTGATATTAAAGTCAATTGCACTCCAATAGTTGTGAAGCTGATTGCACTTATATTAACTTATCTGTTATATTGATATGACTTAAACTAAACTGTCTGTTCAACTCAATCTGACTACTTTGACCTATTTATTGCATTAAAGTTACATAAATTGAGCCATCCGTGATATTAAAGTCAGTTGTACTCCAGTATTTGTGAAGCTGATTCCACTGATATTAACTCATCTATTATATTGATGTGACTTAAACTAAACTGTCTGTTCAACTCAATCTGACTACTTTGACCTATTTATTGCATTAAAATTAAGTTAGATAAATTGGGCTATCTGTGATATTAAAGTTAAGTGTACTCCAATAGTTGTGAAGCTGATTCCACTTATATTAACTTTTCTGTTATATTGATGTAAATTAAACTGAACTGTCTGTTCAACTCAATCTGACTACTTTGACCTATTTATTGCATTAAAGTTACATAAATTGAGCTATCTGTGATATTAAAGTCAATTGTACTCCCACATTTGTGAAGCTCATTCCACTTATATTAACTTATCTGTTATATTGACTTCACTTAAACTAAACTGTCTGTTCAACTCAATCTGACTACTTTGACCTATTTATTGCATTGAAGTTACATAAATCGAACTAACTGTGATATTAAAGTCAATTGTACTCCAATATTTCTGAAGCTGATTCCACTGATATTAACTCATCTATTATATTGATGTCACTTAAACTAAACTGTCTGTTCAACTCAATCTGACTACTTTGACCTATTTATTGCATTAAAGTTACATAAAATGAGCTCTCTGTGATATTAAAGTCAATTGTCCTCCAATAGTTGTGAAGCTGATTCCACTTATATTAACTTATCTGTTATATTGATGTGACTTAAACTAAACTGTCTGTTCAACTCAATCTGACTACTTTGACCTATTAATTGCATTAAAGTTACATAAATCGAACTATCTGTGATATTAAAGCCAATCGTACTCTTATATGTGTGAAACTGATGTCACTTACATTAACCTATCTGTTATATTGATGTGACTTAAACTAAACTGTCTGTTCAACTCAATCTAAATATTTTGACCTATTTATTGCATTGAAGTTATATAAATTGAGATATCTGTGATATTAAAGTCAATTGTACTCCAATAGTTGTGAAGCTGATTCCACTTATATTAAATTATCTGTTATATTGACTTGACTTAAACTAAACTGTCTGTTCAATTCAATCTGACTACTTTGACCTATTTATTGCATTAAAGTTACATAAATTGAGCTATCTGTGATATTAAAGTCAATTGTACTCCAATAGTTGTGAAGCTGATTCCACTTATATTAACTTATCTGTTATATTGATGTGACTTAAACTAAACTGTCTGTTCAACTCAATCTGACTACTTTGACCTATTAATTGCATTAAAGTTACATAAATCGAACTATCTGTGATATTAAAGCCAATCGTACTCTTATATGTGTGAAACTGATGTCACTTACATTAACCTATCTGTTATATTGATGTGACTTAAACTAAACTGTCTGTTCAACTCAATCTAAATATTTTGACCTATTTATTGCATTGAAGTTACATAAATTGAGCTATCTGTGATATTAAAGTCAAGGGTACTCCAATATTTCTGAAGCTGATTCCACTGATATTAACTTATCTATTATATTGATGTCACTTAAACTAAACTGTCTGTTCAACTCAATCTGACTACTTTGACCTATTTATTACATTAAAGTTGCATAAATTGAGCTATCTGTGATATTAAAGTCAATTGTACTCCCATATTTGTGAAGCTCATTCCACTTATATTAACTTATCTGTTATATTGATGTAACTTAAACTGAACTGTCTGTTCAACTCAATCTGACTACTTTGACCTATTTATTGCATTAAAGTTACATAAATTGAGTTATCTGTGATGTTAAAGTCAATTGTACTCCAATAGTTGTGAAGCTGATTGCACTTATATTAACTTATCTGTTATATTGATATGACTTAAACTAAACTGTCTGTTCAACTCAATCTGACTACTTTGACCTATTTATTGCATTAAAGTTACATAAATTGAGCCATCTGTGATATTAAAGTCAGTTGTACTCCAATATTTCTGAAGCTGATTCCACTGATATTAACTCATCTATTATATTGATGTGACTTAAACTAAACTGTCTGTTCAACTCAATCTGACTACATTGACCTATTTATTGCATTAAAGTTAAGTTAGATAAATTGGGCTATCTGTGATATTAAAGCCAAGTGTACTCCAATAGTTGTGAAGCTGATTCCACTTATATTAACTTATCTGTTATATTGATGTAACTTAAACTGAACTGTCTGTTCAACTCAATCTGACTACTTTGACCTATTTATTGCATTAAAGTTAAGTTGCATAAATTGAGCTATCTGTGATATTAAAGTCAATTGTACTCCCATATTTGTGAAGCTCATTCCACTTATATTAACTTAGCTGTTATATTGACTTCACTTAAACTAAACCGTCTGTTCAACTCAATCTGACTACTTTGACCTATTTATTGCATTGAAGTTACATAAATCGAACTAACTGTGATATTAAAGTCAATTGTACTCCAATAGTTGTGAAGCTGATTCCACTGATATTAACTTATCTATTATATTGATGTCACTTAAACTAAACTGTCTGTTCAACTCAATCTGACTACGTTGACCTATTTATTGCATTAAAGTTACATAAATTGAGTTATCTGTGATGTTAAAGTCAATTGTACTCCAATAGTTGTGAAGCTGATTGCACTTATATTAACTTATCTGTTATATTGATATGACTTAAACTAAACTGTCTGTTCAACTCAATCTGACTACTTTGACCTATTTATTGCATTAAAGTTACATAAATTGAGCCATCTGTGATATTAAAGTCAGTTGTACTCCAATATTTGTGAAGCTGATTCCACTGATATTAACTCATCTATTATATTGATGTGACTTAAACTAAACTGTCTGTTCAACTCAATCTGACTACATTGACCTATTTATTGCATTAAAGTTAAGTTAGATAAATTGGGCTATCTGTGATATTAAAGCCAAGTGTACTCCAATAGTTGTGAAGCTGATTCCACTTATATTAACTTATCTGTTATATTGATGTAACTTAAACTGAACTGTCTGTTCAACTCAATCTGACTACTTTGACCTATTTATTGCATTAAAGTTACATAAATTGAGCTATATGTGATATTAAAGTCAATTGCACTCCAATAGTTGTGAAGCTGATTGCACTTATATTAACTTATCTGTTATATTGATATGACTTAAACTAAACTGTCTGTTCAACTCAATCTGACTACTTTGACCTATTTATTGCATTAAAGTTACATAAATTGAGCCATCCGTGATATTAAAGTCAGTTGTACTCCAGTATTTGTGAAGCTGATTCCACTGATATTAACTCATCTATTATATTGATGTGACTTAAACTAAACTGTCTGTTCAACTCAATCTGACTACTTTGACCTATTTATTGCATTAAAATTAAGTTAGATAAATTGGGCTATCTGTGATATTAAAGTCAAGTGTACTCCAATAGTTGTGAAGCTGATTCCACTTATATTAACTTTTCTGTTATATTGATGTAAATTAAACTGAACTGTCTGTTCAACTCAATCTGACTACTTTGACCTATTTATTGCATTAAAGTTACATAAATTGAGCTATCTGTGATATTAAATTCAATTGTACTCCCACATTTGTGAAGCTCATTCCACTTATATTAACTTATCTGTTATATTGACTTCACTTAAACTAAACTGTCTGTTCAACTCAATCTGACTACTTTGACCTATTTATTGCATTGAAGTTACATAAATCGAACTAACTGTGATATTAAAGTCAATTGTACTCCAATATTTCTGAAGCTGATTCCACTGATATTAACTCATCTATTATATTGATGTCACTTAAACTAAACTGTCTGTTCAACTCAATCTGACTACTTTGACCTATTTATTGCATTAAAGTTACATAAATTGAGCTCTCTGTGATATTAAAGTCAATTGTCCTCCAATAGTTGTGAAGCTGATTCCACTTATATTAACTTATCTGTTATATTGATGTGACTTAAACTAAACTGTCTGTTCAACTCAATCTGACTACTTTGACCTATTAATTGCATTAAAGTTACATAAATCGAACTATCTGTGATATTAAAGCCAATCGTACTCTTATATGTGTGAAACTGATGTCACTTACATTAACCTATCTGTTATATTGATGTGACTTAAACTAAACTGTCTGTTCAACTCAATCTAAATATTTTGACCTATTTATTGCATTGAAGTTATATAAATTGAGATATCTGTGATATTAAAGTCAATTGTACTCCAATAGTTGTGAAGCTGATTCCACTTATATTAAATTATCTGTTATATTGACTTGACTTAAACTAAACTGTCTGTTCAATTCAATCTGACTACTTTGACCTATTTATTGCATTAAAGTTACATAAATTGAGCTATCTGTGATATTAAAGTCAATTGTACTCCAATAGTTGTGAAGCTGATTCCACTTATATTAACTTATCTGTTATATTGATGTGACTTAAACTAAACTGTCTGTTCAACTCAATCTGACTACTTTGACCTATTAATTGCATTAAAGTTACATAAATCGAACTATCTGTGATATTAAAGCCAATCGTACTCTTATATGTGTGAAACTGATGTCACTTACATTAACCTATCTGTTATATTGATGTGACTTAAACTAAACTGTCTGTTCAACTCAATCTAAATATTTTGACCTATTTATTGCATTGAAGTTACATAAATTGAGCTATCTGTGATATTAAAGTCAAGGGTACTCCAATATTTCTGAAGCTGATTCCACTGATATTAACTTATCTATTATATTGATGTCACTTAAACTAAACTGTCTGTTCAACTCAATCTGACTACTTTGACCTATTTATTACATTAAAGTTGCATAAATTGAGCTATCTGTGATATTAAAGTCAATTGTACTCCCATATTTGTGAAGCTCATTCCACTTATATTAACTTATCTGTTATATTGATGTAACTTAAACTGAACTGTCTGTTCAACTCAATCTGACTACTTTGACCTATTTATTGCAGTTAAGTTACATACATCGAACTATCTGTGATATTAAAGTCAATCGTACTCTTATATGTGTGAAACTGATTCCACTTATATTAACCTATCTGTTATATTGATGTGACTTAAACTAAACTGTCTGTTTAACTCAATCTGAC
The DNA here is from genome assembly GCA_024699665.1 of Ostrea denselamellosa. Classification (NCBI taxonomy): domain Eukaryota; kingdom Metazoa; phylum Mollusca; class Bivalvia; order Ostreida; family Ostreidae; genus Ostrea; species Ostrea denselamellosa. The sequence continues at coordinate 5,933,285 of JAMZEH010000045.1, read as the reverse complement.
TACTTTGACCTATTTATTGCATTAAAGTTACATAGATCGATTATCTGTGATATTAAAGCCAATCGTACTCTTATATGTGTGAAACTGATGTCACGTATATTAACTTATCTGTTATATTGATATGACTTAAACTAAACTGTCTGTTCAACTCAATCTGACTACTTTGACCTATTTATTGCATTAAAGTTACATAAATTGAGCCATCTGTGATATTAAAGTCAATTGTACTCCAATATTTGTGAAGCTGATTCCACTGATATTAACTCATCTATTATATTGATGTGACTTAAACTAAACTGTCTGTTCAACTCAATCTGACTATTTTGACCTATTTATTGCATTAAAGTTAAGTTGCATAAATAGAGCTATTTGTGTTATTAAAGTCAATTGTACTCCCATATTTGTGAAGCTCATTCCACTTATATTAACTTAGCTGTTATATTGACTTCACTTAAACTAAACCGTCTGTTCAACTCAATCTGACTACTTTGACCTATTTATTGCATTGAAGTTACATAAATCGAACTAACTGTGATATTAAAGTCAATTGTACTCCAATATTTGTGAAGCTGATTCCACTGATATTAACTTATCTATTATATTGATGTCACTTAAACTAAACTGTCTGTTCAACTCAATCTGACTACGTTGACCTATTTATTGCATTAAAGTTACATAAATTGAGTTATCTGTGATGTTAAAGTCAATTGTACTCCAATAGTTGTGAAGCTGATTGCACTTATATTAACTTATCTGTTATATTGATATGACTTAAACTAAACTGTCTGTTCAACTCAATCTGACTACTTTGACCTATTTATTGCATTAAAGTTACATAAATTGAGCCATCTGTGATATTAAAGTCAGTTGTACTCCAATATTTGTGAAGCTGATTCCACTGATATTAACTCATCTATTATATTGATGTGACTTAAACTAAACTGTCTGTTCAACTCAATCTGACTACATTGACCTATTTATTGCATTAAAGTTAAGTTAGATAAATTGGGCTATCTGTGATATTAAAGCCAAGTGTACTCCAATAGTTGTGAAGCTGATTCCACTTATATTAACTTATCTGTTATATTGATGTAACTTAAACTGAACTGTCTGTTCAACTCAATCTGACTACTTTGACCTATTTATTGCATTAAAGTTACATAAATTGAGCTATCTGTGATATTAAAGTCAATTGCACTCCAATAGTTGTGAAGCTGATTGCACTTATATTAACTTATCTGTTATATTGATATGACTTAAACTAAACTGTCTGTTCAACTCAATCTGACTACTTTGACCTATTTATTGCATTAAAGTTACATAAATTGAGCCATCCGTGATATTAAAGTCAGTTGTACTCCAGTATTTGTGAAGCTGATTCCACTGATATTAACTCATCTATTATATTGATGTGACTTAAACTAAACTGTCTGTTCAACTCAATCTGACTACTTTGACCTATTTATTGCATTAAAATTAAGTTAGATAAATTGGGCTATCTGTGATATTAAAGTTAAGTGTACTCCAATAGTTGTGAAGCTGATTCCACTTATATTAACTTTTCTGTTATATTGATGTAAATTAAACTGAACTGTCTGTTCAACTCAATCTGACTACTTTGACCTATTTATTGCATTAAAGTTACATAAATTGAGCTATCTGTGATATTAAAGTCAATTGTACTCCCACATTTGTGAAGCTCATTCCACTTATATTAACTTATCTGTTATATTGACTTCACTTAAACTAAACTGTCTGTTCAACTCAATCTGACTACTTTGACCTATTTATTGCATTGAAGTTACATAAATCGAACTAACTGTGATATTAAAGTCAATTGTACTCCAATATTTCTGAAGCTGATTCCACTGATATTAACTCATCTATTATATTGATGTCACTTAAACTAAACTGTCTGTTCAACTCAATCTGACTACTTTGACCTATTTATTGCATTAAAGTTACATAAAATGAGCTCTCTGTGATATTAAAGTCAATTGTCCTCCAATAGTTGTGAAGCTGATTCCACTTATATTAACTTATCTGTTATATTGATGTGACTTAAACTAAACTGTCTGTTCAACTCAATCTGACTACTTTGACCTATTAATTGCATTAAAGTTACATAAATCGAACTATCTGTGATATTAAAGCCAATCGTACTCTTATATGTGTGATACTGATGTCACTTACATTAACCTATCTGTTATATTGATGTGACTTAAACTAAACTGTCTGTTCAACTCAATCTAAATATTTTGACCTATTTATTGCATTGAAGTTATATAAATTGAGATATCTGTGATATTAAAGTCAATTGTACTCCAATAGTTGTGAAGCTGATTCCACTTATATTAAATTATCTGTTATATTGACTTGACTTAAACTAAACTGTCTGTTCAATTCAATCTGACTACTTTGACCTATTTATTGCATTAAAGTTACATAAATTGAGCTATCTGTGATATTAAAGTCAATTGTACTCCAATAGTTGTGAAGCTGATTCCACTTATATTAACTTATCTGTTATATTGATGTGACTTAAACTAAACTGTCTGTTCAACTCAATCTGACTACTTTGACCTATTAATTGCATTAAAGTTACATAAATCGAACTATCTGTGATATTAAAGCCAATCGTACTCTTATATGTGTGAAACTGATGTCACTTACATTAACCTATCTGTTATATTGATGTGACTTAAACTAAACTGTCTGTTCAATTCAATCTAAATATTTTGACCTATTTATTGCATTGAAGTTACATAAATTGAGCTATCTGTGATATTAAAGTCAAGGGTACTCCAATATTTCTGAAGCTGATTCCACTGATATTAACTTATCTATTATATTGATGTCACTTAAACTAAACTGTCTGTTCAACTCAATCTGACTACTTTGACCTATTTATTACATTAAAGTTGCATAAATTGAGCTATCTGTGATATTAAAGTCAATTGTACTCCCATATTTGTGAAGCTCATTCCACTTATATTAACTTATCTGTTATATTGATGTAACTTAAACTGAACTGTCTGTTCAACTCAATCTGACTACTTTGACCTATTTATTGCATTAAAGTTACATAAATTGAGCTATCTGTGATATTAAAGTCAATTGCACTCCAATAGTTGTGAAGCTGATTGCACTTATATTAACTTATCTGTTATATTGATATGACTTAAACTAAACTGTCTGTTCAACTCAATCTGACTACTTTGACCTATTTATTGCATTAAAATTAAGTTAGATAAATTGGGCTATCTGTGATATTAAAGTCAAGTGTACTCCAATAGTTGTGAAGCTGATTCCACTTATATTAACTTATCTGTTATATTGATGTAACTTAAACTGAACTGTCTGTTCAACTCAATCTGACTACTTTGACCTATTTATTGCATTAAAGTTACATAAATTGAGCTATCTGTGATATTAAAGTCAATTGTACTCCCACATTTGTGAAGCTCATTCCACTTATATTAACTTATCTGTTATATTGATGTGACTTAAACTAAACTGTCTGTTCAACTCAATCTGACTACTTTGACCTATTAATTGCATTAAAGTTACATAAATCGAACTATCGGTGATATTAAAGCCAATCGTACTTTTATATGTGTGAAACTGATGTCACTTACATTAACCTAATTGTTATATTGATTTGACTTAAACTAAACTGTCTGTTCAACTCAATCTAAATATTTTGACCTATTTATTGCATTGAAGTTACATAAATTGAGTTATCTGTGATGTTAAAGTCAATTGTACTCCAATAGTTGTGAAGCTGATTGCACTTATATTAACTTATCTGTTATATTGATATGACTTAAACTAAACTGTCTGTTCAACTCAATCTGACTACTTTGACCTATTTATTGCATTAAAGTTACATAAATTGAGCCATCTGTGATATTAAAGTCAGTTGTACTCCAATATTTGTGAAGCTGATTCCACTGATATTAACTCATCTATTATATTGATGTGACTTAAACTAAACTGTCTGTTCAACTCAATCTGACTACATTGACCTATTTATTGCATTAAAGTTAAGTTAGATAAATTGGGCTATCTGTGATATTAAAGCCAAGTGTACTCCAATAGTTGTGAAGCTGATTCCACTTATATTAACTTATCTGTTATATTGATGTAACTTAAACTGAACTGTCTGTTCAACTCAATCTGACTACTTTGACCTATTTATTGCATTAAAGTTAAGTTGCATAAATTGAGCTATCTGTGATATTAAAGTCAATTGTACTCCCATATTTGTGAAGCTCATTCCACTTATATTAAATTATCTGTTATATTGACTTCACTTAAACTAAACCGTCTGTTCAACTCAATCTGACTACTTTGACCTATTTATTGCATTGAAGTTACATAAATCGAACTAACTGTGATATTAAAGTCAATTGTACTCCAATATTTGTGAAGCTGATTCCACTGATATTAACTTATCTATTATATTGATGTCACTTAAACTAAACTGTCTGTTCAACTCAATCTGACTACGTTGACCTATTTATTGCATTAAAGTTACATAAATTGAGTTATCTGTGATGTTAAAGTCAATTGTACTCCAATAGTTGTGAAGCTGATTGCACTTATATTAACTTATCTGTTATATTGATATGACTTAAACTAAACTGTCTGTTCAACTCAATCTGACTACTTTGACCTATTTATTGCATTAAAGTTACATAAATTGAGCCATCTGTGATATTAAAGTCAGTTGTACTCCAATATTTGTGAAGCTGATTCCACTGATATTAACTCATCTATTATATTGATGTGACTTAAACTAAACTGTCTGTTCAACTCAATCTGACTACATTGACCTATTTATTGCATTAAAGTTAAGTTAGATAAATTGGGCTATCTGTGATATTAAAGCCAAGTGTACTCCAATAGTTGTGAAGCTGATTCCACTTATATTAACTTATCTGTTATATTGATGTAACTTAAACTGAACTGTCTGTTCAACTCAATCTGACTACTTTGACCTATTTATTGCATTAAAGTTACATAAATTGAGCTATATGTGATATTAAAGTCAATTGCACTCCAATAGTTGTGAAGCTGATTGCACTTATATTAACTTATCTGTTATATTGATATGACTTAAACTAAACTGTCTGTTCAACTCAATCTGACTACTTTGACCTATTTATTGCATTAAAGTTACAAAAATTGAGCCATCCGTGATATTAAAGTCAGTTGTACTCCAGTATTTGTGAAGCTGATTCCACTGATATTAACTCATCTATTATATTGATGTGACTTAAACTAAACTGTCTGTTCAACTCAATCTGACTACTTTGACCTATTTATTGCATTAAAATTAAGTTAGATAAATTGGGCTATCTGTGATATTAAAGTCAAGTGTACTCCAATAGTTGTGAAGCTGATTCCACTTATATTAACTTTTCTGTTATATTGATGTAAATTAAACTGAACTGTCTGTTCAACTCAATCTGACTACTTTGACCTATTTATTGCATTAAAGTTACATAAATTGAGCTATCTGTGATATTAAATTCAATTGTACTCCCACATTTGTGAAGCTCATTCCACTTATATTAACTTATCTGTTATATTGACTTCACTTAAACTAAACTGTCTGTTCAACTCAATCTGACTACTTTGACCTATTTATTGCATTGAAGTTACATAAATCGAACTAACTGTGATATTAAAGTCAATTGTACTCCAATATTTCTGAAGCTGATTCCACTGATATTAACTCATCTATTATATTGATGTCACTTAAACTAAACTGTCTGTTCAACTCAATCTGACTACTTTGACCTATTTATTGCATTAAAGTTACATAGATTGAGCTCTCTGTGATATTAAAGTCAATTGTCCTCCAATAGTTGTGAAGCTGATTCCACTTATATTAACTTATCTGTTATATTGATGTGACTTAAACTAAACTGTCTGTTCAACTCAATCTGACTACTTTGACCTATTAATTGCATTAAAGTTACATAAATCGAACTATCTGTGATATTAAAGCCAATCGTACTCTTATATGTGTGAAACTGATGTCACTTACATTAACCTATCTGTTATATTGATGTGACTTAAACTAAACTGTCTGTTCAACTCAATCTAAATATTTTGACCTATTTATTGCATTGAAGTTATATAAATTGAGATATCTGTGATATTAAAGTCAATTGTACTCCAATAGTTGTGAAGCTGATTCCACTTATATTAAATTATCTGTTATATTGACTTGACTTAAACTAAACTGTCTGTTCAATTCAATCTGACTACTTTGACCTATTTATTGCATTAAAGTTACATAAATTGAGCTATCTGTGATATTAAAGTCAATTGTACTCCAATAGTTGTGAAGCTGATTCCACTTATATTAACTTATCTGTTATATTGATGTGACTTAAACTAAACTGTCTGTTCAACTCAATCTGACTACTTTGACCTATTAATTGCATTAAAGTTACATAAATCGAACTATCTGTGATATTAAAGCCAATCGTACTCTTATATGTGTGAAACTGATGTCACTTACATTAACCTATCTGTTATATTGATGTGACTTAAACTAAACTGTCTGTTCAACTCAATCTAAATATTTTGACCTATTTATTGCATTGAAGTTACATAAATTGAGCTATCTGTGATATTAAAGTCAAGGGTACTCCAATATTTCTGAAGCTGATTCCACTGATATTAACTTATCTATTATATTGATGTCACTTAAACTAAACTGTCTGTTCAACTCAATCTGACTACTTTGACCTATTTATTACATTAAAGTTGCATAAATTGAGCTATCTGTGATATTAAAGTCAATTGTACTCCCATATTTGTGAAGCTCATTCCACTTATATTAACTTATCTGTTATATTGATGTAACTTAAACTGAACTGTCTGTTCAACTCAATCTGACTACTTTGACCTATTTATTGCATTAAAGTTACATAAATTGAGCTATCTGTGATATTAAAGTCAATTGCACTCCAATAGTTGTGAAGCTGATTGCACTTATATTAACTTATCTGTTATATTGATATGACTTAAACTAAACTGTCTGTTCAACTCAATCTGACTACTTTGACCTATTTATTGCATTAAAATTAAGTTAGATAAATTGGGCTATCTGTGATATTAAAGTCAAGTGTACTCCAATAGTTGTGAAGCTGATTCCACTTATATTAACTTATCTGTTATATTGATGTAACTTAAACTGAACTGTCTGTTCAACTCAATCTGACTACTTTGACCTATTTATTGCATTAAAGTTACATAAATTGAGCTATCTGTGATATTAAAGTCAATTGTACTCCCACATTTGTGAAGCTCATTCCACTTATATTAACTTATCTGTTATATTGATATGACTTAAACTAAACTGTCTGTTCAACTCAATCTGACTACTTTGACCTATTTATTGCATTAAAATTAAGTTAGATAAATTGGGCTATCTGTGATATTAAAGTCAAGTGTACTCCAATAGTTGTGAAGCTGATTCCACTTATATTAACTTATCTGTTATATTGATGTAACTTAAACTGAACTGTCTGTTCAACTCAATCTGACTACTTTGACCTATTAATTGCATTAAAGTTACATAAATCGAACTATCTGTGATATTAAAGCCAATCGTACTTTTATATGTGTGAAACTGATGTCACTTACATTAACCTAATTGTTATATTGATTTGACTTAAACTAGACTGTCTGTTCAACTCAATCTAAATATTTTGACCTATTTATTGCATTGAAGTTACATAAATTGAGTTATCTGTGATGTTAAAGTCAATTGTACTCCAATAGTTGTGAAGCTGATTGCACTTATATTAACTTATCTGTTATATTGATATGACTTAAACTAAACTGTCTGTTCAACTCAATCTGACTACTTTGACCTATTTATTGCATTAAAGTTACATAAATTGAGCCATCTGTGATATTAAAGTCAGTTGTACTCCAATATTTGTGAAGCTGATTCCACTGATATTAACTCATCTATTATATTGATGTGACTTAAACTAAACTGTCTGTTCAACTCAATCTGACTACATTGACCTATTTATTGCATTAAAGTTAAGTTAGATAAATTGGGCTATCTGTGATATTAAAGCCAAGTGTACTCCAATAGTTGTGAAGCTGATTCCACTTATATTAACTTATCTGTTATATTGATGTAACTTAAACTGAACTGTCTGTTCAACTCAATCTGACTACTTTGACCTATTTATTGCATTAAAGTTACATAAATTGAGCTATCTGTGATATTAAAGTCAATTGCACTCCAATAGTTGTGAAGCTGATTGCACTTATATTAACTTATCTGTTATATTGATATGACTTAAACTAAACTGTCTGTTCAACTCAATCTGACTACTTTGACCTATTTATTGCATTAAAGTTACATAAATTGAGCCATCCGTGATATTAAAGTCAGTTGTACTCCAGTATTTGTGAAGCTGATTCCACTGATATTAACTCATCTATTATATTGATGTGACTTAAACTAAACTGTCTGTTCAACTCAATCTGACTACTTTGACCTATTTATTGCATTAAAATTAAGTTAGATAAATTGGGCTATCTGTGATATTAAAGTCAAGTGTACTCCAATAGTTGTGAAGCTGATTCCACTTATATTAACTTTTCTGTTATATTGATGTAACATAAACTAAACTGTCTGTTCAACTCAATCTGACTACTTTGACCTATTTATTGCATTAAAGTTACATAAATTGAGATATCTGTGATATTAAAGTCAATTGTACTCCCACATTTGTGAAGCTCATTCCACTTATATTAACTTATCTGTTATATTGACTTCACTTAAACTAAACTGTCTGTTCAACTCAATCTGACTACTTTGACCTATTTATTGCATTGAAGTTACATAAATCGAACTAACTGTGATATTAAAGTCAATTGTACTCCAATATTTCTGAAGCTGATTCCACTGATATTAACTCATCTATTATATTGATGTCACTTAAACTAAACTGTCTGTTCAACTCAATCTGACTACTTTGACCTATTTATTGCATTAAAGTTACATAAATTGAGCTCTCTGTGATATTAAAGTCAATTGTCCTCCAATAGTTGTGAAGCTGATTCCACTTATATTAACTTATCTGTTATATTGATGTGACTTAAACTAAACTGTCTGTTCAACTCAACCTGACTACTTTGACCTATTAATTGCATTAAAGTTACATAAATCGAACTATCTGTGATATTAAAGCCAATCGTACTCTTATATGTGTGAAACTGATGTCACTTACATTAACCTATCTGTTATATTGATGTGACTTAAACTAAACTGTCTGTTCAACTCAATCTAAATATTTTGACCTATTTATTGCATTGAAGTTATATAAATTGAGATATCTGTGATATTAAAGTCAATTGTACTCCAATAGTTGTGAAGCTGATTCCACTTATATTAAATTATCTGTTATATTGACTTGACTTAAACTAAACTGTCTGTTCAATTCAATCTGACTACTTTGACCTATTTATTGCATTAAAGTTACATAAATTGAGCTATCTGTGATATTAAAGTCAATTGTACTCCAATAGTTGTGAAGCTGATTGCACTTATATTAACTTATCTGTTATATTGATGTGACTTAAACTAAACTGTCTGTTCAACTCAATCTGACTACTTTGACCTATTAATTGCATTAAAGTTACATAAATCGAACTATCTGTGATATTAAAGCCAATCGTACTCTTATATGTGTGAAACTGATGTCACTTACATTAACCTATCTGTTATATTGATGTGACTTAAACTAAACTGTCTGTTCAACTCAATCTAAATATTTTGACCTATTTATTGCATTGAAGTTACATAAATTGAGCTATCTGTGATATTAAAGTCAAGGGTACTCCAATATTTCTGAAGCTGATTCCACTGATATTAACTTATCTATTATATTGATGTCACTTAAACTAAACTGTCTGTTCAACTCAATCTGACTACTTTGACCTATTTATTACATTAAAGTTGCATAAATTGAGCTATCTGTGATATTAAAGTCAATTGTACTCCCATATTTGTGAAGCTCATTCCACTTATATTAACTTATCTGTTATATTGATGTAACTTAAACTGAACTGTCTGTTCAACTCAATCTGACTACTTTGACCTATTTATTGCATTAAAGTTACATAAATTGAGCTATCTGTGATATTAAAGTCAATTGCACTCCAATAGTTGTGAAGCTGATTGCACTTATATTAACTTATCTGTTATATTGATATGACTTAAACTAAACTGTCTGTTCAACTCAATCTGACTACTTTGACCTATTTATTGCATTAAAATTAAGTTAGATAAATTGGGCTATCTGTGATATTAAAGTCAAGTGTACTCCAATAGTTGTGAAGCTGATTCCACTTATATTAACTTATCTGTTATATTGATGTAACTTAAACTGAACTGTCTGTTCAACTCAATCTGACTACTTTGACCTATTTATTGCATTAAAGTTACATAAATTGAGCTATCTGTGATATTAAAGTCAATTGTACTCCCACATTTGTGAAGCTCATTCCACTTATATTAACTTATCTGTTATATTGATGTGACTTAAACTAAACTGTCTGTTCAACTCAATCTGACTACTTTGACCTATTAATTGCATTAAAGTTACATAAATCGAACTATCTGTGATATTAAAGCCAATCGTACTTTTATATGTGTGAAACTGATGTCACTTACATTAACCTAATTGTAATGTTGATTTGACTTAAACTAGACTGTCTGTTCAACTCAATCTAAATATTTTGACCTATTTATTGCATTGAAGTTACATAAATTGAGCTATCTGTGATATTAAAGCCAATCGTACTCTTATAAATGTGAAACTGATGTCACTTACATTAACCTATCTGTTATATTGATGTGACTTAAACTAAACTGTCTGTTGAACTCAATCTGTCTACTTTGATTTATTTATTGCATTAAAGTTACATAAATTGAGCTATCTGTGATATTAAAGTCAAGTGTACTCCAATAGTTGTGAAACTGATTCCACTTATATTAACTTATCTATTATATTGATGTGACTTAAACTAAACTGTCTGTTGAACTCAATCTGACTACTTTGACCTATTTATTGCTTTAAATTTACATAAATTGAGCTATCTGTGATATTAAAGTCAATTGTACTCCAATAGTTGTGAAGCTGATTCCACTTATATTAACTTATCTGTTATATTGATGTGACTTAAACTAAACTGTCTGTTCAACTCAATCTGCCTACTTTGACCTATTAATTGCATTAAAGTTACATAAATCGAACTATCTGTGATATTAAAGCCAATTGTACTCTTATATGTGTGAAACTGATGTCACTTACATTAACCTATCTGTTATATTGATGTGACTTAAACTAAACTGTCTGTTCAACTCAATCTAAATATTTTGACCTATTTATTGCATTGAAGTTACATAAATTGAGCTATCTGTGATATTAAAGTCAAGGGTACTCCAATATTTCTGAAGCTGATTCCACTGATATTAACTTATCTATTATATTGATGTAACTTAAACTAGACTGTCTGTTCAACTCAATCTAAATATTTTGACCTATTTATTGCATTGAAGTTCCATAAATTGAGCTATCTGTGATATTAAAGTCAATTGTACTCCAATAGTTGTGAAGCTGATTCCACTTATATTAACTTATCTGTTATATTGATGTAACTTAAACTGAACTGTCTGTTCAACTCAATCTGACTACTTTGACCTATTTATTGCATTAAAGTTACATAAATCGAACTATCTGTGATATTAAAGCCAATCGTACTTTTATATGTGTGAAACTGATGTCACTTACATTAACCTAATTGTTATATTGATGTGACTTAAACTAGACTGTCTGTTCAACTCAATCTAAATATTTTGACCTATTTATTGCATTGAAGTTACATAAATTGAGCTATCTGTGATATTAAAGTCAATTGTACTCCAATAGTTGTGAAGCTGATTCCACTTATATTAACTTATCTGTTATATTGATGTGACTTAAACTAAACTGTCTGTTCAACTCAATCTGACTACTTTGACCTATTAATTGCATTAAAGTTACATAAATCGAACTATCTGTGATATTAAAGCCAATCGTACTTTTATATGTGTGAAACTGATGTCACTTACATTAACCTAATTGTTATATTGATGTGACTTAAACTAGACTGTCTGTTCAACTCAATCTAAATATTTTGACCTATTTATTGCATTGAAGTTACATAAATTGAGCTATCTGTGATATTAAAGTCAATTGTACTCCAATAGTTGTGAAGCTGATTCCACTTATATTAACTTATCTGTTATATTGATGTGACTTAAACTAAACTGTCTGTTCAACTCAATCTGACTACTTTGACCTATTTATTGCATTGAAGTTACATAAATTGAGCTATCTGTGATATTAAAGTCAATTGTACTCCAATATTTGTGAAGCTGATTCCACTGATATTAACTCATCTAGTATATTGATGTGACTTAAACTAAACTGTCTGTTCAACTCAATCTGACTACTTTGACCTATTTATTGCATTAAAGTTAAGTTACATCAATTGGGCTATCTGTGATATTAAAGTCAAGTGTACTCCAATAGTTGTGAAGCTGATTCCACTTATATTAACTTATCTGTTATATTGATGTAACTTAAACTAAATTGTCTGTTCAACTCAATCTAAATATTTTGACCTATTTATTGCATTGAAGTTATATAAATTGAGATATCTGTGATATTAAAGTCAATTGTACTCCAATAGTTGTGAAGCTGATTCCACTTATATTAAATTATCTGTTATATTGACTTGACTTAAACTAAACTGTCTGTTCAATTCAATCTGACTACTTTGACCTATTTATTGCATTAAAGTTACATAAATTGAGCTATCTGTGATATTAAAGTCAATTGTACTCCAATAGTTGTGAAGCTGATTCCACTTATATTAACTTATCTGTTATATTGATGTGACTTAAACTAAACTGTCTGTTCAACTCAATCTGACTACTTTGACCTATTAATTGCATTAAAGTTACATAAATCGAACTATCTGTGATATTAAAGCCAATCGTACTCTTATATGTGTGAAACTGATGTCACTTACATTAACCTATCTGTTATATTGATGTGACTTAAACTAAACTGTCTGTTCAACTCAATCTAAATATTTTGACCTATTTATTGCATTGAAGTTACATAAATTGAGCTATCTGTGATATTAAAGTCAAGGGTACTCCAATATTTCTGAAGCTGATTCCACTGATATTAACTTATCTATTATATTGATGTCACTTAAACTAAACTGTCTGTTCAACTCAATCTGACTACTTTGACCTATTTATTACATTAAAGTTGCATAAATTGAGCTATCTGTGATATTAAAGTCAATTGTACTCCCATATTTGTGAAGCTCATTCCACTTATATTAACTTATCTGTTATATTGATGTAACTTAAACTGAACTGTCTGTTCAACTCAATCTGACTACTTTGACCTATTTATTGCATTAAAGTTACATAAATTGAGCTATCTGTGATATTAAAGTCAATTGTACTCCCACATTTGTGAAGCTCATTCCACTTATATTAACTTATCTGTTATATTGATGTGACTTAAACTAAACTGTCTGTTCAACTCAATCTGACTACTTTGACCTATTAATTGCATTAAAGTTACATAAATCGAACTATCTGTGATATTAAAGCCAATCGTACTCTTATATGTGTGAAACTGATGTCACTTACATTAACCTATCTGTTATATTGATGTGACTTAAACTAAACTGTCTGTTCAACTCAATCTAAATATTTTGACCTATTAATTGCATTGAAGTTACATAAATTGAGCTATCTGTGATATTAAAGTCAAGGGTACTCCAATATTTCTGAAGCTGATTCCACTGATATTAACTTATCTATTATATTGATGTCACTTAAACTAAACTGTCTGTTCAACTCAATCTGACTACTTTGACCTATTTATTACATTAAAGTTGCATAAATTGAGCTATCTGTGATATTAAAGTCAATTGTACTCCCATATTTGTGAAGCTCATTCCACTTATATTAACTTATCTGTTATATTGATGTAACTTAAACTGAACTGTCTGTTCAACTCAATCTGACTACTTTGACCTATTTATTGCATTAAAGTTACATAAATTGAGCTATCTGTGATATTAAAGTCAATTGTACTCCCACATTTGTGAAGCTCATTCCACTTATATTAACTTATCTGTTATATTGATGTGACTTAAACTAAACTGTCTGTTCAACTCAATCTGACTATTTTGACCTATTAATTGCATTAAAGTTACATAAATCGAACTATCTGTGATATTAAAGCCAATCGTACTTTTATATGTGTGAAACTGATGTCACTTACATTAACCTAATTGTAATGTTGATTTGACTTAAACTAGACTGTCTGTTCAACTCAATCTAAATATTTTGACCTATTTATTGCATTGAAGTTACATAAATTGAGCTATCTGTGATATTAAAGCCAATCGTACTCTTATAAATGTGAAACTGATGTCACTTACATTAACCTATCTGTTATATTGATGTGACTTAAACTAAACTGTCTGTTGAACTCAATCTGTCTACTTTGATTTATTTATTGCATTAAAGTTACATAAATTGAGCTATCTGTGATATTAAAGTCAAGTGTACTCCAATAGTTGTGAAACTGATTCCACTTATATTAACTTATCTATTATATTGATGTGACTTAAACTAAACTGTCTGTTGAACTCAATCTGACTACTTTGACCTATTTATTGCTTTAAATTTACATAAATTGAGCTATCTGTGATATTAAAGTCAATTGTACTCCAATAGTTGTGAAGCTGATTCCACTTATATTAACTTATCTGTTATATTGATGTGACTTAAACTAAACTGTCTGTTCAACTCAATCTGCCTACTTTGACCTATTAATTGCATTAAAGTTACATAAATCGAACTATCTGTGATATTAAAGCCAATCGTACTCTTATATGTGTGAAACTGATGTCACTTACATTAACCTATCTGTTATATTGATGTGACTTAAACTAAACTGTCTGTTCAACTCAATCTAAATATTTTGACCTATTTATTGCATTGAAGTTACATAAATTGAGCTATCTGTGATATTAAAGTCAAGGGTACTCCAATATTTCTGAAGCTGATTCCACTGATATTAACTTATCTATTATATTGATGTAACTTAAACTGAACTGTCTGTTCAACTCAATCTGACTACTTTGACCTATTTATTACATTAAAGTTGCATAAATTGAGCTATCTGTGATATTAAAGTCAATTGTACTCCCATATTTGTGAAGCTCATTCCACTGATATTAACTTATCTATTATATTGATGTCACTTAAACTAAACTGTCTGTTGAACTCAATCTGTCTACTTTGATTTATTTATTGCATTAAAGTTACATAAATTGAGCTATCTGTGATATTAAAGTCAAGTGTACTCCAATAGTTGTGAAACTGATTCCACTTATATTAACTTATCTATTATATTGATGTGACTTAAACTAAACTGTCTGTTGAACTCAATCTGACTACTTTGACCTATTTATTGCTTTAAATTTACATAAATTGAGCTATCTGTGATATTAAAGTCAATTGTACTCCAATAGTTGTGAAGCTGATTCCACTTATATTAACTTATCTGTTATATTGATGTGACTTAAACTAAACTGTCTGTTCAACTCAATCTGCCTACTTTGACCTATTAATTGCATTAAAGTTACATAAATCGAACTATCTGTGATATTAAAGCCAATCGTACTCTTATATGTGTGAAACTGATGTCACTTACATTAACCTATCTGTTATATTGATGTGACTTAAACTAAACTGTCTGTTCAACTCAATCTAAATATTTTGACCTATTTATTGCATTGAAGTTACATAAATTGAGCTATCTGTGATATTAAAGTCAAGGGTACTCCAATATTTCTGAAGCTGATTCCACTGATATTAACTTATCTATTATATTGATGTAACTTAAACTGAACTGTCTGTTCAACTCAATCTGACTACTTTGACCTATTTATTACATTAAAGTTGCATAAATTGAGCTATCTGTGATATTAAAGTCAATTGTACTCCCATATTTGTGAAGCTCATTCCACTTATATTAACTTATCTGTTATATTGATGTAACTTAAACTGAACTGTCTGTTCAACTCAATCTGACTACTTTGACCTATTTATTGCATTAAAGTTACATAAATCGAACTATCTGTGATATTAAAGCCAATCGTACTTTTATATGTGTGAAACTGATGTCACTTACATTAACCTAATTGTTATATTGATGTGACTTAAACTAGACTGTCTGTTCAACTCAATCTAAATATTTTGACCTATTTATTGCATTGAAGTTCCATAAATTGAGCTATCTGTGATATTAAAGTCAATTGTACTCCAATAGTTGTGAAGCTGATTCCACTTATATTAACTTATCTGTTATATTGATGTGACTTAAACTAAACTGTCTGTTCAACTCAATCTGACTACTTTGACCTATTAATTGCATTAAAGTTACATAAATCGAACTATCTGTGATATTAAAGCCAATCGTACTTTTATATGTGTGAAACTGATGTCACTTACATTAACCTAATTGTTATATTGATGTGACTTAAACTAGACTGTCTGTTCAACTCAATCTAAATATTTTGACCTATTTATTGCATTGAAGTTCCATAAATTGAGCTATCTGTGATATTAAAGTCAATTGTACTCCAATAGTTGTGAAGCTGATTCCACTTATATTAACTTATCTGTTATATTGATGTGACTTAAACTAAACTGTCTGTTCAACTCAATCTGACTACTTTGACCTATTAATTGCATTAAAGTTACATAAATCGAACTATCTGTGATATTAAAGCCAATCGTACTTTTATATGTGTGAAACTGATGTCACTTACATTAACCTAATTGTTATATTGATGTGACTTAAACTAGACTGTCTGTTCAACTCAATCTAAATATTTTGACCTATTTATTGCATTGAAGTTACATAAATTGAGCTATCTGTGATATTAAAGTCAATTGTACTCCAATAGTTGTGAAGCTGATTCCACTTATATTAACTTATCTGTTATATTGATGTGACTTAAACTAAACTGTCTGTTCAACTCAATCTGACTACTTTGACCTATTTATTGCATTGAAGTTACATAAATTGAGCTATCTGTGATATTAAAGTCAATTGTACTCCAATATTTGTGAAGCTGATTCCACTGATATTAACTCATCTAGTATATTGATGTGACTTAAACTAAACTGTCTGTTCAACTCAATCTGACTACTTTGACCTATTTATTGCATTAAAGTTAAGTTACATCAATTGGGCTATCTGTGATATTAAAGTCAAGTGTACTCCAATAGTTGTGAAGCTGATTCCACTTATATTAACTTATCTGTTATATTGATGTAACTTAAACTGAACTGTCTGCTCAACTCAATCTGACTACTTTGACCTATTTATTGCATTAAAGTTACATAAATTGAGCTATCTGTGATATTAAAGTCAAGTGTACTCCAATAGTTGTGAAACTGATTCCACTTATATTAACTTATCTGTTATATTGATGTGACTTAAACTAAACTGTCTGTTGAACTCAATCTGACTACTTTGATTTATTTATTGCATTAAAGTTACATAAATTGAGCTATCTGTGATATTAAAGTCAAGTGTACTCCAATAGTTGTGAAACTGATTCCACTTATATTAACTTATCTGTTATATTGATGTGACTTAAACTAAACTGTCTGTTGAACTCAATCTGACTACTTTGACCTATTTATTGCTTTAAATTTACATAAATTGAGCTATTTGTGATATTAAAGTCAATTGTACTCCAATAGTTGTGAAGCTGATTCCACTTATATTAACTTATCTGTTATATTGATGTGACTTAAACTAAACTGTCTGTTCAACTCAATCTGACTACTTTGACCAATTTATTGCATTGAATTTACATAAATCGAACTATCTGTGATATTAAAGTCAATTGTACTCCAATATTTGTGAAGCTGATTCCACTGATATTAACTTATCTGTTATATTGATGTGACTTAAACTAAACTGTCTTTTCAACTCAATCTGACTACTTTGACCTATTTATTGCATTAAAGTTACATAAATTGAGCTATCTGTGATATTAAAGTCAATTGTACTCCCATATTTGTGAAGCTGATTCCACTTATATTAACTTATCTGTTATATTGATTTGATTTAAACTAAACTGTCTGTTCAACTCAATCTGACTACTTTGACCTATTTATTGCAGTTAAGTTACATACATCGAATTATCTGTGATATTAAAGTCAATCGTACTCTTATATGTGTGAAACTGATTCCACTTATATTAACCTATCTGTTATATTGATGTGACTTAAACTAAACTGTCTGTTTAACTCAATCTGACTACTTTGACCTATTTATTGCATTAAAGTTACATAAATCGATTATCTGTGATATTAAAGCCAATCGTACTCTTATATGTGTGAAACTGATGTCACGTATATTAACTTATCTGTTATATTGATATGACTTAAACTAAACTGTCTGTTCAACTCAATCTGACTACTTTGACCTATTTATTGCATTAAAGTTACACAAATTGAGCCATCTGTGATATTAAAGTCAATTGTACTCCAATATTTGTGAAGCTGATTCCACTGATATTAACTCATCTATTATATTGATGTGACTTAAACTAAACTGTCTGTTCAACTCAATCTGACTATTTTGACCTATTTATTGCATTAAAGTTAAGTTAGATAAATTGGGCTATCTGTGATATTAAAGTCAAGTGTACTCCAATAGTTGTGAAGCTGATTCCACTTATATTAACTTATCTGTTATATTGATGTAACTTAAACTGAACTGTCTGCTCAACTCAATCTGACTACTTTGACCTATTTATTGCATTAAAGTTACATAAATTGAGCTATCTGTGATATTAAAGTCAATTGTACTCCAATAGTTGTGAAGCTGATTGCACTTATATTAACTTATCTGTTATATTGATATGACTTAAACTAAACTGTCTGTTCAACTCAATCTGACTACTTTGACCTATTTATTGCATTAAAGTTACATAAATTGAGCCATCCGTGATATTAAAGTCAGTTGTACTCCAGTATTTGTGAAGCTGATTTCACTGATATTAACTCATCTATTATATTGATGTGACTTAAACTAAACTGTCTGTTCAACTCAATCTGACTACTTTGACCTATTTATTGCATTGAAGTTACATAAATCGAACTATCTGTGATATTAAAGCCAATCGTACTCTTATATGTGTGAAGCTGATGTCACTTACATTAACCTATCTGTTATATTGATGTGACTTAAACTAAACTGTCTGTTCAACTCAATCTAAATATTTTGACCTATTTATTGCATTGAAGTTATATAAATTGAGATATCTGTGATATTAAAGTCAATTGTACTCCAATAGTTGTGAAGCTGATTCCACTTATATTAAATTATCTGTTATATTGACTTGACTTAAACTAAACCGTCTGTTCAATTCAATCTGACTACTTTGACCTATTTATTGCATTAAAGTTACATAAATTGGGCTATCTGTGATATTAAAGTCAATTGTACTCCAATAGTTGTGAAGCTGATTCCACTTATATTAACTTATCTGTTATATTGATATGACTTAAACTAAACTGTCTGTTCAACTCAATCTGACTACTTTGACCTATTAATTGCATTAAAGTTACATAAATCGAACTATCTGTGATATTAAAGCCAATCGTACTCTTATATGTGTGAAACTGATGTCACTTACATTAACCTATCTGTTATATTGATGTGACTTAAACTAAACTGTCTGTTCAACTCAATCTAAATATTTTGACCTATTTATTGCATTGAAGTTACATAAATTGAGCTATCTGTGATATTAAAGTCAAGGGTACTCCAATATTTCTGAAGCTGATTCCACTGATATTAACTTATCTATTATATTGATGTCACTTAAACTAAACTGTCTGTTCAACTCAATCTGACTACTTTGACCTATTTATTACATTAAAGTTGCATAAATTGAGCTATCTGTGATATTAAAGTCAATTGTACTCTCATATTTGTGAAGCTCATTCCACTTATATTAACTTAGCTGTTATATTGACTTCACTTAAACTAAACTGTCTGTTCAACTCAATCTGACTACTTTGACCTATTTATTGCATTGAAGTTACATAAATCGAACTAACTGTGATATTAAAGTCAATTGTACTCCAATATTTGTGAAGCTGATTCCACTGATATTAACTTATCTATTATATTGATGTCACTTAAACTAAACTGTCTGTTCAACTCAATCTGACTACGTTGACCTATTTATTGCATTAAAGTTACATAAATTGAGTTATCTGTGATATTAAAGTCAATTGTACTCCAATAGTTGTGAATCTGATTGCACTTATATTAACTTATCTGTTATATTGATGTGACTTAAACTAAACTGTCTGTTCAACTCAATCTGACTACTTTCACCTATTTATTGCATTAAAGTTAAGTTAGATAAATTGGGCTATCTGTGATATTAAAGCCAAGTGTACTCCAATAGTTGTGAAGCTGATTCCACTTATATTAACTTATCTTTTATATTGATGTAACTTAAACTGAACTGTCTGTTCAACTCAATCTGACTACTTTGACCTATTTATTGCATTAAAGTTACATAAATTGAGCTATCTGTGATATTAAAGTCAATTGTACTCCAATAGTTGTGAAGCTGATTGCACTTATATTAACTTATCTGTTATATTGATATGACTTAAACTAAACTGTCTGTTCAACTCAATCTGACTACTTTGACCTATTTATTGCATTAAAGTTACATAAATTGAGCCATCCGTGATATTAAAGTCAGTTGTACTCCAATATTTGTGAAGCTGATTCCACTGATATTAACTCATCTATTATATTGATGTGACTTAAACTAAACTGTCTGTTCAACTCAATCTGACTACTTTGACCTATTTATTGCATTAAAGTTAAGTTAGATAAATTGGGCTATCTGTGATATTAAAGCCAGGTGTACTCCAATAGTTGTGAAGCTGATTCCACTTATATTAACTTATCTTTTATATAGATGTAACTTAAACTGAACTGTCTGTTCAACTCAATCTGACTACTTTGACCTATTTATTGCATTAAAGTTACATAAATTGAGCCATCCGTGATATTAAAGTCAGTTGTACTCCAATATTTGTGAAGCTGATTCCAATGATATTAACTCATCTATTATATTGATGTGACTTAAACTAAACTGTCTGTTCAACTCAATCTGACTACTTTGACCTATTTATTACATTAAAGTTAAGTTAGATAAATTGGACTATCTGTGATATTAAAGTCAATTGTCCTCCAATAGTTGTGAAGCTGATTCCACTTATATTAACTTATCTGTTATATTGATGTGACTTAAACTAAACTGTCTGTTCAACTCAATCTGACTACTTTGACCTATTAATTGCATTAAAGTTACATAAATCGAACTATCTGTGATATTAAAGCCAATCGTACTCTTATATGTGTGAAACTGATGTCACTTACATTAACCTATCTGTTATATTGATGTGACTTAAACTAAACTGTCTGTTCAACTCAATCTAAATATTTTGACCTATTTATTGCATTGAAGTTACATAAATTGAGCTATCTGTGATATTAAAGTCAATTGTACTCCAATAGTTGTGAAGCTGATTCCACTTATATTAAATTATCTGTTATATTGATGTGACTTAAACTAAACTGTCTGTTCAACTCAATCTGACTACTTTGACCTATTTATTGCATTAAAGTTACATAAATCGAACTATATGTGATATTAAAGCCAATCGTACTCTTATATGTGTGAAACTGATGTCACTTACATTAACCTATCTGTTATATTGATGTGACTTAAACTAAACTGTCTGTTCAACTCAATCTAAATATTTTGACCTATTTATTGCATTGAAGTTACATAAATCGAACTATCTGTGATATTAAAGCCAATCGTACTCTTATATGTGTGAAACTGATGTCACTTACATTAACCTATCTGTTATATTGATGTGACTTAAACTGAACTGTCTGTTCAACTCAATCTGACTACTTTGACCTATTTATTACATTAAAGTTGCATAAATTGAGCTATCTGTGATATTAAAGTCAATTGTACTCCAACAGTTGTGAAGCTGATTCCACTTATATTAACTTATCTGTTATATTGATGTGACTTAAACTAAACTGTCTGTTGAACTCAATCTGATTACTTTGATTTATTTATTGCATTAAAGTTACATAAATTGAGCTATCTGTGATATTAAAGTCAAGTGTACTCCAATAGTTGTAAATCTGATTCCACTTATATTAACTTATCTGTTATATTGATGTGACTTAAACTAAACTGTCTGTGCAACTCAATCTGACTACTTTGACCTATTTATTGCTTTAAATTTACATAAATTGAGCTATCTGTGATATTAAAGTCAATTGTACTCCTATAGTTGTGAAGCTGATTCCAGTTATATTAACTTATCTGTTTTATTGATGTGACTTAAACTAAACTGTCTGTTCAACTCAATCTGACTACTTTGACCTATTTATTGCATTGAATTTACATAAATCGAACTATCTGTGATATTAAAGTCAATTGTACTCCAATATTTGTGAAGTTGATTCCACTTATATTAACATATCTGTTATATTGATGTGACTTAAACTAAACTGTCTGTTCAACTCAATCTGACTACTTTGACCTATTTATTGCATTAAAGTTACATAAATTGAGCTATCTGTGATATTAAAGTCAATTGTACTCCCATATTTGTGAAGCTGATTCCACTTATATTAACTGATATGTTATATTGACTTGACTTAAACTAAACTGTCTGTTCAACTCAATCTGACTACTTTGACCTATTTATTGCATTAAAGTTACATAAATCGATTATCTGTGATATTAAAGCCAATCGTACTGTTATATGTGTGAAACTGATGTCACTTCCATCAACCTATCTGTTATATTGATGTGACTTAAACTATACTGTCTGTTCAACTTAATCTAAGAACTTTGACCTATTTATTGCATTAAACTTACATAAATTGAGCTGTCTGTCATATTAAAGTCAATCGTACTCCAATATTAGTGAAGCTGATTCCCCTTATATTAACTTATCTGTTATATTGATGTGACTTATACTAAACTGTCTGTTCAACTCAATCTGACTACTTTCACCTATTTATTGCATTAAAGTTACATAAATCGAACTATCTGTGATGTTAAAGTCAATTGTACTAATATATTTTTAAACCTCATTCCACTGATATTAACTTATCTGTTATATTGATGTGACTTAAACTAAACCGTCTGTTCAACTCAATCTGACTACTTTGACCTATTTATTGCATTAAAGTTACATAAATTGAGCTATCTGTGATATTAAAGACAATTGTACTCCAATAGTTGTGAAGCTGATTCCACTTATATTAACCTATCTGTTATATTGATGTGACTTAAACTAAACTGTCTGTTCAACTCAATCTAAATATTTTGACCTATTTATTGCATTAAAGTTACATAAATTGAGCTATCTGTGATATTAAAGTCAATTGTACTCTTATATGTGTGAAACTGATGTCACATACATTAACCTATCTGTCATATTGATGTGACACAAACTAAACTGTCTGTTCAACTCAATCTGACTACTTTGACCTATTTATTGCATTAAAGTCACATAAATTGAGCTATCTGTGATATCAAAGTCAACTGTACTCCAATAGTTGTGAAGCTGATTCCATTTATATTAACTTATCTGTTATATTGATGTTACTTAAACTAAACTGTCTGTTCAACTCAATCTGACTACTTTGACCTATTTATTGCATTAAAGTTACATAAATCGATTATCTGTGATATTAAAGCCAATCGTACTCTTATATGTGTGAAACTGATGTCACTTACATCAACCTATCTGTTATATTGATGTGACTTAAACTAAACTGTCTGTTCAACTCAATCTGACTACTTTGACCTATTTATTGCATTAAAGTTACATAAATTGAGCTATCTGTGATATCAAAGTCAATTGTACTCCAATAGCTGTGAAGCTGATTCCACTTATATTAACTTTTCTGTTTCATTGATGTGACTTAAACTAAACCGTCTGTTCAACTCAATCTGACTACTTTGACCTATTTATTGCATTAAAGTTACATAAATTGAGCTATCTGTGATATTAAAGACAATTGTACTCCAATAGTTGTGAAGCTGATTCCACTTATATTAACCTATCTGTTATATTGATGTGAATTAAACTAAACTGTCTGTTCAACTCAATCTAAATATTTTGACCTATTTATTGCATTAAAGTTACATAAATTGAGCTATCTCTGACATTAAAGTCAATTGTACTCCCATATTTGTGAAGCTGATTCCACTTATATTAACTTATATGTTATATTGACTTGACTTAAACTAAACTGTCTGTTCAAGTCAATCTGACTACTTTGACCTATTTATTGCATTGAAGTTACATAAATTGAGCTATCTGTGATATTAAAGCCAATCGTACTCTTATATGTGTGAAACTGATGTCACTTACATTAACCTATCTGTTATATTGATGTGACACAAACTAAACTGTCTGTTCAGCTCACTCTAAGTACTTTGACCTATTTATTGCATTAAAGTTACATAAATTGAGTTATCTGTGATATTAAAGTCAATTGTTCTCCAATAGTTGTGGAACTGATGTTACTTATATTTACCTATCTGTTATATTGATGTGACACAAACTAAACTGTCTGTTCAACTCAATCTAAATACTTTGACCTTTTTATTGCATTAAAGTTACATAATTCGAACTATCTGTGACATTAAAGTCAATTGTACTACATTATTTGTCAAAATGATGTCAATTATATTTACCTATCTGTTTTATTGATGTGACTTAAACTAAACTGTCTGTTCAACTCAATCTGACAACTTTAACCTATTTATTGCATTAAAGTTACATAAATCAAACTATCTGTGATATTAAAGTCAATTGTACTACAATATCTTTAAATCTCATTCAGTCGCCGGATAGCTGAAAAATTGCTCAGGCGACTATAAATAAAAAAAAACAAACAAACAAACATTCCACTGATATTAACTTATCTGTTTCATTGATGTGACTTAAACTAAACTGTCTGTTCAACTCAATCTAAATATTTTGACCTATTTATTGCATTGAAGTTACATAAATTGAGCTATCTGTGATATTAAAGTCAATTGTACTCCAATATTTGTGAAGCTGATTCCACTTATATTAACTTATCTGTTATATTGATGTGACTTAAACTAAATCTTATTCACTTATCGATCTTTACATCTGCCCTATGTGACGTTACAACGACCCCAGAGAGTATATGCAACGACGAAAACCCGATTTGGGGGTTCAGTCCCGTTCGGTCCGCAGATCGACTGTAGCAATTAACGAAGACGAAAGATATTTTGATCAATAAGTTATATATTTCATTATAACATTTAATTGATACATGCATGCTAAATTTAGTGATATGATTTTGAATGACAACACCCATTTCTAGATAGCTGGGTTTTTTTTTCATCACTGAAGGAGGGAAATATTGCCCCGACGGAATATAACAGGAAAAATTGAAATGCATTAAGAAACTCACAACATCCATCAGCCCCGAAAATATACGTACATGTTTCAATACTACAATGCGAGAATTTGCTTTCAAACGCATTTACTAAATCAAAAATACGCAAACCAGAAATTTCAAGTAAATTAATTTTTGGGTGTAATATATACGCATCTCTTTTATAGACAAATAGTACAATTATACCTTATACCAGATGTGATATTATATAGACAAATAATACAATTATACCTTATACCAGATGTGATATTATATAGACAAATAATACAATTATACCTTATACCAGATGTGATATTATATAGACAAATAATACAATTATATTTTATACCAGATGTTACATTGATTTCATTTTGCATTTCCAGAAAGGGAATTCGAACACTAGGGTTTGAAGATATAGTCATTCACTTTTTCGGGAATATCTGCTCAATTTCAAAACATTTTTTTTCTATTTAGAAACGTGTATAGTGTATCTATTGACTTAGAGAAAGTGTCCGAAATAAATTCTTCAAATAATTCACTAGAGATCAAAATGCATGCATGAAGTCCAGGCGTGGTTTATAACAAACGCAATTTATGTTGGAATAGGCGAGTCCTCTTTTTGTATGTGAATAAACCTTCCTTGTACCAGTGATTGAAAAAAAAGAAATGCTTCGTCAGCACTTTCTATGACATACCGTAACAAGTTTCCTTAGAAATGTTTTCATCAACCATTAATGGTCATAGAAAGACCCCTCTTAATTTTCCGATTAATGGATTATGTCTTTAAGATTATTATTTGGTCGCTTCAACAAAAATGACATTGACTGCAACATGAATTGACATTATGGCAGAAGACTAGAGTGATTTATACGGATAAAGGCTCCGTGGGGAGCCGGGTTGTTGCAATAGATCCTGAGTACCACTTGCTTGTCGTAATAAACACCTAAATGTGGCGGTCCGTCGGATGAAGGTCGCGTCAGATTTAAGACGCTAATGTAAATAGCGGATTTTCCTTTGAAAATTCTCGGCATTTAGAAGTGAGAGCCACTTGTTTTTCGGATATAACCTTAAACATTGAGGTTCCGTGTCGTGTCAGGCGTTGGTACGTTAATAAATGATTGATTGATTAAATATAGTTTAACGTCCCGCGTGAGAATCTTTCACTTATATGGAGACGTCACCATTGCCGGTGAAGGACTGCAAATTTAGGCCTATGCTTATATGAACATACACACGTGTTAAATACCAATGAGCCAGAATTGGAGATATGAATTTTGATATGAATTACATGTATAAGATCACCGAAAACAGTAGGCAAAACTCGCGTTTTTAATCCTCGTCGTTTGAAAACTTTTGAGTTCATCGGACTTTGTTCTGGTCAGTAATTTGGATGTTGTCGGTAGTCAGACTGTGGTCTATAATTTAAGTGTGGTTTGTAGTCCGGGAATGATTTGTAGTCTGGATGTGGCCTGTTGTCTGGGTGTAGCCTGTTGTCTGGGTGTAGCCTGTTGTCTGTAGTCATGGTGTGACCTGTTGTCTGTAGTCATGGTGTGGCCTGTTGTCTGTAGTCATGGTGTGGCCTGTTGTCTGGGTGTAGCCTGTTGTCTGTTTGTAGCATATTGTCTGTAGTCATGGTGTGGCCTTTTTTCTGTAGTCATGGTGTGGCCTGTTGTTTGTAGTCATGGGGTGGCCTGTTGTCTGGGTGTAACCTGTTGTCTGTAGTCATGGTGTGGCCTGTAGTCATGATGTAGCCTGTTTTCTGGGTGTACCCTGTTGTCTGGGTGTAGCCTGTTGTCTGGGTGTAGCCTGTTGTCTGGGCGTAGCCTGTTGTCTGTAGTCATCGTGTGGCCTGTTGTCTGGGTGTAACCTGTTGTCTGTAGTCATGGTGTGGCCTGTAGTCATGATGTAGCCTGTTTTCTGGGTGTACCCTGTTGTCTGGGTGTAGCCTGTTGTCTGGGTGTAGCCTGTTGTCTGTAGTCATGGTGTGGCCTGTTGTCTGGGTGTAACCTGTTGTCTGTAGCCATGGTGTGGCCTGTAGTCATGATGTAGCCTGTTTTCTGGGTGTACCCTGTTGTCTGGGTGTAGCCTGTTGTCTGTAGTCATGGTTTGGCCTGTTGTCTGGGTGTAGCCTGTTATCTGGGTGTGGCCTGTTGTCTGGGTGTAGCCTGTTGTCTGTAGTCATGGTGTAGCCTGTTGTCTGTAGTCATGGTGTGACCTGTTGTCTGTAGTCATGGTGTGGCCTGTTGTCTGGGTGTAGCCTGTTGTCTGGGTGTAGCCTGTTGTCTGTAGTAATGCTGTGGCCTTTTGTCTGTAGTCATGGCGTGACCTGTTGTCTGTAGTCATGGTGTGGCCTGTTGTCTGAGTGTAGCCTGTTGTCTGGGTGTAGCCTTTTGTCTGTAGTCATGGTGTGGCCTGTTGTCTGGGTGTAACCTGTTGTCTGTAGTCATGGTGTGGCCTGTAGTCATGATGTAGCCTGTTTTCTGGGTGTACCCTGTTGTCTGGGTGTAGCCTGTTGTCTGGGTGTAGCCTGTTGTTTGTAGTCATGGTGTGGCCTGTTGTCTGTAGTCATGGTGTGGCCTGTTGTCTGTAGTCATGGTGTAGCCTGTTGTCTGTAGTCATGGTGTGGCCTGTTGTCTGTAGTCATGGTGTGGCCTGTTGTCTGTAGTCATGGTGTAGCCTGTTGTCTGTAGTCATGGTGTGGCCTGTTGTCTGTAGTCATGGTGTGGCCTGTTGTCTGTAGTCATGGCGTAGCCTGTTGTCTGGGTGTACCCTGTTGTCTGGGTGTAGCCTGTTTTCTGGGTGTAGCCTGTTGTCTGTAGTCATGGTGTGGCCTGTTGTGTGGATATGGTCTGTTGTCTGTGTCTGGTCTGCAGTCTGGGTTGTCTTTAATTTGGGTGTGGTTCGGAATTGGTCAGTAGTCAGGGTGTCGTTTATGCAAGGGCAAATAGTGACACAGGGGCTGCTCGCTTAGTAAACGTTACTAGACACCAACGATATAAAATGTCTGTATGAATATAATAAGCATCACCCCTTGGGAATATAGCTCTCAAATGGGTTTAAGTCGGTTATATTTTGAAAATGCATCACATCTTACAAAATGTTGACTTTTGAATATCAAGCAATCAAATTGTTAGCATGATTACAATGAACAATGGACCCAATACTAAAACTGTGAAAACCATGACCCCCGCGTTCATGTCCATGATGACGTTAAGTTATTCATATATTATACAGTGAGATATTTAACTCTAGATACAACTAAGTCTAGACGTTCATAATAAAGATTTTGTGAAAAATCAAAGAGCATGTGGTGGGAGTTTTTTAGCAATATGGCATAGTCCAAGGTTGGGCTCGCACATCCTTGTAGGATAATAGACATCTGCCTCCAAAGACATGAAATCCTATATAAGAATGGCAGGATTTTTAAACTTTATTGAAATCCCAATATTCCCATAAATTTCCAGTAGGATAATTAATCGTATATAAATTGTGTTTGGAGAAAAAGGCTTCTGTATACATGTAGTATGTTTGTATGATAAAATGTTCCACGTATTTAATGCATACATCGTACTGTTGTTTAGAAATGCAGCATATCTACGAAAGCCCTCGTTACTTCTGGATATCCAGGAGGCAAAACGTTTGCGTGATTATAATAGACATTGAATCCTCTACCGAAACTGTGCAATTCATGACCCTAGGGTTCGAATATCAGGGTTATGCTAGAATAGTCTATATATTAAGCATGGGAAATGCGATAGAACATATTCTTTACTGCTGGGTATTAAGTTGATAAACTGTTTGGGTATAATGAGCAAAGGGAAAATTATTATCCCTGGTTTTAAATTCCAGTGTCAGGCATAATTAATCATACATTGAAGACACGCCATACTTTTAGAACCCTTTAATCGTGCACATTAAGAAAACAACCTGTTTGCAAGATTACATATACTGAATAATAATTCCTCTGTGAAAACTCTAGACATTCATTGGTCCTTTTAGAACTCACATAGGAGATCGCATTTCGCTGTACATGTGGTATGGAAGAATTTGAGCTATAAACAGATTCAATAGAATTAAATGTGTATGGTCGTAACCAACATATGTGTCGTCTAGTACAAAGTATAAGAATCGAGAAGGACAAAAGGAATGTTGGTAATACAATGACTCGATATAGTAAAACTAATTTATTTTGTGAGCATTAAGGCCCAAAGAAAAAAAATGATGGGATCCAACATGTTGCAAACTCAAATACACAAGCGAATGCTGAATTTTGTAATCATTGCGCTAAACATAAGGAGTCTGTATCATATGATGTTGTTTTATTAAAATACATTCTAGCTTTCTCTTTAAACGTCCTCACCTATTATATAGAATTTCCATTAGCTTTGAATTCAGTTATACGATCTTTATTGAAGAATGTTAAACACCTCCTTTAAGGTACATATTGTATTAATTCAAATTTTGTCAATAATTTATGTTTGTCCGCATTCACATGATGAAACGAAATTGGTCAGCGACCGAAAAGTTATTGACACAAAAACACTGCATTCGTAAAATGATATGATGGACAATAAGTGTTGACAAATTACATAATAATATTATGTAAGTGACAAAAAATTGTCTTATAGGAATCACTGACATTTACACGATAGATTACAAAACTCGAAATGCAATGCCAGTGCAAAACATATATAGAACAATGATGGATTTAAAACCCAATTGTTAAAATGGTTTGTATTGACATAAACAAGGAAATCTTGGATCAGTCCCATTAATGTCTGCGCAGCCTTTGCACCGTTACATTGTAGAACAAGTTCCTACAAAATAGAAATATGGGCAACACCGGGGGAAAATTGAATGCTGCAGATAAGGAATTCCAGGGAAATCGATCAGGTAATTTTGTTTTGGTTTTTATTTGTTTTGAGATATTTTGTAAAATAAAATATGGTTTTAAGGAATGGATTCATTTAGGTTCATAATTTTTTGTAAGCAATATATGTTAAAGAAATACACGTGCTTCTACCCTTATTAGTTATTTGTGTTGAAAGATCCTCTTTCTTTGTTCCTTTGCAAGCAAAATAGCTATTTTGTTGAGCTGTTGATTACTTGGTCTAGAAAAGCCACGGGAAAAAAATGGTTCTGACAAAAGCGTATGAAATAAAATATTAAAGTTTTCATAAGAATAAAGATACAATGTATGAAATATAACCTTGTTATTATGTATTTGTGATAGGATGGAACAAGGCAAAGAAAATGAAAATCAAAGTTGGTAGGTGTACTAAAATTACATTGCATAGATGGGCAATTGTTAAATGCTTGTTCAAAGTGAATTTGTGGGAGTTGCTTTAATCTAAATCTTTTACACTCTTTTATTTTAAGACGGCCATCTTAAGGAAATAAGGATGATCGTAGTTGGGAAAATGGGCGTCGGTAAGAGCGCTTTCTGTAACATTCTACTTGGCTTAGCCAGATTTAGGTCTGCAGATTCTTGGAGTCCCGTGACAACAAAAGTTCAAGCAGGTTGTGTCGACCGAGGAAATAGAAACATATTTGTTATTGATACCCCCGGTTTTAGAGATGGCGAGAAAACAAACGATCAAGAAATTGTGCAAATGGCCGGTCACATCTGTGAGCATTTTCTTCGTATATCGCCAGGTTTTCATTGCATAGTTTTGGTGTTAAATGCTGACGAGCGTTTCACTCGTGAAGATAAAGAAATAATTGAAGATGTCAAGAAAGTCTTTGGTAATGACGTCATGGATCATATGATACTAGTTTTCACCCGATGCAGAGATGACACAGATTTAAGCAAATTAACGGAAACAACAGACCCCGATTTCAAACGTCTGCTTGAAGAGGTCAATGGTCGTGTGTTTGCAATTTTTCGCGACTGCACAGACTATGAAAAGCAAGAACGAGCTGATACGTTTTGTAAAATGGTCGACGATTTGTGTCGAGACATAGGTGCTTTGTACACGAATGAAATGCTTCTCGATGCATGGAGGGTAGTAGAGAGCGAAATAAAGACTCCACAGGACAGACTTAAAATCAAGGACCTACAAAAGAAAATAGACAGTCTACACCTAGTTAGATTTTTCTTAAATTTATTTCGAACATAAAATTTTGAAACTTTGCTTCATGATTTCAAGATAGATACAGTGTATGTGTCGCATACAATTTTGAATGGTTACGTCTTTGTAAAACAATTTTTACAGCATATGTTCGTTATAAAATGCTCTATGTTGTGCATTAAAATATCAAAAGTAGTTTTGGTGTATTATTTTTCACAAGAACGTAGGTTACGTTTCTTTCACAGATCATTAATCCAATTTATCGTAAAGAAAATTAAGAAATAATCCAAATACTAATTGCTCTATATAAATTGCAAGTGATGACACTTTCAAATCCAATTAAGTCTGTGCTTAAAAGTGAGAGATGGAACATCACATATATTTAAGAAATAAAGATCGCGTTTTCATGTATATCGTAGGATAACCTCTGAGGTCGAGGATATTGTTCTGAAACATAAAAGCCACTGCTTTTACATTGTGTAGAGCAGGAGGATATCCTGCATTATCCACGAGAACAACTTTATTTCTAGTAGATCGTTTACCTATAAAGCTTCGAATCAGGTCACCTAACGCTATCGCAGTTTCCGAAACAGAGTCCTACAAATTGTTTTCTGAAGAAAAGGATGAGATAGTATGGATATCCCACATCTAAATTTGTGAAGTATCAATGTGATTGAAAAATTCTCAATGAAAAACAAACAATAAATTAAATACTAAATAATATTGAAAGAAATAGAACTATGCTTAGCGCTCAAGGCCGTAGCAGTGAGGGTTCCTTGACGTGCCAACGCCTGCCGTGACCTCTGTTTTTAAGGTAATATCCGAAAGACCCTTGATTCTCACTTCTACTTTCTCACTTGATACGACCGTGGCACGAGCGGGCTCGAACTCGTGACCTCCCGGTTAAGACGCGCACGCGGTACCACGACCGGTTTGCATCAGTGGGGTTTAAGTAGTAACTGTTTATAGACAAAATAATTACCTTCTTTTTCACAGCGCAAACCTCAACGAATATATTACAGAATAATGACCGCGGTATTCGTCTTATCATTTTAATAACCACTATATCTTCCTCCTGTCCATTTGCGTATGACTGTCTGTCCATCCGTCAGCACTTTCTATGACATACGATAACAAGTTTCCTGAGAAATATTTTCATCAATCAATAATGGTCATAGAAAGACCCCTCTTAATTTTAAGATTAATGGATTATGTCTTTAAGATTATTATTTGGTCGCTCCATGGGGA
The DNA here is from genome assembly GCA_024699665.1 of Ostrea denselamellosa. Classification (NCBI taxonomy): domain Eukaryota; kingdom Metazoa; phylum Mollusca; class Bivalvia; order Ostreida; family Ostreidae; genus Ostrea; species Ostrea denselamellosa. Next base: position 5,900,254 of record JAMZEH010000045.1, on the reverse strand, counting down.
ATCGTGGGGAACCGGGTTGTTGCAATAGATCCTCAGTACCACTTGGGGGGCCTCCGTGGCCGAGTGGTTAGAGCATCGGGCTCAAAATCACAAAGCCTCTCACCTCTGTCGGCGCGTGTTCGAATCTCGGCCGCGGCGTTATGTGAGCAAGTTTGCCAGTTTACTTGCGGAAGGTCGGTGGTCTCTTCCCAGGTACATTGTATCTGGGTTCTCTCCTCCACCAACAAAAACTGGACGCCACCGGATAACTGAAAAATTGTTGAGTATGGCGGAAAGCAATAGATAATCAATCAATCAATCAGTACCCCTTGCTTGTCGTAAGAGACGACTAAATGTGGCGGTCCTTCGGATGAAGTTCGCCCCAAACTTAAGACGTAAATATAAGCAGCGATTTCTCCTGGTTTTTCGGATATAATCTTAAAAATTATTCAAGTTCCGTGTCGTGGCAGGCGTTGGCACGTTAATGATTGATTAGATATTGTTTAACGTCTCGCTCGAGAATCTTTCACTCATATGGAGACGTCACTGTTGCCGATGAAGGGCTGCCTATGCTTATATGAACATACACCCGGCTCTTATGGCCTTTGAGCAGGGAGGGATCTTGATCGTACCTGCTGTGACACGGGACTTCGGTTTTTGCGGTCTCATCCGAAGGACCGCTCCATTTAATCGCCTCTTACGATGAGCAAGGGGGTACTGAGGATCTACTCTAACAACCCGGATCCCCACGAGATGGTACGTTAATGAATTCTCACTGCTACGACCCTGAGTGTTAAGCGTGGGTCTAATTTTGTTGTACTTCAACTACAGCTGGTGACGTCTCATTATGCATGAAAAATTCTAGACAGGACGTAAAACAAGCAAAAATATGAAAGAACACGTGAGCAAACTTCCCACAACACGTGACAATGGTACACATAATGTATGCCAATGCAATACTATAAATTCTTATGCCTCTGTACTATTATACCATTGTCACGCAAGTAACGATATAGTACTTCTCGAGTTATCTGTAATATCGTTTAGATGTGTGGAATATTAAACAAAAACATTTCAAAAAAGAGTGGACTGAACACCGATTTCATGCCATCCGCTCCAAATCAATCTTTTGAATTCAAAAGAGACCAACTCCTAAGAAAATCAACTACAAAGTTTCATGAAATTCCGTTTCAGATGAGTTGCGCCATAAACATTATGATAATCATCTAGATAACTGGTGTAATTTGAACGCGCTGTGATACACTGAGCTTATTGACGTCGATGTACGGTACCTATTTTTTAATTGTGTCACACAGAAACCCTGGATTCTTTCCAAACAACTTGGCATTATTTATTTACCGATTGCAAAGATCGCATAACTTCCCAAACCAACTTCTTGAGGGACGTACGCAGATGCGATGGGGAATCAACTAGCAACAGATGAATTACAAGCTTGGCAAAGCTTTACCTCACAATCCGGTAATACCGCTATCCCAGGCTATTTCTATCAACTTATGATAAAAGAATGGAATACTGATGTTTTGGTTGACTGCAATTCTAGATATTTTCTTTTCCGCAGAATGGAAGTGTCTGTATTGTGACACGGTACACCAACGTTCGGCAAGGTCGTGCGAAAAATGTGGTAGAAAATGCTGTTGTTCTGAGACAGGTAAAATTACACATAGCTTTTAAAGTTCTTTCGGTTTGCTCTTTACTGTCGTAAAGGTATATCGCCGATAAGTTACTGAATCTTTAATCTTGTGTTTGGCAGATGTTCAAAACGCAGATCTTTGTCTCCTGTTAATATCGATGAAGTATCTCTGTGCGAAGATTTGTATAATTCAAAATCTATACCACACACAGATTTGGCATGATAAAAACTACACTGCACAAAGGTTTGGTATGAGAACAGCTACCGTATGATATATGCTGCATTTTCTCCTACGTCATTAATGGTTTCGGCAATTAAAACAGAATATTGCAGATTTAATACGCGAGAGCTGAAAATGTATGTAATCTGCGAAACATAGCTGTACTTTGTCCGTCTGCCTCTCCATATACCCTAGAACTACGCACTATGATAATAACAACAGATAATGTATTCTACATGATGACTTCTGGATGTAGTGGGTAAAAAATGCAACATTGCATAAATGTACACATCCGTGAGTTAACTAACGGTATTGGAATAGCGACTTCTTCATTTTTGATCAATTACATGGGTAAAAAAATATTTTTCTTTTCCAATAGACATCAATACAAAACTCCCCCAAAATACATCCCAAAAATCAATAAAAGACTCAAAAATATATCGGAATTCGATGCCTTTGTAAGTAAGGTATGCACATTTTTAACAACATACTTGGATCTGCAATTATTTCAATCATGCCAGTAGCATGGAAAGTTCCTTAACCATTTCTCCATTTTATTTCGTCATCTGGACATTTACTTCACACTCTTACAATTACAGATTTCACTGAAAAACTGTATAGATATTTATACCTCTGCTGAATCTGGGAATTTCCCAGCTACACATTTAGGGGTTTGGTATCATCTTTCCACTTGTATATATAGACTTACATGATAATATTTTGTATCATAACAAAAGACAATTATACGCTTCTGCATGCCGTCATTAAACTGCTATTATAAATAGACCACGATGGAAATTTAAAAAGTATAATATTATTTCAGGGTTTAACCACTGATGTTTCTGGCGATAGCAACGGTAAAACACCCAGGGTTTATCAAAAGGGCTTCTAGAATTCTGCCGCTTTCTGTACGAAATGATTATGAAACATATAAACTTAAAACCATCTCAGTGTTTTACATTTTACTCCGATGCTCTAGAATTTTTTTCTTAAAGAGTTTTATTAACAGATGATTTCCGCAGTGTATGTTTATGGCTTTTTCACACGGTGTAGAGCTCTAAAAGTATGTGGTGTAGTGATATATTTTCGCAATTTTATTTTAGTGTACGGCAGGGGACCCCGTGGGGGTCTGGATTTTTAAAATAGATCTTCAGTACCCCTTGCTTGTCGACTAAATGGGGCGGTCCTTCGAATGAGACCGCAGAAACCGAGATCCCGTGTGGCACTATCAAGTCCCCCCTCTGCTTAAAGGTCCTGAACGCCGAGCATAGACCTAAATTGTGCAGTCCTTCACCGTCAATGGTGACGTCTCCATAAGAGTGAAAAATTCTCGAGCGGGACGTTAAACAGCATATAATCAATCAATAATCAATCAATTATGACAGAGGAAAATCGGACCAATATGCTAAATAGATTTTCTTTTTCATTTCAAGTGATCCTGGCCGCAATACAACACTAAAACCTGGTCACTTAAGGGATAAACGAACATACTCATGTTAATGATGTTTTCAGATAAATCTATCAGAGAAGGGTCTTTCTTTTCGGGCTTAAGTCCCCTGTATCCCATGTGTGTCGTAAAAGGCGACAAAATTGGGACAGTCCTTCGAACAACACCGCAAAAACCGAGGTCCCGTACCACAGTAGGTGTGGCACGATGACGACCCCCCCCCCCCCCCCCCCCTAAGCATAAGCGCTGAACATGGGCTTAAATTTCGCAGTCCTTCACCGGCAATGATGACGTCTCCATATGAGTGAAAGATCCTCGACAGGGACGTTAAACAGCAGATAATCAATCATCCTACATTGAATTCTTGTTTCAATGATATTTAACACATTGCATTTCCTAATAAGAAATCTCTATATAAAATATGAAATTTCTACATAGATAGTTCAGGAAATGTTGACTTTATCAGAGAAGTAGGTCCAACTCCAAGGTTAACGTCACACTTCCCGAAAAAAAGTAAAGTCTTGCTCTAAAGAAATCCATACACAGAAGAAGAAAAATGATTGTATTGATTGTATATTGATTAACGTTTCTCTCGAGAATGTTTCACTCATATGCAGACGTCACCATTGCTGGTAAAGGGCTGCAAAATTTAGCCTAATGCTCGGCGCTTATGGCCTTTGAGTAGGGAGGGACTTTTATCGTTCCACACCTGTTGTGACACGGGAACTCGGATTTTGCGGTTTCATTTGATGGACTGCCCCATTTAGCCGCCTCTTACGACAAAGAAGTGGTCCGAGGATCTATTCTAACCTATCAAAAAATTGAAAAAAAAAAATGAAAGCCCTACCTACAAGTAGTTTGAATACTGAATAGGTCAGTGTGTCAAGCTCCGAGGTCAAGTTTCAAGGTCATGACTTAAGAGGAATGGTTACCATACGAAATACACATACAAAGCATGAAAAATCTACGTAAATAGAGTATGTCAGATTTTTATTACAAGTAGGTTAAACTTCCAGGTCAAGGTTAGCAAGCTCACACATTTCATTACATGAATAGTCAGTCCTTCGTTAATAATGTATATGTAACATAGGCCAGCACTAGCCATAAAGGAATATGAACACGATTTCAGCTGAAAATTTTCAAATTTTATTTTTCCATTTTTTTCATGTTTATTATGCTTAACTAAGGTATTTCTAATGGTCGGCAAAAATGTTAGTTGTCGAATTACAAGAGAGATAAATAGCTCATGATTCTTTGTTATGTAAACAAGCCTCGTGCCAAGTTTTCGTTCACATAGCTTAAATATTCTAGTAAAAGTCTCGTTTAAAGCAGATGTATGCAGTGGGGATGGTGTTAGCGCTATAACATGGCAGCTCCACCTCCGACTATTTAGTTTAATTTCTCCTTGTTACTCTACATATATTGTTTTAAGATTTGTTGATCTTTTAAATAACAATTTATTAAACCCAGCATCAGAAATTTTTTCTCGAAAACCTCGCTTTTAGATTAAATTTTAGCAAATGTTTTAAATTTTTACTGCGACTTTTACTAGTACAAATTGTCTTTCTCTTGTAGTCGCATTGTGTTGATAGGTTGTTCCATAAATTTACGTTCGCAACAAGACACATAGTTGCCGTACGATGTGTTGTGTAGCACCATTTATCGTTGAAGTGACAGGTCCTACGAGAAATTCTCGTACCAGAAGGGGAACAAAGGGTAGACGTAGGTTCCGCAGACATATCCGCACAGTGTCTGTTGAGCGATTGAGAGATGTGGAACATCAACTTGGGGTTAACAGAGATAACCTGGTTTATATCCTGGCAGTCGACATAAAGGTCAATGATAAACCATGCAAAACTCTCCCTATCCCAACATTGATCCAACACCGGGCATCGAAAATTGACGATCCAAACGGTCGAGATATTTCGAATTTGCTCATGGTTGACACAGTTGATTCTCTGAAAGCCAACACATCAGAAAGTTTCTCACTGTGTACGTTAAATTGCAGGTCTTCCAGAAATAAATCATTGTCCATCAACGATTACATTCAGTCAAATAAAGTGGATCTCATGGTACTGACTGAAACTTGGCTAGGATCTGAGGCGGATAATTCCATTTTGTCTGAACTAACACCAGATGGATACAATTTCATTCATAAACCAAGGTTGGGACGTAGGGGCGGAGGCCTAGCGATTGTCCACTCACAACATATTCGTGTGATCCCGGCGAAGAAAGATGCCAATTATACACATTTTGAACACCTAGAATGCTCTGTTGGTGTCAAAAACAACTTTATTCGCCTTTCTGTTATTTATCGCCCACCACCATCGAAATCTAATAATCTCAGGAACTCAGTTTTCTTTGAAGAATGGACCGACTATCTAGATGGTCTCATGTTAATTCCTGGTGAGTTATTTATCACAGGGTATCTCAATTTCCATCTAGATGATCCTAATGACAAGGATGCTAAAACATTTACAGAAATATTAAAGGGGCATGGATTGACGCAGCATATTTCCGATGCAACACATCTTCATGGCCATACATTAGATGTGTTAATAACCAGGGATGATTGTCGAACATTTCATGGAACGCCGTTCGTGGTTGATCCTGGTATATGTGACAACAATGGCAACATAAGTGGGGACCACCTTGCAATTCATGTTTCACTGCGCCTTATCAGACCTCCAAGGGAGAGGAAAACGGTAACTTTTCGGAGAATTGGTGACATCGACATTGTCAGTTTCAAAAATGATTTGGATTTTTCAAATATAACGTATGAAGAAACATCTGTTGAGAAACTTGTGGTGAATTATAATGCGATCTTGCAAACCACCATCGATTTGCATGCCCCTCAGAAACCAAAGGAGATCGTTTTACGACCAAATACTCCTTGGTTTACCGATGACTTACATTCCGCCAAAAGAGATCGGCGGAGGGCTGAACGGGTGATGAGACGAACAAAACTATCTGTACACAAGGAAATTTTCCGTGAGAAATGTATGTAGGTTACTAAACTCTTGCGGCACTGAAAAACTCAATATTATACAAACAAAATTCAGGAAATAGGCAGTGACTCGAAACAACTTTTCAAGCTTACTAACAGTTTCATGGGGAAAACAAATATATCAGTATTGCCTGAGCATGACAACGAATTGGATCTTGCATCCAAATTTGGCGAATTCTTCATTGGGAAGATTCAGAAAATTAGAGATAATCTATGTTCTTCGAGCATGTTATCGTCTATGGATGATGCTGTTCGAGCTGACATCAAGTTTAGTGGTCTTCCTCTGGAAATGTTTGAGCCAGTGTCAGTTTCTGAGGTGCGTGATATCATCAGTAATGCACCAACGAAGTCCTGCGAATTAAACCCGATACCAACGAAAATTTTGAAACAATGTTTAGAGTGTGTTTTACCAACCGTTGCTGCAATTATCAACAAATCCTTTTCAGAAGCAAAAGTACCAGTGGATTTCAAAAAAGCCATAGTACGGCCATTAATCAAACGCCAGGGACTTGACAAGGAAGAATTAAAAAATTACCGACCTGTTTCGAACTTACCCTTCCTGTCTAAAGTATTGGAAAAAGTAGTGGCAGCTCGACTCGAAAAACACTTAAATGCTTACCAGCTTCATGACCAAGTGCAATCTGCATACCGAAATTGTCACTCGACTGAAACTGCCCTTTTGCGGGTGCACCATGATATTACCTCTGCATTGGATAGGAATTCATGTGTTGCCCTCGTGATGCTTGATCTCTCGGCTGCATTTGATGTTATAGACCATAACATACTCATCGGACGACTTGAATACGCGTTTGGTATCACAGGGTCGACTTTATCATGCATGAGGTCTTATCTGTCAGGTAGAAGTCAACAAATTGCTGTTGGAACTGCGCTGTCCAAAGAGTTCTTACTCCACTTTTGTGTCCCACAGGGTTCTGTCCTGGGAACTCGTCTATATTGTATGTTCTCCAAACCAATCGGAGAGATTTGCAGGAGGCATAATATGTGTTGTCACTGCTATGCGGATGACACTCAGGTATACCTGATCATAAATCCGAAGGAAAACTGGGACAACATTGCAGATAGACTTGAAAGCTGTCTTTCGGATGTAGAAAACTGGATGAGAAACAACATACTAAAACTGAACCAAGAAAAGACAGAACTAATCATCTTTTCCCCAAAACGTAAGGCAAATGAATTTTCAGGATGTCAACTTGCCTTTGGGGGATCTGTCATCACTAATGCTTTCTGTGTCAAAAATCTTGGGGTACTTTTCGATAGTGAACTTAGCATGGATTCTCAAATTAATTCAGTGTCTAGATCCTGTTATTTCCATCTTCGTAACATCGGTAGGATAAGATCCCTCATAACTGAGGATGCATGCAGGACAATCGTAAGATCACTCGTTACATCTAAACTAGATTATGGCAATGCTCTTCTTTATGGTGTGAAGGCCACGTCCATGCAGAAATTGCAGAAAGTTCAAAATACCGCTGCCAGGCTAGTGACACGTTCAAGGAAATATGAGCATATTACACCGATTCTCATATCCCTTCACTGGCTACCTGTGGCATATCGAACAACTTATAAAATCCTTTTGTACGCCTTCAAAGCACTGCATCAAAAAGCCCCAGCATACATCCAGGAACTGGTTCAGGTATACCGCCCACAACGTACACTCCGGTCTGGAGATTCATTGTGCCTTCTAAAGCCACGCACTCACAGCAGGGTGTATGGTGATGGAAGGTTCGATGTGTCCTCGGCCACCCTGTGGAACTGCCTCCCGCTGAACCTTCGTTGTGAACAATCACCTGCTGTTTTTAAACAAAAGCTAAAAACACATCTTTTTAAACTTGCTTTTGATTTATAATGTATCCAGTTATTTTCTGTTTTAACAAAAATGATTAAAAATATATATATATATTACTAATACCTCCCATTTCGACTTTAGATGATTATTATTTTTGTGACCTTTCAATTTATATAATGTTCGTTTTTATATTGCCCTTGTTTTACATGTTAAGCGCTTTAGAGTAATTATATAATTAGATAAGACGCTATATAAAAATAGTATAATAATAATAATAATAATAATAATTTTTCAGATTACAAGTTAATTTTGAAAGTATTAACAAACTTGAATCTGCTCTATCTTAGTAAGTTTTCATGTAGACTTCAACATTTCCGGCCAAGTGGTTGATTCTTGGGAACATTTTGAAAATATTTTCTCTATATTGTCGCATGTACAACTTCCACCGCAATTATGGTCCCAATTTAACCTAGGGGTATGGTTTTAACAAACGTGGATATACACTATATCTGGTCCAGTGGTTCTTGGGCTCTTCCCAATATAAACTTTGATACCCAATTGTGATCCCACCCTATCTCTGGAGGCCATGATGTTTACAGACATGAATCTGCACCATGTCATGAAGCTTTCATGTAAATTTGAACGTTGCTGGCCCTGTGATCCTTGAAAATATTTATAAAGGATTCACCCTAGGGAGAGGGGCATAATTTTGATAAGTTTGAATCTGCACTATCTTAGGAAGATTTCATTTAAAAACAAGGTACAGTTTTGGCCAAAATCTGCTGTCCAGAAAATTTACCAAAAATATCGTATAAGTGCTATTCATGAATATTGCCATTGTTGTTTACTATTTTTAATAGCAACTATTATAATACATTCAACGATATACTTTATTGATATTAAACTGACGTTGTCACAAACCTTGACGTAATATTCGAGAGTTATCTCCAAACGATGTTCTGATACACGTGACATTGTGGGAAAAATAAAAGTTGTATTGCAGATAATTTTACTTTTCTTTTGTAGACTCGAGTGACGAAGACACTATTAGTATCGACAGTCTTGTTACGCATATCAGTGAGTATCAGGAGTCATACAAGCAACTCACATTTTATTAACTTTAAATGAGAATTTGGGATCGAGTAAGAGTTCTGTAACAGATAACACTCTAATTAGAAATTTGAATGAAACTGTATGTGTTCAGAGTAGATTTTTTTTCCACTTCAGAGATACAACTATTTTAAAAATAGATTATGTATATATCTATCTTCAATACTCTCCATATCAACTTCACGCAAGTGACTTCATGTCATTTGTAGGTTTTCCCCTTAAATTGTACATAATATTAACTGCTTTCATTCCATAATCGACAATCCACCAGTACACCTTATGGATTACTAAAGAATGTGTTCTGAAGACGTAATAATATAATCATATTTAGAATATCAAACACACACCCTATAGAAGAATAGTAACAGGTGTGATATCAGCCACTTTTAGTGGAATCATTCTCGTTCGGGGGTGGGGGGGGGCGCAATGTTCGTGGATTTGTGGATAAGTTTGGCCAACGAATTTACGTCCCCTCGAACCAGTTATTGCTTGCAATAGCTTCTATAGTATGGTGTTGTATATTTTCGAACTGACGTTAACCTTCGAAATTCCATCCCCACGAACTAGTGAATATTTGGCTACCAACGAACCCACGGACATTCCACATGATTCCACAGTGCTACTGAAATTTTAACTAGCTATTTAATCCATTGAGGCTTTTATTTTGAACTCCTTCATATCTATATTTCCATGGGAATCTTGGTTCCAATAGGTCCTCAGCACTCCTTGCTTGTCGTAAGAAGCGACTAAATGGTGCCGTCCTTCAGATGAGATCCCAGAAATAGGCCCTGTGTCACATCAGTTACAGCACGATAAAGATCTCACTCTGCTCAAAGGCCGTAATATTCGAGAATAAGCCTAACTTTTGCTGCCCTTTATCGGCAAAGGTGACGTATCTGTATAAAACTTTGATCCACTATTGCGACCCCGCCCAACCCTTGGGACCCATTATTTGAATAAACACGTATCTACGCGATGCCTTGAAGCTTTCATGAAAATTTCACCTTTTCTGAACCAGTGATTCTTGAGACAAAAAAAATAAATTATTTCACCAAGTCTTTTCTTAATTATCTTCCTTCTTGAGGGAACATGCCTCATCACTTTAGCAAACTTGAAACTCTTTACCCGTGAACAATTTGTGCCAAGTTTGACTGAAATTGACCCAGTGGTTCTGGGGAAGATTTTTAAACGATGACACAAAATGCTTAAGATTTCTTAATCATTTCCACATCGAAATGAGTGCGGCACTTCATTTGAACAAACTTGAACTGCATGCTATTTGGCAAGAGTTGTGGTGTGGAGAAGAAGCCGAAAATGTTGAAAGTTTACGGATAAACGGAGGCAGACAGACAAAAAAGAAGAGAAAAGCTCACTTGAGCTTTCAGCTCAGATGAGCTAAACTTCTTTGCTTCTGTTTTTTGCACATCATGTTTAAGTAACCTATTTTTCAACCAATCAATCTGGAACACTTGCCACGAGACACTCAACGGAGAAAATAATCAGGACTGATGTGAATGCGATCTCTTGAAGGGGGGTACTGGTTCTGCTAGAACTTGACAATTTTGTAATAAGCCAATTATTCCCTGTTTCGTGTTCAATGCGATGCAAGATTTACATTAAAAATATCAAGACCACAGGGCAATGATCAATCATATCATTATACAAGTATCATCGGGTAGTGCAGATTTCAGCGTATTCAAGTGGTTAAGGTGAGGCCGAAATAGGGGATTAAATTATTACATGACCATATATGAGTAAATCTTTTTAAATCAACTGCATCCTCTGACAGAAAGATCTGACTAGCTTAAGTCCACATAAAATCCTAATCCTAAGTTAAAACTTTATGTCGACTTATCAGGTCTTATGTCAGCTTGTCATACCATTATATTGTCAGATCAGTAAACTGTTAAATGGAAGGCGTCACGTTTACGGCATGAAAGCATTTTAAAGGTTTTTAACGTTTACTTATTTGACAAAATGAACAGAATCACCTAACAAGTAAATAAATTGTCCGACAACTTGCGGCAGAGTTATGCCACCATTCAAAACGGAATCCAATTTACAACTTCTAAATCAAATACTCCGCAAAAGCTGATAAGGAAAATATCCTGATGTACAGCATACATAATTAACACAGTATTATTGCTGTTTAAAACGGACTAAATATTATCTTTTTTACAGACACACAATTGGTAAAGTATCTTCAGGAGATCAGAATGATAGTTGTTGGGAAAATGGGTGTCGGGAAAAGTGCATTTTGCAACACATTGGCTGGATATAAACTATTTGTGCCAGAGAGGGCATTTCATTCTATCACGAAGGCTGCTCACATGGAAATCACAGAAAGGTTTGGTCGCGATCTTCTTATCATCGACACCCCTGGCTTCGGGAACAAGGAACGTCGTAAAGAGATAGTAGAGTTCATAGAGGGAGTGGGGGAGCTGTTTCTGAGGGTAGCTCCGGGATTCCATTGCATAGCTTTCGTCTTAAGTTTTGAGTCTCGTGTCACTCGAGATGACATTCAGTTACTAGACGACGTTAAAAGAGTCTTAGGAAAGGACGTCATGGGTCACATGATTCTTGTCTTTACGAGATGTCCGAGTCAAAATGCGTTGGAAGAAAAAATAAAGACTGCTTCTGGTCCTATTAAGAAAATTTTAGAAGAAGTAGAATATCGAGTATTTGGAGTTGAAAATGAAACGGGCGATCGTGATCAGTTTGCACGTAATTTTTGTCAGATGGTTGATAAACTGTGTACGACGCGCAAGAAGATTTATTCAACAGATATGCTTTTGAAAGCCTGGAGCATTGTGAAAGATGAAGTCAAAAGTTCGTCTGATCGATGGAAGATACAAAACGTGCAACAAAAGCTGGAATTGCTGGGCTTTGTCCAGTTCTTTGTTTCTGCACTATTAAAGTCCACTGAATGATGAAAAAAATGCGAAAAAACCTCTAAAGTAACATTATTGTAAACTATGGTTACCAATAGTAAACTTCCTTTACGAAGTGTAGTATACTGCGATTAACTGTAATTTCATAGGTATGTTTTACGTCATAAAATGGCGTGACATTAAAACATGAAACGGAACAGAAGATTAAAAATATGTGAATTATACTTTTTTTACACAATATAACATACCCTCGATATTGTCATTATGCATGCACATTGATTGATACCAATGAAGGTAAATGTATTCAATCATTTTATGCAATGTACAGTGTATTAATTTTTTTGCTCTCACAACAGTCCATTTTTGAGTTATCGTATTCCGGCATCATTCTAACATTTACTTTGTCCTCGATGCGGGCACATCAACATCCGATTTTTAACATGAATTTCGAAAGTTTTAAATTACCAGCATTAAAGCGCTTTTTACTGGATCGAGGAGTTACATGTCACGTTTATAGAAAGGATAACATACTAAGACTGCCAACTTTCAGCAGGATTGAATTTAAGCATAGCAAGAAACGATGTGTCTCCAATTTCTATGGCGTTATCATTCCGGTGATTGATTAATCTATTCTAGATAGATGATGTTCCACGGGTTCACTGCAAAAAACGTAGTTGTTTTACCGAAAAAGCTTGGTACCTTATGCAGCACTGTTAAGACAGGCCTAAAGATTATAAAAGTGAAAATTCCGCGAAAATAAGTAATATGACGTCATATTTGGATCTATTTCTGACGTCTGGTAACAAATACATTGCTGTAAAAATATTGTGGCTAAAATCACAAAACATTTAATTGTTATTCTATGCAATTATCTAATAAATGATATTGAAACTCGAGTAGCAAATAATTAATATACATATACATTACAACGACCTTGTAACTGATTCAACCAAATAAAAGTCCACGCATGCGCAGATGGAAATCAGTATCTCATGCGAGCTTGTCACGCCACGATAACAAAGTAGATCATGATGGGGTGCAAATGAATGGATGCGAAGATTACAGCTTCATTGCTACAGCAATATGTCATGCTTGTCAGCCGACAATAAAGGTATGTCTATATATCAGTTTACTCCATTACACCCGCATGATCTTATATTTCCCTGCATTTCTTCGTTGTCGCTGTATATTGGCTAGGGCCTACCCAAATACATCGTGAGCACATGGCATGGTGCATTTTCAGAATCGGAGCACATGGACTTTCTTTCATGGTTTTAAATGCTGATGAAAGGCTGTGAAATGTTTTCGTTTGCTCTCACCGTAATGGCATTCACTATGATAAAAAGGAGGGACAAAAAATTCACAATTTATCACTATGTTTATCTTCATTTAAAAGCAATAACACGATCCTCAGAGGCCCGTCACGAATTGACCCTCTCTATTCTATATTTACACAAGGTCAGGAGGATATTAATGGTTTTAATGAGCCACACAGCACACTTTTATTTTACGTTTTCAACATATTTTAAATATATAATTATCACAATTATGTGTAATATATTTTCCTTTAGTAATATCGATATATCCATTCTTTATGTAGATGCCCAATAGTAATTAAGACTGAATATATCTACCATTAGAAACTGAATTAGATAGAGCTCAAAATATATCATGCTGGTATATAGTTGTTGATTGATTCATTGAGGTTTACGCAATATGTTAGCCATTAAGCGGTTAAGCAACTGAGATATGGTTGGTTTTGTAAGCTGTACTTTCCCTGACGGCCTCCAGTGAGCCTACTCTTTATAGTTGTAAAAGGTTTATTAAATTAAAATGTTTATATGTCCCCACACATTTATTCAGTATCCAGAATGCGAATGGATGAGCTAAAATATGTACTAATGTTTTTTTTTATATACGCAGAACCGATTCTTTTAATTAGAGCTGCCTACAAAACAATACTTAAGAGATCATTGAAATGGAAAATTTAAACTAAACGAATTCAACATTGCTAAATTTTGCCACATTAGGCTCATGTCAGTCATTTAATACGTAGAGACCCATGGAAGACAATCTGCTGAAAGTTTGCTTGAGAGAATAGAAAGAAAGATTAGAACAACTACACAACCGTGAGATGGGGCCCGACAAAATCACCACAACAATGGCTTTCATTAAATAATTGCTGGTCACAGCCACAATCTCATAATGTCGTGATACATATTTCTTTTGGCGTAAGAAACGATATTCCAAGTTCTCACAGTTACAGATTAATATTCTGTTGAACTTTACAGTGAAATAACTTTGTCATGCTTGTAGTCATATTGTTTTTAAACCGAACTTCGCGTATATTAGTTATCTTGTGACAAGGAATTGTGTGAACAATTATATGCAATAATGACACCATATAATATTCAGATACTGTGAATTATATTGGACTGTTTCATCATTTAATTATTCATTATAAGCATCATATTTTATACAGTTTTAATAATCTAATTAATATAAGATCTTATCTAATCGTTACACTGGAGAAGAATCTGACAGCTTTGCATTTGATGGCATGTTGTTTTTAACCTATCACACTTGACCAATCGAGTGATGACTTTCGTGAGCATAACAGTTTTGCTGTTATATTCGAGCATCCTATAAATAGTGATAAGGGGAATTCCAGTATGATGTATTTAACTCATAAGCAACACTGTCAAAATTGGGTTTTAATGCGCGTGCAACAACCAATTACAAGAGGTATTTGATATATATATTTCTCTTGAACTTGTGGCACACTTCTGTATAATAAAATACACAATTTTATGCAGACAAGACCACCGGTTTTGAAGTCTGAACTGAACAGGAGACTTGTTACTTGGATAACTATCTATATAATATGGATTCGAAATGGCGCAAGTGACTGTTGCTTGTAAACACTGATTGAAATAATAATAACAATCCTGGTTAATACAAATATACTTCCACTATAGCATCAAAGTTATTTAATTATAAACACACATTGCAGTGTCTTGATATTGAACAATTACAACGAAGTCCTCCAAGGTGTTCATGTTCTTCTTCCTCATTTAATTACAGTCCCACTGGCCATAGCATTACAAGGGACATAAATACACAAAATGAGGATCTTAAGTCCCTGATTTTAAAAAGGTCCTTAATTCCGAGAACCTCATTTGGATGGCGACAAAATTTTATGGATATCATGAATTATGTTGAAGAATATTCCAGATGTTGGACGAAATCTGAAGGAGAGGAACTTGACACTTTGTTTGAGTGGAACAAAAGTATTCGAAAATTGTTAAAATCCCGCAATAACCATTTGATGGGGAAAATGCGCACTATTTACCCTTCTGTTTTTTTAGAAAGCTGAAGTGACGAAAGAGTTACGTAGACTACATGAAAACTTTGTGCTAGTACCAGCGGATAAAGCAAGTAACAACATTGTCTTTGTTTGTATAAGTTGCTTAATAAATGTCTTTTAAATGAACTGGGATTTACTTCAACATCTGGGAATCCTACTTATACTCGAAGCAATCTTACAAAGGATGCAATTCTTCATAATCGCCTTTCAGTTTTAAATACTTTCGACATTCTCAAGAATCAGGATCAGTTTGAAATACCATACATTTATTGGATTCCGAAATTACATAAAAATCCTTACAAAGATACATTGCTGGTTCCTGTAAGAACTCTACCAAACCTTTATCTTTATTACTAACTAAACTGCTAACAGCTATTAAAGAGTCACTTCAGAGATACTGCTCCACTACATATTCCAGAAGTGGTGTCAATCAGATGTGGATTCTCAAAACCTCTAAGGAACTTTTGGAAAATCTAAAGTCTCAGGATTTTTCTAAAATTGACAGCATCGTGTTGATGTATGATTTCTCCACACTTTATACAACAATTCCTCACGATAAATTAAAATCTAGACTTTTTCAGATAATAGATAATTGCTTTTTGAACTAAAATGGCACTCGAAAATACAAATTTCTAGTGATTGGAAAACAAGGTACATATTTTGTTAGACACCACTCCGATAGCCCGCTCAACTACTCTGAAGCAGACATTAAGAGTATGCTTGGCTGTCTTGTAGATAACACTTACGTAGTGTTTGGAGACCAAGTCTTCCAACAATCCATTGGCATCCCCATAGGCACTAATTGTGCTCCCTCATTGGCAGACTTAGTTTTATATTCATATGACACGTAATTTGTTCGGAAACTTTTACAGGATAAAAACAAAACAAAAAAAACCAACAACAACAACAACAAAAAAAACAACAAAAAAACAACAACAACAAAAAAACTTGCCGTGTCCTTCAACCATACATATAGATATATCGATGACGTCTTATCAATCAACAATCATAATTTTCGTAATTGTGTCCATTTGATATATCCCGATGAACTCGAATTAAAGGGCACTACCGAATCTGACGTGTCTGCTTCATATTTGGATATTTTACTTAATATTGACCCTAATGACAGACTGACTACTACATTATATGACAATCGTGATGACCTCAACTTTGCAATCATCAACTTTCCATATCTGTGTAGTAATATACCACTTTCACCTCCTTATGGTATGTATATCTCCCAGTTTATTCGATACGGGAACGCATGTCATATGTATGGGAATTTTTTTAAGCGAGGTGAACTACTGACAAAAAAGGGTTATAACGAATCTCGTTTGAAGTCATCATTTTGGAAATTTTACGGTCGCTATAATGACCTTGTTTGCGATTTCAAAATGTCTCTGTTGAATGATTTGTGTCATACCCTTTGTTAGACTGTCATTTTTCATACTAACTTTAACTATGGGTTATCCCGTATACCTAATACCGACTAAGGGTTCACGGTGGGTGTGACCGGTCAGCAGAGGATGCTTACTCCTTCATGACACCCGATCCTACCTTCGTTTTATCGGAGGTCCGTGTTGCCCTGCACTCGAACTTGTATATGTCTTTGGGATTTATGATTACGATTAACACATTGTTAACTTCACCATTCGATATATTGAAACAATGCATGTCATATTGTACGGCCACATAAATGTGTACTTGCTGATTGCTCATTTGCCAAACACGATATGACCTTAAACAAGGGGGTCCCTGTTGCAGTAGGTGTTAGCACATTAAACAAGGTAGAGCACCAAGCAGAGGACTAGATTTGTAGTACTTCACCTTCGGCTGTTTTCATCTCAATATGCGTGAAAAATTCTCAACGGGATGTAAAACAAACAAACGTATGTACTATGATTACAAAAGTGGACAACATTTGTAAGAGTTTGGGCTACACAACTTTTTAAAATGCCAAGAAAATTGACAAACAGTCCCTCTTCCACCTAATGTTTGAAAAATGTCCTTTGTTGTTTTTTTATGCAGGTATTTGGAATCTGTTTAACACAATTTTTTGATCGATTGGCACTATTTGTTTTTTGTTTTAGACTTGCATTCTAAATATACTTTAGTAAAACGATTTCTCATTTCTGATTAATCCTTGATATTTTTGTCAAGCTATTTCGTTTGGCTGAATATTTATTGCGGTAGCTCAGTGGTTAGAGCATTCGATTCGTAACCGAGAGGTCGTGAGTTGGAGTCCCACTCGTGCCATGGCCGCGTCAAACCTAAGACGAAAAATAGGTAGTGATTGCTCCTTCGCCAAACGCTCGGCATTTAGAAGTGAGAATCACGGGTCTTTCGGATATGACCTTAAAAACGGGGTCCCGTGTCAAGGTAGGCGTTGGCACGTTAATGAACCCTCACTGCTACGGCCCTGAGCGCTAAGCATAGGTCTAAATTGGTGGTACTTGTCGTAAAAGGCGACTATTTATTTGTGTATATATGCTTGTATGATGTATTTCATGTTAATTTTGCATATTTTGTCAGCAGGAAGCGACCAATCAATGCAAAACGATGTGCTTAAAGATCACGTGATGAATAGTTTACAATGAAGTGGACAAAAGTATACACTTTTTATCTGTTAGTGTTTTGATTTATGTCTTTGGTGTTATGTTTATGATATACTGAAGATATGTAGGTAATCCCACACATAATGTAATAATCAGTTGATTAAGATGGTAGTTAATATAAAAGCCATGATCCCCGCTCATTTTACATCCGGACATTCGCAACATGGCTGCGCCCATACAAACGTTATAGTTCACATTTACCTTTGGAAAAACCGTGCTCATATGTGCAGGTCATCGGCTGTTTGTTTTTTGTTTTTTTTTTTGTTTTTTGTTTTGTTTTTTGGGGGGTTTTTTTGTTTGTTTTTGTTGTTGTTTTTTTTTTTTTTTTTTTTTTTTTTTTTCTTTTTTTGTTTTTTTTTTTTTTTTTTGTATATCTGATTGTTATCTAAGAAGTGTGGTATTAGTGCAACATATTATTATTAATAGTATTCCCGGTGTTTATTCAGTATTCAATTTCAGGTAGCTACTTGTGGTGGTGATACTTTATTGGTATCAGAAAATGTCAGTATTGTTATGTCAGTCATATTGCTCAATCAATCTAGTCTAATTAAGTGCAGTCTCAGGATAACCAGGAATTGAGTCACAGAACTAGGCATTTGCTTACGCAGTAATTACAATTTAATTGTTTGAATTTCACATACAGGTACGGGTATTGTCCTTTGATTATATACATGTATCGATATCTAACCATATAGATTACTGTATTCAATAATGCGCATTATGATTCTTTGTACGACTTAATTTTATTAGTCGGCGTCAATAAACCAACTTTAGTTGAACGTTTCCTCCTTTATCAGACATCTCCAGTTTGAAGACATGCGTTAGTTATGGAATATTATTCATCTTTAAAATACCAACTGAAAAACTGAATTAACTTTTGTAATATTGGGACTCTGATAGTGTACGACTTATTATTATTATTATTATTTTACATTTGATTACATAGTGAAAGTTTAATCAATCCAATCGCAATTTAATTAAAATTACATTGTACAGAGATACCACGCTCCCGTCCAATGACCTCCTATATAATTCGTCTTTCACAACAAACTTAACAGAAAGACAAGGTACACATATTTGTTTGAAATTTTATTAAATTATGTATAAATTGCATATTCACAGAGTGCTATTTACACAATGGATTACGATATTTCACAAACAGCATTTTGAAACGTATTGGATGGATTAAAAGGCTGCCACATCCCATTATTCAACGCCACAAGTTTAGTTTGACCTGCTAGGTTCGGTATTCCTTGAATACTTGCAATATAAGGGAGAGGCTGTCCAGCATCCGTGAGCCATGGGTCAGAGGCAGTGGCCCTTGACCCTTGTATGATGCTATTGGCTATTCCGTTGGAATCTGGTAAAAAAAAAACATTATAAATTTAAGAAATCTGAAACCTAGCTGCTTTTATATTCTTATGAGGCAGAATTTATTCTACAAAGAAGAAACACCTTCTATACAGTAGGCAGATGTGATAAAATGTTCCATATACTTAATATTACATAGGAGCGATATTAAATACATGGGACATTTTATCCTACTAAGTATCAAATAGAAGGTTTCTTCCAAACACACTTTATATGGGATTAATTATCCTATTGAAAATAATGGAAATATTAGGATTTTCTCTCCCATACGATTATGATAGGATTTTTGTAGGATTTGAAATCCTGCCATTCTCCTATAGGATTTTCGTCTTTGGAGGCTGACAGAATCCGTAAGCCAGGGGGTCATTGGCAATGGCCCTTGTATGATGGCATTGGCTACGCAGTTAGAATCTAAAAAAAAAATTATACAAAGATGCGTGAGCCCAACCTTGGACTATGACATGCTGCTAAAACATCCCACCACATGCACTTTGATATTTTACAAAACCTTAATCTTAAAGGGTAGCAAAAATCTGGACTTTATGGTGTCCAGAGTTAAATGTTGTACTGTTTAATAATTTTCATATATATTTCTCGTCGATATATCCCAATGAACTCAAAACACACAAGATACATCAGCGTCCTCCACATCTGCTCCGTACTTAGATATTTTTATTGAAAATAGATCTTTACGGCAAACTAACAAATGAACCCTTTGACAAACGGGATTATTTCAGATTCACCACCTCCCATTTTTATGTAGCAATATTCCATTATCACCTGCAAATGGTGTTGATATCTCTTAACTGATTAGATATGCAAGATGTTGTTTTGAGTATGATACATTTTTAAATAGAGGCAGGCTACTGACAAAGGAGTTTGATGTTACAGAGTTTTCAATAGTCCAGTTTAAAATCCGCATTTTGCAAATACCACGGCCGTTTTAACCGATCTAGTTTGTCTAACGTGTTTGATACGAATTGTTAGATCTTTGTACACACTGACTTTGACTACGGATTATTCCGTTTACCTGACCAAGATAGTACCTGATCAAGAGCAACTGGCACACTCATTCTGAGTTCATTTACCTGGTCAAGATAGATGCTTACGGCAGGTGTAATCAGTCGACAGGGAATGCTTACTCCTCCTAGGCACCTGATCCTATCTCTTGTACATGTATATCCACGGGTCCGTATTCCATACAGGATTCATGAGACTGATCACAGTTCGTTATCTTCGCCTTCTCATGAGCAAATCAACAGAAATCAACATTATAAATCTTTTTTATGGAAATATATACAAATTAGGAAACAAATTCGGTGCATGCTTTCTCAAGTATCATGTTTTGATTACAGTAATAGCATACTGTATATTGCATTACAGCGCACCCTGAAAAAAGACGATATAAAGACAGAATAATGAGTGAACATGATATAATGAGAATAGCACATCACATCATGATATAAAAAATGTTCATTCCATCGTGACGAGTGCACATGTCATCATGTTAAATCTACATGACATATCGAGAAAGCAAATTACCTAATGATGAATGCACATAACAGCATAATTGGTGCATATGAGATAATGGTAAATGCAAACGACACATTGAGAAAAGCACATCAAATAATTATGTATACATACCAATAAATAACACAAGAACATCAGAGGGCAGTTAACGGTGTTCCAAATTTCATACCTCTTACCAATGAAACTGACATAAGATGTAAAATTTTAAATATGTAGAGTTTATTATCAGCACATAGCGCACTATATGTGACGCACATACAAGGCTTTCGTCGTATGATAACTTTGTTTAAGATCCAAAAATACAAGAATTTGTCCAGGAAACGTATTAGATTAGTTTAGCAGTGAAATACTCTGTGCATTCATTAAGGCGATGCTTGCGATGAAATGCACAATTACTACACGAAATATAACTTTTCAAAGATAGAAGAACGTCTTTTTCAAACTTCCGTTAAAAAATCAGAATTTGCCCGATTATTTTCTTTAATTAGCTTTTAGCTTTTTTTCTAAAGCTTCGATTGTGTTGCTTTTATTTACATGGATGATGTAAATAAATAGTATATAGAGTATTTTTTCAGGATTCTTTAGATTTCCGCATTGAGTTAGTATGCAACGGTATCCGAAAATATATCATTTTAGAAGTGCCTCGCGTAATTCAAACGTTTAACCGACATAGTTTTGATGCGCTTGAATCGAGCAACAAATACAGGTGATAGGCTAGTACCTGAAGCCATCCGAGTGCAAGCGGAAGGCCTCAGGTACTTGGCTATACAGACGACATAGTGTAAGTGATTGGACGTTTGTGAAATCCAAGCGAGGGTTACATTTGAAAAAAAAGGAGGGTTGATTGATAGATTCGGGTTTTACGTCGACTTTGCAATATTTCTGCCATTTTATGGCGGTTAAGCAACTGAAATATGGTTGGTTATGAAAAATGAAGTTTCCCCGACGACCCCAGTGAGCCTACTCTTTTCCGAAAATCAAAGAAACAATCTTTTACGTGCGAAGGGGTTGTAATTTTGACACGGGGCACCCTTTAACGTTCCATCCGACGAACGAAAAAATTAAAAATACGTAAACAGGTAAATAAAAATACATATCACTTTGTGTATTTGAATAGGTTATATTCTAAAGGATCAAAGGTTTTCTGTAAAAGTCACATTTTTGTAATCATTCTATAATAAGATGATAGTCAATATTGTAAAAAGTTTATTGATTGCACATTATTAAAAAGTCGATTTCGTGTTGGTGTAAAATCCCAAAAGATTGTGTTGTATAGTTAATGGACAGTCACAAGTTATACGTTCAGGATGAAGTTCTCTGTTTGATAAAGAAGAATATGTCAATTTTGAATTTCCGATGCGTATTCATGAAATAATAACTTCGTCCTGGCGTTTCCGTACGGTGTTACACGATTTGTTTACTTCGTTTTGAATAAAATAAAGTTTACTTCTGTCACAAAAATCCCAATATATTTGCCAAAGATCATTTACATATAGTTTATGTTATATCTTAAATCTGTGCAAGGAATTTTAAAATGTACAATATCGTTTTGTAGTGCATTTTTTGCCTCTTTGTCTGCTTTGTTGTTACCATGAATACCAATATGACTAGGAATCCAGCAGAACTCAACTATTTTATTTTGATTAGTTAGAAAATAGTACTGGTTTAAAATGTCTAAAATATATGGATGATCAATATTCTTGTCACTTATAGACTGTAGACAACATATGGAGTCTGAGAATATAGTGAAGTATTTGTCATTAAAAATTTTAATGTAATCTACCGCAAGTTGGATAGCCTTTGCTTCATTTAGGAGTCATGCCTTTGTTATTGATTACTGAAGCAGTCGCAAATTTAATTTAGTCTTTCGAACCATCTCGATAAACACTACTTGTAGAATGTTTAGATTGTTTAGTTCGAATAAGTTTTGTTTGAAAATAGCAGAATTTATTTCAGATTTAGATTGATTTTTTTTTTTACGTCCCGTCGAGAATTTTTGACTCATATTGATAAGTCACCAGTTGTCGGTGAAGTACCACAAATTTAGAAGTGAGAATAGAGGGTCTTTCGGATATGACCTTAAAAACGTAGGTCTCGTTTCGCGACAGGCGTTAGTACATTAAATAACTATCACTGTTATGGCCCTGAGCGATATGCGTAGGTCTAAGTTTGTGGTACTACACCTACAACTGGTGAAAATTTTCAACGGGACGTAAAACAAACAAAGATAAATCAATCACTCCCACTCCAACTAAATGCTGTCATAAGAGAGAAATACAAAGTGTTTGCGTTTAAATATACCCTCTTTATCCCTGATGCAGATGTCAAGATGTATTAAGTATTTAGTTGCACAAGTGCCCTGGGGTCATTTCAAACCCTATTTCACAATTCTAAAAATATATTTAAAACCAATTAGGCGAAATATATTCCTGCTGCACATATCAAGATGTATTAAATATCCTGATGGACAAGTGTTTCGGTGTCATCCGAACCCCCATCATTATTTGATTGTTCAAATATTTTTAAAATGGTCGCAATTCCAACCCTTAAAGTGAATATATACTGGAAAAAAAAGTTAAGGATCATGATTTCAGAATTATTTTATTCATAACAAAACCAAAAAAAATGTATATTAAATATATACTTAAAATGTTCAACGACAATCGAACAATACATTTTAAACCTGTTTTTACAAATTCATGAATACGTTAA
Organism: Ostrea denselamellosa; assembly: GCA_024699665.1. NCBI lineage: Eukaryota > Metazoa > Mollusca > Bivalvia > Ostreida > Ostreidae > Ostrea > Ostrea denselamellosa. Next base: position 5,876,547 of record JAMZEH010000045.1, on the reverse strand, counting down.
GCAGCCAGAGCAACCATTGTCAGGTACTCCCCCCCCCCCCCCCAAAAAAAAAAAAACAGTTTGAAAATCGGTATGAGCAACAATAACAAAGTTCATTACAAATGATTGAATCTTTATAAAGGCAATATCAATAGGGGGTATGTCCACCCTGAGCCTGTATAACGGCACGACAACGCCTCTGCATACTTCTGATGAGCCTGCGGAACGCAATTTGTGGCAACTTTGCCCATTCCTGCTGTAAAGCTAACGTAAGTTCCTGGCGGTTTGTCGGAAGTACAGGGCGTCTGGAAACAGCTTGCTGCAACATGTCCCAGACATCTTCTATTGGATTTAAATCCGGAGAACAACTCGGTCAATCCATACGTTCAATTGTCTCTGTAGCAAGGTAGTCTGTCACTATACGTGCTCTGTGGGGACGAGCATTATCATCCATTAACACAAAGTCGTTGCCTATAGCTCCCGCAGAAGGTCTCACAATTGGATGCAGTATCTCGTCCCTGTAAATTGCACCGATAAGATTGTCATTAATCACGTGCAAGTCAGTTCATCCACCAATACAGATACCGGCCCAAATCATCACAGAGCCACCTCCAAAGCGATCATGCTCTGCTACACAGCAATCAGCGTACCGCTCTCCATGCATGCGCCATACACGCCTACGACCGTCATGAAAGTCCACGTAGAACCGTGACTCGTCTGTGAAAATAATAGGCGTCCAATGACTCAGTTGCCAGTTTATGTGATTTTGAGCCCAATTGAGTCGTGCTACACGATGTCTTCTCCTCAAAATGGGACGAACAGCAGGTCGATGAGCCCAGAGTTTAGCAGCATGAAGTCTCTGTTTGAGAGTTTGTGGTGTTATGCGCACCCCACTTGCTGCATGAAAGTCAGTATTGAGTTAGACAGCACTCTGAAACCTGTGTCTACGAGCCATAAGTGACATATAGCGATCCTGGCGAGCGGTTGTGGACCTTGGACGACCTGATCGCGGTCTCTCAGAAACATTACCTGTCTGCCTAAAACGATTCTACAACCTTGAAATCACACTTTGGGACACATTAAAATGTCTAGAGACAGTTCTCTGGACTTGGCCAGCTTGAAGCATACCTACTGCCTTACCAGCTTCCAGGGCAGTTAAATGGCGCCTCATGGCTTTTAATGTCAATAATTGTTCACCTAAGAGTCGATTAGAGCAATAAATACCCACAATAAAATGAAAATCACAATTTCCAATTTCAATATACACGTTGGCACACTTTAATTTTGACCCCTTGCTTGTGTTTGGGCGAAAAAATCGTTCACTTATGACGTCAATATGAAACCAGGTAAATCTATTGTGTTAAGGACACATTGGAGAAACTATATATGTTAAAATTTGTCAAAATAATTATTTGTTTAATAAAAATTTTTGAACGTCTGTTATCCGTCGTCAATTGAACGCTTTTAACTTCTCTTTATAACTAACATTCCAATTCTTTTCAAATTTAGTGTGACGAATCTTCGGGACAAGGGAGACATGACTTGTAAACCTAAAGATTTCTGTACACCTGAGACCTTTTTGAACGAAACAAACAAATGATAAATTTTTTTAAAAAATCTTCTATACAACTGTAAAACAAATCCTATTGAATTGCATAATGATGTACAGCAGGAAGGCTTTTAACAACATTGTAAATTTGATGAGTGGAGCCAAACCTGGTATATAGTGTTTCTGTGTGAAACATTTAAATCCCATCTTTTTAGTGCTTTCGATACTAAATTGAAAGTAAATAGATATTTAGAAAAAGCTCTAACCAAAATGGACAATGATTGTGTTAAGAATTAACTTGTTTGTCTTCTTGGTAACTAATCGCTTCAAATTCTGTTATGAAGCATGTTTGAGACAAGGGAGGGCATGAATTGTAAATTTCAAGATCCCTCTTCCCCTGAGGTCTTAAGGGCAGGGCAAAACTGTCAAAATTGACAAAAAACTTCTCTACATCCGTACATGTGTAAGACAAACTAAATGCACAGTGATGTGAACAGGAAGGCCGCTACCAGAATTGTAAATTTCATGATCCCCGTTGCTAGAGGTTATGAGTCCAACGTTAGGCCATACTTCTTATATAGTGTATACATGTAAAACATTTAACCAACTTCTTTAATGATATTGATATTAAATTGAAACTATATTTAGAAGGAGTGAGTCGATCTATACCAAAATTGTAAATTTTATGATTCCAGGGATAAGGGTTTTAGTTCTATGGTGGGTCAATAATTATTGAGGTGACCATTGTCTTCATCATTTGAAAGACTTGGTTATTTTTGCTGATACGGTATCAAAACTAAATGCATATGTAGGAGAAGCAAAAAAGAATGTACCAAAATATTGAATTTTGTAACCCCAGGGTTTTGACTCTTGGACAGTTCCAAGTTAGTCATATCGTGTTAAATTGATTGATTGATTGTTTATTGTTTTCCACCACATTCAACAATTTTTCAGTCATCTGGTGGCGTCCAGATTTTTTGGCGGAGGAGAGAATCCAGATACAATGTACACGAAAAGAGACCACCGACCTTCCGAAAGTAAACTGGCAAACTTTCTCACATATATCGTCGCGAGCGAGAATCTAACCCGCGCCGACTAGAGGTGAGAGGCCTTGTGATATCGTGTTAAAGTTACATATTTAATCAGAATAGACACTTTAGTTTTAAAAACTCATCTTGTTTTATACTGTTGCTAAATATTAGAATGTAGCTTAGGATTAGTAATACTTTTACCTAATTCTCAGGTGACTGATCAGGAATGTGGGTCTCATGTTCTGGAAAAACGTCGGTTGTGACCCACATTTCGCTCTCACGGTAAATTCGAAGTTCTAAAACCTTATTGCACATATACAAGGTACCATCTATCATATACCAAAAATTAATTGGTCAGTGCTTAAAGAGGAAAGTACAACAGATATAACAAAAATATACCCAAGAACAACAACTCACTCACACACAAATATGTATATATATATATATATATATATATATATATATATATATGTGTGTGTGTGTGTGTGTGTGTGTGTGTGTGTGTGTTAAATATGAAAACCCTATCACGAATCGCTGAAGAGATATTGCCAAGATTAACGCATGTCAAAAGTAGGTCAAAGGTGAAGGTTATTGGGTCAAAATGTGTAGTTCCAAAAGAATAATATTTTCATAGAATACACAGGGAAAATATAAAAGTCCCTACACTAACTACTGAAAAGTTATGGCCAAAGGTACGATTTAGTGGACAAATAGACCAAACACTATATGCTTCCGAATCTCCGATTATATGAGCATAAAAACAACTGAATTATTACATTAAAAACAGACTCATTAGATTAGATTATTAATTACAAACTGCAGTTGTTAGGTACAGAAAAACAAAATCGTGTAAATAAAACAAAATTACATTTTGCTATAGAAATCGTATAACAGAAATACATGTAACACCAAAATTGGCTTCTGATTTAGGGATTTCTAATAGGTCTGCTAAATTTCATCTCTTGATTTAAATTTTTTTCATGATTTTGCTTTTCTATTCCCATTGATTTTGCATTATTTTTCAGGAAGGGGGGTGGGGGTAACACAATGTACTCATTGTGTTATGAATTTATGCATTTTAAAAACTCACCCATTAGACGGACAAGAGCGGCATTTTCCGCCGCAGAGTTAACTAGCAGGAATTGTCCACCGTCTTTAGCACATTGAGCTGCCGCTGCACTGTGAGTTACTGATGTTGCGAATTTGTATAACTTGAAACATCCTAACAAAGGGTCACTGGTGTAACCAGGCGCTGTGCAGGTGCTCGCTTGAAAAAGAAAATAAAAAAGTTAATTTCCGTATAGGTGTTGCGCGAAAGTTATTCAAATATATACGAAAGCCAATCAAAACTTTTGTTTCAAACATTTTTGAAAATAAGTCTAGATGATGTGTATTGACAAGAATTAACTGAAATAATTTGAGTTTAAATCAAGCAACAAGCGATTTATATGATTTTTAGCCTTAATGAAAATAAATTTGTCGTTTTGAAATTTTGTTTCGCGAGGATTTTTTTTTTTTTTTTTTTTTTTTTTTTTGTAAATTGAAATAAAATAAAGGAACGATTTGATCAATATTTTATGTTCAATTTTCCATGTACGTTAATAGTTCATAGGAATCTATGGTCTACTGCGTTGTACAGTGGGTAAGATCGTCGACTTTTAAATGTATTTTTTTAAACAACTGGGCTGGAATCCCTTGTGAACACAAGCTTTTTTTCCATATAACATTTACTAGCTAGATTTTTTTTTCTTATTTGATACGCACCCCTAGTCTTTATAAATGTTTCATGTTACATTTCTGTCCGAATTTGAAATAAATTTCAACCTGGACAGTGTATAGTTTGTTTATTAAAAGGCCAAGATAACGAACAATATTCAATCTCGTAATTCGTATAGAAAATTAATCACGAGAGATGTATAAACACGGACCCCTGGACATACCAGCGGTGGATCAGGTGCTTATGAGTAAACATCCCCTGTCGACTGGTCACACCCGCCGTGAACCATACATCCCTATCAGATAAACGGAACAATCCGCAGTCAGAATCAGTTTGTAAAGAACAACCTAACAATATATTGGTACGAAAAACGTCAGACAACATTTGATCTGATGAAGGTTGCACCGGCAAACTAGATCGTTATAACGACCATAAAATTTGCGAAATGCTGACTTTAGACGGGAATGTACAAACTCCTGTCACAACTTCTTTATCAGTAGCCAGCCTCAATTTAAAAACAGGTCATATGCAGAACAAGCTCTTGCGTATCGAATCAGTTGGGAGATACAAACATGATATGCAGGTGATGATGGGATATTTCCATATAGATAAGAAAGTTGACGATGGAGAAATTGAAAACATCCCGTTGAGTTGACAAGATTTCTTTTTATTTTGGAACATCCAGAAAAATTAAAGGATAATCTGTCATTCTTTTGCCGAATATCTTCAGGGGGCTCTGTGTTCGAATCCCAGCCAGGCCTGTTCCATTTCATTTTCTCCCTTTCTTTTACATTTGGTGCTGTTGACTACCTCTAGACTTTGAGATGAAAATCCTGCCAGGGGCAAAAAGAATCTCCGCAGTGTGTCTTAGAGTGTGAAGACATTTAAGGAGGAAGAAATGTGGGGGCCAGACGGTTCGATGACCGGTGAATAGTTAACTTAGTTGGCATAACACCTGACTAGAGATCCAGGGGCCCGGAGTCGAATCCCGGTCTCTCTGTTGCATTTTCTACCATCCTGTTGGGCAAGTAATTGCAATGTCTATCTTGGAAAATAGATATGTAATCTAAAACCACTTTTCCTGTAAATTAACAGATTCAAGGGACTTCTGGGGCCTCCGTGGCCGAGTGGTTAGAGCATCGGGCTCAAAATCACAAAGCCTCTCACCTCTGTCGGCGCCTGTTCGAATCTCGGCCGCGGCGTTATATGAGCAAGTTTGCCAGTTTACTTGCGGAAGGTCGGTGGTCTCTTCCCAGGTACATTGTATCTGGGTTCTCTCCTCCACCAACAAAAACTGGACCCCACCAGATAACTGAAAAATTGTTGAGTGTGGCGTAAAGCAATAAATAATCACTCAATCAATCAAAGGACTTCTAACTAAACACGGTCTGTAGGGATCCGGGATAGAACAGGTTCTCAGTACTCTTTGCTTGTTGTAGGAGACGACTAAATGGGACGGTCCTTCGGATACGACCGCAAAACCGAGGTTTCATGTCACAGCATGTGTGGCACGGTGAAGATCCCACCCCGCTGAAAGCTCATAAACGCCGAATATAGACCTAAATTTTACAGCCTTTCACCGGCAGTGGTGACGTCTCCGTATGAGTGAAAGATTCTCGAGAAGGACGTTAAACAATATATAATCAATATAACCAAACACAAGTTCAAAGAGACTAAACTGCTTCTCATGTAGCAAATAAAACAAGGTGAACCTTTCATTGAAGTCTGTATCATCATAAACAATTTGGTTTCATCATAGTTCTAAAAAAAAGTCAAATGAAAATGTCCAAGCGCAGCAAAAGCCTAGCGATGATAAGCAAGGACTTGTTACCTGCCACTTACTCATGCTTGACCATAAAATAATATTCGAACCTTGATGTGACTGAATGGCCTTAATAAATGTGTCCTTGCAAGCTGAAAAAAAAAACCGACGAGGGTCTAAACTATGATCTTTGCCACAATATTTTGAAGATAAATAGGACCACCTCATCCCAGTCTTCATCATATGATTACTGGCGCCGATATATGTTAGAAAGTTTGCCATTTTATTTTCGGAAGGTCGGTGGTCTCTTCCCGGGTACATGGTATCTAGGTTCTCTCCTCCACCAATACAAACTGGACGCCACAAGATATAACTAAAAAAGTGTTGAGTGTGGCGAAAATCAAGAAACAATCAATCATCATAGGTTTAACGGTTTGGTGGAAAGTTCAAGTGCCCTAAGACTCAGGATGATAAGCATTAGACTTATACTGTCTCGCTAACTCCTACCTCATGCATGACCCGTTGAATCAACCTGACCTTGACATAAAATGCGAACCTTGATCTGACTGAATAGTCTTGAACACTGTTACATAACTGACAAATATTGTAAGGGTCATGATATTTGCCATCACCCAACACTACACTAGAATATTTTTCAAAAGCTAGAATGGATTTAGAGAGGGTCAACTTTTAGTCTCCTACCGACTACGCGTTTAGGATCACACTCTGTCAGTATGGTTGTCAAAACGTTTTTCCGCATTTTTTGGTCATGCTTGCAGGTATTCATTTGACATTTGGTACATTGCTTTACTATGACAAGTTACAGAACAATTTTAATTTTTTTTTAATTCGTTTAATTCATTGATTGATTGTTTGTTTTACGCCCCGTCAAGAATTTTTCACTCATGTTGAGACGTCACCAGCTGTAGGTGAAGTACCACAAATTAAGACCTATGCTTAGCGCTCAGGGCCGTAGTAGTGAGGGTTCATTAACGTACCATCGCCTACCGTGACACGGGACCTCCGTTTTTAAGGTCATATCCGAAAGACCCGTGATTCTCACTTCTAAATGCCAAGCGTTTGGCGAAGGAACAATCCCTACCTATTTTTCGTCTTCAGTTTGACGCGGCCATGGCATGAGCGGGGCTCGAACTCACGACCTCTCGGATACGAAGCGAACGCACTAACCACTGAGCTACCGCGACCGGTGGATTTACATTTACCATAAAAACTGTGATGATAAAAAAGTCAACAATTCATCATATAAGTTTTACAAAAAGATTTTATATATATAAAATGTTGAACTGATATTAGGGCAGTTGGGGATAGGTATTTTTGTATCAAGACGAAGGTTCTATGAACAAGCTATCTAATGAATTATTAGACCTTGAAAGTTAGTCAAGGTCACACATATTAAATACTTTTTGATCAGTCGTCCCTTGTGAGATTTCTTCACTCGTATGAGTCGTCAACAAATACCGGTAAAGGACTTTAAACGACAATTGAACAGTGAGGGTACTTTACCGTGTCAACGCCTTTCGCGACACACCTTAAGGTCATATCCGAAATATCCTTAACTTTCACTCCTAGTGCCGGACACTTGGCAAAGGAACAGTCACTACATCTGACGCTAGATGCGGAGCTGGGAACGAGAACCGAACCATTACCTCATGATTACGACCTTTTGGATGATGCCCTAAGAACCGTTAAGGCATTAAGTGATTGTCATATTTTTTATTATTTAAGCTAAGAGGACAGCCACGGTGACTGAATCTGAGTCTCACTGAATTAAATGAACTTTCTGCTTAAAAATAATTATACATTACATTATATGTAAATTTTATTATATGATTTTTTTTAAGTTCCTACGGCCATGAGTAGAAGCACTCCCCCGCGCCCTCCTACCGTATTGGACAATATCAGACTTTAATATGCTCGTAAAGTAGCTATTCTTGACTGAATGTATCTATGCCCTAATCTAACTGGATTGGGATCATCATCATTATAGAATGTCGACTCCTATTTAAACGATTGTTTGATCTATGCTTTCATAATGGGCACACTACCATGAAGGTAAAAACGAAAGTGTCACTGAAGTCATTTTCATGAGATGAACCAGCTGAGTCAAGGGCAGGCTCTATTTCTCTTGCTGGATATAAGACATCGTCTTTATTATCAGTGTCATTCGAAGTGATTTTCCCACGAAGTATGAGGTCTGGTACCACGTTTGCCACCAGTTAAATCGTTGCTTAGCAATAAGGAAGCATCTTGACCAGGAAAAGTAGGTTGAACACTTACAATAACTGTTCCAGTAATTAAATCTTATTTCAGATGGATTCGTTTTAGGGAATATCAGTGACGCCTAGCGCAAAACCCTGAGATAAAACTGACCCACCAATTTGAAGTTTGCTCAAAGACAAATTTTCTGATATTGAAGTCTTGGCAGTACTACTTTCTCTCAAAATCTGAACAGTATTTCATTGGTTGAATTAAACTCCTGAGACAAAGAAGGCTGAAAGCTAAAACTAAAATTACATATATTTGCCGACTTATTTAAAAAATTGCTATAAACTCAGAGTGTTTAATGATAGCTATTTTATTTTGATAAAGGTTGTGTAAATATCAGCTTTAAAACTGGTTTTTAACGATATTATTTATGGTTATACTTATATTTAAAGCTGGAATAGTTTTAATTAAATTATTGAATAGTCATATAGAAATAACTGTCGACTCTCGGTTATATAGGTTAGGATGTTTCCCAGCATGTGAAATAGGGAAACATTTCCTCAATATATCCGTATGTTGTATCAGTCCGATATACCAAGACGTATATAATGCCCGTCCGACATACCTAAATATATATGGTGTCAGTCCGACATACCTAAACATGTATTGTGTCAGTCCGACATACCTAGACGTGCATTTTGTCAGTCCGACATACATATACATGTATTGTGTCAGTCCGACATACCTAAACATGTATTGTGTCAGTATGACATACCTGTACATGCATTTGTGTCAGACCGACATACCTAGACGTATAATATGTCAGTCCGACATACCCAGACGTATGATATGTCAGTCCGACATACCTAGACGTATAATATGTCAGTCCGACATACCTAAACATGTATTGTGTCAGTCCGACATACCTAGACGTATATTGTGTCAGTATGACATACCAAAACATGCATTGTGTCAGTCCGACATACCTAGACGTATATTGTGCCAGTATGACATACCAAAACATGCATTGTGTCAGTCCGACATACCTAGACATGTATTGTGTCAGTATGACATACCTAGACGTACTTTGTGTCAGGACTCTAATCGCGGAATGTTTGACTGCTTTAACAAGCGATCTCCAATATTGTATGTGTCTCGCTGTGCTAGAACAAAGACTTCTAAAAGGTTCAGAGTACAGAACTTGAGGAAATGTATGCAGTACTATAGATTCCTTATCTTACGCGAGTATTTAATATCGTAAAACGACTCGTACACATCAAACATGTTAGTTTAGGCCTACGCGTTTTTGCTGACGAAAATGAGATGAAATGATAGGGAATACTAGATTTATTTTGAAAAATATTTGAAGTATTTAGTTTGATATTGACGGATTATATGAACTGCTTTGAATACACAGTCCAAGAAAACTACACATACGAGGAATAGGTTTAACCTGTCTGTGAATCGACATATTTGTTCAAATTCCGGTCTCAGAATGCAGACGACTGATTTATATTGAATGTATCTATATTATTATTTATAAATTCATTTGGCAGCATACATTATTTTTCGTGATTATAAAATTGGATATTAAATTATTGACTTTATTATTGTATTTGGAAAACGCGAAGTGCAAATGAGATATATATATATATATATATATATATATATATATATATATATATATATATATATGTATGTGTGTGTGTGTATGTATATATATATATATATAATCAGTTATTACGTATTGCAGAATAATATTGACGGCGACATTCCTTTGATCTTTTCAATAACCGCGGTAGAATTTTTTACATTCAAAGTTGTTGATTTTCACAGGTGTGGAGGAAACGTGTGCATTGTTACTTTTTCCGTTAATACATTTGTCAGCGTGATTGCTGCAAATAAAGCACTATCTTTGCGGCATTCTGTGCTGTTGATAATAACGCCCCTCGAAACATACTACAAGGAAATCATAAAATATGTAATCAAGCACACTACGTACATGGATAGATAAATCATGTTTTTGGATTGGTTTATAGAAAATATATCAGAGCTGTAATTTAACTTCATTGAGGCGGATCAAGGATTGCAACAACAACACTGACCATGAACACGAAAATGAAATAACTCGAGTGCAGATAAGTCACCAAGAGCTCAATAATAGTGTAAACACTAAATTACAAATCATTGTAAGAAACAGATTCTTCTATTGATACAGTACTTAAAAGATATAGTAGTACACCTAAAAACCATTGTAAGAAACAGATTCTTCTATTGATACAGTACTTAAAAGATATAGTAGTACCCCTAAAAATCATTGTAAGAAACAGATTCTTCTATTGATACAGTACTTAAAAGATATAGTAGTACCCCTAAAAATCATTGTAAGAAACAGATTCTTCTATTGATACAGTACTTAAAAGATATAGTAGTACCCCTAAAAATCATTGTAAGAAACAGATTCTTCTATTGATACAGTACTTAAAAGATATAGTAGTACCCCTAAAAATCATTGTAAGAAACAGATTCTTCTATTGATACAGTACTTAAAAGATATAGTAGTACCCCTAAAAATCATTGTAAGAAACAGATTCTTCTATTGATACAGTACTTAAAAGATATAGTAGTACCCCTAAAAATCATTGTAAGAAACAGATTCTTCTATTGATACAGTACTTAAAAGATATAGTAGTACCCCTAAAAATCATTGTAAGAAACAGATTCTTCTATTGATAGAGTACTTAAAAGATATAGTAGTACCCCTCAAAATCATTGTAAATTCGTAGAACACCAACATCTCGCTATGCCGTAGAAGCAAGGATTGGGGAGGGGGATCCTCCACCACTGACCCCACCCCCCCCCCCCCCCCACACACACACACGCTGATTTACTTACAGCAGACTAAGAGACAGTTTATACGTATACGCCCTTGTATACGAAAACAAAAATCTGGAGAATTATATATCAAGACAGTATTCTATTCGTTCTACTGAACTCGCCGTAACATCATTCTAAAGGTCGAACGTCATGAAACTTCCAAAGACATAATGGTATATAGGTCACACGTGTCAAAAACAATATCGAGTACACGTGTATCATACAACATTTCCTTGACATGCCTGGATACCATAGTGTTTGACGTCATAGTGAGCGAGATTTGCTATACCCCTTTAAAGTTTTCGAGTTCTGATGTAAAACATCACGAAAATATGAATAATTCAATTACACCACGGATTCCTTATTTATAGATCTCAAAATATAACTTACGGCATTTACTCGTCAAGTGAAGATTTTCATACCTGCGTTATTTGATTGGGTTGGTATCAGTGCGAGAAGGAGGAATGCAGTTAACAGAGCTAATGCAGTGGGTGGCCAAGAATAATATCCATCTACAAATAAATAGCGAGGGTATAAGATGTAAATATAAAGAAACAATTGTAATGATGGAAGGAGAAAGGGACACAAATGCTATGGTCGTTATAACGATCCGGGTTGCCATTACAACCTGTCATTAGGTCAAACGTATTTTATAGCAATTGTTTGGCCGCTCTTTATACACTGATTTTAACTACCAATACGACGATCCGATATATATATATATATATATATATATATAGAGAGAGAGAGAGAGAGAGAGAGAGAGAGAGAGAGAGAGAGAGAGAGAGAGAGAGTTTAAGCTTATCTTTTATATTATAACCCACTACATTCCATGCATATCTCACAATGTATCATATATTTGGTAGAAATGGCAAATTACATCATTTCATTTGCCGTACCAAAGCATAGCCTAGCATTGCTTTTTAATGTCTCGGGATTATTCAAATACTTTAAGGGGTCTCCGTGGCCGATTGGTTAGAGCATTGCGCTCACAATCACAAGGTCACCTCTAGTCGGCGCGGGTTCGATTCTAGCTCGCGCCGATATATGTGAAAAAGTTTGCAGTTTACTTTCGGAAGGTCGGTGATCTCTTCCCGGGTATATTGCATCTGGGTTCTTTCCTACACCAATAAAAACTGGACGCCACCAGATATAACTGAAAAATTGTTGAGTGTGGCGTAAAACAATAAACAATCAATCAATTAAATACTGCATAATTGTACGTCATATGATAACTTGCTATACCATATGAATTTGCACCATAGTATATTATACTGTATCATTAACCTCCCATACCATATCATATAACTTTCAATGAATAAGCATGAACTATTTCTTTGTTGTTTAATATTTATGCGAGATTTTTTCACTCCCATTGGAACTTAACCAGCATTGGGCAATTTAAAGTACCACGGATTTTGACCTACGCATGGCACTCCAGGCCGTAATAGTGGGTGTTTTACTGAGATTGGCAAAAACGAGACCCTGTGTCAGGTGTGGCACGATGAAGATCCCTCTCTGCTTAAAGGCAGTAAGCGCCTAAATTTTTTAGTCCTTCACCTGCAATGGTGACGTCTCCATATGAGTGAAAAATTCTCACGGGGAACGAGTGGTACTGAGGACCTATTCTAACCCTAATCCTCACGGGCCTCGGGATAACGAGGTTTGACTGTATATAGCAAATGGTAGATTATCTCTGAACTGAATTTAATGCTTTTAAGCCTGAAATTGTCTGCTGTGTTCACGCTGTGGTTACATTAATGAAATATAAAGGGTGATAATTTTGTAAAGCGTTGTGGTTATTTCAGATATAGCAAGTGCAGTTTACAATATAAACATACATTTCATTTTAAGGGGAATACTAATCAAAAGACGCAGAAACTTACAGGAGGATGACATCAATGCGGCAGTGACAACCCCAGCAGCCACCAGAAGCTTGCCATTGGTTGTGGTAGAGTTTGCCAAGACGATGTGATGAGAGAAAATTAATGTAAGTAAAATATATTTCAGCCGTATGGATCCCATGCTGAAACCTACAAAATGTAAATACATACGTTTAAAAAATGGTTTATATAAACCACACCTATATATTAGGACATAACAGTGTTCCGAGAACAGTGGGTCACTTCACTTGATCGAGCGTGCAAATGTTTGGGCATGGATTCTTATAAATTTCAGTGAAAAACGGTACAGAGCGTGGTCTTTCAAACTCGCTTTTATTCCCGCCATACAGCCCGCGGTGACGCACTGCTATTGGAAAGATGATATATAATGCAGATTATAACTGGGGCGTAGATTTGATTGACAACACAGTTAACAGGTGCATTGTAAATCCCATTGTGATTTTGATTGATTGATTGATTGATTGATTATATGTTGCTTAACGGCCCGCTCGATATTTTTTCACTCATATGGAGACATGATTTTGTATATACATCTTGTTTATTCTTAAGATAAAGTCTAAATGTTAGGAGAAATAAAATAACATATTAAAGATGTTTGACTTGTTTTTCAAATAAATGACATAGTAGGTCTATTGAATGCAATTAAAATGTACACGTAACAAATGTTCACATCTAAAATGGTTGATAATATATATATAAGTCTAAAACGAAATGAAATATATGATTGATAGAAGTTTTACAGCTATGGTTAACGTTGTTGATTTGCGGGATTTGATGTATGAATGCATACAGATCTGTAATATCTGTATCATGTCATATCAACGTGTTCGTGTATCATATTCCCAATGACCACTCCCCTTCCCAAACAGCCCACCGAAGTACAATTCTTCCCCTCCCACAAGGATTTTGCACCCTAGGGTCACCTATCTACAATTTCGTTTCCCCCTAAATTGACATCGCTCGATATATTAGCAAAGATTTGTTTTTTCTTATTTATGGTATGTGAAGTGAATTTTGAGCTGAAATAAAGCTGCAAGGTTTAACTTGTCTCATCGTTTGTTAATAGTAAGTGTTGATAAAAACCCACAGTCGTTTCACTGTTCCTTAATTATCGGAATGAGGAAGGGAGAGTTTCATTACAGATTTGAATTTTCGTTTCCCGACGGTTCTTTGTAAGCAACTTTGCCAGAAATCGAGAAAGCACTCCTGCAAACAAAATTTTTTGATTTCGCTACTACTAACGCTTCTGAGGTGGCTTCGTCGCGCAAATTCAGGTACACCAATGATTCGTGTACATGTATATGACTGTTCATTAAAATGATACGGAATGTACAAGAAAAATCCAAAATACAGATCTCTTTGGGCTCCAGTACCCCTTGCTTGCCGTATGAGGCGACTAAATGGGGCGGTCCTTTGGATGAGACCGCAAAAACCGAGGCCCCGTATCACAGCAGATGTGGTACGATAAAGATCCCTCCCTGCTCAAAGGCCCTGAGCGCCTATCATATGCCTAAATCTTTCAACCCTTCATCGGCAATGGTGACGTCTCCACATGACTCTAAACAATATAAAGGGTGTTAAGAAAGTTCATTCCATGATTTACAGCATGCCTAAAATTATTTATAAACAACTCATATACAAGTTTATATGTTTTTAATAACCAGACAGTCCACCTTTGTTTTTCAATACATTTTTAATTCTATTTGGCATTGAATGAATCAAAGAAATCAAATGTTTCTGAGGTATCTCCCTCCCTGCACGGTGAAGTCGGCGTTGTAATTGGCACATTGTCGTTGGGCGCGGATCCTTGTAGGCCTCGCTGTCCAGAATACTCCATAGATTTTCGATGCAATTTAGGTCTGGGGAATTGCCTGGCCATTCTACTTTGGTAATAAAGTTTGGTAGATTATTTTCACACCAGTTCTGTGTTAGCAGGGCAGTGTGAGGGGTCGCTCCATCTTGAACAAATGTGGCGTGTCCTGGATATTAAAGTAACTTTCGTTCGTTGATCCTACCACTATTTTTCTGTCGATTTAGGGCAGGTTTTAGTTCTTTTTGAAGGATATTGTTCACATAATAATCAGCATTAATAGTTTTGCCGGCTGGAACAATGTGAAGTTTGGATAATCCCTGTACTCCCATCGCACCCCATACCATGACTTTAGCGCTCGACTTGACGCAGCTTACATCTGGAACCTTATCTGACTGGGACCCCCATACAACATCGTCCTGTCGGTTCGGAACATGAAACAAATATTTTGTAATATTCATCACTAAAGATATAGTTTTCCCAGCCTTCAGCCGTCAAATGCTTGTGATCACGAGCAAATTTCAATCTCTTTTGCCTCTATGTTTTCGTCAATAGTTGATTTCTCGGTCTTTTAAATGCCTTCCATTTTTTAACTTTTCGCAAATAATTAAAAACAGTTACATGACTCACATTAAAGCCTGAGTTCTTAAGTTCCTTGCTGCATTTCCTTGTTGATTTTCCTCGTTTGTATTTTATGTTTTCCACTTTTCTCTACACTACCCCCACTACCTTCGAAGGCCGGCCGGATCTCGGTTGATCGGATTTTTGTTTATTCTGCTCTCGCCTTCCTCTCCACTTTGTTACCCATCGCTCACTTTTACATAGCTGCTTAGCCACATCCTTCACACTTAATCCTGCATCTAATAAAGCCAAAAGCTTGAGTTCGTTCATTAATTGTATCAACACTTGTACAGGACGTCTGCTTTTTCACTGAACTCGGCATATTTATTTCATGACGTAATAGACACTTTGTTTACATCACACTATAGTAACACAAGAGAGTGCACATAGGGAAGGATAACTGCTGATATAATGAAAAAAAAAGTCTATAGAGTTACCAGTAAAAATTTGAAACAAAAACATTTCGTTTTTCTATTTAATTTTTCAAATTTACAAACGGAACGAACTTTCTTAACACCCTTTATAATCAATCAATCAATCGAAAATACATTGATACACGACCACAGTGAACACGCGTATACTGAACTCACGCTTACAGGGATTTTTATTCTCTGTAGTTTTAAAACATTATGAACTTATTGGATATATCGAATTAGGTTGATAGCGAATTAGAATTATTTGTCCATAACACTTCGTTACAAGCGTGTTTTGCTGTAAGCTTTCATGTGGCAAACGTGTTTTGAAAATCTTTCCGCTCGTAAAATTCAGCATACGCTCACCACAAACGTTATTTGTGTGTCATTCCATATATTCCAAACGCTAATCCTAGCCGTTGCGCTCTTTCGTCACCATTTATTTCATTTCTACTTTCGTTTTCGATTTCCAGCTATCTGTTACCTGGGCTTACTGAGACCTAAATCGTGGACGTAACTTACACTCATTCAAGATCATAAGAGACGCCCGGTTATTTGCGTTTCGACGAGCCGTCTAACTGTAGTCGTAAATCAGGAGATATAGGCCCTTAGTCCCCTAAAACGACACTTAGTCTCTTACAATGCGCATATGGGTTTGAAACTATGATGAAACTTGGTGGACCATTAGAGTAGCTATGTATATCAGATCATACATTTAAAAGTGTTGAACTAAGCTCATTTAATATTTTAAAAGAATTGCAATTCTAGATAACACTTCAGTATTAATACATCGACTACATAATGTGTACTGAGGACATATAGCCATATACTGAATTACATGTTTATGGTATTATCCACTTTGTTATTTTCCACTTTCACACATTTCAAGCTCTAAATAGATTACTTTCTTTTTAAAACGACGTGTGGAATTTGTCGATTTTTCACTCACCTTTTTCGCATCACACCCTCTCAACGTACTCTCCAACACTACACATGTAGCGGGCATGAAAATATAAAGAATGCTAAAGCGATCGCGAGTAGTCGTATCTGCTGTACTTCGGTTTCTTCTTTTCAGTAACATGTCACGTGACGAGCCGATTTTACCATAATCTGTATGTACATATTCCACTGGTGACTGTTATCAAAATTATACGTTCAGGAAAGTCGATCAGGAAATAAAAATATGCATAAAAGAACCGTCTAAAATAGCGAAGTTGTAGTCATGTGTACGATTTGAAATTAGAAATTTAATTAAATACATCAGTGGCTGATCTCTATCTCAGAGAGAGAGAGAGAGAGAGAGAGAGAGAGAGAGAGAGAGAGAGAGAGTGTGTGTGTGTGTGTGTGTGTGTGTGTGTGTGTGTGTGTGTGTGTGTGTGTGAGTTTCCTATTAAACAGCATGGCGCGAAATAACGATGATATATATGTAAATAGATCATAATTAATTACATTAAAACATTGTGTACTAAGATAACCAATCATAGTTTAGTAGATCCGGGTTAGAATAGCTTGCTTGTCGTATGAGGCAACTAAATGGGGCGGTCCTTCGGATGAGACCGCAAAAACCGAGGCCCCGTGTCACAGCAGGTGTGCACGATAAAGATTCCTCACTGCTCAAAGGCCGTAAGCGCCGAGCATAAGCCTAACTTTTGCAGCCCTTCACTGGCAATGGTGACATCACCATATGAGTGAAAAATTCTCGAGCGGGACGTTAAACAATACATAAGCAATCAATCATCTGATAATTTTCCAAGAGAAAATAATTAAATAATAAATTTATTTTTGAAGTATACATAAAGTAGGTACTCTGAGACTTCACGTTTGCATACGTCACGAAGTATACACTGTATACAATATAATGCAATTTTATTGCAAAGAGATTATTGTTTGAATAAATGTGATTATAAAAAAAGTCGTGATTTGAATCTTTAAGAGTTCTCGGAAACTTTTGTTACATTTTCAGCTGTAAATATGTTAGATTTTATCAAACTTGAAATGCATCATTTGGATATAACCAACAAACACTATCATTTTTCTGTGTGAATATACGCATTTAATTTTATGTTTATTCCCTTCTTGATTAAAAATAAAATATGGTATGCTACATTGGGAGGAGCGTATTGTCTTCCTGCCCCATATACTTCTTAAAGCAACACAAGCTGTAACTGAGGACATTTTTAACTACCCAAGTATACACCAATTAACACCTATCGGTAAAACTAACATAGTCCCCAAGATTTGATGAAAATTCAGCAAAGAAAACAAATTGAAAGGACATTGCAGGAGAGCATATGCCTGCAACTGGCGTTTCTTATAAACCGCCATAACCTAGGATGCAATCATCATGTCCTCGGGCACGGAAATCATAATTGTCGAACATAATCGTATTGCTGAGACCGACGTCATACAAAGACGAGACCGAGTAACTATACCATTCGTTTGTTTTAAAATATTACGTGTCATGAATGATTTTAACGTACGAATATCGTAAGTGTCAGAAAGTAATAACTACGCAATCCTGATAATGAATATTCTATAAAATTGGTTTATTGGGTATATTGTTATCAAATCTGACACTTCCACAGTCCTTTCTTCCACATTTTTCCTACTGGTGACCTCCGAGGTCAATGCACATCTGAGATTACGAACAGAAATTACTTTCAGGATGACATTTCAGAAATCGACATTTGACGGGCTTATTGCTTCAGATCCGCACTGACTCGCATTTTCACAGTGAGGTTATATATCTCCAAAATACGTTATTCTGTTTTTCTTAATTTTTTTCAATTTATTTACCAGCAGTTACAGCATGCATTGTTTTATATGTGCATTTTAATGCTGTAATATCCATTGTTTCAAATTATCAACATAATAAATATAATACAGTATCTTAATATTAATGCTTTGTATTGTAGTATATTATACAAAGACGTGCAAGTTTCATAATGTTTTTGCATTTTCTATAGTTGGTTAAAATAAAGAGATAAATATACATCTATAAATATTTATCTCTTTATTTTAGCCAAGTATAGAAAATGCAAACACCATCTATAAAATACATCTCCATATGAGTGAAAGATTCTAGAGCGGGACATTAAACAATATTTAATCAATCAATTAACATCTATAAATAAATGGATATGTTTAAGAATTTTACTGCATCTGTACATAAATGAAATGAATTAATAATAAAAGTATTATCACAAAGACCTCGTCACTTCGAATGTGTATATAATAAAATGCTAATGCCGTAAATCTACAGTAAGATGATTTTTTTTTCAAAGAACGAAAATTGTCGTACATGTTATTATAACTAAAACTTATAACTAAAACAAAAATAATTTTTGTTAGTGAATTTTATAAATCTAAGAATTAAAATTTCGTTAAAATAATTTGAATACTGACCATATGGCTTGTACCGTCCCGCTAGAGTAGAATCATCTCTTGAAGCGCCCCGTGTCGCTATCATTAACTAACTTTCCGAAATCACTGAGGAAAACCTATTCATAGCCGTATGACGTAACACCTGATACGATTTTTTGCACGGGTAAGGAGATTAGAGAATTTACTTCCAATGAAGTAATCATAAAATTAAAACTGTAATTCAATTCATGTTTTAAAGTATTATTTCTTGATGCATTTACATCCCCCCACCCCCCAACATTTATCAATGACATACAAGTATTTAAAAATGTATAAAATTTCAAATTCTATTTTTTTTTTAAATATACATTTTCTATATCACTAGTTTTACTATGTTATCCCTTTTTTGACGTAACTGCTTTTCATTTAAACGTTTTATATGCTTTTATTACACCGTGCAACCAAAAAAAACCCCAAAAAACCCGATATCCTATGCCAGTTTCTTAACCTTCTGTAACAGACAGAACACGATACACGATAGTGTTTACGTCACTCTTATAACACGATAGTGGTTACGTCACTCTTGTTTTTCCTTGGGGATAAACATCAATCATAAAAAAATAACACGATGCAGTAATAACCTGGCCCAATCAGCTCACTATATTACTGCTGCCACAGATGACATTTCTGGAAACACATAAAGACCTTGCTAAATCAAACATTTTAAGATTTTTCTTAAGTCAAACACATAAAGATGTTGCTAAGTCAAATGGTTTGATTTTTATTTGATTTTTTTTAATTTATTTATTTTTGTTGTTGTTGACATTCTTCTGCCCATGTCCTTGCTACATGTCAGTATAATATACTCATCAGGAAAATACGTGCATTCATTTCATGAAGCATCAATTGCTTCAACATAAATGTAGCTTCTACGCAATGGAAGTCATATACAAACAACAGCCATTTTTTCCCAAAAGAAATACAACGATTAGTTTAGTTTTAAATTTTTTTTCTCGGATGCCCTACTTTTTTTTTTTTAACACGAAGGTACAAATATTTTTATTTAGATAAAACAGTATGTAAACTTAAAGAATTGGAAGGTATTTTTTTCTTTCATTTTCAGTCATTTGTGACATAAAGCTTCTCAATATGAAATTCTTTGAAAGATTTTCCCAAATACAAGTCATTTTACATATGTAGAGATTTTTTTTTCATGGGAAAATAATGTGGTTTTGAATTGTAAGACGGATGTCACCTATTGCACGCAGGGCCTTAGGAGCGGAGCCAAAAACTGCTAAAAGTGTTTTAGTTTTCAATAGTATTCTTTTCTTCAACCGTACATCTGTATAGACGGGAAATTGTAAATTTCATGATCCACGGGGTAGAGGTTCTGACTCCAGCGCGGGGTCAAACTTTATATATATATATATATATATATATATATATATATATATATATATATATAAAATTTATGTGTATAACATTTAAATGCTACCAATACAGTTAGATTGTTGTAAGTATATAGATATTTAGGAGTACACAGTTCCGGGGGTAGGGAAAAGCAGAAAGCGATGTGTCAAAATTGTGAATTTCACAATTTTAGAGTTCTGACTCCAAGGCGTGTCCAAAACAGTCCTATGGTATTAATATAATATATATTAGACTATGTGGAGTCTTTCATCAACATGGACACTTTCGGGGACATTTGTGTTTTAAGAACACATCTTGTCTTCTGTTAGAATGTAGAATGTAGACAAGATTCTAGTATGCAGAACAGGGATATTTTGTTATAGATTTCGTAGTCCTTTGGGCTAGAGATATCTTTAGATAATATTCGGATAACTGATAAGGCCTGTGGGCCACTTGATTCAATTATACCAGCATGAGAGAGTTCAGCGTACATACGTGAATCTATATTGTCTATCTGTAACTTTAGGGGATCAGCATATTGTAAAACCATCACGCGTTGTATGATTAGCTGATCCACAATCGGGTTTATATATTTTCATCAATTTCGTCATTTTCAGTAAGTGACATTTTTTATCTTTACATCGGTGCTCGTTTTATTGACCCCACTCGGCTAAATCAACTAGAGCTACGGTGGGATTGTTTAGCATGAGGAAACATAGAAATTACTATAGATTCCGTAACCCTTTGTGCTAGTTCTAGTTTTAGGTGATATTCAGAAGGCCGATAAGCCCCATGGACCTCTTCACTTAATTAACAAACTTATGACAGTTCAGCGTACATATAAAAATCCCAACTTAACATTTTCTTTTTTCAAAGGGTCACAAATCTGAGTTTTGTCGTGTCCAGAATTACATGTTCTATCATTACTTTATTGGACTAGAGGAATTATGCAGATACTCTTGGTTCACTGCCGTTAAGCGTTTTTTTCCCCCCGAATATTCTGAAACATGTGGTTAGGAGGTATATATCAGAGTTAGATTATGACAGACTAATGAAAAATCGTATTTCTCTTTTATGTCAATACTTGTATTTCATATCGGTGTAGATAATAAATTATTACCCTCAATTACACGTAATCCATTCATACCGGTATTGATGAACAAAACATACACTGAGCAGGTGTCCGTTCCCCGTAATTGATTTTCTCCCATTTGGGCTCAATCTGCACCACCCAAACCCCATCATAGTACCATGCGAGGGGATTTAGATACTTTGCACAATCAAGAACTCTGTCTGCCCTTCTTAAAAATATACCTTTCATCAGAGGGCCTCTCACCTCTAGTCGGCGCGGGTTCGATTCTCGCTCGTCCCGTATATGTGAGGAAGTTTGCCAGTTTACATTCGGGATGTCGGTGGTCTTTTCCCGGGTACATTGTACTTGGGTTCTCTCCTCCACCAATTAAAACCTGGACGCACCAGATAACTGACAAATTGTTGAGTGTGGCGGAAAACGACAAACAAACAATCAATCACTTTGTTTCATCATGAACTTTTGTGTATGAGAGGGTGCTTTTGTAAATAAATGGAAGAAAGTTAGAGTTGCCCCGCTTTTTTTCAACCTGGGGATAATTTCCATGTTAATAACCATAGACCTGTATGTGTTTCATCCACGATAAGCAAATTTATAGAAAGACATGATTTTAGCACTTTTTACAAATGCAAATAAACTTTCATCAGAGAATCAGTCAGATTTCGGACCAAAACTGCTTTACATAATATCATTGACAAATGGCTTGAAAACATTGATGAAGGGAAACTTACAAGTGTACATTTTATAGATCTACGTAAAGCATTGGACACAGTGAATCGTGATGTATTGATTTTTTCGTATATGTGATAAGACCTTTAAATGGTTTCATTCTTATTTGCGCTAAAGATCGCAATGTGTCAAATTCCATCTCAAATTGCATCTCAAAGAATCGAAATCCCTCAGGATTCTACAATGGGCCCTCTGTCTTTTATTTTTTATAAAACATTCTACAG
This sequence comes from Ostrea denselamellosa, assembly GCA_024699665.1. NCBI lineage: Eukaryota > Metazoa > Mollusca > Bivalvia > Ostreida > Ostreidae > Ostrea > Ostrea denselamellosa. The sequence goes on along the minus strand of JAMZEH010000045.1, from coordinate 5,853,842 downwards.
TCAATGTCTATGAGGATAATTTATATCTATCCACAGAAGATGTTTCAGATAAATCTTTGGATGTAATAGATGAAAAAAAAAAATAAAAACAAAAACTTACAATCAATTTAAAGAAACATCACAGAAATTATCGAAATAAAGAAAACTTCGTATGAATGTTGGTGAAATCTTCATAGAGAATGTTAATTGTTCCAAATTTCTAGGTAATTATATTTATGAATGTCTTACGTGTTCTTCTCATAAAGAAGCCTTATGTAAAAAAAAAAAATACAACCAGCCAATTGTGCCTACTTTAACGTTAAAATCAATGTAATGTTAAATTCAATTTAGCTTAACGTTAAATTAACATCAATTCAATGCTAACTTATTTAATGTTAAATCCATGTGATAAGCTCGACTGACGTTAATTTAACGTTTAATCTTTAATTGATTCTTCATCATTATAAATATTACACCTCGGTATTCTGATTCCATACTTTGGTTACTGCTGCATTTGGAATCTATAACAGACACAATCAATTAACGGACAATTTAGATTTACTCCTGGTTGAAAATGCAATTCACAGCATCTCCATCTATTATAATGCACTGCATATATTCACCAACAATTGAAAACAAAAATGAGAAAAAGCAAAGAGATTATGATGATTTAATTAGTCATTTGATTGAATCCGCTATACAGTACTTAAAAAGAATTTGGTCCATCCTTTTCCTTTGATTCTGATAAAGATGAAATAAATTCATTGTTGATTGATTGATTGATTTACGTCCCGTCGAGAAATTTTTTTCTCGTATTGAGACGTCAACAGCTGTAGGTGAAGTACCACAAATTTAGACCTATGCTTAACGCTCAGGGCCGTAGCAGCGAGGATTCTTTAACGTGCAAACGCCTACCGTGTTACGGGACCTCCGTTTTTAAGGTCAAATCTGAAAGACCCGTGATTCTCACTTCTAAATGTCGAGCGTGTTGCGAGGTAGTAATCAGAACCTATTTTTACGTTTATTTAGATTTGACGCGGCTATGGCACGAGCGGGGCTCGAACGACCTCTCGGTTATAAAGCGAATGCTTCAACAACTGAGCTACTGTGAATGATAAATGCAAGTTTAAAATAAAACTTGTGTTCCAAATTACACCCCCCTTCCCTTTATGTACTGCGTAGTATCGAGGAGAAAGCATGATCACGAACATGCAGGTAGACATTATGAACTTCACTTTGTGCATTGAGACAAAAATATAGAGAAGATGTGACCAATGTCGTTACTGAGTATGACGCAAAAAATTATGACTGTTATGCTGAAATACCAGTTGGAAAATGAATACACCCTTGTACATTAAATAAATACTATAAAATACTCATTTTTGTATGTAAGCGAGTATTTGTTATTTTAAGTCGGGACTATTTACAGCGAACAAGTAACATGAGCTAAAAAGCTCTTTAACCGACTATAGCGATCCACGTGGTCTCATGGTTACCCTTGACTTGTAGCAGTCATACGCTGACTATCTAGTTACTAGGTATGAAATTTGTACCTGGTCCAATTTAAAATCTGACCAAGGTAAAATTTGAGGATAGGCAATATGAACTCTAGACAGTTAAAATCAGACAACAAATGTTTGTGAAACATATATGCCCCTCTTGGTGCAAAATTTAAAAGGGTTATTCACATGAATAATTTAATTGGCAGTTGTGCCAAAAGCAATTAAAATATGGAGCGAACAATATTTTCCTATGTCCAGGTGGATTGACCCTTGACCATGTGACCTTAAAATCAATAAAGGTCATCTGCTACTAGGATGTACCAAAGTATCAAGTGTGCTGTATGTCATGCAAAGGGTTCTGAAGATATTGAGTGGACAGTATTTTCCTATGCCCAGTCTGACATATGACCATACGACCTCAAAATTAATAGGGGTCATCCACTTCTTAGGAGTTAACATGTTTGATGTATATCAAGCAAAGGGTTCTCAAGATGTTGACCAGATACTGTATTCCTTTGTCCAGTTCGACCTTTGACCATATGACCTGAAATTCAATAAGGGGCATCTACTCCTTACAATGCACCAGTGTACCAAGTTTGATGTCTGTCAAGCAAATGAGCAAATGAGCAGTCAGTATATTCCTATGTCTAGTTTAACCCTTAACCTTTGAACTTGCGACTTAAAAATCAATAGGAATCGTCTACACCTTAGGATGTTTCAGTGCACCTAGTGTAATGTCTGTTAAACAAAGGGGTCTCAAGATATTGAGGAGACAGTTATGTCTGCATGTCCAGAGTGCACTGACCCTCGGCATATTAATCAACAGGGGTCGCCTTTTAATCATAACCAACTCACATATGAAATATCGCTACAATTAAGTGAATGGTTCTCAAGGTATTGTGCGAAAAAAATGTTGTCAACCAACAGATGCAAAGCAATGTGCTCCTCGAAAGGGGGGGGGGGGGGGGGGGGAGGGGGGCACATGATAATTGGTTCTTTAGAATATTCCATGGCCTCTTTATTAGAATTTGTCAATCATCTCCCTTTATTTGAGGGTTATCTCTTTCATCTAAATGCATGTGCAAACTTTTATGCCAAACATTTCAAAGATACGACCCACAATCCACAAATTTTAAAAGTACTCCATGACAGGTACCACACACCATCGGGTGGCCATATGACAAACTCAAGTAAGCTAAAACGTGTTGCCAAACCATGAACAAAATACATATTTGTATACGGAAACTATGAGATATGTTTTGTCATGTTCTATTTAAGTGATGTAATGATCTGCAAACACGTAGCCTTGGCAAAACTTTACCATTTTACCACAGTTGAACATTGTCAAAGGGACCTTGGTATAGTATCATGATTTATGCACAGGTTGCAAACAAACTATGCATGATGTTTGATGGCATTGGGCCAGGATCTTGACTTACCATAACGTCATCAGCAACTTTTTCATATTGAAAAGATTGAGAGCAAAAGGTTTCTTTAGTTGCATGTTAGCGATGATACTCTATTGCAATATGACTTTTAACAAACTTGTATCCTCTTTACACAATGATGGCCGCCCGCGTGGCGCAGTGGTTAGAGCGTCGGGCTCAAAGATCTGATGATCCTTGAGTCGGGGGTTCGAATCCCACTGTGGGACGTGGGTGCCGGTCTTTCGGATGAGACCGTATAAACCGAGGTCCCGTGTCGCAGTAGGTGTGGCACGATAAAGATCCCTCCCTGCTCAAAGGCCCTGGGTGCCGAGCATAGGCCTAAATTTGCAGCCCTGTCACCGGTAATGGTGACAGTCGCCGGATAGCTGAAAAATTGCTCAGGCGGCTATAAACAAACAAACAAACAAAAAACACAGTGATGCTTTGGAAACTTGACATTCAACCAGTGATTCTGGAGAAGAAATCAAACTTTTGAAAATTGCACAGTCTGTCTATAAGAGACAAACAATTGGTAAGTGTTCACTTGATCTTTCAGCTCAGGTGAGTTGATAGAATTTTCAGCTAGTACTAACTAAATTATTTTTTTTTAAAAAACAGACACCATGTTTGCAGTAACAAGTATACCTCTCCTAAACTCTGAACGAAAGAAAAAAAAAAACTCTAACATAAAATGAGCAAGTCTGTAAAGTTGAAGGCATGTGTAAATGAAGAAAACTTTCCCGTTCATAATAAAAATATTACCTACACATTTTTGCTTAGTGAATAAAACGTGTATTTCCATAGAAGCAGAGATCGACACAAGGAAGCTTTTGTTTCTCGGAAGGTTATATCGCTTGAACTCTACTGTTCTCACAAAGAAAATATTTTTGACACGCCTCTATTCATTTGCTTATAACGTCGCAAGGACACAGCGAGGCTTCATTCCTGAAATTTCCGAAATTCTAAAAAAGTATGGACTCTCAGACCACGTACAAAGTTGGTTACAAGATGGATCACTCCCTGATAAACCGGTTTGGAAGATGATCGTAAGAACTACTGTCTCATCATTCCATAAACTTCAGCTTCAGAACCGTTTATCACGTGACTCTGACTTCTCGATCTTTTCACTTATTTTACACGGTACGAAGCCATCATCACTTTGGGACATGCCTAGAAACTGTTACGAAATCAACTTATGTAAATTCATTTGCAAACTCAGTTCAAACATTCAGAAAGTGTGCCAAAAGACCTTTACCAACGTATTTGTTCACGCCGCTTGTGCCCGGCAACTGTCAACATTCGAGGACAGTGGTGGTATAAAATTGTGAGTTTTATTGACATTCGATTATCTGCAGAGTTGTGTGCTCTTACAGACGATGATCTTTTTCTCATACCACTTGGTCGACAAACTCGTACCAAATTATGCAATACTGAATACGTGTCCTTCCGTATGCTAAACTACAAGCTTGTGCACAACACTGCAACTCTGTATAATAGAGCAGAGTCCTTCACTATCACATAGGAAAGGGATTGTGCCTATCAAACACATTTATTTATTTTTTCTTTTCTACAATATATGTTCAGACATTCCTAATTATTGTTATATCTAACTGTATATTCTCATAATTGTCCTTTTGTAATGTTATGATTGTATATATCATGTCATAATCCTCTATGGAGGGAAATAAAATATGAATGTATGAATGAAAGTTTGAAAATCTTGATCCCCCCCCCCCCCCATCTTGTCAATCTCTTCATGAAATTTACAAAAAATTGTGCTCTCTATTACCAAATGCATTAATAAACCTAGGCAATTCAATCAGTGACACATTCTAGTTCAGCCCCGGGCACCACTTCTGACGTCCTGTGTCGCTGATCACTGTGTTATTATGTACTTTTACTATCGCAACTCGTCGGACGTTTGATCAGTCTGAGCATAATTTATGGTCTGAAATACAATGTACCTCTTCGCATTTAAATCAACATGAAACAACAAGACAATGAATTGAATATCTGCAGAACTATAGCGTTATGGTTTTATATTTTAGTCTTTGACAATAACGCTACAGTTCCCGTAATGCAAATATGGTGCAATTTACGGCGCAAGATTGTCTGCGCACGTTTGGGGATGTATTTCTCCACTTTCCAGCACTGGTCAATTAAATACCGTTCATACCCTATTTCTAAACATATTCTATTACCAAACTGTATATTTTATCCACTTCCTAACCCTTTATAATCTTCAAAATAGACTAATAAACTCGCTTGTTTTGAATTTTCTGCCACCTGACAGCCATGTTGACCTACTAACGAGATCTCGCTAAAACACGTACATATATATATATATATATATATATATATATATATATATAAAATATAGAATATTACTTAGTTGCATATGTACACAGGGATTGCATAGTGATATCATAAAGCGCCAATAAATTGTTACGCGTAAGTAGAGTTCATTATGACGTCACAATATTACGTCTAGCTAAATTATATGGAATATTAAAACATACCAAAAATAATATTCCATATAATTTAGTTAGATGTCTTTGCACGATAATATCGGATATAGAAAGTTTGGAAATTCGTCTCGCTGAATTAAAAAAGAAATTATCCTACGGAATTAATTGAAAACGGAATTAAAAAAAAACCAAAATCACATACGGTGAAAAATAAGACTGTCACGTATGTCATTCCATATGCTTCAACACATAACCCTAAAAATCCGGAAGTTTTTCAAGCAATTAAAAACAACCTTTTATCTTAGAAGCCGATTCAGACATAAAAAGAGTTTTGGAATATTCCCAAATCATCAAATGCAAACGACAAAATCCTTCACTCAGATCAATTCTAACCAGAGCCTGTTTTACCAGTAATATCAAAGAACCCGTCATCACTAGATGCAACAAATCAAGATGCGGTAGGTGCCCGTATATAACGCATGGATTCGCATTTTTCTTTAAAAACGGAATTAGATTTACAATAAAAACGTCAATGACATGTGTTAGCGCCAACCTTATTTACGTAATTACTTGCGCCGAATGCGGAAAAAATTACATCGGCCAGACAGGAGACACCTTACGACACCATGTGACCGTTCACCGACAACAGATCCGAGGATCCAAATACCAGTGCACCCATGTAAGAGAACACATTAGAAATTTCGCCAAAAACAGTAACCCGAGTTTTAACGTTTTTCCACTATATAAATTCTACAGACACAACAGAAAAAGAATGTTAAACCAAAGAAAAACTAAATATAAACCTTTCTCAAATGCTTCTTAATTGAATTTTATAAAAGCATTAATACTTTTTTTTTGCATTTTCTCCATACAATTTTACGGACGTCATAATGACCTCTGCTTAAGCGTAAAAATAAATGACAGCCAATGAAAAAGGTTGTTAGTCTTTATTTTGCACGAAATCGATAGAAAATCGAGGCGGTTTGTTTACGTCATCAACACTTTTCAGCGAGATCTTATCAATGCTAACTAGAATAATGTTAACTTAACAATAATTTAATGTTAAAAATTCACATTATATTAACGTTAGACCCAATTGTTTATATATTAAAGACAGGGACAAAATGCAAACTATTTGTATAATTAATTGTGGAATCCTGAATGAATAAAGGATACAATATTATTATCGGGGTTAAATTGATTGATTGATTGATTGATTGATTATTATTTGGGGGTTTATGCCGTTGACAGTATTTCAACTATTTCTCGGCGATATCGGAACCCCTTGTCACAGGAAGTGTGACAAGATAAAGATACTTTCCTCCTCAAAGCCTGTAAGCGCAGAGCACAGGCCTAAAATTTGCAGCCCTTCACCGGCAATGGTGACGTCTCCATCTGAGTGAAAGATTCCTATTTGGACGTTAAACAATGCACAATTAATCGATCAAATGCTTTATATCAACAGTTTTAAAACAGGTATCGGTCATATATCACACATATAAGTAATAAGGAAATGACTTTCAGACAAAGGTCATTCAAGGTCATTTTGTAAAGGTCAACGCCACTCAACATAAACTGTACCATATATATGTAAAAACAATCATTTCAACAATATCTCAGACAGTTACTGATCATTGTTACACTCAGTCGTCATATCGAATAATTCGTTGATCAGATGCAGCTCGAGGAGCATCCATCAATTTTACTAATATTCCTGTTTTGTATTCTTTGTGGGATTCTTAATATTGATCACTGTTTAGTCCCTATATCTCCGCCTGCAATATTTGTCTGCCTGCACTAAATGTCCGCCTGCACTGTATGTCTGTCTGTACTATATGTCTGTCTGTACTATATGTCTGCCTGTACTGTATGTCTGCCTGTACTATATGTCTGTCTGTACTATATGTCTGCCTGTACTGTATGTCTGCCTGTACTGTATGTCTGCCTGTACTGTATGTCTGCCTGTACTGTATGTCTGTCTGCACTATATGTCTGCCTGTACTGTATGTCTGCCTGTACTGTAATATCTGCCTGCACTATATGTCTGCCTGTACTGTATGTCTGCCTGTACTATATTTCTGCCTGTACTATATGTCTGCCTGTACTGTATGTCTGCCTGTACTGTATGTCTGCCTGTACTGTGTGTCTGCCTGTACTGTATGTCTGCCTGTACTATATATATCTGTCTGTACTATATGTCTGCCTGTACTGTATGTCTGCCTGTACTGTATGTCTGCCTGTACTGTATGTCTGCCTGTACTGTATGTCTGTCTGCACTATATGTCTGCCTGTACTGTATGTCTGCCTGCACTGTAATATCTGCCTGCACTATATGTCTGCCTGTACTGTATGTCTGCCTCTACTATATTTCTGCCTGTACTATATGTCTGCCTGTACTGTATGTCTGCCTGTACTGTATGTCTGCCTGTACTATATGTCTGCCTGTACTGTATGTCTGCCTGTACTGTATGTCTGCCTGTACTGTATGTCTGCCTGTACTGTATGTCTGCCTGTACTGTATGTCTGCCTGTACTATATGTCTGCCTGTACTGTATGTCTGCCTGTACTGTATGTCTGCCTGTACTGTATGTCTGCCTGTACTGTATGTCTGCCTGTACTGTATGTCTGCCTGCACTATATGTCTGCCTGTACTGTATGTCTGTCTGTACTATATATATCTGTCTGTACTATATGTCTGCCTGCACTGTATGTCTGCCTGTACTATATGTCTGTCTGTACTATATGTCTGCCTGTACTGTATGTCTGTCTGTACTATATGTCTGCCTGTACTGTATATCTGCCTGTACTATATGTCTGCCTGTACTGTATGTCTGCCTGTATTGTATGTCTGTCTGTACCATATGTCTGCCTGTACTATATGTCTGCCTGTACTATATGTCTGTCTGTACTATATATCTGCCTGTACTGTATGTCTGCCTGTACTATATGTCTGTCTGTACTATATATCTGTCTGTACTATATGTCTGCCTGTACTGTATGTCTGCCTGTACTATATGTCTGCCTGCACTATATGTCTGTATGCACTATATGTCTGCCTGTACTATATGTCTGCCTGTACTATATGTCTGCCTGTACTATATGTCTGCCTGTACTATATGTCTGCCTGTACTATATGTCTGCCTGCACTATATGTCTGCCTGTACTGTCTGTCTGCCTGTACTGTATGTCTGCCTTTACTGTATGTCTGCCTGTACTGTATGTCTGCCTGTACTATATGTCTGCCTGTACTGTATGTCTGCCTGTACTGTATGTCTGCCTGTACTGTATGTCTGCCTGTACTGTATGTCTGCCTGCACTATATGTCTGTCTGTACTGTATGTCTGTCTGTACTATATATCTGCCTGTACTGTATGTCTGCCTGTACTATATGTATGTATGCACTATATGTCTGCCTGTACTATATGTCTGCCTGTACTATATGTCTGCCTGTACTGTATGTCTGCCTGTACTGCATGTCTGTCTGTACTATATGTCTGCCTGTACTATATGTCTGCCTGTACTGTATGTCTGCCTGTACTGTATGTCTGCCTGTACTGTATGTCTGCCTGTACTGTATGTCTGCCTGTACTGTATGTCTGCCTGTACTATATGTCTGTCTGTACTATATGTCTGTCTGCACGATATGTCTGCCTGCACTATATGTCTGCCTGTACTGTATGTCTGCCTGCACTATATGTCTGTCTGCACGATATGTCTGCCTGCACTAAATGTCTGCCCGATTTTGAAGCAAACTGTCACTGTGTCCGTCTGCACAATATGTCCGCTTACGTATTTTAGGGACTGTCACAATATGTCCGTCAACATGTTTATTCGTTACTTCATGGTCCATTAGGTGACATTTCTTCATTAAACAATTCTCAAAATGAGAGCATGATATAAGTTCGCTTTTAAAAAAAACCGTCACAATGTGTCCGTTCTCGTATTAAATCTGTACCAATTTGTTTTTTTACTGTTCTTCTGATATACATATAGGCACAACTGCGAAAATATTGCAAAAAATTGATCCGCAGAATAATCATAAAATATTTGCTATATATTTTAAATGTCAGTATTATAAATTAATTGACTATTTCGAATTTTACTTTTAAAATGAATAACAGACTATCAACTCATCATATAGTTGGAAGGTCATAGTGAAACACTGAACGCGTGGGAATACCTATATATCAAAGGTCATAGTGAAACACTGAACGCGTGGGAATATCTATATATCAAAGGTCATAGTGAAACACTGAACGCGTGGGAATATCTATATATCAAAGGTCATAGTGAAGCACTGAACGCGTGGGAATATCTATATATCAAAGGTCATAGTGAAACACTGAACGCGTGGGAATATCTATATATCAAAGGTCATAGTGAAACACTGAACGCGTGGGAATATCTATATATCAAAGGTCATAGTGAAACACTGAACGCGTGGGAATATCTATATATCAAAGGTCATAGTGAAACACTGAACGCGTGGGAATACCTATATATCAAAGGTCATAGTGAAACACTGAACGCGTGGGAATACCTATATATCAAAGGTCATAGTGAAACACTGAACGCGTGGGAATACCTATATATCAAAGGAAACTGGAATAGACGGCCTTTGATTGTTACGTTAATAATCGAAAACCATGTACTGACTGAGGTGTCACCGGTAAGTGTCAGTCACGGTGTGTATACTACACAGTACGGGTACACCGGAAACAGATCTAGATATAGAAGACTGTGAGGATGTCGTCCTGTACTTCTCCGTCACCCACCGTCCGAAGTCAGTGAGCCGATATTCGATATTGGCCTATGAAATAACACTAGCTTTCTTCGATAGGTTCGAGACGTAGATAGTTCATTGATTGTTTATTGTTTTACGCCACATTCAACAATTTTCCAGTCATCTGGTGGAAGAGATAACCCAGATACAATGTACCCAGGAAGAGACCACCGACCTTACGAAAGTAAACTGGCAAATTTTCTCACATATATAGGCGCGAGCGAGAATCGAACCCACGCCGACTAGAGGTGAGAAGCCTTGTGAGTGTCAGTGCAATGCTCTAAACACTCGGCCACGGAGGTCCCCTCAAGACGAAGAGGTGGCGAGCATAACAAGTTTGATTAATAGTGTTATAAAGGACCAGGACCATGTTTGACCAAATTTGGCCTCATGTCAAAAGCAAAGAAAATTGTATTAAAAATAAACTATTACATCTACTCTTTCATAAAATGCTATTTGTTTTCTTTTGGAGTGTATAGAATTGGTGATATTAAGGTCTAAACATATGATGTTGTTGTATACAATTTGACGTTTTTTCACAAGTTTTGACGTTACGTCAAAAGCTGAATCCCAATCATTCAAAAAGTAAAATGCTAGTAATTATAAAAAATGTATGGGCACATTTATTTAAATAGTATTTCCATTACAAATATTTACATGTCTGTTTCAGGGATTTTCTATTCTGCTACATTGTATATCGGAGGAAGTGGGCAAAGTAGGGGGGGGGGGGGGGGGTGAGGGTTATCAGCAATTCAATTACGGGTTGGTCTTTTAAACTTGCACCATGTATGTTTATTGATCTATTGTTGTGAATAATACAGTCATATCACAAACATACTCCATCTTGTAGAAATTGAAATAAAAACAAAAGAATTTAGAATCAATGCATTAGATATTCATAGTTAGATATCACCATTACGATTCACCGTAGTTTACGGCGGTCAACCATGCCGAGTGCGAAACATCGCTGATCGCAGAGGAAATTCATCTATGACGAGGATAACAAATACGATTTCTGATACATAAGGTAAGTGTTTAGAAGATGTATGTGCTATTGAAATGTTTATTGACGTGCAAAAGAAAGTTTATATTGATGGAAACGAATCTAAATAAATCAGCATGTTGTTAAGACTATGGAATCCCGTTACAACATGCGCAATCTTTTAGGTTCATAATGTCTCCCAATACCTTTTTATGCTGAATGATTTGATGAATAAATGTTTCATCTCATAATTCATGAATGGGTAATTGATGGAAAATAATAATTCAATCTGGCTTGTGACGTCATGGACAAAGTGAAAACAAGAAAAATATATGCTAGAGACGTGTAAAACTGGCGTTAGAAAATGATACAAATGTTCCCAATTTTACTTTACACTAGATGTACACTGGTCTACCTGGATATTTCTGTTAAGTAAACAGTAGATCAAGTGATATATATATATATATATATATATATATATATATATATATATATACACACACATTTAATACCTTTGTGAACACGTTTTGTCTGCAAGTAGAAAGAAGCTGGAAACAATTGTATTGTTTCCACCCAGTTTTGTTTATTTTTTCTTGAGATATTCAATAGTTTTCTTTTCCTTGAAGCATACATCTAAATTAAAATATACATGCATATGATTGTGTAAGCAGTACTTCCAAATGGTATTGTTACATGTAGCTGGTTAATGATTTAACAAAGATTAGAAACAATGTATTTTGGCAAATCATCCGTAGGGTTGTTTTAAAAATTGTAGTAAGTGTGTTAAAAAAGACCACACGGCATGGATATAATATAATATGACACAAACCACTTGTGTAATTAAAGTTACAATTATCCAAAATTTTCATATTGGAAAATTAAAAAATCTAGATAGCTGATCTCAAGAATGATATTTCAATTCTAGCTTCTGACAAAACACAATTTTAAAAATAGGTAAATGTACTGATGCTGATACACTCATTATTTACAAGTAAATATTACGACTGTACACATTACTACAATAAAAACTGTACTGTACATGTTCTTAAATAATAATCAGGTTGTTAATTATACATAATGGGGATTTTGAATTTACTGGTAGTTAATTTTACATAAATAACAATATTTATATATTCAGTACAGTGTGCATTTTTAGAATCTGGCATGTATTTAAGCCTCTTAGTTTAAACCAGAAAATTAAGCATGCACATGTACATTCAAATAATAAAATTGTGTTTACTGTAAATTCTACATTTTATGGCTAGTTTCTGTCTTGATTTGATGAAATAAAAATGTGTAGATTCTTTCACGTAGAACAGCTATTTTATATATCAATGAGGAAATAAATGATAGAAGATATACATGTAAATAATGACAAATTAATTTTTGCAAGGCACATGGTTGAAATGCAACATGTACTTCACTGCACAATATAATAATGACATTATTTATTGTTATCAGGATGACAAGGCAGAAGTTTACTAGGTCTGTGAAACATTAAAAGAAAGTCTTATTCCTCAATATCACTGTCATCTGATTCATCAATAACGGTGGCATCTGTAACAAACTGAGAAATGGATAGCATCTACTTCCAGGAGGAATGAGGACTGCTTTGTGGAGAAAAGCTTGAAATCTAGCAGAGGATGACACTACAACAAGTTTTGGCCCTGGTCGCTTACAGATGAAACAGTAGGCATATGATGAGGAAGTTCGCTGCTGAGGCAATGAAATAGAAGGTGGACTGCATAAACCTGGAGGTTGATGACTTGCAGTGGCTGCAGTAACCTAAGATTCTTTTGGTTTCTTTGGTTGATGGCCATAATACAGATGTCTGGATTTGTTGCATAGGATGTCAATTGCAGTGGCTTCAATGAGAAAGTTTTTTCGTAAGAAACGATGAATGGCTGTGGATTCACACTTTTTCCTGTCCTTTGGCTTTGTTCTCGTTTTACATAATATGCAGGGAAAAGATTTATGGCCTTTACTGGTTTCCATTCTCTTGTAGCTGAAATAAATATTTATCAAAATATTTATCATGTCTTTTTTTTATTATTATTATTATTAATTGATTTTTTTTTATCTTACAGCTATTTATTTATTTATTATCATATTTTATGTTGCTGTTTTTCAATATATGAGGAGTGGAATTTTTTGTGCTATCATTAAGCAAAATTGAAAAAAGATTGAAAAAATAAAATGTGTTTTGTATCAAAATTATTTGTAAAGACGAAACAAAAATAAATTCCCGTTTAGCTGGGGAAAAAAAAAATACTCCTCAGTTTGATTTTTATGGATTTGAACCCAGGCCGCCAGGATGGAAAACGGCCACGCTAACCACTGCGCTAGTTTGGATTTGGGTAAACCTTTCGAAAATATTGTATCTAGTTAAATGAACTAAGAAGGATAGAACAACCACATCTTCCTTAATTTAGCACATTACATATGCTTTTCATAATAAATAGGCATCTTTAGTAATGGAAATTTGTACTTTCGTATTTTTATTTTTTTTGTTTTGTGATGCAAAGTTCGTACTCGATGTCTTGATGTACACATTGGTGATATAATCTAAGCACAGTTTAGTTTAAGTCACATCAATATAACAGATAAGTTAATATAAGTGATATCAGTTTCACACATATAAGAGTACAATTGGCTTTAATATGTAACTTTAATGCAATAAATAGGTCAAAGTAGTCAGATTGAGTTGAACAGACAGTTTAGTTTAAGTCACATTAATAAACCAGATACGTTAATATCAGTGGAATCAGCTTCACAACTATTGGAGCACAATTGAGTTTAATATCATAGATAGCTCAATTTATGAAACTTTAATGCAATAAGTAGGTCAAAGTAGTCAGATTGAGTTGAACAGACAGTTTAGTTTAAGTCAAATCAATATAACAGATAAGTTAATATAAGTGACATCAGTTTCACACATATAAGTGTGCGATTGGCTTTAATATCACATATAGGTCGATTTATGTAACTTTAATGCAATAAATAGCTCAAAGTAGTCAGATTGAGTTGGACAGACAGTTTAGTTTAAGTCACATCAATATAACAGATAAGTTAATATCAGTGGAATCAGCTTCACAACTATTGGAGTACAATTGACTTTAATATCACAGACAGCTCAATTTATGTAACTTTAATGCAATAAATAGGTCAAAGTAGTCAGATTGTGTTGTACATACAGTTTAGTTTAAGTCACATCAATATAACAGATATGTTAATGTCAGTGGAATCAGTTTCACAACTATTGGAGTACAATTGACTTTCATATCACAGATACCTCAATTTATGAAACTTTAATGCAATAAATAGGTCAAAGTAGTCAGATTGAGTTGGACAGACAGTTTAGTTTAAGTCACATTAATAAACCAGATACGTTAATATCAGTGGAATCAGCTTCACAACTATTGGAGCACAATTGAGTTTAATATCACAGATAGCTCAATTTATGTAACTTTAATGCAATAAATAGGTCAAAGTAGTCAGATTGAGTTGAACAGACAGTTTAGTTAAAGTCAAATCAATATAACAGATAAGTTAATATAAGTGACATCAGTTTCACACATATAAGTGTGCGATTGGTTTTAATATCACATATAGGTCGATTTATGTAACTTTAATGCAATAAATAGCTCAAAGTAGTCAGATTGAGTTGAAAAGACAGTTTAGTTTAAGTCAAATCAATATAACAGATAAGTTAATATAAGTGACATTAGTTTCACAACTATTGGAGTACAATTGACTTTAACATCACAGATAGCCCAATTTATGTAACTTTCATGCAATAAATGGGTCAAATTAGTCAGATTGAGTTGGACAGACTGTTTAGTTTAAGTCACATCAATATAACAGATAAGTTAATATCAGTGGAATCAGCTTCACAACTATTGGAGTACAATTGACTTTCATATCACAGATAGCTCAATTTATGTAACTTTAATGCAATAAATAGGTCAAAGTAGTCAGATTGAGTTGGACAGACAGTTTAGTTTAAGATACATCAATATAACAGATAAGTTAATATCAGTGGAATCAGCTTCACAACTATTGGAGTACAATTGACTTTAATATCACAGATAGCTCAATTTATGTAACTTTAATGCAATAAATAGGTCAAAGTAGTCAGATTGTATTGTACATACAGTTTAGTTTAAGTCACATCAACATAACAGATAACTTAATATAAGTGACATTAGTTTCACAACTATTGGAGTACAATTGACTTTAATATCACAGATAGCTCAATTTATGTAACTTTAATGCAATAAATAGGTCAAAGTAGTCAGATTGTGTTGTACATACAGTTTAGTTTAAGTCACATCAATATAACAGATAAGTTAATATAAGTGACATTAGTTTCACAACTATTGGAGTACAATTGACTGTAACATCAGAGATAGCCCAATTTATGTAACTTTAATGCAATAAATAGGTCAAAGTATTCAGATTGAGTTGAACAGACTGTTTAGTTTAAGTCACATTAATATAACAGATACGTTAATATAAGTGGAATCAGCTTCACAACTACTGGAGCACAATTTAGTTTAATATCACAGATAGCTCAATTTATGTAACTTTAATGCAATAAATAGGTCAAAGTAGTCAGATTGAGTTGAACAGACAGATTAGTTTAAGTCACATCAATATAACAGATAAGTTAATATAAGTGACATCAGTTTCACACATATAAGTGTGCGATTGGCTTTAATATTACATATAGTTCGATTTATGTAACTTTAATGCAATAAATAGGTCAAAGTAGTCAGATTGTGTTGTACATACAGTTTAGTTTAAATCACATCAATATAACAGATAAGTTAATATAAGTGACATTAGTATCACAACTATTGGAGTACAATTAACTTTAACATGACAGATAGCCCAATTTATCTAACTTTAATGCAATAAATAGGTCAACGTAGTCAGATTGAGTTGAACAGACAGTTTAGTTTAAGTCGCATCAATATCACAGATATGTTAATATCAGTGGAATCAGCTTCACAACTATTGGAGCACAATTGAGTTTAATATCAGTGAGAGCTCAATTTATGTAACTTTAATGCAATAAATAGGTCAAAGTAGTCAGATTGAGTTGTACATACAGTTTAGTTTAAGTCAAATCAATATAACACATAAGTTAATATAAGTGACATTAGTTTCACAACTATTGGAGTACAATTGACTTTCATATCACAGATTCCTCAAATTATGAAACTTTAATGCAATAAATAGGTCAAAGTAGTCAGATTGAGTTGGACAGACAGTTTAGTTTAAGTCACATTAATACACCAGATACGTTAATATCAGTGGAATCAGCTTCACAACTATTGGAGCACAATTGAGTTTCATATCACAGATAACTCAATTTATGTAACTTTGATGCAATAAATAGGTCAAAGTAGTCTGATTGAGTTGAACAGACAGTTTAGTTTAAGTCAAATCAATATAACAAATAAGTTAATATAAGTGACATTAGTTTCACAACTATTGGAGTACAATTGACTTTCATATCACAGATAGCTCAATTTATGTAACTTTAATGCAATAAATAGGTCAAAGTAGTCAGATTGAGTTAAACAGACAGTTTAGTTTAAGTCAAATTAATATAACACATAAGTTAATATAAGTGACATTAGTTTCACAACTATTGGAGTACAATTGACTTTAACATCACAGATAGCCCAATTTATATAACTTTAATGCAATAAATGGGTCAAAGTAGTCAGATTGAGTTGAACAGACAGTTTAGTTTAAGTCACATCAATATAACAGATATGTTAATATCAGTGGAATCAGCGTCACAAATATTGGAGTACAATTGACTTTAATATCACAGATAGCTCAATTTATGTAACTTTAATGCAATAAATAGGTCAAAGTAGTCAGATTGAGTTGAACAGACAGTTTAGTTTAAGTCAAATCAATATAACAGATAAGTTAATATAAGTGACATTAGTTTCACAACTATTGGAGTACAATTGACTTTAACATCACAGATATCTCGATTTATGTAACTTTAATGCAATAAATAGGTCAAAGTAGTCAGATTGAGTTGAACAGACAGTTTAGTTTAAGTCAAATCAATATAACAGATAAGTTAATATAAGTGACATTAGTTTCACAACTATTGGAGTACAATTGACTTTAACATCACAGATATCTCGATTTATGTAACTTTAATGCAATAAATAGGTCAAAGTAGTCAGATTGAGTTGGACAGACAGTTTAGTTTAAGTCACATTAATATAACACATAAGTTAATATAAGTGGAATCAGCTTCACAACTACTGGAGCACAATCTAGTTTAATATCACAAATAGCTCGATTTATGTAACTTTAATGCAATAAATAGGTCAAAGTAGTCAGATTGAGTTGAACAGACAGTTTAGTTTAAGTCACATCAATATAACAGATAAGTTAATATAAGTGGAATCAGCTTCACAAATATTGGAGTACAATTGACTTTAACATCACAAATAGATCAATTTATGTAACTTTAATGCAATAAATAGGTCAAAGTAGCCAGACTGAGTTGAACAGACAGTTTAGTTTAAGTCACATCAATATAACAGATAAGTTAATATAAGTGACATCAGTTTCACACATATAAGACTACGATTGGCTTTAATATCACAGATAGTTAGATTTATGTAACTTTCATGCAATAAATAGGACAAAGTGGTCAGATTGAGTTGAACAGACAGTTTAGTTTAAGTCACATCAATATAACAGATAAGTGAATATCAGTGGAATCAGCTTCACAACTATTGGAGTACAATTGACTTTAACATCACAGATAGCTCAATTTGTGTAACTTTAATGCAATAAATAAGTGAAAGTAGTCAGATTGAGTTGAACAGACAGTTTAGTTTGAGTCACATCAATATATCAGATAAGTTAATATAAGTGGAATCAGCTTCACAACTATTGGAGTACAATTGACTTTAACATCACAAATAGCTCGATTTATGTAACTTTAATGCAATAAATAGGTCAAAATAGTCAGATTCAGTTGAACAGACATTTTAATTTAAGTCACATCAATATAACAGATACGTTAATATCAGTGGAATCAGCTTCACAACTATTGGACTACAATTGACTTTAACATCACAAATAGCTCGATTTATGTAACTTTAATGCAATAAATAGGTCAAAGTAGTCAAACTGAGTTGAACAGACAGTTTAGTTTAAGTCACGTCAATATAACAGATACGTTAATATCAGTGGAATCAGCTTCACAACTATTGGACTACAATTGACTTTAACATCACAAATAGCCCGATTTATGTAACTTTAATGCAATAAATAGGTCAAAGTAGTCAGACTGAGTTGAACAGACAGTTTAGTTTAAGTCACGTCAATATAACAGATAAGTTAATATAAGTGGAATCAGCTTCACAAATATTGGAGTACAGTTGACTTTAACATCACAAATAGCTCGATTTATGTAACTTTAATGCAATAAATAGGTCAAAGTAGTCAGATTGAGTTGAACAGACAGTTTAGTTTAAGTCACATCAATATAACAGATAGGTTAATATAAGGGACATCTGTTTCACACGTAAAAGACTACGATTGGCTTTAATATCACAGATAGTTAGATTTATGTAACTTTCATGCAATAAATAGGTCAAAGTAATCAGATTGAGTTGAACAGACATTTTAGTTTAAGTCACATCAATATAACAGATAAGTTAATATGAGTGGAATCAGCTTCACAAATATTGGAGTACAATTGACTTTAACATCACAAATAGCTCAATTTATGTAACTTTAAGGCAATAAATAAGTGAAAGTAGTCAGATTGAGTTGAACAGACAGTTTAGTTTAAGTCACATCAATATATCAGATAAGTTAATATAAGTGGAATCAGCTGCACAACTATTGGAGTACAATTGACTTTAACATCACAGATAGCTCGATTTATGTAACTTTAATGCAATAAATAGGTCAAAATATTCAGATTCAGTTGAACAGACATTTTAGTTTAAGTCACATCAATATAACAGATACGTTAATATCAGTGGAATCAGCTTCACAACTATTGGAGTACAATTGACTTTAACATCACAAATAGCCCGATTTATGTAACTTTAATGCAATAAATAGGTCAAAGTAGTCAGACTGAGTTGAACAGACAGTTTAGTTTAAGTCACATTAATATAACAGATAAGTTAATATAAGTGGAATCAGCTTCACAAATATTGGAGTACAGTTGACTTTAACATCACAAATAGATCAATTTATGTAACTTTAATGCAATGATTAGGTCAAAGTAGTCAGATTAAGTTGAACAGACAGTTTAGTTTAAGTCACATCAATATAACAGATAAGTTAATATAAGTGACATCAGTTTCACACATATAAGTGTGCGATTGGCTTTAATATCACATATAGTTCGATTTATGTAACTTTAATGCAATAAATAGGTCAAAGTAGTCAGATTGTGTTGTACATACAGTTTAGTTTAAATCACATCAATATAACAGATAAGTTAATATAAGTGACATTAGTATCACAACTATTGGAGTACAATTAACTTTAACATGACAGATAGCCCAATTTATGTAACTTTAATGCAATAAATAGGTCAACGTAGTCAAATTGAGTTGAACAGACAGTTTAGTTTAAGTCGCATCAATATCACAGATATGTTAATATGAGTGGAATCAGCTTCACAACTATTGGAGCACAATTGAGTTTAATATCAGAGAGAGCTCAATTTATGTAACTTTAATGCAATAGATAGGTCAAAGTAGTCAGATTGAGTTGTACATACAGTTTAGTTTAAGTCAAATTAATATAACACATAAGTTAATATAAGTGACATTAGTTTCACAACTATTGGAGTACAATTGACTTTCATATCACAGATTCCTCAAATTATGAAACTTTAATGCAATAAATAGGTCAAAGTAGTCAGATTGAGTTGGACAGACAGTTTAGTTTAAGTCACATTAATAAACCAGATACGTTAATATCAGTGGAATCAGCTTCACAACTATTGGAGCACAATTGAGTTTCATATCACAGATAACTCAATTTATGTAACTTTGATGCAATAAATAGGTCAAAGTAGTCTGATTGAGTTGAACAGACAGTTTAGTTTAAGTCAAATCAATATAACAAAGAAGTTAATATAAGTGACATTCGTTTCACAACTATTGGAGTACAATTGACTTTCATATCACAGATAGCTCAATTTATGTAACTTTAATGCAATAAATAGTTCAAAGTAGTCAGATTGAGTTGGACAGACAGTTTAGTTTAAGTCAAATCAATATAACAGATAAGTTAATATAAGTGACATTAGTTTCACAACTATTGGAGTACAATTGACTTTAACATCACAGATAGCCCAATTTATGTAACTTTAATGCAATAAATAGGTCAAAGTAGTCAGATTGAGTTGAACAGACAGTTTAGTTTAAGTCACATCAATATAACAGATATGTTAATATCAGTGGAATCAGCGTCACAAATATTGGAGTACAATTGACTTTAACATCACAGATAGCTCAATTTATGTAACTTTAATGCAATAAATAGGTCAAAGTAGTCAGATTGAGTTGAACAGACAGTTTACTTTCAGTCAAATCAATATAACAGATAAGTTAATATAAGTGACATTAGTTTCACAACTATTGGAGTACAATTGACTTTAACATCACAGATATCCCGATTTATGTAACTTTAATGCAATAAATAGGTCAAAGTAGTCAGATTGAGTTGGACAGACAGTTTAGTTTAAGTCATATTAATATAACAGATAAGTTAATATAAGTGGAATCAGCTTCACAACTACTGGAGCACAATCTAGTTTAATATCACAAATAGCTCGATTTATGTAACTTTAATGCAATAAATAGGTCAAAGTAGTCAGACTGAGTTGAACAGACAGTTTAGTTTAAGTCACATCAATATAAGAGATAAGTTAATATAAGTGGAATCAGCTTCACAAATATTGGAGTACAGTTGACTTTAACATCACAAATAGATCAATTTATGTAACTTTAATGCAATAAATAGGTCAAAGTAGTCAGATTAAGTTGAACAGACAGTTTAGTTTAAGTCACATGAATATAACAGATAAGTTAATATGTGTGAAATCAGCTTCACAACTATTGGAGTACAATTGACTTTAACATCACAGATATCCCGATTTATGTAACTTTAATGCAATAAATAGGTCAAAGTAGTCAGATTGAGTTGGACAGACAGTTTAGTTTAAGTCACATTAATATAAAAGATAAGTTAATATAAGTGGAATCAGCTTCACAACTACTGGAGCACAATCTAGTTTAATATCACAAATAGCTCGATTTATGTAACTTTAATGCAATAAATAGGTCAAAGTAGTCAGACTGAGTTGAACAGACAGTTTAGTTTAAGTCACATTAATATAAGAGATAAGTTAATATAAGTGGAATCAGCTTCACAAATATTGGAGTACAGTTGACTTTAACATCACAAATAGATCAATTTATGTAACTTTAATGCAATAAATAGGTCAAAGTAGTCAGATTAAGTTGAACAGACAGTTTAGTTTAAGTCACATGAATATAACAGATAAGTTAATATGTGTGAAATCAGCTTCACAACTATTGGAGTACAATTGTCTTTAACATCACAAATAGCTCAATTTATTTAAGTTTAATGCAATAAATAGGTCAAAGTAGTCAGACTGAGTTGAACAGATAGTTTAGTTTAAGTCACATCAATATAACAGATAAGTTAATATAAGTGACATCAGTTTCACACATATAAGACTACGATTGGCTTTAATATCACAGATAGTTAGATTTATGTAACAATATAACAGATAAGTTAATATTAATGGAATCAGCTTCACAAATATTGGACTACAATTGGCTTTAATATCACAAATAACTCAATTTATGTAACTTTAATGCAATACATAGGTCAAAGTAGTCAGATTGAGTTGAACAAACAGTTTAGTTTAAGTCAAATCAATATAACAGATAAGTTAATATAAGTGGAATCAGCTTCACACCTATTGGAGTACAATTGACTTTAACATCACAAATAGCTCAATTTATGTAACTTTAATGCAATAAATAAGTGAAAGTAGTCAGATTGAGTTGAACAGACAGTTTAGTTTAAGTCACATCAATATAACAGATAGGTTAATATAAGTGACATCAGTTTCACACATATAAGACTACGATTGGCTTTAATATCACAGATAGTTAGATTTATGTAACTTTCATGCAATAAATAGGTCAAAGTAGTCAGATTGAGTTGAACAGACAGTTTAGTTTACGTCACATCAATATAACAGATAAGTTAATATCAGTGGAATCAGCTTCACAAATATTGGACTACAATTGGCTTTAATATCACGGATAACTCAATTTATGTAACTTTAATGAAATAAATAGGTCAAAGTAGTCAGATTGAGTTGAACAGACAGTTTAGTTTAAGTCTCATCAATATAACAGATAAGTTAATATGAGTGGAATCAGCTTCACAACTATTGGAGTACAATTGACTTTAACATCACAAATAGCTCAATTTATGTAACTTTAATGCAATAAATAGGTCAAAGTAGTCAGATTGAGTTGAACAGACAGTTTAGTTTAAGTCACATCAATATAACAGATAGGTTAATATAAGTGACATCAGTTTCACACATATAAGACTACGATTGGCTTTAATATCACAGATAGTTAGATTTATGTAACTTTCATGCAATAAATAGGTCAAAGTAGTCAGATTGAGTTGAACAGACAGTTTAGTTTAAGTCTCATCAGTATAACAGATAAGTTAATATGAGTGGAATCAGCTTCACAACTATTGGACTACAATAGACTTTAACATCACAAATAGCTCGATTTATGTAACTTTAATGCAATAAATAAGTGAAAGTAGTCAGATTGAGTTGAACAGACAGTTTAGTTTGAGTCACATCAATATATCAGATAAGTTAATATAAGTGGAATCAGCTTCACAACTATTGGAGTACAATTGACTTCAACATCACAAATAGCTCGATTTATGTAACTTTAATGCAATAAATAGGTCAAAGTAGTCAGACTGAGTTGAACAGACAGTTTAGTTTAAGTCACATCAATATAACAGATAAGTTAATATAAGTGGAATCAGCTTCACAAATATTGGAGTACAGTTGACTTTAACATCACAAATAGATCAATTTATGTAACTTTAATGCAATAAATAGGACAAAGTAGTCAGATTGAGTTGAACAGACAGTTTAGTTTAAGTCACATCAATATAACAGACAAGTTAATATAAGTGACATCAGTTCGACACATATAAGACTACGATTGGCTTTAATATCACAGATAGTTAGATTTATGTAACTTTCATGCAATAAATAGGTCAAAGTAGTCAGATTGAGTTGAACAGACAGTTTAGTTTAAGTCACATCAATATAACAGATAAGTTAATATCAGTGGAATCAGCTTCACAAATATTGGACTACAATTGGCTTTAATATCACAGATAACTCAATTTATGTAACTGTAATGCAATAATTAGGTCAAAGTAGTCAAATTGAGTTGAACAGACAGTTTAGTTTAAATCTCATCAATATAACAGATTCGTAAATATGAGTGGAATCAGCTTCACAACTATTGGGGTACAATTGACTTTAACATCACAAATAGCTCGATTTATGTAACTTTAATGCAATAAATAGGTCAAAATAGTCAGATTCAGTTGAACAGACATTTTAATTTAAGTCACATCAATATAACAGATACGTTAATATCAGTGGAATCAGCTTCACAACTATTGGACTACAATTGACTTTAACATCACAAATAGCTCGATTTATGTAACTTTAATGCAATAAATAGGTCAAAGTAGTCAAACTGAGTTGAACAGACAGTTTAGTTTAAGTCACGTCAATATAACAGATACGTTAATATCAGTGGAATCAGCTTCACAACTATTGGACTACAATTGACTTTAACATCACAAATAGCCCGATTTATGTAACTTTAATGCAATAAATAGGTCAAAGTAGTCAGACTGAGTTGAACAGACAGTTTAGTTTAAGTCACGTCAATATAACAGATAAGTTAATATAAGTGGAATCAGCTTCACAAATATTGGAGTACAGTTGACTTTAACATCACAAATAGCTCGATTTATGTAACTTTAATGCAATAAATAGGTCAAAGTAGTCAGATTGAGTTGAACAGACAGTTTAGTTTAAGTCACATCAATATAACAGATAGGTTAATATAAGGGACATCTGTTTCACACGTAAAAGACTACGATTGGCTTTAATATCACAGATAGTTAGATTTATGTAACTTTCATGCAATAAATAGGTCAAAGT
Organism: Ostrea denselamellosa; assembly: GCA_024699665.1. Lineage (NCBI taxonomy): Eukaryota > Metazoa > Mollusca > Bivalvia > Ostreida > Ostreidae > Ostrea > Ostrea denselamellosa. The sequence continues at coordinate 5,829,356 of JAMZEH010000045.1, read as the reverse complement.
AATCAGATTGAGTTGAACAGACATTTTAGTTTAAGTCACATCAATATAACAGATAAGTTAATATGAGTGGAATCAGCTTCACAAATATTGGAGTACAATTGACTTTAACATCACAAATAGCTCAATTTATGTAACTTTAAGGCAATAAATAAGTGAAAGTAGTCAGATTGAGTTGAACAGACAGTTTAGTTTAAGTCACATCAATATATCAGATAAGTTAATATAAGTGGAATCAGCTGCACAACTATTGGAGTACAATTGACTTTAACATCACAGATAGCTCGATTTATGTAACTTTAATGCAATAAATAGGTCAAAATATTCAGATTCAGTTGAACAGACATTTTAGTTTAAGTCACATCAATATAACAGATACGTTAATATCAGTGGAATCAGCTTCACAACTATTGGAGTACAATTGACTTTAACATCACAAATAGCCCGATTTATGTAACTTTAATGCAATAAATAGGTCAAAGTAGTCAGACTGAGTTGAACAGACAGTTTAGTTTAAGTCACATTAATATAACAGATAAGTTAATATAAGTGGAATCAGCTTCACAAATATTGGAGTACAGTTGACTTTAACATCACAAATAGATCAATTTATGTAACTTTAATGCAATGATTAGGTCAAAGTAGTCAGATTAAGTTGAACAGACAGTTTAGTTTAAGTCACATCAATATAACAGATAAGTTAATATAAGTGACATCAGTTTCACACATATAAGTGTGCGATTGGCTTTAATATCACATATAGTTCGATTTATGTAACTTTAATGCAATAAATAGGTCAAAGTAGTCAGATTGTGTTGTACATACAGTTTAGTTTAAATCACATCAATATAACAGATAAGTTAATATAAGTGACATTAGTATCACAACTATTGGAGTACAATTAACTTTAACATGACAGATAGCCCAATTTATGTAACTTTAATGCAATAAATAGGTCAACGTAGTCAAATTGAGTTGAACAGACAGTTTAGTTTAAGTCGCATCAATATCACAGATATGTTAATATGAGTGGAATCAGCTTCACAACTATTGGAGCACAATTGAGTTTAATATCAGAGAGAGCTCAATTTATGTAACTTTAATGCAATAGATAGGTCAAAGTAGTCAGATTGAGTTGTACATACAGTTTAGTTTAAGTCAAATTAATATAACACATAAGTTAATATAAGTGACATTAGTTTCACAACTATTGGAGTACAATTGACTTTCATATCACAGATTCCTCAAATTATGAAACTTTAATGCAATAAATAGGTCAAAGTAGTCAGATTGAGTTGGACAGACAGTTTAGTTTAAGTCACATTAATAAACCAGATACGTTAATATCAGTGGAATCAGCTTCACAACTATTGGAGCACAATTGAGTTTCATATCACAGATAACTCAATTTATGTAACTTTGATGCAATAAATAGGTCAAAGTAGTCTGATTGAGTTGAACAGACAGTTTAGTTTAAGTCAAATCAATATAACAAAGAAGTTAATATAAGTGACATTCGTTTCACAACTATTGGAGTACAATTGACTTTCATATCACAGATAGCTCAATTTATGTAACTTTAATGCAATAAATAGTTCAAAGTAGTCAGATTGAGTTGGACAGACAGTTTAGTTTAAGTCAAATCAATATAACAGATAAGTTAATATAAGTGACATTAGTTTCACAACTATTGGAGTACAATTGACTTTAACATCACAGATAGCCCAATTTATGTAACTTTAATGCAATAAATAGGTCAAAGTAGTCAGATTGAGTTGAACAGACAGTTTAGTTTAAGTCACATCAATATAACAGATATGTTAATATCAGTGGAATCAGCGTCACAAATATTGGAGTACAATTGACTTTAACATCACAGATAGCTCAATTTATGTAACTTTAATGCAATAAATAGGTCAAAGTAGTCAGATTGAGTTGAACAGACAGTTTACTTTCAGTCAAATCAATATAACAGATAAGTTAATATAAGTGACATTAGTTTCACAACTATTGGAGTACAATTGACTTTAACATCACAGATATCCCGATTTATGTAACTTTAATGCAATAAATAGGTCAAAGTAGTCAGATTGAGTTGGACAGACAGTTTAGTTTAAGTCATATTAATATAACAGATAAGTTAATATAAGTGGAATCAGCTTCACAACTACTGGAGCACAATCTAGTTTAATATCACAAATAGCTCGATTTATGTAACTTTAATGCAATAAATAGGTCAAAGTAGTCAGACTGAGTTGAACAGACAGTTTAGTTTAAGTCACATCAATATAAGAGATAAGTTAATATAAGTGGAATCAGCTTCACAAATATTGGAGTACAGTTGACTTTAACATCACAAATAGATCAATTTATGTAACTTTAATGCAATAAATAGGTCAAAGTAGTCAGATTAAGTTGAACAGACAGTTTAGTTTAAGTCACATGAATATAACAGATAAGTTAATATGTGTGAAATCAGCTTCACAACTATTGGAGTACAATTGACTTTAACATCACAGATATCCCGATTTATGTAACTTTAATGCAATAAATAGGTCAAAGTAGTCAGATTGAGTTGGACAGACAGTTTAGTTTAAGTCACATTAATATAAAAGATAAGTTAATATAAGTGGAATCAGCTTCACAACTACTGGAGCACAATCTAGTTTAATATCACAAATAGCTCGATTTATGTAACTTTAATGCAATAAATAGGTCAAAGTAGTCAGACTGAGTTGAACAGACAGTTTAGTTTAAGTCACATTAATATAAGAGATAAGTTAATATAAGTGGAATCAGCTTCACAAATATTGGAGTACAGTTGACTTTAACATCACAAATAGATCAATTTATGTAACTTTAATGCAATAAATAGGTCAAAGTAGTCAGATTAAGTTGAACAGACAGTTTAGTTTAAGTCACATGAATATAACAGATAAGTTAATATGTGTGAAATCAGCTTCACAACTATTGGAGTACAATTGTCTTTAACATCACAAATAGCTCAATTTATTTAAGTTTAATGCAATAAATAGGTCAAAGTAGTCAGACTGAGTTGAACAGATAGTTTAGTTTAAGTCACATCAATATAACAGATAAGTTAATATAAGTGACATCAGTTTCACACATATAAGACTACGATTGGCTTTAATATCACAGATAGTTAGATTTATGTAACAATATAACAGATAAGTTAATATTAATGGAATCAGCTTCACAAATATTGGACTACAATTGGCTTTAATATCACAAATAACTCAATTTATGTAACTTTAATGCAATACATAGGTCAAAGTAGTCAGATTGAGTTGAACAAACAGTTTAGTTTAAGTCACATCAATATAACAGATAAGTTAATATAAGTGGAATCAGCTTCACACCTATTGGAGTACAATTGACTTTAACATCACAAATAGCTCAATTTATGTAACTTTAATGCAATAAATAAGTGAAAGTAGTCAGATTGAGTTGAACAGACAGTTTAGTTTAAGTCACATCAATATAACAGATAGGTTAATATAAGTGACATCAGTTTCACACATATAAGACTACGATTGGCTTTAATATCACAGATAGTTAGATTTATGTAACTTTCATGCAATAAATAGGTCAAAGTAGTCAGATTGAGTTGAACAGACAGTTTAGTTTACGTCACATCAATATAACAGATAAGTTAATATCAGTGGAATCAGCTTCACAAATATTGGACTACAATTGGCTTTAATATCACGGATAACTCAATTTATGTAACTTTAATGAAATAAATAGGTCAAAGTAGTCAGATTGAGTTGAACAGACAGTTTAGTTTAAGTCTCATCAATATAACAGATAAGTTAATATGAGTGGAATCAGCTTCACAACTATTGGAGTACAATTGACTTTAACATCACAAATAGCTCAATTTATGTAACTTTAATGCAATAAATAGGTCAAAGTAGTCAGATTGAGTTGAACAGACAGTTTAGTTTAAGTCACATCAATATAACAGATAGGTTAATATAAGTGACATCAGTTTCACACATATAAGACTACGATTGGCTTTAATATCACAGATAGTTAGATTTATGTAACTTTCATGCAATAAATAGGTCAAAGTAGTCAGATTGAGTTGAACAGACAGTTTAGTTTAAGTCTCATCAGTATAACAGATAAGTTAATATGAGTGGAATCAGCTTCACAACTATTGGACTACAATAGACTTTAACATCACAAATAGCTCGATTTATGTAACTTTAATGCAATAAATAGGTCAAAATAGTCAGATTCAGTTGAACAGACATTATAGTTTAAGTCACATCAATATAACAGATAAGTTAATATCAGTGGAATCAGTTTCACAAATATTGGAATACAATTGACTTTAATATCACAGATAACTCAATTTATGTAACTTTAATGCAATAAATAGGTCAAAGTAGTCAAATTGAGTAGAACAGACAGTTTAGTTGAAGTCACATCAATATAACAGATAGGTTTATATAAGTGGAATCAGATTCACACCTATTGGAGTATAATTGACTTTAACATCACAAATAGCTCGATTTATGTAACTTTCATGCAATAAATTCGTCAAAGTAGTCAGATTGAGTTGAACAGACAGTTTAGTTTAAGTCACATCAATATAACAGATAAGTTAATATGAGTGGAATCAGCTTCACAACTATTGGAGTACAATTGACTTTAACATCACAAATAGTTCGATTTATGTAACTTTAATGAAATAAATAGGTCAAAGTAGTCAGATTGAGTTCGAACAGACAGTTTAGTTTAAGTCACATCAACATAACAGATAAGTTAATATAAGTGGAATCAGGTTCACAACTATTGGAGTATAATTGACTTTAATATCACAGATACCTCAATTTATGTAAGTGTAATGCAATAAATAGGTCAAAGTAGTCAGATTGAGTTGAACAAACAGTTTAGTTTAAGTCACATCAATATAACAGATAGGTTAATATAAGTGACATCAGTTTCACACATATAAGAATACGATTGGCTTTAATATCAGAGATAGTTAGATTTATCTAACTTTCATGCAATAAATAGGTCAAAATAGTTAGATTGAGTTGAACAGACAGTTTAATTGAAGTCACATCAACATAAAAGATAAGTTAATATAAGTGGAATCAGGTTCACAACTATTGGAGTAAAATTGACTTTCATATCACAGATAGCTCAATTTATGTAACTTTAATGCAATAAATAGTTCAAAGTAGTCAGATTGAGTTGGACAGACAGTTTAGTTTAAATCAAATCAATATAACAGATAAGTTAATATAAGTGACATTAGTTTCACAACTATTGGAGTACAATTGACTTTAACATCACAGATAGCCCAATTTATATAACTTTAATGCAATAAATAGGTCAAAGTAGTCAGGTTGAGGTGAACAAAGAGTTTAGTTTAAGTCACATGAATATAACAGATAAGTTAATATGTGTGAAATCAGCTTCACAACTATTGGAGTACAATTGACTTTAACATCACAAATAGCTCAATTTATGTAAGTTTAATGCAATAAATAGGTCAAAGTAGTCAGACTGAGTTGAACAGACAGTTTAGTTTAAGTCACATCAATATAACAGATAAGTTAATATAAGTGACATCAGTTTCACACATATAAGACTACGATTGGCTTTAATATCACAGATAGTTAGATTTATGTAACAATATAACAGATAAGTTAATATTAATGGAATCAGCTTCACAAATATTGGACTACAATTGGCTTTAATATCACAAATAACTCAATTTATGTAACTTTAATGCAATACATAGGTCAAAGTAGTCAGATTGAGTTGAACAAACAGTTTAGTTTAAGTCACATCAATATAACAGATAAGTTAATATAAGTGGAATCAGGTTCACACCTATTGGAGTACAATTGACTTTAACATCACAAATAGCTCAATTTATGTAACTTTAATGCAATAAATAAGTGAAAGTAGTCAGATTGAGTTGAACAGACAGTTTAGTTTAAGTCACATCAATATAACAGATAGGTTAATATAAGTGACATCAGTTTCACACATATAAGACTACGATTGGCTTTAATATCACAGATAGTTAGATTTATCTAACTTTCATGCAATAAATAGGTCAAAGTAGTCAGATTGAGTTGAACAGACAGTTTAGTTTACGTCACATCAATATAACAGATAAGTTAATATCAGTGGAATCAGCTTCACAAATATTGGACTACAATTGGCTTTAATATCACGGATAACTCAATTTATGTAACTTTAATGAAATAAATAGGTCAAAGTAGTCAAATTGAGTTGAACAGACAGTTTAGTTGAAGTCACATCAATATAACAGATAGGTTTATATAAGTGGAATCAGGTTCACACCTATTGGAGTATAATTGACTTTAACATCACAAATAGCTCGATTTATGTAACTTTCATGTAATAAATACGTCAAAGTAGTCAGATTGAGTTGAACAGACAGTTTAGTTTAAGTCACATCAATATAACAGATAAGTTAATATGAGTGGAATCAGCTTCACAACTATTGGAGTACAATTGACTTTAACATCACAAATAGTTCGATTTATGTAACTTTAATGAAATAAATAGGTCAAAGTAGTCAGATTGAGTTCGAACAGACAGTTTAGTTTAAGTCACATCAACATAACAGATAAGTTAATATAAGTGGAATCAGGTTCACAACTATTGGAGTATAATTGACTTTAATATCACAGATAGCTCAATTTATGTAAGTGTAATGCAATAAATAGGTCAAAGTAGTCAGATTGAGTTGAACAAACAGTTTAGTTTAAGTCACATCAATATAACAGATAGGTTAATATAAGTGACATCAGTTTCACACATATAAGAATACGATTGGCTTTAACATCACAAATAGTTCGATTTATGTAACTTTAATGAAATAAATAGGTCAAAGTAGTCAGATTGAGTTCGAACAGACAGTTTAGTTTAAGTCACATCAACATAACAGATAAGTTAATATAAGTGACATTAGTTTCACAACTATTGGAGTACAATTGACTTTAACATCACAGATAGCCCAATTTATATAACTTTAATGCAATAAATAGGTCAAAGTAGTCAGATTGAGGTGAACAGACAGTTTAGTTTAAGTCACATCAATATAACAGATATGTTACTATCAGTGGAATCAGCGTCACAAATATTGGAGTACAATTGACTTTAATATCACAGATAGCTCAATTTATGTAACTTTAATGCAATAAATAGGTCAAAGTAGTCAGATTGAGTTGAACAGACAGTTTAGTTTAAGTCAAATCAATATAACAGATAAGTTAATATAAGTGACATTAGTTTCACAACTATTGGAGTACAATTGACTTTAATATCACAGATATCTCGATTTATGTAACTTTAATGCAATAAATAGGTCAAAGTAGTCAGATTGAGTTGGACAGACAGTTTAGTTTAAGTCAAAATAATATAACAGATAAGTTAATATAAGTGGAATCAGCTTCACAACTACTGGAGCACAATCTAGTTTAATATCACAAATAGCTCGATTTATGTAACTTTAATGCAATAAATAGGTCAAAGTAGTCAGATTGAGTTGAACAGACAGTTTAGTTTAAGTCACATCAATATAAGAGATAAGTTAATATAAGTGGAATCAGCTTCACAAATATTGGAGTACAGTTGACTTTAACATCACAAATAGATCAATTTATGTAACTTTAATGCAATAAATAGGTCAAAGTAGTCAGATTAAGTTGAACAGACAGTTTAGTTTAAGTCACATGAATATAACAGATAAGTTAATATGTGTGAAATCAGCTTCACAACTATTGGAGTACAATTGACTTTAACATCACAAATAGCTCAATTTATGTAAGTTTAATGCAATAAATAGGTCAAAGTAGCCAGACTGAGTTGAACAGACAGTTTAGTTTAAGTCACATCAATATAACAGATAAGTTAATATAAGTGACATCAGTTTCACACATATAAGACTACGATTGGCTTTAATATCACAGATAGTTAGATTTATGTAACTTTCATGCAATAAATAGGACAAAGTAGTCAGATTGAGTTGAACAGACGGTTTAGTTTAAGTCACATCAATATAACAGATAAGTGAATATCAGTGGAATCAGCTTCACAACTATTGGAGTATAGTTGACTTTAACATCACAGATAGCTCAATTTATGTAACTTTAATGCAATAAATAAGTGAAAGTAGTCAGATTGAGTTGAACAGACAGTTTAGTTTGAGTCACATCAATATATCAGATAAGTTAATATAAGTGGAATCAGCTTCACAAATATTGGAGTACAGTTTACTTTAACATCACAAATAGATCAATTTATGTAACTTTAATGCAATAAATAGGTCAAAGTAGTCAGATTGAGTTGAACAGACAGTTTAGTTTAAGTCACATCAATATAACAGACAAGTTAATATAAGTGACATCAGTTCCACACATATAAGACTACGATTGGCTTTAATATCACAGATAGTTAGATTTATGTAACTTTCATGCAATAAATAGGTCAAAGTAGTCAGATTGAGTTGAACAGACAGTTTAGTTTAAGTCACATCAATATAACAGATAAGTTAATATCAGTGGAATCAGCTTCACAAATATTGGACTACAATTGGCTTTAATATCACAGATAACTCAATTTATGTAACTGTAATGCAATAATTAGGTCAAAGTAGTCAAATTAAGTTGAACAGACAGTTTAGTTTAAGTCTCATCAATATAACAGATACGTAAATATGAGTGGAATCAGCTTCACAACTATTGGAGTACAATTGACTTTAACATCACAAATAGCTCGATTTATGTAACTTTAATGCAATAAATAGGTCAAAGTAGTCAGATTGAGTTGAATAAACAGTTTAGTTTAAGTCACATCAATATAACAGATAAGTTAATATAAGTGGAATCAGCTTCACACCTATTGGAGTACAATTGACTTTAACATCACAAATAGCTCAATTCATGTAACTTTAATGCAATAAATAAGTGAAAGTAGTCAGATTGAGTTGAACAGACAGTTTAGTTTAAGTCACATCAATATAACAGATAGGTTAATATAAGTGACATCAGTTTCACACATATAAGACTACGATTGGCTTTAATATCACAGATAGTTAGATTTATCTAACTTTCATGCAATAAATAGGTCAAAGTAGTCAGATTGAGTTGAACAGACAGTTTAGTTTACGTCACATCAATATAACAGATAAGTTAATATCAGTGGAATCAGCTTCACAAATATTGGACTACAATTGGCTTTAATATCACGGATAACTCAATTTATGTAACTTTAATGAAATAAATAGGTCAAAGTAGTCAGATTGAGTTGAACAGACAGTTTAGTTTAAGTCTCATCAATATAACAGATAAGTTAATATGATTGGAATCAGCTTCACAACTATTGGACTACAATTGACTTTAACATCACAAATAGCTCAATTTATGTAACTTTAATGCAATAAATAGGTCAAAGTAGTCAGATTGAGTTGAACAGACAGTTTAGTTTAAGTCACATCAATATAACAGATAGGTTAATATAAGTGACATCAGTTTCACACATATAAGACTACGATTGGCTTTAATATCACAGATAGTTAGATTTATGTAACTTTCATGCAATAAATAGGTCAAAGTAGTCAGATTGAGTTGAACAGACAGTTTAGTTTAAGTCTCATCAGTATAACAGATACGTTAATATGAGTGGAATCAGCTTCACAACTATTGGACTACAATTGACTTTAACATCACAAATAGCTCGATTTATGTAACTTTCATGTAATAAATACGTCAAAGTAGTCAGATTGAGTTGAACAGACAGTTTAGTTTAAGTCACATCAATATAACAGATAAGTTAATATGAGTGGAATCAGCTTCACAACTATTGGAGTACAATTGACTTTAACATCACAAATAGTTCGATTTATGTAATTTTAATGAAATAAATAGGTCAAAGTAGTCAGATTGAGTTCGAACAGACAGTTTAGTTTAAGTCACATCAACATAACAGATAAGTTAATATAAGTGGAATCAGGTTCACAACTATTGGAGTATAATTGACTTTAATATCACAGATACCTCAATTTATGTAAGTGTAATGCAATTAATAGGTCAAAGTAGTCAGATTGAGTTGAACAAACAGTTTAGTTTAAGTCACATCAACATAACAGATAAGTTAATATAAGTGACATTAGTTTCACAACTATTGGAGTACAATTGACTTTAACATCACAGATAGCCCAATTTATATAACTTTAATGCAATAAATAGGTCAAAGTAGTCAGATTGAGGTGAACAGACAGTTTAGTTTAAGTCACATCAATATAACAGATATGTTACTATCAGTGGAATCAGCGTCACAAATATTGGAGTACAATTGACTTTAATATCACAGATAGCTCAATTTATGTAACTTTAATGCAATAAATAGGTCAAAGTAGTCAGATTGAGTTGAACAGACAGTTTAGTTTAAGTCAAATCAATATAACAGATAAGTTAATATAAGTGACATTAGTTTCACAACTATTGGAGTACGATTGGCTTTAATATCACAGATAGTTAGATTTATGTAACTTTAATGAAATAAATAGGTCAAAGTAGTCAGATTGAGTTCGAACAGACAGTTTAGTTTAAGTCACATCAACATAACAGATAAGTTAATATAAGTGACATTAGTTTCACAACTATTGGAGTACAATTGACTTTAACATCACAGATAGCCCAATTTATATAACTTTAATGCAATAAATAGGTCAAAGTAGTCAGATTGAGGTGAACAGACAGTTTAGTTTAAGTCACATCAATATAACAGATATGTTACTATCAGTGGAATCAGCGTCACAAATATTGGAGTACAATTGACTTTAATATCACAGATAGCTCAATTTATGTAACTTTAATGCAATAAATAGGTCAAAGTAGTCAGATTGAGTTGAACAGACAGTTTAGTTTAAGTCAAATCAATATAACAGATAAGTTAATATAAGTGACATTAGTTTCACAACTATTGGAGTACAATTGACTTTAATATCACAGATATCTCGATTTATGTAACTTTAATGCAATAAATAGGTCAAAGTAGTCAGATTGAGTTGGACAGACAGTTTAGTTTAAGTCAAATTAATATAACAGATAAGTTAATATAAGTGGAATCAGCTTCACAACTACTGGAGCACAATCTAGTTTAATATCACAAATAGCTCGATTTATGTAACTTTAATGCAATAAATAGGTCAAAGTAGTCAGATTGAGTTGAACAGACAGTTTAGTTTAAGTCACATCAATATAAGAGATAAGTTAATATAAGTGGAATCAGCTTCACAAATATTGGAGTACAGTTGACTTTAACATCACAAATAGATCAATTTATGTAACTTTAATGCAATAAATAGGTCAAAGTAGTCAGATTAAGTTGAACAGACAGTTTAGTTTAAGTCACATGAATATAACAGATAAGTTAATATGTGTGAAATCAGCTTCACAACTATTGGAGTACAATTGACTTTAACATCACAAATAGCTCAATTTATGTAAGTTTAATGCAATAAATAGGTCAAAGTAGCCAGACTGAGTTGAACAGACAGTTTAGTTTAAGTCACATCAATATAACAGATAAGTTAATATAAGTGACATCAGTTTCACACATATAAGACTACGATTGGCTTTAATATCACAGATAGTTAGATTTATGTAACTTTCATGCAATAAATAGGACAAAGTAGTCAGATTGAGTTGAACAGACGGTTTAGTTTAAGTCACATCAATATAACAGATAAGTTAATATCAGTGGAATCAGCTTCACAACTATTGGAGTACAGTTGACTTTAACATCACAGATAGCTCAATTTATGTAACTTTAATGCAATAAATAAGTGAAAGTAGTCAGATTGAGTTGAACAGACAGTTTAGTTTGAGTCACATCAATATATCAGATAAGTTAATATAAGTGGAATCAGCTTCACAAATATTGGAGTACAGTTGACTTTAACATCACAAATAGATCAATTTATGTAACTTTAATGCAATAAATAGGTCAAAGTAGTCAGACTGAGTTGAACAGACAGTTTAGTTTAAGTCACATCAATATAACAGACAAGTTAATATAAGTGACATCAGTTCCACACATATAAGACTACGATTGGCTTTAATATCACAGATAGTTAGATTTATGTAACTTTCATGCAATAAATAGGTCAAAGTAGTCAGATTGAGTTGAACAGACAGTTTAGTTTAAGTCAAATCAATATAACAGATAAGTTAATATAAGTGACATTAGTTTCACAACTATTGGAGTACGATTGGCTTTAATATCACAGATAGTTAGATTTATGTAACTTTAATGAAATAAATAGGTCAAAGTAGTCAGATTGAGTTCGAACAGACAGTTTAGTTTAAGTCACATCAACATAACAGATAAGTTAATATAAGTGACATTAGTTTCACAACTATTGGAGTACAATTGACTTTAACATCACAGATAGCCCAATTTATATAACTTTAATGCAATAAATAGGTCAAAGTAGTCAGATTGAGGTGAACAGACAGTTTAGTTTAAGTCACATCAATATAACAGATATGTTACTATCAGTGGAATCAGCGTCACAAATATTGGAGTACAATTGACTTTAATATCACAGATAGCTCAATTTATGTAACTTTAATGCAATAAATAGGTCAAAGTAGTCAGATTGAGTTGAACAGACAGTTTAGTTTAAGTCAAATCAATATAACAGATAAGTTAATATAAGTGACATTAGTTTCACAACTATTGGAGTACAATTGACTTTAATATCACAGATATCTCGATTTATGTAACTTTAATGCAATAAATAGGTCAAAGTAGTCAGATTGAGTTGGACAGACAGTTTAGTTTAAGTCAAATTAATATAACAGATAAGTTAATATAAGTGGAATCAGCTTCACAACTACTGGAGCACAATCTAGTTTAATATCACAAATAGCTCGATTTATGTAACTTTAATGCAATAAATAGGTCAAAGTAGTCAGATTGAGTTGAACAGACAGTTTAGTTTAAGTCACATCAATATAAGAGATAAGTTAATATAAGTGGAATCAGCTTCACAAATATTGGAGTACAGTTGACTTTAACATCACAAATAGATCAATTTATGTAACTTTAATGCAATAAATAGGTCAAAGTAGTCAGATTAAGTTGAACAGACAGTTTAGTTTAAGTCACATGAATATAACAGATAAGTTAATATGTGTGAAATCAGCTTCACAACTATTGGAGTACAATTGACTTTAACATCACAAATAGCTCAATTTATGTAAGTTTAATGCAATAAATAGGTCAAAGTAGCCAGACTGAGTTGAACAGACAGTTTAGTTTAAGTCACATCAATATAACAGATAAGTTAATATAAGTGACATCAGTTTCACACATATAAGACTACGATTGGCTTTAATATCACAGATAGTTAGATTTATGTAACTTTCATGCAATAAATAGGACAAAGTAGTCAGATTGAGTTGAACAGACGGTTTAGTTTAAGTCACATCAATATAACAGATAAGTGAATATCAGTGGAATCAGCTTCACAACTATTGGAGTACAGTTGACTTTAACATCACAGATAGCTCAATTTATGTAACTTTAATGCAATAAATAAGTGAAAGTAGTCAGATTGAGTTGAACAGACAGTTTAGTTTGAGTCACATCAATATATCAGATAAGTTAATATAAGTGGAATCAGCTTCACAAATATTGGAGTACAGTTGACTTTAACATCACAAATAGATCAATTTATGTAACTTTAATGCAATAAATAGGTCAAAGTAGTCAGATTGAGTTGAACAGACAGTTTAGTTTAAGTCACATCAATATAACAGACAAGTTAATATAAGTGACATCAGTTCCACACATATAAGACTACGATTGGCTTTAATATCACAGATAGTTAGATTTATGTAACTTTCATGCAATAAATAGGTCAAAGTAGTCAGATTGAGTTGAACAGACAGTTTAGTTTAAGTCACATCAATATAACAGATAAGTTAATATCAGTGGAATCAGCTTCACAAATATTGGACTACAATTGGCTTTAATATCACAGATAACTCAATTTATGTAACTGTAATGCAATAAATAGATCAAAGTAATCAAATTGAGTTGAACAGACAGTTTAGTTTAAGTCTCATCAATATAACAGATACGTAAATATGAGTGGAATCAGCTTCACAACTATTGGAGTACAATTGACTTTAACATCACAAATAGCTCGATTTATGTAACTTTAATGCAATAAATAGGTCAAAGTAGTCAGATTGAGTTGAATAAACAGTTTAGTTTAAGTCACATCAATATAACAGATAAGTTAATATAAGTGGAATCAGCTTCACAACTATTGGACTACAATTGACTTTAACATCACAAATAGCTCAATTCATGTAACTTTAATGCAATAAATAAGTGAAAGTAGTCAGATTGAGTTGAACAGACAGTTTAGTTTAAGTCACATCAATATAACAGATAGGTTAATATAAGTGACATCAGTTTCACACATATAAGACTACGATTGGCTTTAATATCACAGATAGTTAGATTTATCTAACTTTCATGCAATAAATAGGTCAAAGTAGTCAGATTGAGTTGAACAGACAGTTTAGTTTACGTCACATCAATATAACAGATAAGTTAATATCAGTGGAATCAGCTTCACAAATATTGGACTACAATTGGCTTTAATATCACGGATAACTCAATTTATGTAACTTTAATGAAATAAATAGGTCAAAGTAGTCAGATTGAGTTGAACAGACAGTTTAGTTTAAGTCTCATCAATATAACAGATAAGTTAATATGATTGGAATCAGCTTCACAACTATTGGACTACAATTGACTTTAACATCACAAATAGCTCAATTTATGTAACTTTAATGCAATAAATAGGTCAAAGTAGTCAGATTGAGTTGAACAGACAGTTTAGTTTAAGTCACATCAATATAACAGATAGGTTAATATAAGTGACATCAGTTTCACACATATAAGACTACGATTGGCTTTAATATCACAGATAGTTAGATTTATGTAACTTTCATGCAATAAATAGGTCAAAGTAGTCAGATTGAGTTGAACAGACAGTTTAGTTTAAGTCTCATCAGTATAACAGATAAGTTAATATGAGTGGAATCAGCTTCACAACTATTGGACTACAATTGACTTTAACATCACAAATAGCTCGATTTATGTAACTTTAATGCAATAAATAGGTCAAAATAGTCAGATTCAGTTGAACAGACATTATAGTTTAAGTCACATCAATATAACAGATAAGTTAATATCAGTGGAATCAGTTTCACAAATATTGGAATACAATTGACTTTAATATCACAGATAACTCAATTTATGTAACTTTAATGCAATAAATAGGTCAAAGTAGTCAGATTGAGTTGAACAGACAGTTTAGTTGAAGTCTCATCAATATAACAGATAAGTTAATATGATTGGAATCAGCTTCACAACTATTGGACTACAATTGACTTTAACATCACAAATAGCTCAATTTATGTAACTTTAATGCAATAAATAGGTCAAAGTAGTCAGATTGAGTTGAACAGACAGTTTAGTTTAAGTCACATCAATATAACAGATAGGTTAATATAAGTGACATCAGTTTCACACATATAAGACTACGATTGGCTTTAATATCACAGATAGTTAGATTTATGTAACTTTCATGCAATAAATACGTCAAAGTAGTCAGATTGAGTTGAACAGACAGTTTAGTTTAAGTCTCATCAGTATAACAGATAAGTTAATATGAGTGGAATCAGCTTCACAACTATTGGACTACAATTGACTTTAACATCACAAATAGCTCGATTTATGTAACTTTAATGCAATAAATAGGTCAAAATAGTCAGATTCAGTTGAACAGACATTATAGTTTAAGTCACATCAATATAACAGATAAGTTAATATCAGTGGAATCAGTTTCACAAATATTGGAATACAATTGACTTTAATATCACAGATAACTCAATTTATGTAACTTTAATGCAATAAATAGGTCAAAGTAGTCAGATTGAGTTGAACAGACAGTTTAGTTGAAGTCACATCAATATAACAGATAGGTTTATATAAGTGGAATCAGCTTCACAAATATTGGAGTATAATTGACTTTAACATCACAAATAGCTCGATTTATGTAACTTTCATGCAATAAATACGTCAAAGTAGTCAGATTGAGTTGAACAGACAGTTTAGTTTAAGTCACATCAATATAACAGATAAGTTAATATGAGTGGAATCAGCTTCACAACTATTGGAGTACAATTGACTTTAACATCACAAATAGTTCGATTTATGTAACTTTAATGAAATAAATAGGTCAAAGTAATCAGATTGAGTTGAACAGACAGTTTAGTTTAAGTCACATCAATATAACAGATAGGTTAATATAAGTGACATCAGTTTCACACATATAAGAATACGATTGGCTTTAATATCAGAGATAGTTAGATTTATGTAACTTTCATGCAATAAATAGGTCAAAATAGTTAGATTGAGTTGAACAGACAGTTTAGTTTAAGTCACATCAACATAAAAGATAAGTTAATATAAGTGGAATCAGGTTCACAACTATTGGAGTACAATTGACTTTCATATCACAGATAGCTCAATTTATGTAACTTTAATGCAATAAATAGTTCAAAGTAGTCAGATTGAGTTGGACAGACAGTTTAGTTTAAGTCACATCAATATATCAGATAAGTTAATATCAGTGGAATCAGCTTCACAACTATTGGAGTACAATTGACTTTAACATCACAAATAGCTCGATTTATGTAACTTTAATGCAATAAATAGGTCAAAGTAGTCAGACTGAGTTGAACAAACAGTTTAGTTTAAGTCACATCAATATAACAGATAAGTTAATATCAGTGGAATCAGCTTCACAAATATTGGAGTACAGTTGACTTTAACATCACAAATAGATCAATTTATGTAACTTTAATGCAATAAATAGGTCAAAGTAGTCAGATTGAGTTGAACAGACAGATTAGTTTAAGTAACATCAATATAACAGACAAGTTAATATAAGTGACATCAGTTCCACACATATAAGACTACGATTGGCTTTAATATCACAGATAGTTAGATTTATGTAACTTTCATGCAATAAATAGGTCAAAGTAGTCAGATTGAGTTGAACAGACAGTTTAGTTTAAGTCACATCAATATAACAGATAAGTTAATATCAGTGGAATCAGCTTCTCAAATATTGGACTACAATTGGCTTTAATATCACAGATAACTCAATCTATGTAACTGTAATCCAATAATTAGGTCAAAGTAGTCAAATTGAGTTGAACAGACAGTTTTGTTTAAGTCTCATCAATATAACAAATACGTAAATATGAGTGGAATCAGCTTCACAACTATTGGAGTACAATTGACTTTAACATCACACATAGTTCGATTTATGTAACTTTAATGCAATAAATAGGTCAAAATAGTCAGATTCAGTTGAACAGACATTTTAGTTTAAGTCACATCAATATAACAGATACGTTAATATCAGTGGAATCAGCTTCACAACTATTGGAGTACAATTGACTTTAACATCACAAATAGCTCGATTTATGTAACTTTAATGCAATAAATAGGTCAAAGTAATCAGACTGAGTTGAACAGACAGTTTAGTTTAAGTCACAGCAATATAAGAGATAAGTTAATTTAAGTGGAATCAGCTTCACAAATATTGGAGTACAATTGACTTTAACATCACAAATAGCTCGATTTATGTAACTTTAATGCAATAAATAGGTCAAAGTAGTCAGATTGAGTTGAACAGACAGTTTAGTTTAAGTCACATCAATATAACAGATAGGTTAATATAAGTGACATCTGTTTCACACATAAAAGACTACGATTGGCTTTAATATCACAGATAATTAGATTTATGTAACATTCATGCAATAAATAGGTCAAAGTAATCAGATTGAGTTGAACAGACATTTTAGTTTAAGTCACATCAATATAACAGATAAGTTAATATCAGTGGAATCAGCTTCACAACTATTGGAGTACAATTGACTTTAACATCACAAATAGCTCAATTTATGTAACTTTAATGCAATAAATAAGTGAAAGTAGTCAGATTGAGTTGAACAGACAGTTTAGTTTAAGTCACATCAATATATCAGATAAGTTAATATCAGTGGAATCAGCTTCACAACTATTGGAGTACAATTGACTTTAACATCACAGATAGCTCGATTTATGTAACTTTAATGCAATAAATAGGTCAAAATAGTCAGATTCACTTGAACAGACATTTTAGTTTAAGTCACATCAATATAACAGATACGTTAATATCAGTGGAATCAGCTTCACAACTATTGGAGTACAATTGACTTTAACATCACAAATAGCCCGATTTATGTAACTTTAATGCAATAAATAGGTCAAAGTAGTCAGACTGAATTGAACAGACAGTTTAGTTTAAGTCACATCAATATAACAGATCAGTTAATATCAGTGGAATCAGCTTCACAAATATTGGAGTACAGTTGACTTTAGCATCACAAATAGATCAATTTATGTAACTTTAATGCAATAAATACGTCAAAGTAGTCAGATTGAGTTGAACAGACAGTTTAGTTCAAGTCACATCAATATAACAGATAAGTTAATATAAGTGACATCAGTTTCACACATATAAGTGTGCGATTGGCTTTAATATCACATATAGTTCGATTTATGTAACTTTAATGCAATAAATAGGTCAAAGTAGTCAGATTGTGTTGTACATACAGTTTAGTTTAAATCACATCAATATAACAGATAAGTTAATATAAGTGACATTAGTATCACAACTATTGGAGTACAATTAACTTTAACATGACAGATAGCCCAATTTATGTAACTTTAATGCAATAAATAGGTCAACGTAGTCAGATTCAGTTGAACAGACAGTTTAGTTTAAGTCGCATCAATATCACAGATATGTTAATATCAGTGGAATCAGCTTCACAACTATTGGAGCACAATTGAGTTTAATATCACAGATAGTTCGATTTATGTAACTTTCATGCAATAAATAGGTCAAAGTAGTCAGATTGAGTTGAACACACAGTTTAATTTAAGTCACATCACTATAACACATAATTTAATATAAGTGGAATCAGCTTCACAAATATTGGAGTACAATTGACTTTAATATCACAGATACCTCGATTTATGTAACTTTAATGCAATAAATAGGTCAAAGTAGTCAGATTGAGTTGAACAGACAGTTTAGTTTAATTCACATTAATATAACAGAAAGGTTAATATAAGTGACATCAGTTTCACACATATAAGAGTACGATTGCCTTTAATATCACAGATAGTTCGATTTATGTAACTTCAATGCAATAAATAGGTCAAAGTAGTCAGATTGAGTTGAACAGACAGTCTAGTTTAAGTCACATCAATATAACACATAAGTTAATATAAGTGGAATCAGCTTCACAAATATTGGAGTACAATTGACTTTAATATCACAGATACCTCAATTTATGTAACTTTACTGCAATAAATAGGTCAAAGTAGTCAGGTTGAGTTTAACAGACAGTTTAGTGTAAGTCACATCAATATAACAGATAAGTAAATATAACTAACATCAGTTTCACAAATATTGGAGTACAATTGACTTTAATATGACAGATAGTTCGATTTATGTAATTTTAATGCAATAAATAGGTCAAAGTAGTCAGATTGAGTTGACCAGACAGTTTAGTTTAAGTCCCATCAATACAACAGATAAGTTAATATCAGTGGAGTCAGCTTCACAAATATTGGAGTACAATTGACTTTAATATCACAAATAGCTCAAGTTATGAAACTTTAATGCAATGAATAGGTCAAAGTATTCAGATTGAGTTGAACTGACAGTTTAGTTTAAGTCACATCAATATAACAGATAAGTTAATATAGGTGGAATCAGCTTCACAAATATTGGAGTACAATTGACTTTAATATCACAGATAGTTCGATTTATGTAACTTTAATGCAATAAATAGGTTAAAGTAGTCAGATTGAGTTGAACACACAGTTTAGTTTAAGTCACATCAATATAACAGATAAGTTAATATAAGTTGAATCAGCTTCACAAATATTGGAGTACAGTTGACTTTAATATCACAGATAGTTCGATTTATGTAACTTTAATGCAATAAATAGGTCAAAGTAGTCAGATTGAGTTGAACACACAGTTTAGTTTAAGTCCCATCAATACAACAGATAAGTTAATATCAGTGGAGTCAGCTTCACAAATATTGGAGTACAATTGACTTTAATATCACAGATAGCTCAAGTTATGTCACTTTAATGCAATGAATAGGTCAAAGTAGTCAGATTGAGTTGAACAGACACTTTAGTTTAAGTCACATCAATATAACAGAAAAGTTAATATAAGTGACATCAGTTTCACACATATAAGAGTACGATTGGCTTTAATATCACAGATAGTTCGATTTATGTAACTTTAATGCAATAAATAGGTTAAAGTAGTCAGATTGAGTTGAACAGACAGTTTAGTTTAAGTCACATCACTACAACAGATATGTTAATATCAGTGGAATCAGCTTCACAAATATTGGAGTACAATTGACTTTAATATCACAGATAGCTCAAGTTATGTAACTTTAATGCAATGAATAGGTCAAAGTAGTCAGATTGAGTTGAACAGACACTTTAGTTTAAGTCACATCAATATAACAGATAAGTTAATATAAGTGGAATCAGCTTCACAAATATTGGAGTACAATTGACTTTAATATCACAGATAGTTCGATTTATGTAACTTTAATGCAATAAATAGGTCAAAGTAGTCAGATTGAGTTGAACACACAGTTTAGTTTAAGTCCCATCAATACAACAGATAAGTTAATATCAGTGGAGTCAGCTTCACAAATATTGGAGTACAATTGACTTTTAATATCACAGATAGCTCAAGTTATGTAACTTTAATGCAATGAATAGGTCAAAGTAGTCAGATTGAGTTGAACTGACAGTTTAGTTTAAGTCACATCAATATAACAGATAAGTTAATATAGGTGGAATCAGCTTCACAAATATTGGAGTACAATTGACTTTCATATCACAGATAGCTCAATTTATGTAACTTTAATGCAATAAATAGGTCAAAGTAGTCAAATTGAGTTCAACAGACAGTTTAGTGTAAGTCACATCAATATAACAGAAAGGTTAATATAAGTGACATCAGTTTCACACATATAAGAGTACGATTGGCTTTAATATCACAGATAGTTCGATTTATGTAACTTTAATGCAATAAATAGGTCAAAGTAGTCAGATTGAGTTGAACACACAGTTTAGTTTAAGTCACATCAATACAACAGATAAGTTAATATCAGTGGAATCAGCTTCACAAATATTGGAGTACAATTGACTTTAATATCACAGATAGCTCAAGTTATGTAACTTTAATGCAATGAATAGGCCAAAGTAGTCAGATTGAGTTGAACAGACAGTTTAGTTTAAGTCACATCAATATAACAGATAAGTTAATATAAGTGGAATCAGCTTCACAAATATTGGAGTACAATTGACTTTAATATAACAGATAGTTCGATTTATGTAACTTTAATGCAATGAATAGGTCAAAGTAGTCAGATTGAGTTGAACAGACACTTTAGTTTAAGTCACATCAATATAACAGATAAGTTAATATAAATGGAACCAGCTTCACAAATATTGGAGTACAATTGACTTTAATATCACAGATAGTTCGATTTATGTAACTTTAATGCAATAAATAGGTCAAAGTATTCAGATTGAGTTGAACACACAGTTTAGTTTAAGTCACATCAATATAACAGATAATTTAATATAAGTGGAATCAGCTTCACAAATATTGGAGTACAATTGAATTTAATATCACAGATACCTCAATTTATGTAACTTTAATGCAATAAATAGGTCAAAGTAGTCAGATTGAGTTGAACAGACAGTTTAGTTTAATTCACATTAATATAACAGAAAGGTTAATATCAGTGACATCAGTTTCACACATATAAGAGTACGATTGGCTTTAATATCACAGATAGTTCGATTTATGTAACTTTAATGCAATAAATAGGTTAAAGTAGTCAGATTGAGGTGAACAGAGAGTTTAGTTTAAGTCACATCAATATAACAGATAAGTTAATATAAGTTGAATCAGCTTCAAAAATATTGGAGTACAAGTGACTTTAATATCACAGATAGTTCGATTTATGTAACTTTAATGCAATAAATAGGTCAAAGTAGTCAGATTGAGTTGAACAGACAGTTTAGTTTAAGTCACATCAATATAACAGATAATTTAATATAAGTGGAATCAGCTTCAAAAATATTGGAGTACAAGTGACTTTAATATCACAGATAGTTCGATTTATGTAACTTTAATGCAATAAATAGGTCAAAGTAGTCAGATTGAGTTGACCAGACAGTTTAGTTTAAGTCCCATCAATACAACAGATAAGTTAATATCAGTGCAGTCAGCTTCACAAATATTGGAGTACAATTGACTTTAATATCACAGATAGTTCGATTTATGTAACTTTAATGCATTAAATAGGTCAAAGTAGTCAGATTGAGTTGAACAGACAGTTTAGTTTAAGTCATATCAATATAACAGATAATTTAATATAAGTGGAATCAGCTTCACAAATATTGGAGTACAATTGACTTTAATATCACAGAGACCTCAATTTATGTAACTTTACTGCAATAAATAGGTCAAAGTAGTCAGGTTGAGTTGAACAGACAGTTTAGTGTAAGTCACATCAATATAACAGATAAGTAAATATAACTAACATCAGTTTCACAAATATTGGAGTACAATTGACTTTAATATCACAGATAGTTCGATTTATGTAATTTTAATGCAATAAATAGGTCAAAGTAGTCAGATTGAGTTGACCAGACAGTTTAGTTTAAGTCCCATCAATACAACAGATAAGTTAATATCAGTGGAGTCAGCTTCACAAATATTGGAGTACAATTGACTTTAATATCACAAATAGCTCAAGTTATGAAACTTTAATGCAATGAATAGGTCAAAGTATTCAGATTGAGTTGAACTGACAGTTTAGTTTAAGTCACATCAATATAACAGATAAGTTAATATAAGTGGAATCAGCTTCAGAAATATTGGAGTACAATTGATTTTCATATCACAGATAGCTCAATTTATGTAACTTTAATGCAATGAATAGGTCAAAGTAGTCAGATTGAGTTGAACAGACAGTCTAGTTTAAGTCACATCAATATAACACATAAGTTAATATCAGGTATCAGTTTCACATATATTAGAGTACAATTGACTTTAATATCACAGATAGTTCGATTTATGTAACTTTAATGCAATAAATATGTTAAAGTAGTCAGATTGAGTTGAACACACAGTTTAGTTTAAGTCACATCAATATAACAGATAAGTTAATATAAGTTGAATCAGCTTCACAAATATTGGAGTACATTTGACTTTAATATCACAGATAGTTCGATTTATGTAACTTTAATGCAATAAATAGGTCAAAGTAGTCAGATTGAGTTGAACAGACAGTTTAGTTTAAGTCACATCAATATAACAGATAAGTTAATATAAGTGGAATCAGCTTCACAAATATTGGAGTACAATTGACTTTAATATCACAGATAGTTCGATTTATGAAACTTTAATGCAATAAATAGGTCAAAGTAGTCAGATTGAATTGAACAGACAGTTTAGTGTAAGTCACATCAATATAACAGAAAGGTTAATATAAGTGACATCAGTTTCACACATATAAGAGTACGATTGGCTTTAATATCACAGATAGTTCGATTTATGTAACTTTAATGCAATAAATAGGTTAAAGTAGTCAGATTGAGTTGAACAGACAGTTTAGTTTAAGTCACATCAATATAACAGATTAGTTAATATCAGTGAAATCAGCTTCACAAATATTGGAGTACAATTGACTTTAATATCACAGATAGCTCAATTTATGTAACTTTAATGCAATGAATAGGTCAAAGTAGTCAGATTGAGTTGAACAGACAGTCTAGTTTAAGTCACATCAATATAACACATAAGTTAATATCAGGTATCAGTTTCACATATATTAGAGTACAATTGACTTTAATATCACAGATAGTTCGATTTATGTAACTTTAATGCAATAAATAGGTCAAAATAGTCAGATTGAGTTGACCAGACAGTTTAGTTTAAGTCCCATCAATACAACAGATAAGTTAATATCAGTGGAGTCCGCTTCACAAATATTGGAGTACAATTGACTTTAATATCACAGATAGCTCAAGTTATGTCACTTTAATGCAATGAATAGGTCAAAGTAGTCAGATTGAGTTGAACTGACAGTTTAGTTTAAGTCACATCAATATAACAGAAAGGTTAATATAACTGACATCAGTTTCACACATATAAGAGTACGATTGGCTTTAATATCACAGATAGTTCGATTTATGTAACTTTAATGCAATAAATAGGTTAACGTAGTCAGATTGAGTTGAACACACAGTTTAGTTTAAGTCACATTACTACAACAGATAAGTTAATATCAGTGGAATCAGCTTCACAAATATTGGAGTACAATTGACTTTAATATCACAGATAGCTCAAGTTATGTAACTTTAATGCAATGAATAGGTCAAAGTAGTCAGATTGAGTTGAACAGACAGTTTAGTTTAAGTCACATCAATATAACAGATAAGTTAATATCAGTGGAATCAGCTTCACAAATATTGGAGTACAATTGACTTTAATATCACAGATAGCTCAATTTATGTAACTTTAATGCAATAAATAGATCAAAGTAATCAAATTGAGTTCAACAGACAGTTTAGTGTAAGTCACATCAATATAACAGAAAGGTTAATATAAGTGACATCAGTTTCACACATATAAGAGTACAATTGGCTTTAATATCACAGATAGTTCGATTTATGTAACTTTAATGCAATAAATAGGTTAAAGTAGTCAGATTGAGTTGAACAGACAGTTTAGTTTAAGTCACATCACTACAACAGATAAGTTAATATCAGTGGAATCAGCTTCACAAATATTGGAGTACAATTGACTTTAATATCACAGATAGCTCAAGTTATGTAACTTTAATGCAATGAATAGGTCAAAGTAGTCAGATTGAGTTGAACAAACAGTTTAGTTTAAGTCACATCACTACAACAGATAAGTTAATATCAGTGGAATCAGCTTCACAAATATTGGAGTACAATTGACTTTAATATCACAGATAGTTCGATTTATGTAACTTTAATGCAATGAATAGGTCAAAGTAGTCAGATTGAGTTGAACAGACAGTTTAGTTTAATTCACATCAATATAACAGAAAGGTTAATATAAGTGACATCAGTTTCACACATATAAGAGTACGATTGGCTTTAATAACACAGATTGTTCGATTTATGTAACTTTAATGCAATAAATAGGTCAAACTAGTCAGATTGAGTTGAACAGACGGTTTAGTTTAACTCACATCAATATAACAGATAAGTTAATATAAGTGGAATCAGCTTCACAAATATTGGAGTACAATTGACTTTAATATCACAGATAGCTCAATTTATGTAACTTTAATGCAATGAATAGGTCAAAGTAGTCAGATTGAGTTGAACAGACAGTCTAGTTTAAGTCACATCAATATAACACATAAGTTAATATCAGGTATCAGTTTCACATATATTAGAGTACAATTGACTTTAATATCACAGATAGTTCGATTTATGTAACTTTAATGCAATAAATAGGTCAAAGTAGTCAGATTGAGTTGACCAGACAGTTTAGTTTAAGTCCCATCAATACAACAGATAAGTTAATATCAGTGGAGTCAGCTTCACAAATATTGGAGTACAATTGACTTTAATATCACAGATAGCTCAAGTTATGTCACTTTAATGCAATGAATAGGTCAAAGTACTCAGATTGAGTTGAACTGACAGTTTAGTTTAAGTCACATCAATATAACAGAAAGGTTAATATAAGTGACATCAGTTTCACACATATAAGAGTACGATTGGCTTTAATATCACAGATAGTTCGATTTATGTAACTTTAATGCAATAAATAGGTTAACGTAGTCAGATTGAGTTGAACAGACAGTTTAGTTTAAGTCACATTACTACAACAGATAAGTTAATATCAGTGGAATCAGCTTCACAAATATTGGAGTACAATTGACTTTAATATCACAGATAGCTCAAGTTATGTAACTTTAATGCAATGAATAGGTCAAAGCAGTCAGATTGAGTTGAACAGACAGTTTAGTTTAAGTCACATCAATATAACAGATAAGTTAATATCAGTGGAATCAGCTTCACAAATATTGGAGTACAATTGACTTTAATATCACAGATACCTCGATTTATGTAACTTTAATGCAATAAATAGGTCAAAGTAGTCAGATTGAGTTGAACAGACAGTTTAGTTTAATTCACATCAATATAACAGAAAGGTTAATATAAGTGACATCAGTTTCACACATATAAGAGTACGATTGGCTTTAATAACACAGATTGTTCGATTTATGTAACTTTAATGCAATAAATAGGTCAAACTAGTCAGATTGAGTTGAACAGACGGTTTAGTTTAACTCACATCAATATAACAGATAAGTTAATATAAGTGGAATTAGCTTCACAAATATTGGAGTACAATTGACTTTAATATCACAGATAGTTCGATTTATGTAACTTTAATGCAATAAATAGGTCAAAGCAATTGAATTAAGTTGAACAGACAGTTTAGTTTAATTCACATCAATATAACAGATAGGTTAATATAAGTGACATCAGTTTCACAAATATTGGAATATATTGACTTTAATGTCACAGATAGTTCGAATTATGTAACTTTAATGCAATAAAAAGGTTAATGTAATTCCACTGAGTTGAACAGACAGTTTAGTTTAAGTCACATCAATACAAGAGATAGGTAAATATAAGTGTTGTCAGTTTCACAAATATCGGAGTACAATTGCCTTTAATATCACAGTTCGATTTTTGTCACTTTAATGCAATAACAAGGTCAAAGTTTTGAGATTGACGTGAACAGACAGTTAAGTTTAAATCACATCAATATAACAGATAAATTAATATAAGTGACATCAGTTTCACAAATATTGGAGTACAATTGACTTTAGTATCACAGATAGTTCGATTTGTGTAATATTAATGCAATAAAGCGGTCAAAGCAATTGAATTGAATTGAAGAGACAGTTTAGTTTAAGTCACATCAATATAACAGATAAATTAATATCAGTGGAATCAGCTTCACAAATATTGGAGTAAAATTGACTTTAATATCACACATAGCTCAATTTATGTAACTTTAATGCAATGACTAGATCAAAGTAGTCAGATTGAGTTGAACAGACAGTTTAGTGTAAGTCACATCAATATAACAGATAAATTAATATAAGTGACATCAGTTTCACAAATATTGGAGTACAATTGACTTTAGTATCACAGATAGTTCGATTTGTGTAATTTTAATGCAATAAAACGGTCAAAGCAATTGAATTGAATTGAAGAGACAGTTTAGTTTAAGTCACATCAATATAACAGATAAATTAATATAAGTGACATCAGTTTAACAACTATTGAAGTACAATTGACTTTAATATCACAGATAGTTTGATTTATGTAACTTCAATGCAATAAATAGTTCAAAGTATTTAGATTGAGTTGAACAGACAGTTTAATTTAAGTCACATCAATATAACAGAAAGGTGAATATAAGTGACATCTGTTTCACAAATATTGGAGTACAATTGACTTTAATATCACAGATAATTCGAATTATGTAACTTTAATGCAATAAAAAGGTCAAAGCAATTGAATTGAGTTTAACAGACAGTTTAGTTTAATTCACATCAATATAACGGATAGGTTAATATAAGTGACATCTGTTTCACAAATATTGGAGTACAATTGACTTTAATATCACAGATAATTCGAATTATGTAACTTTAATGCAATAAAAAGGTCAAAGCAATTGAATTGAGTTTAACAGACAGTTTAGTTTAATTCACATCAATATAACGGATAGGTTAATATAAGTGACATCTGTTTCACAAATATTGGAGTACAATTGACTTTAATATCACAGATAATTCGAATTATGTAACTTTAATGCAATAAAAAGGTCAAAGCAATTGAATTGAGTTTAACAGACAGTTTAGTTTAAGTCACATCAATATAACAGATAGGTTAATGTAAGTGACATCAGTTTCACACATATAAGAGTACGATTGGCTTTAATATCACAGATAGTTCGATTTATGTAACTTTAATGCAATAAATAGGTCAAAGTATTCAGATTGAGTTGAACAGACAGTTTAGTTTAAGTCACATCAATATAACAGATAAATTAATATAAGTGACATCAGTTTAACAACTATTGAAGTACAATTGACTTTAATATCACAGATAGTTTGATTTATGTAACTTCAATGCAATAAATAGTTCAAAGTATTTAGATTGAGTTGAACAGACAGTTTAATTTAAGTCACATCAATATAACAGAAAGGTGAATATAAGTGACATCTGTTTCACAAATATTGGAGTACAATTGACTTTAATATCACAGATAATTCGAATTATGTAACTTTAATGCAATAAAAAGGTCAAAGCAATTGAATTGAGTTTAACAGACAGTTTAGTTTAATTCACATCAATATAACGGATAGGTTAATATAAGTGACATCTGTTTCACAAATATTGGAGTACAATTGACTTTAATATCACAGATAATTCGAATTATGTAACTTTAATGCAATAAAAAGGTCAAAGCAATTGAATTGAGTTTAACAGACAGTTTAGTTTAATTCACATCAATATAACGGATAGGTTAATATAAGTGACATATGTTTCACAAATATTGGAGTACAATTGACTTTAATATCACAGATAATTCGAATTATGTAACTTTAATGCAATAAAAAGGTCAAAGCAATTGAATTGAGTTTAACAGACAGTTTAGTTTAAGTCACATCAATATAACAGATAGGTTAATGTAAGTGACATCAGTTTCACACATATAAGAGTACGATTGGCTTTAATATCACAGATAGTTCGATTTATGTAACTTTAATGCAATAAATAGGTCAAAGTATTCAGATTGAGTTGAACAGACAGTTTAGTTTAAGTCACATCAATATAACAGATAAGTTAATGTAAGTATTATTATTATTATTATAACATTTATATAGCGCTAAATAAAATTAAATTACTCTAAAGCGCTTTACATAATTATTTGAAACTGCACAAGGAATATACACAACTAAAATTAATTGACAATAACATGGGCATACAAAATATAAAAGGGGGTTTAGATATAGAATGAGTTAAACAGTGATTAAAATATTCGAAAAACATGTTGAGCACAGATTAAGATCTAAATATTAAATTGATAGAAGGGTCAGTTAAGAAAAAGCTAGTTTAAAAAGATGCGTCTTAAGTAACTTTTTAAAACTGGCCAGGTTGTCTTTGAACCTTAAAACGGCTGGCAGGCTATTCCACAGTGCAGCTGCACTGACATCGAAACGCCGATTTCCATAAAATTTGGTACGTGCCTTGGGCGTCACCAGAAATTTCGAATTCTCTGATCGAAGCGATCTCGATGTAATATATATACATCAGCAAGGTTATGAATGTATGCTGGTGACTTCTCTTGCAACGCCTTGAAGACAGTCGAAACAAGTTTGTATTGAATTCGAAATTCCACTGGTAGCCAATGAAGAACAATCAGCACCGGAGTGATATGATCATGCTTCTTGGTTCTTGTTATTATTCTGGCAGCTGTAGTTTGAATTCTCTGTAGCTTTGACAGGGAGCCCGAACTCAAACCATACAGCAATGCGTTCCCATAACCAAGCCTTGATGTGACAAGGGAACACACTAGTGTTTTGCAAGCATTTTCCGAAATGAGTTTACGAATTCGACCAATATTTCGAAGTTGGTAGAAACACTGTTTTGAAATTGAACTAATATGGTCATCCAAAGTCAGAGTCCGATCAAAGAGCACTCCGAGGTTTCTAACGCAGGAAGTTGCATCAATAATCTGACCATCAAAATTTATTCTGAATTTTTCAAACGCACCAGGTCTGTTTTTTTTGAGAAAAGATAATAAGTTCTGTTTTGTCTTGATTCAATTTAAGCATATTGGTCTTCATCCAATCGCTGATATCAGATAGGCATGCCTCAAGTCTACCCGCTATAGTGTCCCATGTCAAGCTTGGTTTGATAACCATATATACTTGAGTGTCATCAGCATAGCTATGGAAAGATATTCCGTGCCTGCGGCAAATCTCGCATATGGGTTTGGAGAACATACAGTAGAGCTTTGGTCCTAGGACTGACCCCTGTAGTACACCATAATTAAGTTGAAAATCGGCCGCCACAGATGAAAGGACCGCAACTCGCTGATATCTATTGTTGAGATAAGATTCCATCCAAGTCAGAGCATCGCCACCAATTCCATAGGAAAATTTAAGACCCTTAACAAGGATAGAATGGTCAATCACATCAAAAGCAGCCGACAGGTCCAACATCAAAAGAACAGCGCATGAGTTGGAGTCTAGTGCTGTCACAATATCATGGTGTACCTTCAACAGAGCCGTCTCTGTAGAGTGATATACCCGATATGCAGACTGGTATGTATCTTGCAGATTGTTTAACACAAGATGATGCTCCAGTCGTGCATTGACCACCTTTTCCAGGATTTTGGATATGAAGGAAAGGTTGGAAACTGGGCGGTAGTTCTTCAAAACCTCATGGTCGAGTCCCTGCTTTTTTAGCAACGGGCGGAGTACAGCTTCTTTGAAAGAGGATGGCACTGATGAATTTGAGAGAGACTTGTTGATGATAGTTGTAATAGTTGGTAGTAGGACGTCAATAGATAGTTTAAGAATATGTGTAGGTATTGAGTCTAATTCACAGGACTTAGAAGCTGAGCACATGATTAATTTGCGAACCTCAGTTTCAGTTGTTAGTGAGAAACAATCGAATGGTTGTCAGCGCATAACTCATCCAGTCCGAGGTTTTTCTTTGAAATAGCCAGCTGGTTACGGATGGTGGATATTTTTGCCATTTCCTCTTTGTTGTCATGAGTGGGGAAAATTGGACCACAGTCTTTGCCTAAAAGATTGTTTGTTATTTTGTAAAGTTGTTTCTGGTCGCTGCCGATCTCTGTGATCTTTTCAGAGAAGTAGTTCTTTTTGGCCGACAGTAGCAATCTACACGACTCTAAAGATTTGCTCTTGAACATTTCTTTATGAACAGTAAGTTCAGTTTCTCGCATGAGTCTCTCTGCACGACGTTTTTCGCGCTTTGCCATTCGAAGTTCATCAGTATACCATGGAGTGTTTGGATGAGATGTTACAGTTTTGGATTTCTCAGGAGCATGTTGGTCCAAGAGAGTGCGTAATTCCTGATCATAACATTTAACTAGTACTTCCAAGGACCTGTCAAGAACATGAAGCTTGTCCAATGATGTTAAGTCATTTCTAAATTTTAATATATCGATCTTACGGAGTTTGCGGAAAGTTATGGATTTGCATTCTTTTAACGGTTTGGATATCTGTAACTGAACGCTTACGGCAAAATGGTCACCTCCAGCGTTGCCGTTGTTATCACAAAGAGCAGGGTCTTTGATTGTAGGCACACTACTAAGGATGTGACTGCTGTTTCGCGTGATAATCAAGTCCAAGGTGTGACCAAGGACATGAGTAGCTCCTTTCACGTGCTGCGACAACCCATGCCCATCCAAAATTCTCTGAAACCTCCCTGCATTAATGTTGTTTGGATCATCCAAGTGGAAGTTAAAATCACCTGTTATTATCAATTCCTCGGGAATGGTAACAAGATGGTCAAGGTAGCATGACCACTCCTCAAAAGACACAGTGTTCTTGAATCCGTTGGATTTAGAAGCTGGTGGGCGGTAGATTACACATAACCTCACATGGTTGTTTGATGAGGCAACTGTACACTCCAAGTGTTCAAAATGAGTGAAATGAAAGTCGGTGGGAATAGGTTTGTTATAACATGAAATATGCTTTTTATGAATTACTGCCAAACCACCTCCCCGGTGTTTTCTTGGCTTTTGTAAAACAGTGTATCCCTCAGGTGTAAGTTTGGATAAAATAACATTGTCAATTTCGCTTCCAAGCCACGTTTCTGTAAGGGCTATAAGGTCAATATCGTTGGAGATCATGTAATCGTTGATTGCTACCGTTTTGTTCACCACTGAGCGACAATTTAAAGTAGCTAGGGATATGTAACTATCACATGTGCGGTGTTTAATTTTTGGCACCAGTTTTAGGTTCGATGTGTTGATGTTCCTGAGTGTACACTTTTTTACTGCTCGATGTTTCACAAGTGTTAAGATTGGGCGTGCGTTCTGTGTTTTGTCAGTTGGAATAAAAACAAGGTTGTCAGAATTAACCCCTGGAACTTGTCGTATAGTTAACCTGGGCTGCCCAACACGAATTGTATTTATGTGTCTGATAAATCTTCGACCTGCCTTTGTTCCTCTTCGCACACGAGTATTCTTCGTACAATCTGGTAGATTGGCGTGGCATGATTTTACACCGTATATTGTATCTTATGTACGACAAAATAATAGAACGATTTTTCAATATTCTTTATAGCAAAAGATAACTAATCTGTACCAAGACAAGTTGGACTAATACAAATACAAGACATTCGACATATTACAAGAACGACTTCTCAATAAAACGTTAGAGCAATGACAAACAATTTATACAAACATTAGTCGGGTAAAATTTACGGATCAATGAACACAACATAAAACTATCAACTAAAATTTTGCATAAAATAGAAGTTTCCAAGACAGCAAAATTCCGCATTTATGTTCAATAAAGTCACATATAAACGCACAACAAATCACAAAACCACAACCCACATAAATCACTAGAAAAAACATATACATCCATC
The DNA here is from genome assembly GCA_024699665.1 of Ostrea denselamellosa. Lineage (NCBI taxonomy): Eukaryota > Metazoa > Mollusca > Bivalvia > Ostreida > Ostreidae > Ostrea > Ostrea denselamellosa. Next base: position 5,796,371 of record JAMZEH010000045.1, on the reverse strand, counting down.
GGAGGTAATAGTTGTGAGATATTTACGTTATGAGCTATTCTCAATGGTAAATCACATTTAGTTGTATGATAGTGTTATCTCAGATTAATTGAATCAATGGGGGAAAATAGAGTTTTAATGGAACATGTCTAAAATTGAGGGGGAGGGGGATTACAGAATTTTTTACTCAAAATCTTCAGTGGAAAAGTGAAGAACGAACAGGATCAATCTCAGAAATCCCATAAAAACTACAAAATTAAGCGAAGATCAAACACGAACCCTTGGATATATCAGAGGTGGAACCAGGCGTCTAGGAGAAGTAAGCATACCCTGTTGACCGGTCACACGACCGTAAGCCCTATATATTGATTTGGTAAACGCAATAATCCGTAATCAATAGTATATGTCCATGTTTGCTGATCTCTCTGATTTCTCTAGGAATTACGAGATTGAATACTGTTCGTTATTTTATTCTTTTCATGTAAACCACGTGTAGTAATATGATAGCGTTATTTCAGATTAATTGAATCAATGGGGTAAAATAGAGAGTTTTAATGGGAACATGTCTAAAATTGAGGGTTCTTTTGATATTCTTCAGTGGAAAAGTGAAGAACGAACATGTATAAAACACATCTGGAAGAACGAATATGTGTAAAACACATCTGGAAGAACGAACATGTGTAAAACACATCTGGAAGAACGAGCATGTATAAAACACATCTGGAAGCGTTCGCCCTGACGACAGGTTGTGTTTACAAACGAGATCATTATAACGACCATACAATTTACAAACTGCGGACTTCAAATAAGACTGCTGAAACCCATGTAATATCAATTTATTTGACATTAGTTTGCCTCAATTTAATATCTAATAGTGCCCAGGACACGTTCTCGGGTAACAAATTAGTTGACAGACATAAACACCCTATGCCGGTGATACATAAGTATGGGAAGTTGACGAGAGAGAAGCTAAAGTCACTCCGTCTGCCATAAGGTGGAGTTATCAGTTTGCCGTTAGCATCTGTGTTCAATGAAATATCCAAACATGAAGCAGAGATGGAAGATTGTGATGTCATTTATTTTTTAGTTCACTGAGATATATCGAATCAACATATGAATGAAAAAAAATTGCTAATAGATAAAAAAGTTGTCGATAGACCTAAATATACAGGCCACAGCAAGAGCTTCTTTCTAGGTCGGTTAACAAAGGAGCAAAATTCGTCTCCATGGGAATTCCAGAACCTGATTACCGAAGACCACGTAGATATTATCAATGGGGAACTCCAGCATCCTTTCAATATCAACTTCTTGTGCTTGTGCTAGAATTAAAGTGGTGTTGAACGAAGTAATTTTTTAAATGATTGATCACAAGGTTGGGGGTATTTCTGTTTCCATTTTTATTGAATAAAACAGACATCTATAACAAAACGCCCAGTTTTTACCTGATATTGAGAAAGTCATATATTTTTATGATGTTAATTTTTGAAAATTTGTGATACTAAACGTTCTTACGAAATTTTTTAGATGCTTCTCGCATACGTTGTGGTGCATAGTCTGAAGTTTCTCCTTAAAGCTGTTAATATTTCTGTGAGAGGCAAAGATAAGGGTTAAATAGAACATATACTGGATATGGTATTGTATTTCTGTTTGTAAGGATTTTTGTGAAGTTTTGAAATCCAGTATAACAGTGTAATGTTACCCAATCATTATTAAAACCTCGGGTTTTGGGGTCTCATTCATTCGCCTGTTAAAACAAGCAAGGGGTGTTGGGGACCTATTCTAACACGGTTCCACACGTGCTGGATCTGCAGGGGAGATACCGTACATATCAGAACACCATACATGTCAGTACACCGTACATATCAGAACACCATACATGTCAGTACACCGTACATATCAGAACACCGTACATATCAGTACACCGTACATATCAGAACACCGTACATATCAGTACACCGTACATATCAGTACACCATACATATCAGAACACCGTACATATCAGTACACCGTACATATCAGAACACCATACATGTCAGTACACCGTACATATCAGAGCACCGTACATGTCAGTACACCGTATATATCAGTACACCATACATATCAGAACACCGTACATATCAGTACACCATACATATCAGACCACCGTACATATCAGTACACCATACATATCAGAACACCGTACATATCAGTACACCGTACATATCAGAACACCATACATATCAGAACACTGTAATGTCAATACACCATACATATCAGAACACCGTACATATCAATACACCATACATATCAGAACACCGTAATGTCAGTACACTGTACATATCAGTACACCATACATATCAGAACACCATACATGTCAGTACACCGTACATATCAGAGCACTGTACATGTCAGTACACCGTATATATCAGTACACCATACATATCAGAACACCGTACATATCAGTACACCATACATATCAGACCACCGTACATATCAGTACACCATACATATCAAAACACCGTACATATCAGTACACCGTACATATCAGAACACCATACATATCAGAACACTGTAATGTCAATACACCATACATATCAGAACACCGTACATATCAATACACCATACATATCAGAACACCGTAATGTCAGTACACCGTACATATCAGTACACCATACATATCAGAACACCATACATGTCAGTACACCGTACATATCAGAACACCATACATATCAGAACACCGTACATGTCAGAACACCGTATATGTCAGAACACCGTACATGTCAGAACACCGCAATGTCAGTACACCATACATATCAGAACACCGTACATGTCAGAACACCATACATATCAGAACACCATAATGTCAGTACACCATACATATCAGTACACCATACATATCAGAACACCGTACATGTCAGAACACCGTACATGTCAGAATACCGTACATGTCAGAACACCGTACATGTCAGACCACCGTACATGTCAGAACACCGTAATGTCAGTACACCATACATATCAGTACACCATACATATCAGAACACCGTACATATCAGAACACCTACATATCAGAACACCGTACATATCAGTACACCATACATATCAGTACACTGTACATATCAGAACACCGTACATATCAGAACACCGTACATGTCAGTACACCGAACATGTCAGAACACCGTATATATCAGAACACCGTACATATCAGAACACCGTAATGTCCATACACCATACATATCAGTACATCATACACATCAGAACACCGTACATATCAGTACACCATACATATCAGTACACCGTACATATCAGAACACCGTACATATCAGAACACCGTACATGTCAGAACACCATACATGTCAGTACACCGTACATATCAGAACACCGTACATATCAGAACACCGTAATGTCAGTACACCATACATATCAGTACACCATACACATCAGGACACCATACATGTCAGTACACCGTACATATCAGAACACCGTAATGTCAGTACACCGTACATATCAGAACACCGTACATATCAGTACACCATACACATCAGAACACCGTACATATCAGTACACCGTACATATCAGAACACCGTACATATCAGAACACCATACATATCAGAACACCGTACATATCAGTACACCATACATGTCAGTACACCGTATATATCAGAACACCGTACATATCAGAACACCGTACATATCAGAACACCGTAATGTCAGTACACCGTACATATCAGAACACCGTACATATCAGTACACCATACATATCAGAACACCGTACATATCAGTACACCATACATATCAGAACACCGTACATGTCAGTACACCGTACATGTCAGTACACCGTACATATCAGAACACCGTACATATCAGAACACCGTACATATCAGTACATCATACATATCAGAACCCCGTACATATCAGTACACCGTATATGTCAGAACACCGTACATATCAGAACACCGTACATATCAGTACACCATACATGTCAGAACACCGTACATATCAGTACACCGTACATATCAGAACACTGTACATATCAGTACACCGTATATGTCAGAACACCGTACATGTCAGAACACCGTACATGTCAGAACACCGTACATATCAGTACACCATGCATATCAGAACACCGTACATATCAGTACACCGTACATATCAGTTCACCATACATATCAGAACACCGTACATATCAGAACACCATACATATCAGAATAGAATACAGTACATGTATATGTCAGCAATAAGGCTGTCACGTGTACACGTGTAACCGGTAACGTTTCGTGTTTGGGCTGTAAACGTTTACAAAATCCCTAAACGTTTAAACGATGTCTTATATATGTGGCACAAATCTTGCAGGGTTCAAATTACAATCTAAATTATTTGAATAATTATTTCAAGTGAATAAACTTATTACACAAATTGCGAGGGGAAGTAATGAATTTATAAAAGTTTGACTATAGTCTATAGGAACGGTGAACAATTTTTTCCCGTCATATTTTCCACAACGGGTGGAACTGTTACAAAACTGCGCTCCTCCCTTGACGCTGAGAACGTGGACAAACTGATCTTTTTGAACAAAAGATTAAAACATAAAGTGAATTGCGCTGCTCCGCCTGCACGTGAAGTCCATGTTAAAACCGAACCGACGGAAGAAGCCGCGGCACCAGCTCTGCCCTCTCTGGACAATCTAATGTGAAATCACTGAAATGAAAATTTGAAAAATGAAGTTTATTGTGAATTTGTGATCTGTATTGTGCAAATGTTGTACAGTGTGAATAAAATTGAATTCAATTTAAATGCTATCCGGATATTTATGTTCGTGTATTTTATTCTGTCTTACATTTATACTCCGGAACGTCCGGTGACAATCTCTGCATCGTCCATAGAACGATGAAAACTGAAACACAAACATAATGGTCATTAATGGGTCTTAAAATTCTGTGCGTATTTTATTTTATCAAATTATACAACACTTCGTTTAAACGGTACCGTTTCGTTTACAATGCTTCGTTTAAACGTTTACAAAATTTTGTAAACGTGACAGCCTTAGTCAGCAAGTCCCATATACTTCGTGCTTAAAAGTATCGTCCGACTTCCATTTCAAATGGAGAGTTCTCAGCACAAGGAAAGCTATCTACTCTAATTACTCAGATCTATCACGCCCCAGATCCAACCTAGGTATCCACACAAGCGCTCTAGCTGTACCATGGCATGGATAGAAGATGGGAAATGTTTGTCTAATTTTAGAGGAAGAGAATCGTTTGTCTAGTTTGAGAGGATGGATGGAAGACACTAGTCTAATTTTTAAAAATTCTTCCTTTTCTACTGTGATCATGCATATTGTATGTCTTTTCTTTAAAAATTCTTCCTTTTCTACTGTGATCATGCATATTGTATGTCTTTTCTTGTGGCCATCATTTAACAGCATGTTTTTTCACAAAAAGGCATCTTTTAAGAGATTTTTGTAAATTTTATGAATCATACAAGTGATTTTTTCAATCTATTTGGGGATAACATCAGCTTCAACAGAAGGAGACAAATACTGTTCATCCAAACAGTGAAACCAGTTCTTTGTAATCAATTGTGAATTACCGCATGCTCAAAATTATCATCTCCTGAACCCCCCCCCAACCCTCCAAACAAAAAATTATTAAAAACATGACAATTGAAGTTTTTATTGTAAAATATTTTCAAATAAATACATCTGTAAATCAATTTTGCACATAGAAAACTCCGTTAATAAATTATATTGGAGCTGAACTTTTAATGCGGCCACAATTACATGTACATTGTACATACATATAATGAAGTAATTTGAGAAGACAGATCCTGAAACCATGGAATATGGAAACCAGCTGTATGTTTAATATCACCGAATATCAAGACTTCATTGGATTTCCATAATAGATAAAATAACTAAAATAATAAACCAGATGATACTTTTAATTTTATTTTTAGAGTTAAATATAATTCATTTTGAAAGTCACTCCAACTCGTTCTACACACAAATCTGCATGGAGAGCATAAAAAAGACTTCACGATTTGTGTACAGATATATCATCTATAACAAACTAGAGTATGCATTAGTGTAAGTGTGACTATCAGTCTACAACTTTAACAGTCTGTAGGTGGGTGGGGCCAGATGTCTGTCCAGCTATCTTCCTGTGTGGCACGCCCCCTTGTGAATATTCAGCCAACGTGGAGGTTTTTTTGGACGGATATTTTACTGCCGTAGCTTTTCCTATTGTTTCCTGCTTGCAAAAAATAGAAGACATGTATGACAAATAACCATGAAAGCATTCTTCTGTCAAGAGATATACTGCAGATTTTGTACCTTGACATCAAAGACAATGTGTCATCTTCCATAGAAGAACTAGACTTTCTGCATGTCACAAACATTACCATATTAGTTGTTGAAGAATAACCCCTTTGGTCTAAAAATATTGTTGGAGAATAAAAGCCTCACCCTTCAGACTCTATCCTTATTTTCCAACAAACTCTCTCGACCTCGGGGGTTACTCTACAACAAATTCCTACAGTCATTACTTCTTAAAACGCCAAGGTCTGAATGCTAAGTATGATTTATTATATACACTAGATGTACTTACCTTGGAAACAGGTTGATGTCTTTCTACTATGACAGAACTCATGGGTGGAGCAACACCATTGACCCCTAGCTCACCCGATCGTGACCCTACAGAAGAGGCAGATCGTGTAGTCCTACCTCCACTCCCTGAACTAGGACGGTGACTGTCAATTTTGCTGGTGACTTTTGCTGGAATTAGTTTTGCCCTCTGTGACCCAGACGCTTTTGATGCTGCCTGTAAGTAAAGTACAAATATGGTCATGTAGCTTCATGAATGAAATTCCTATTTGTGTTTGTCTTCTTAAAAATATATTTTTTGATTTGAATTTTAAAATTCTTAACATTTCTCCCCAGACAAATACTATACTCAGATAAAAAAAATTATCTCTTGCTCTACATTTACATTTTCTTACAAAATGAATTGCTCTCACCATATTTGCCTTTGACTGTGCCATACTGGAAACAGTGTTTGACCTTGACCCTTGACTTGTTATAACCCTGGGAACGGGTGCCTCATGACCCAGACTTGATATAAATACTGGTTCTTGTGGAATGGTTTTGGGAGCACTGAGGTCTTTATCTGGTAAACTGCTCTCCAAATTGTCAGAGAAATCTCCAGATGGTTTGTTCTCTGTCAAACAACATTGAAACAATAACTTTTGTTGCAGCAAAGAACTGTACATTTGCACTTTATCCATTATCTAAAGAGTAATGATTTGAAAATATAACACTTGATAAGGAATCAAAACCTGGGACACCAGCATCACTAGTTATTTGCTTTATCCTCTCAGCTATTTCATCCCACGCATCCCATCAAACACCATCACTTTCTTTCCCTATTTTTTTTTTTGAGGTAGAAAACTCTGTTTCTATCATTCCATATGATTTATTTTGTTTGGCATCAATGCATTTGGAAAAGAAATGGTTTAAAATAAAGTGGCTGGATTGGGAATCGAACCCAAATCCTTTATATCACTAGTCAGATATTCTACCACTGAGATATACAAGTTCAATATTCACAGTAAACGTAAAAATCCCCTTCCAATACTACCATACATCTATGTAGAAAATAGCCTACTTTATGATATACTGTGTAATGATTATGCCCATTTTGCACTGCTCAGTATGGATAATATCACAAAATTTGATATTAACAACCATTCCAAAATCTCATATCATACATCTGACTGATGACATTAATGCATATCAATCTGGAAATCTTGTACTCACCCATAACAATCAACGTATCAATGTTTTTACAATGGTACATTTATGTATGAGTTTCTTACTGTATTGAATCAATGTATCAGAGATTTTACCATAGTTAATTAATATATATCAAATTAAATTTTCTTATAGTTGTTAATCAATTTATAAAGTTTTTATCATTACAGTAAATCAATGTCTCAAGGTTTTTACCATAGTTAAGCAATACATCAAATATTACTCAATCTACCTTTAAAATGCAATAAATTAACCCACTTGTGATAAAAAGTATACCAATATGTAAAATCAGGCCTCAGACATCCATGTCAGGTCAAATTTCCCCCTCAAAGGCCTCAGACATCCATGTCAGGTCAAATTTCCCCCTCAAAGGCCTCAGACATCCATGTCAGGTCAAATTTCCCCCTCAAAGACATCAGACATCCATGTCAGGTCAAATTTCCCCCTCAAAGGCCTCAGACATCCATGTCAGGTCAAATTTCCCCCTCAAAGGCCTCAGACATCCATGTCAGGTCAAATTTCCCCCTCAAAGGCCTCAGACATCCATGTCAGGTCAAATTTCCCCCTCAAAGACATCAGACATCCATGTCAGGTTACATTTCCCCCTCAAAGACATCAGACATCCATGTCAGGTTACATTTCCCCCTCAAAGGCCTCAGACATCCATGTCAGGTCAAATTTCCCCCTCAAAGACATCAGACATCCATGTCAGGTCACATTTCCCCCTCAAAGACATCAGACATCCATGTCAGGTCACATTTCCCCCTCAAAGGCCTCAGACATCCATGTCAGGTCAAATTTCCCCCTCAAAGGCCTCAGACATCCATGTCAGGTCAAATTTCCCCCTCAAAGGCCTCAGACATCCATGTCAGGTCAAATTTCCCCCTCATAGGCCTCAGACATCCATGTCAGGTCACATTTCCCCCTCAAAGGCCTCAGACATCCATGTCAGGTCACATTTCCCCCTCAAAGGCCTCAGACATCCATGTCAGGTAACATTTCCCCCTCAAACACACTATACTGTATGTATACAAAATCTATCAATAAGTATGATAAAGTGCAATATACATGTATAATAAATAGAATGTTACATGCTAAAATCCATATCATATGTCATGTCAGCCTGAGTGAGTCCCTATCTGCCTGAGGACCTTCTCTATGTATTCTATGTAAAAGCAAAATATAATTGAAAATATTATATGTTTATAGAAAATGCATGTACTCACCTTTTTGGTCATCTTTGTTAAATATTGTCATTGCTTCAAGGTTAAGTGCACAAACTCCACGCATGAATGCTTTCTTCATAGCTTCCTCATACTGATCTCGTTCCTTGTGTAGACTACATATCTCGTCACGAGCTGCATTCAGAGATTCAGTCAGCTAAAGACAGAGAGGATAGACTGACCAGTTTAATTTTACATACATTTGATTAATCCAAGTGACTAGATTTTCATTTTCATTGTTTTGACATTTTTTCAGACAGGAAAGGCATTGTTTTGTACTCACCTGAGCCAAAGGCTAAAGTGAGTTATTCTGATTTTAAAAAAGACTCTGGCATTGTCAATATTTCACCGTTAACTTCCCAGAAACAGTCAAGTTAATATTAACCAGAAACAGTCAAGTAAATATTAACCAGAAACAGTCAGGTTAATATTAACCAGAAACAGTCAGGTTAATATTCATCAGAAACAGTCAGGTTAATATTAACCAAAAACAGTCAGGTTAATATTAACTAGAAACAATAAGTTTGATATTAACAAAACTCTACATAAAGTTCATCCAGTGAAGGGATTCAATTTCAATATCTTTAAAGGGGAAATCATAAAATCATGAGAAACTGAATGTTCTAACACTTTTCTCAAGGAAAAAAGTGGGCTAATTTCAACTAAACTTGATACATAGCATACTTAGGTCATATGTTTTGTGGGGTTTTTTTAAAGTTTGTTCACATTAAGACTCATGTCCCTTTTGGAAGACAATTAGGAAATAATGAAGTACACTAACAATCTTTAACCACTGAATCTAGAATTACAAAACTTCACTGAATCTACAATTACAAAAACTTCACTGAATCTACAATTACAAAACTTCACTGAATCTACAATCACAAAACTTCACTGAATCTACAATTACAAAACCTTCACTGAATCTAGAATTACAAAACTTCACTGAATTTACAATTACAAAATTTCACTGAGTCTAGAATTACAAAACCTTCACTGAATCTACAATTACAAAACTTCACTGAATCTAGAATTACAAAACCTTTACTGAATCTACAATTACAAAACTTCACTGAATCTACAATTACAAAACTTCACTGAATCTACAATTACAAAACTTCACTGAATCTACAATTACAAAACTTCACTGAATCTAGAATTACAAAAACTTCACTGAATCTACAATCACAAAACTTCACTGAATCTAGAATTACAAAACTTCACTGAATCTACAATTACAAAACTTCACTGAATCTACAATCACAAAACTTCACTGAATCTACAATTACAAAACCTTCACTGAATCTACAATTACAAAACTTCACTGAATCTACAATTACAAAACTTCACTGAATCTACAATCACAAAACTTCACTGAATCTAGAATTACAAAAACTTCACTGAATCTACAATCACAAAACTTCACTGAATCTAGAATTACAAAACTTCACTGAATCTACAATTACAAAACATCACTGAATCTACAATCACTGAATCTACAATTACAAAACTTCACTGAATCTACAATTACAAAACTTCACTGAATCTACAATTACAAAACTTCACTGAATCTACAATTACAAAACCTAGACAGAAGCATTGTCATATAGTATACATTCAAGGTAACTGAAATGATAGTCTATAGGCTTAACCTGAAGCCACAAAGGAGTGGGGGCTGAAACTTCTTTCAAAGATATACATGTATAAGGAAACCACTTTAAAATCTCTGGCACAACAAGACTACACAATGTCAAATCAAAATGAAAAAAATTCTCTAGACTTGTACATTAAGTTTGATTCAAATTGTTTCCCTGTGTGCTTACATTAATGTATATTGTTATACAAGACTGGACAATGTCGCCGTGAATTGTTATACAAGACTGGACAATGTCGCCGTGAATTGTTATACAAGACTGGATAATGTCACCGTGAATTGTTATACAAGACTGGATAATGTCACAGTGAATTATTATAAGACTGGACAATGTCACAGTGAATTGTTATACAAGACTGGACAATGTCGCAGTGAATTGTTATACAAGACTAGACAATGTCACAGTGAATTGTTATACAAGACTGGACAATGTTGCCGTGAATTGATATACAAGACTAGACAATGTCGCCGTGAATTGTTATACAAGACTGGACAATGTCGCCGTGAATTGTTATACAAGACTAGACAATGTCGCCGTGAATTGTTATACAAGACTGGACAATGTCGCCGTGAATTGTTATACAAGACTGGACAATGTCGCCGTGAATTGTTATACAAGACTGGGTAATGTCACAGTGAATTGTTATACAAGACTGGATAATGTCACAGTGAATTGTTATAAGACTGGACAATGTCACAGTGAATTGTTATACAAGACTGGACAATGTCGCCGTGAATTGTTATACAATACTAGACATACTAGACAATGTCGCCGTGAATTGTTATACAAGACTGGACAATGTCGCCGTGAATTGTTATACAAGACTGGACAATGTCGCCGTGAATTGTTATACAAGACTAGACAATGTCACAGTGAATTGTTATACAAGACTGGACAATGTCACAGTGAATTGTTATACAAGACTGGACAATGTCACAGTGAATTGTTGACAAGACTGGACAATGTCACAGTGAATTGTTGACAAGACTGGACAATGTCACAGTGAATTGTTATACAAGACTGGACAATGTCACAGTGAATTGTTATACAAGACTAGACAATGTCACAGTGAATTGTTATACAAGACTGGACAATGTCACAGTGAATTGTTATACAAGACTAGACAATGTCACAGTGAATTGTTGACAAGACTGGACAATGTCACAGTGAATTGTTATACAAGACTGGACAATGTCACAGTGAATTGTTATACAAGACTGGACAATGTCACAGTGAATTGTTATACAAGACTGGACAATGTCACAGTGAATTGTTGACAAGACTGGACAATGTCACCGTGAATTGTTATACAAGACTAGACAATGTCACAGTGAATTGTTGACAAGACTGGACAATGTCACAGTGAATTGTTATAGAGGACTGGACAATGTCACAGTGAATTGTTATACAAGACTGGACAATGTCACCGTGAATTGTTATACAAGACTGGACAATGTCACAGTGAATTGTTATACAAGACTGGACAATGTCACAGTGAATTGTCATACAAGACTATACAATGTCACAGTGAATTGTTATACAAGACTGGACAATGTCACAGTGAATTGTTATACAAGACTGGACAATGTCACAGTGAATTGTTATACAAGACTGGACAATGTCACAGTGAATTGTTATACAAGACTGGACAATGTCACAGTGAATTGTCATACAAGACTGGACAATGTCACAGTGAATTGTTATACAAGACTGGACAATGTCACAGTGAATTGTTATACAAGACTGGACAATGTCACAGTGAATTGTTGACAAGACTGGACAATGTCACCGTGAATTGTTGACAAGACTGGACAATGTCACAGTGAATTGTTATACAAGACTGGACAATGTCACAGTGAATTGTTGACAAGACTGGACAATGTCACAGTGAATTGTTATACAAGACTGGACAATGTCACAGTGAATTGTTGACAAGACTGGACAATGTCACAGTGAATTGTTATACAAGACTAGACAATGTCACAGTGAATTGTTGACAAGACTGGACAATGTAACAGTGAATTGTTATACAAGACTGGACAATGTCACAGTGAATTGTTTCTTTAAAATGGACCATTTGTAGCACTCCTCGTAAAAATTATAACAATAGGAATTTACCTTCATTATTTTCTTCGAATGTAATTAATAGACAAAAATCTTGAAAAATTAAATTTTCTTTGAATTGTATTTATTTGTTTAATTCAAAAATACTGATTTCTAATGTTATCACAGCAATGTGAATGAGCTTTTAAACATTTAAATTGAGTCAGGATTGAACCATTATGAAATATTTATAAACACAAATGCTCCAGTTTTTCAATTCAATATGAAAACTCTATAAAATAAGATATGAAGTTCTAAAATATACATATTGTTCTAATAATTATAATTTAGAGTTTATGTCATGTTAGAAAAAAAATTCTCTGAGGAGTTAATTTGATTTACATGAGCAACATGGCAGATAAGCCTCTTGCTCTTAATTTTATCAAAACCAAAATTCTTAGTACTCATTAGCACAGATGCCAAAGACTATATTTTTTCCTATTTGTCCTTGAGCTTTGACCCCTAAAGTTATATGGTTTAACTTTTGAATATGACCACTACATTTTATGCCATAGAAACATCAAGGTTCCCTGATGACAGGACATTAACTTAAAAATGGACGCCCTGATACAATTTCATTTATATCTATTTAATGATGTTAACCATTTAATAAGCATTTTCAACCATTAGTTTAATTTTGAATAACAGAGGTAAAAATTTGTGCATAAGAGATTTTACCGATGGTCAAAATTTAAGTATTGGATAAGAGTGGACTGGTGAAAAAGAGATTTAACTGATTGATTTAATCAGGGTTTTAGTAACCCAGACCTAGATGACCTCAATTTCATAGACCAGAGTTCTGTAAATCATTTTTATTATGTGTGGATACAAAGATGTATTTAATCATCATAATTTTCACAAATCATTATTTATTGCCAATTCTTTTTTTATGCAAGAGTTTATTACCAAGACCTAAATTTTTGTGAATGACCAGTCTTGTGAAATTATATGTAAATAATACTCCCAAATAAAATGTAAGTAACAAATATAATAAGGCACAATTTTGACTGATCACTGCATTTAAAATCTCACTGTATGTTTTTCATTAGGTTAACCTACTGCTGCTATTTTGGCCTCATAATCATTTGTCAGCTGCATACAGACTTCCTGGGCTTTAGCCTGGCAGGCTTTCTCCACTCTCGCTCGCCATTTGTTCTCAATTGTCAGGTGCCATGCCTCCCAAACCTTTTGCTGTAGCCGCCGCTCATGATACCGCTTGGCCAGTTTTTCCGCAAATTTCTACAAATTAAAAAACTGTACATTTCTATACTTTTAAAAAAAAGTACATGTATTGCAGTACTGAAAGTAACATACAAAGATCTCATGTACAATGATCTCATGTACAAAGATCTCATGTACAAAGATCTTATGTACAAAGATCTCATGTACAAAGATCTCATGTACAATGATCTCATGTACAAAGATCTCATGTACAAAGATCTCATGTACAAAGATCTCATGTACAAAGATCTCATGTACAATGATCTCATGTACAAAGATCTCATGTACAATGATCTCATGTACAAAGATATCATGTACAAAGATCTCATGTACAATGATCTCATGTACAAAGATCTCATGTACAACGATCTCAATTACTGACAACTACTCATGTACAAATCAATCTCCAAGTATTTCACACTGGAAAAACTTTGTACAGTTTATATTGAATAGTTTTAATCAAAAGATTCTTCTAAGTTTAAATCTGGTAACTAGTACAGTCCCTGAAACATTCTACTTTTCCACATTTCTTTTCATTCACAGTTTTTTTGCCATGTGCTCTCTGTTTTGCATTCATCATTTAACGTCCGATACATTCACCATTTACCGTCCGATTGCATTCACCATTTACCATCCGATTACATTCACCATTTAACGTCCGATTCATTCACCTTTTACCATCCGATTGCATTCACCATTTACCGTCCGATTGCATTCACCATTTACTGTCCAATTGCATTCACCATTTACCGTCCGATTGCATTCACCATTTACCATCCCATTGCATTCACCATTTACTGTCCAATTGCATTCGCCATTTACTGTCCAATTGCATTCACCATTTACCGTCCCATTGCATTCACCATTTACCGTCCGATTGCATTCACCATTTACCGTCCCATTGCATTCACCATTTACTGTCCAATTGCATTCACCATTTACCGTCCGATTACATTCACCATTTACCATCCGATTGCATTCACCATTTACTGTCCGACTGCATTCACAAAGTGTTCATCATTCATTCACCTGCATTCACCATACGTTCATTAAGCATTCAGTCTTTTTTTTTTTTCCCCTATAGTCATTCAGAACTCCAAAGTGAAAGGATCAATCTTCATAACAAGAACAAAATGAAAAAGGAACACAAGACTGGAAGGAAACTTTTATTTTACATCTGAATATTTAAACATCCAACATCATCTCTTAAATGAATTCATATTTATCTCTGATCAATCACAACTCTGACAAAATAATTTTAAAACAAAAACAAATAATTTTATATTAAATTTTTGCAGTTGGAAATACAAAATGTATAGTTCTTTTTCTTTTCAAAAAAAAAATTTACTTTAGCGAATCAAATGTTCATATGATTTTGTTTCAATCCTGTTGAAAATTATTTCCACAAAGTAGAAATAAGCCTACACTTGTATCAACTAAGTCTACACTTATATCACTTACATGTAAATAATTCTTGATCATATCATAATTTGGAATATCTAAATACCTAATACTAGTTGATTTGAAACTTAAATTTCACTCTCAAAGATTATTTTTGACAAAGTGAGAAGAGACCCATTTTACTGTGTGAATACTGACCTTTAGTGATGTAATCAATTTTCATATTGGCCTAACAAACAATAAATTCTTTAAACATTCTACATGCAGTACAGTCCAAAATTATTTGTTTTGACTTGGACTAGAATGTCGTTAAATTATTGGATGAAATGCTTCACATGACTGCCGTCTAAATTTCTTTCTTTCCAAATGCAATCTATTGTTACAAGAATATCTCGGTTGGTTGGTTGTTTGCTTGTTTCACATCCAATTAAGAATTTTTTTTTTTCAATCATATTGCTGTAGGTGAATTACCACTAACTTAGGCCTATGCTTAGCACTGAGGGCTGTATCAGTAAGGGTTCTTTAACGTGCCAACGCCTGCCACGACATGGGACCTGTGTTTTTAAGGTCATATCCAAAAGACCCGTGATTCTCACTTCTAAATACTGAGCATTTGGTGAAGGAGCAATCACCACCTATGTTTAAATCTTAGGTTTAACCACAATGGCACAAACAGGGCTTGAACTCAAGACCTCATAGTTATGAAGTGAACACTCTACCACTGAGCAACCAGTGTGACTATCTCTGACATATATTTTGCATGTAAATTCTGGATGTCACTGCTGTGTCAATTACTAGATGACAGTTTTTTCTTTTTCACATACATAGTATGTAAAAGAAATATGCAATGTGCATGTACCACTGTATACCTGTACAGTTGTATCCGATTCCTCATCGCAAGCGTCTTTATCTATTTTGTTCAAATGTATAGCATTTAGTGTAGTCTGGTGATATATGTACTACATAATTTATCTCTTGCTTAATTATACATAAGTCATCTTTTACTCTTACCTGATTATGAAATTGGAAAAACACCCAAGACTTTCCAAATAAATCATTCATCTTTGTGTTATTGTTTGATCACTGTTTACCTTGCACTCATGTTTGTGCTCCATTCACATTCTGAGTTCACTCACTATTCACCGCTTACCAACCATTCACCACATTGCATTTACAGTTCGCTCCGTGTACATTCTCCATTCGCTCTGAGTGCGCTCACCGTTCGCTCATTGTTCAAGTGAGAAAAGTGGAATGTTTCAGACTGTATTAGATACTGTAAATACTGTGTGAGGTAGAGAAAGATTTTTTAGGGGGGTTGAACAAGACATACAGTCAATTTATATACTGCAACAGTATGTACATAGATTTTACTGCAACAGTGTGTACATAGATGTATTTCAAATTTCAAACTGTCTGTTAGCCAAATGTAAAAATAATACTAACCTTTGTATTTCATCAAATTTCATAAAAAATTTCTATATTTTACTAATTCTCACCGACTTACCTCCCTTTTAAGATCAATATGCTGTATCTTCCAATCAGAGAAGGTCCTTAGGGCTTCCTGTTTTTCCTTCTGTTTGCTGAGGGCCTGCGTAAGATTGGAGATGACCTGGTCCTTCCTCTGGACGGACGCCTCATACGTGTGAAGCAGTTCTTTCATTCTTTCTATCTCATTCTGAAGGCTGCTTCGTTCTGAGGCTGAACTACAATAAGAAAAAGGATACTACAAGTCTGTTTATTCTATGTGGGAACCACAGTGGGAAATAAGATGAATACCAGTAGCTTTCAACTCATATCCCATTAAAAGATTATCCAGCTCATCAGATTAGAATAATACTCATTTCAGATCCCATTGGAGATTGTCTGACATATCCCACTGGAAGAATACCCTTTCACATCCCACTGGAAGATTATTAGGTTACCCATATCACATTCCATTAGAGATTATCTGATTTATCCCAACTCATCATACTAGAAGGTTACCCATTTTAAAATCCATTGGAAAATTATGTGAATTTCTGAATCAACATGAATTAGTGGGTATTTTGTGTAGTTATCACCAAAGAAAGTGAGATTTTAACAAGGTTACTTACAATTCCACAATATAATAATGAAACAAAAATAAATAGGAGAATTATAATTCAAGTGATTATCTATCAAGTTAAGATACAACTTTTTAATTTTAAAAGTATCAACAAATTTTCTTTGTAATTAAAAATATTACTTCATACACTTGAAAATTTCTAAGTTTGTAAAACAATACTCAAATCAATTAGTCTTCTTTTCTAACACAATCAACATAATGTCACAAACACTCTGACATCATACCATCTCTGTAATGTCACACTCAAGCTGACATCATACAATCACTGTAATGTCACAAACACTCTGACATCATACAATCACTGTAATGTCACAAACACTCAAGCTGACATCATACAATCACTGTAATGTCACAAACACTCAAGCTGACATCATACAATCACTGTAATGTCACAAACACTCAAGCTGACATCATACAATCACTGTAATGTCACAAACACTCAAGCTGACATCATACAATCACCGTAATGTCACAAACACTCAAGCTGACATCATACAATCACCGTAATGTCACAAACACTCAAGCTGACATCATACAATCACCGTAATGTCACAAACACTCAAGCTGACATCATACAATCACTGTAATGTCACAAACACTCAAGCTGACATCATACAATCACCGTAATGTCACAAACACTCAAGCTGACATTGAGTTTAGATACTCACCATTGTTGTTCTCTGATCAGAGTTTGTTTACTTCGCTCCACAATTCTGATCTTTGCTTGACTAAACTCAGTCTATAAAATCAAGTACAAACTATCAAATCAAAGTACAAACTATCAAATCAAGTATAAACTATCAAATCAAGTACAAACTATCAAATCAAGTATAAACTATCAAATCAAGTACAAACTATCAAATCAAGTACAAACTATCAAATCAAGTACAAACTATCAAATCAAGTACAAACTATCAAACCAAAGTACAAATTATCAAATCAAGTACAAATTATCAAATCAAGTACAAACTATCAAATCAAGTACAAACAATCAAATCAAAGTACAAACTATCAAATCAAGTATAAACTATCAAATCAAGTATAAACTATCAAATCAAGTACAAATTATCAAATCAAGTACAAACTATCAAATCAAGTACAAACTATCAAATCAAAGTACAAACAATCAAATCAAAGTACAAACTATCAAATCAAGTACAAACTATCAAATCAAGTACAAACTATCAAATCAAGTACAAACTATCAAATCAAAGTACAAACTATCAAATCAAAGTACAAACTATCAAATCAAGTACAAACTATCAAATCAAGTACAAACAATCAAATCAAAGTACAAACTATCAAATCAAAGTACAAACTATCAAATCAAGTACAAACTATCAAATCAAGTTCAGAAGCCTTTAAAATGATCTTGCAGTTCTGCTGTGAGCTCTGTAGTTTAATTCAGTAATACAGAATTCTTTTTGATAACAATATCAAGGATAAAAATTTGGTTGAGCATTACAAACCTCCAGTAATGAATAAATGATTTACCGACTGCTATCTTTTTAATTTTTTTTTTCTGAAAGCTTTGATTTCAACATCAAGAACATCACATTTTTGTGATTATTTCTAAGAAATAAAAAAAAAAAACAAAATAAAACAAAACATGAGGGCATGGACTTTTTTTTCAAGCTGGCAAACTTCATTCAGTTTATTTCTTATATCTACATTCATTTTTGTCTGAATTTCCTACCATTTAAATAGATTTGCAATATGTATTTGTATGCACATTGTTTACAACTGCTTCATGTTCATGAGGAAATGGTTATCATATCAATTTGTACAAATATCAAAAGCAAAAACATTAGAACTGTAAGTATAAAATTCTCTTTGAGAAAAACTGTATGTGTTCAATCTCTTCATAATAATCCACATAGAAAAACTGTATGTGTTCAATCTCTTCATAATAATCCACATAGAAAAACTGTATGTGTTCAATCTCTTCATAATAATCCACATAGAAAAACTGTATGTGTTCAATCTCTTCATAATAATCCACATAGAAAAACTGTATGTGTTCAATCTCTTCATAATAATCCACATAGAAAAACTGTATGTGTTCAATCTCTTCATAATAATCCACATAAATCTACCTATATATAATTTTTGGGGGGGTTTCTTAATTTACCAAAACATTCTTTTTCAGATCCAATGTCCACTGATCCAACATATTCTCCATTTTTGTTACATCTGGGTCAACAGATGATACATATTCCCTTTCTACTGTGTTCTGCTCCCTCTGAAATGAACTTTGACCCTCATTTCGGAATGATCTTTGACCTTCACTGTGAAAGGACCTTTGACCTTCAGCATGATCAGAATGGCTGGTGTTTTTGGAATGGAAAAGAGGGGGAGGAGGAATTTTCTCTTGTTCTGAAATGAAAAAATTACCAAAGTTGTCATAATAACTGCAACTGTTGCATGGTATATTCAATCTGAAAACAGAAAGGTACAAATCATACCACAAGCTTTTCCATGCAAACTTAATTTCACACAAGTTTTACAAGTGTATAATGTAAACATATTTCAATTCAATAAATCATTTGGTAAATACATGTACTTGTTATTTAACATTTTTCATGTCTTTAAATTTTCACCTATACCTTCTGTATACCCCCCAAAAAAAAAAAATTCTACTAAATGAACAAGTAATGATAATGAATAGTCTAACAAATCCTAAAAAGAATACAAAATTAAGACACGGGCAAACACGGACCCCTGAACATACTAGAGGTGGGACCAGGTGCCTTGGAGGAGTAAGCATCCCCTCTTGACCAGTCACACCCGCTGTGAGCCCCTGTGAGCCCTATATAATGTATTGTGACGTTCTCACTTATTACTATTATATATTTGAACATTTTTAATTTCCTGGATTATTTTTTTTTATCTAAATCTGATTCAGTGTTTATCTATTTCAATAGTGAAATCATATGCTGCATACTAATACTTTAAAACATATTTTTGCCCTTACCTGCTGACAGAGTATTGCGAGGCATCTCCTGATCAGACAGTTCAGAATGCTGGGAATCTATTGGACTCTGACCAAAGTCTGGAAGTTCTGACTCTCTGGTAACCTTGACAACTACAGGTGTTGTGTCAGCATCATCCTCAGACTCTGTAAAGATAAAAGTTTCCATTTCAAAGTATTTGTACAATATGACTTCAACTCATAAAGTATTTGTACAATATGACTTCAACTCATAACTTTCAAAGAAAGAATATGCATCATATCACAATTAACAAGACAACGAATTTCATTTTCATCAAATCTCTAATAGCAGGTAAAAACAAGATGTGTTTGCAAAACACTGATGCCCCCAGATTACAACAAAGTGGAACTGTAAGACAATGTAGTTGAAAATTTTGTGATATGGCTTTGAATTATGTAAAAATAGGTCAAAGGTCACCAGGTTAAGCTTTTGGTGTCAATGGAATGGTCTTGCCACAAGGAATACACATACCAAATATGAAAGATCTACCTCTTATGGTGTAAATGACCATGGTTAAAGTTTTTTGGCCAAACTTCAGTGTTGCCTAATTCACATTGAGGTCAGCTGAGGTGCTTGATATTAACATGATAATAGATAATAACTAATTTAAAGTGTTTTAAAAAAAAATTATGGACATGGTTTTTTTTTTTGTTTTTTGTTTTTTTTAGATTTTTGTAAATTACATAAAAAGTAAAAATACAATTTTACTTCATAAATTTTCATGCATGTATTTTTAAGTGTTTTATCATTTAAACCATAAAATCTGAAAAAGTACTGAAAAAATAATGAAACGGTATCAATTCTGTGTAGTCTGTATGAAATTCAGACAAAGATCAAATGCAGGAAAATGCACAGAGGACCAGGATGTAATGGTTTCACTCCGATGTAAAGGGTAGGTAACTCTTCCATGCCTGTAACTCTGTGCTATCACAGAAATCCCTTAGAATCTGAACAAACTTGTTGTGTATCTTGATATAATACATTACCTTCTTCCCCTTGAATCTGAACCAGTTTTTCTCTTGTCACTTGTGGAAATGACCCTTTAACTTCTGCAAACGTTTGTGGGATAAGTGTGGGGTCATAGGTCGGGACAACCACAGCATGCTTCAGAAGTTCTTCATATTCCTCCTGAAAAACAGTATAGACACCTACAGAACAAACTAAGGTCTCAAATAAACAGTATAGACACCTACAGAACAAACTAAGGCCTCAAATAAACAGTACAGACACCTACAGAACAAACTAAGGCCTCAAATAAACAGTACAGACACATACAGAACAAACTTAGGCCTCAAATAAACAGTATAGACACCTACAGAACAAACTAAGGCCTCAAATAAACAGTATAGACACCTACAGAACAAACTAAGGCCTCAAATAAACAGTACAGATACCTACAGAACAAACTAAGGCCTCAAATAAACAGTACAGACACATACAGAACAAACTTAGGCCTCAAATAAACAGTACAGACACATACAGAACAAACTTAGGCCTCAAATAAACAGTATAGACACCTACAGAACAA
This sequence comes from Ostrea denselamellosa, assembly GCA_024699665.1. Lineage (NCBI taxonomy): Eukaryota > Metazoa > Mollusca > Bivalvia > Ostreida > Ostreidae > Ostrea > Ostrea denselamellosa. The sequence continues at coordinate 5,774,381 of JAMZEH010000045.1, read as the reverse complement.
ACTAAGGCCTCAAATAAACAGTACAGACACCTAAGGATCATACTAAGGCCTAAAACAAAATATGATTTCAACTCAAATGTTTTATTGCTTTCACTTTGGGTAGGATTTGATAGATTACTAAATATTTCTAAATACATTACTCAAAACATGATCCATCAAAGCCTAAGATCCCACTGCAGCAACTTATTAACCAACCACCAGATTCTTGGATCCCTTCTCTGGATTACTACTTGAAACAACAACGTTTTGGAGGAGGATTAGGTAGATTACTAAAATTTCACTGCTCACCTTGGAATCCTTAGTATATTACTCAAGGTTATCATCCACTCAATTCTTTGATCCCATCCAAGTAACAAACCTACCACCCACCTCTTCTCAGTAAATCGCTTAGTAACTTACCACCCACCAGATTCCTGGATCCCTTCTCAGAACTTACCATCAGCCTACTGGAGACCGAACTTCCCGGGGAGTCTGGGGGAAGTTCTGGAACACTGTCCTCATCCACTGATGACATCCTAGCCTCTGATCTACAAAAATCATAAACACACAATTACACTAAATACATATGTACACCTACAGATGAGTACATGTACTACAATATGGTCAGCTTTAACAAGCTGTTGTCTTAGAATTTTATAGATCCATTAATTTTTTGATGTTTTTATCAAATACTGTAATTGTCATCTGATGAAACTGTGTAAGATTATCCTCTCCTTCAGGAGGATGTTTTCTTAAATACTACAGCCATGAGTCTTCTTGATAATTACTTTCCAATGGTATAAACCAGGGCTCAACATTAACGCTTGTCCAGTATCAGTGGGGGGGAAAAAGTCGGACAAGTGAATATTACTGGACACTTGTCCGATTGGGCAAGTGCATTTTATGTAAAGAATTCTTCAAATAATAAAAATAACGATTGGTGAAAAGTTTAGCAGTAGTTCAAAATCAAAAGCAATGCATGAAAAATGAACTTCGATCCCAATATCAATCGCTATGTAAACTAACTGAGTCACACTCGATCAGGATCGGTGTTCACTTATTGTGTACTACTCTCAATTTTGTAAAGAGGCATGGATCTTACTAACTTTGGATTCTCTAGATCATCACTGAGTAAACGTGTAGATAAAACTTTGTGTAATGTGTTTGTTGTTTTTATCAATTGAATAAGATAAAAAATCAAGCAAGAAGCATAAAGTTTACTATATTTCAAGTAATACAGTTTTCAAGTTGACAACATTGGATCTTCTTTGAAAATATTTTGGACAAGTGAAATTGAAGTTTGGACAAGTAAATATCTTTGTCCCTTGTCATAATGGACAAGTAGGAAAAAAAGTTAATGTAGAGCACTGCCAATATTCCACTGTTTTGAACCTTTTCATATCCCCAAGATACCAATTACTCCAAAAATTAATATTTTCTAATTTTCACTTTTCTATTAATAGACTTATCTTTTTAACTTATGTTATTCAATGTTGTATGATGATATTTATATCGAAATTATGACTGGTCAATGCTTAACATGCAAACCAATGTGTCAAAGTTTCTGTCTGAAGCTTTCTTCTGATACTTGTGGCAAAATTATAAAACACATTGATGTAAACAAAACATATCCCGTTCTATATCTTTTTTTTTTCCCTTGGATGCCGTGCAGTATATAAATGGTTCATGACATCCGATTTCGAGCAAGTTGAAACATGTAAACTACCGCGCATAATAACCTAGTATGTATTTCCAATCATAAAAAAAATTACAATTTTTATTACTTTGCTTATTAATCATCTGATCTTTGAACAGCAAGAAAAATGGATATGTTTCTTTACCTATTTCAGCAATATCCTTCTCTATTTCTATTACTCCAGATAGCGGTGTTCCTCCATGTTTTGTAAACAAGATTCAATTTCGTACAAGATTTGTAAACATAGATTTGATTGGCCGATAGGTTTGGATAGTAATTTTAATGGTCTAGGACAGAAAAAATAATTCCGGGTTACAAACACAAAAAAGACCAAAAGTAAAGACCCGTAGGGGGAGTAGTGGTGGATTTAGAGGGGGCCAATCCCTCCCTTTTTTGCCACAAATTTACAAAATAATGTGAGTAAACAAATAAATATTTTTGTCAAGACACCCCCACTTTTTTTTTTATTTTTTTCGAAATTCCTGGATGTGCCCTGGGGAGAACAGTTAAAGTTATTTTATGTCGTACAATAACATATATCAATTTTTTCCTATTTTCATTTCTGAACCTACATGTATAATTCTTGTGTTCGAAGTTGGCCTGTAAGGCATTTTCACGTGAACTTTGGCTAAATTAAAGGTTAATCTTTTTTTTTTTTTTTTTTTTTTTTTTTTTTTTGATGGGTCACAATCTTAAGAACAGTGATGGTATATGTTTTAGGGGCACACCTGCCTTGGGGTCGAAATACACGAAAACTGAAAACCTGGTTCATATTTCAATTTACATGAATATTACTAATTCGTCAGTTGCACAGCCGGTAGTATATATATTGTGATTACTTTTGCCATGGTTCGAATCCACTTCACACCACACCTTTATTTTTATTTTTTATTTCGTATATTTTCAGCGACCAGGACCTTGAAAGGCATCATCGCACTGTGGGTTAAAGACTTGTGCATGTGAGAGAGTCCACTATGTAAAAAATTTTTAAAAAGTCGGGTAAAACATGGCCTGCTGTTTACACTCCCCTCATCTCCCGGACTAGTAGGCCTCCAGGGCGGTGTCACCTGAGGCACTGGATGGTAGGCCTCCAGGGCGGTATCACCTGAGGCACTGGATGGTAGGCCTCCAGGGCGGTATCACCTGAGGCACTGGATGGTAGGCCTCCAGGGCGGTATCACCTGAGGCACTGGATGGTAGGCCTCCAGGGCGGTATCACCTGTGGCACTGGATGGTAGGCCTCCAGGGCGGTATCACCTGAGGCACTGGATGGTAGGCCTCCAGGGCGGTATCACCTGAGGCACTGAATGGTAGGCCTCCAGGGCGGTATCACCTGAGGCACTGAATGGTAGGCCTGCAGGGCGGTATCACCTGAGGCACTGGATGGTAGGCCTCCAGGGCGGTATCACCTGAGGCACTGAATGGTAGGCCTGCAGGGCGGTATCACCTGAGGCACTGGATGGTAGGCCTCCAGGGCGGTATCACCTGAGGCACTGAATGGTAGGCCTGCAGGGCGGTATCACCTGAGGCACTGAATGGTAGGCCTGCAGGGCGGTATCACCTGAGGCACTGGATGGTAGGCCTCCAGGGCGGTATCACCTGAGGCACTGAATGGTAGGCCTGCAGGGCGGTATCACCTGAGGCACTGGATGGTAGGCCTCCAGGGCGGTATCACCTGAGGCACTGAATGGTAGGCCTGCAGGGCGGTATCACCTGAGGCACTGGATGGTAGGCCTCCAGGGCGGTATCACCTGAGGCACTGGATGGTAGGCCTCCAGGGCGGTATCACCTGAGGCACTGGATGGTAGGCCTCCAGGGCGGTGTCACCTGAGGCACTGAATGGTAGGCCTCCAGGGCGGTGTCACCTGAGGCACTGGATGGTAGGCTTCCAGGGCGGTATCACCTGTGGCACTGGATGGTAGGCCTCCAGGGCGGTATCACCTGTGGCACTGGATGGTAGGCCTCCAGGGCGGTATCACCTGAGGCACTGAATGGTAGGCCTCCAGGGCGGTATCACCTGTGGCACTGGATGGTAGGCCTCCAGGGCGGTATCACCTGAGGCACTGGATGGTAGGCCTCCAGGGCGGTATCACCTGTGGCACTGGATGGTAGGCCTCCAGGGCGGTATCACCTGTGGCACTGGATGGTAGGCCTCCAGGGCGGTATCACCTGAGGCACTGAATGGTAGGCCTGCAGGGCGGTATCACCTGAGGCACTGGATGGTAGGCCTCCAGGGCGGTATCACCTGAGGCACTGAATGGTAGGCCTGCAGGGCGGTATCACCTGTGGCACTGAATGGTAGGCCTCCAGGGCGGTATCACCTGAGGCACTGGATGGTAGGCCTCCAGGGCGGTATCACCTGTGACACTGAATGGTAGGCCTCCAGGGCGGTGTCACCTGAGGCACTGAATGGTAGGCCTCCAGGGCGGTATCCCTGAGGCACTGAATGGTAGGCCTCCAGGGCGATATCACCTGTGGCACTGGATGGTAGGCCTCCAGGGCGGTATCACCTGAGGCACTGAATGGTAGGCCTCCAGGGCGGTATCACCTGTGGCACTGGATGGAAGGCCTGCAGGGCGGTATCACCTGAGGCACTGGATGGTAGGCCTCCAGGGCGGTATCACCTGTGGCACTGGATGGTAGGCCTCCAGGGCGGTATCACCTGAGGCACTGGATGGTACGACATTCCACTGGCGGATCATTTAAGTTGGTGTAGAGGACTCGGTATCTGTTAAGGGCCTGTTTACACCATGATTGACTGAAACATTGGGAGGTTATCGTGGATGGAAGCATTGTGGCTTGAACGACATCCAAAGCTGGTCTGTTGGTGTGTCAATGGTGAAGTCAGTTATGAATTGCGTTGAAAATAATTAAGAACGGATATATAATGTTGCAAAAATATGAAATATTATATAGAGCTCAAAATGTGTAAGCAATAGATGTATTGTGCTAGTTCATCATTGTAAGAGGTCTTTTAACGGTTTATGGTGAAGACGTTGAAAAAACAATCCTTTACATTTACTCAGCCTTAGGTGACAATTTAGAACGATTATGGGCGAGTTTTTTGTAAAGACTAAAACCAGATCCGGACTAATAGCACTCTCTCTCTCTCTCTCTCTCTCTCTCTCTCTCTCTCTCTCTCTCTCTCTCTCTCTCTCTCTCTCTCTCTCTCTCTCTCTCTCTCTCTCTCTCTCTCTCTCTCTCTCTCTCTCTCTCTTGTTACCCTGAATTGATCCTTTTTTCAATAGATTAATTTAAAAAACAAAACAACACATGCTTTTAAAATATCTTCAAAACCTTACAGTAAAGTCTAATTAGGAGCATAAAAAATAATTAATAGGCGTAATGACGAGATAATCCGTGATGTCAGGCAGAATCGGGGTGGGGGGTTTGGAGGCTGGGGTCACATGCTAATAAGAAAAAACATAATTAGTAAAATATTTTGTATGAATGTCGTTTTTATTATTCTGATTGTCAGTAGGGTAAACAAGGCGAACACCCTGACTCTTGAAACTTTAATTCGCCTTACGACAACGTATATATATATATATATATATATATATATATATATATATATATATATATGTGTGTGTGTGTGTGTGTGTGTGTGTGTGTGTGTGTGTGTGTGTGTGTGTGTGTGTGTGTGTGTGTGTGTGTGTGTGTGTGCGTGCGTGCGTGCGTGCGTGCGTGCGTGCGTGCGTGTGTGTGTGTGTATTAGCTATTATGTGACTTTTTTTAGGTTTGTCAGTTGTGGAGATCGATAAATGTACATCGAATTCGCACAGCCATTTCGTTTTCAATAACCTCTGTAAATAATAGACATGGAGACAAAATAGGTGTAAACTTTTACTCGAAAATATTAATTATTGAAAAAGAGGGGATGCAGTCAGAGAAGACGTTGACATCTAAAATGCTTGACAACAAAAGAAAACGAAAATTATTCGTTTCCAAAAGGCTGGTGATCGTTGTTCTCTATCGTCAACAACAATACGTCCAAGTTTCAACTTCAGATTTTTTTCTAGAAATCCAGGCCTGGATGTCTATCTACCAGTGTCGATAGTACTGTCGATAGTACTGTCGATATTACTGTCGATAGTACTGGGTGTACATACAATGTGTGGAGCTGTATGCTGACGTTTACTTATAGATTAACAAACGGTAAAGGACAACATACCTTCCTTGCGGAAAGCCGTAACTTCCTGTGTGTATTTATTATTATTATTATTATTATTATTATTATCATTATTATTATTATTAAAACAAAATTAAACAGTTCGTGCTAATTAAAAAAATAAACAGGCAATCATTACACGAAATGTTGAGGCATTTTTAAAACATCATTTTGTGGTAAGAGCCCTGTTTAAATTCAATTAGTCTTTATAGTCATTGTTTATTGTACTTGATATCTGACTAGTTTTTTAAGCAAAAGAGAACAAGCAATGTAGATGTATACACTGAAATGGACAGAATTCCTGTTATGTATGGTTATATACCATTGTTAAGTTATGTATGGTTATATTCCATTGTTAAGTTTTGTATGGTTATATTCCATTGTTAAGTTATGTATGGTTATATTTCATTGTTAAGTTATGTATGGTTATATTCCATTGTTAAGTTATGTATGGTTATATTTCATTGTTAAGTTATGTATGGTTATATTCCATTGTTAAGTTTTGTATGGTTATATTCCATTGTTAAGTTATGTATGGTTATATTCCATTGTTAAGTTATGTATGGTTATATTCCATTGTTAAGTTATGTATGGTTATATTCCATTGTTAAGTTTTGTATGGTTATATTCCATTGTTAAGTTTTGTATGGTTATATTCCATTGTTAAGTTATGTATGGTTATATTTCATTGTTAAGTTATGTATGGTTATATACCATTGTTAAGTTATGTATGGTTATATTCCATTGTTAAGTTTTGTATGGTTATATTCCATTGTTAAGTTATGTATGGTTATATTCCATTGTTAAGTTATGTATGGTTATATACCATTGTTAAGTTATGTATGGTTATATTCCATTGTTAAGTTATGTATGGTTATATACCATTGTTAAGTTATGTATGGTTATATTCCATTGTTAAGTTATGTATGGTTATATACCATTGTTAAGTTATGTATGGTTATATACCATTGTTAAGTTTTGTATGGTTATATACCATTGATAAGTTTTGTATGGTTATATTCCATTGTTAAGTTTCGGAGCAATGTAATCGTTAGCAAAAATTGTATAATTAGAAATTGTTATGAAGAAATGTACATTAAATGTGAAAAATACGAAAGAAGAAATTGGGTAGATGATGTCAAGGACAATTTAATAGATCTTGGATTCAATGACATTTAGATAAAAAAAAAAAATTGGCATGCATACATTACAAATTGTACAAAAAAAAATTTTTTTATCTAGCTAAACAAGATAATATCAAGATATGTTTTCAAAAACTGGGAACTCCACTTTATAAACATATAATTGATGGGTTATACTTTCAATGTTATCTTACAAGTGTATATCTAAAATGTGATTATCCTCGCACCACATAGCGTTAGAAACAGGCATCGTAATCGGGACAAATTCATGTAGTATTTCTTGTGTAATAATGTTGACGATGAATACCATTTCATATTAGTTTGTCCCGTGTATATTGAATTACTGAGAGAGAAAAATATGGAATGTTATTATTTAAAAGACATAAATGTTTAAATGAATAAAATTGTTGAGCACGGGAAACTTCAATCTTGTAACCTTAGATCAATAATATTTTAAGTATATGTGCAAGGTTTTGCACACACACACACACCTCTAATTTTGTCGTGGGTCCAGACAAAGGATTTGTGAGTTTTTCTGACTTTTATTTATATTTCTATCTATATGCTTATCAATCAATGTGGGTATTATTATTTAAATAAATAACATTTCAGGTCCTTCAGATCTGCAGTTCTAGCAAAATGGCCAGTGCGACGTCACTTCTGCGCCCTTTTATACGTTGTTCATGCTTCCCTGACCACAGGCAAGCGTCACGCGCCAAAAGATACAAAACGATCGGCTAACACGAATTTTATTAGACATAAAACAATCATTAACATAAATGATATTTTTGCAATCAATCATAACGGGCTTTAGAATGGACACCGCTGACGCTCGCGCCGAATGGTAGACGCTTTCTCGGACATTGCGGAAAATTGACCTGAAATCGGCAAAGATGAGATCTGTGATACCCGGAATTTCTTCGGACTAGTCCGGAATGTAGCACGTCTGTAAGTGCCGAGTAAATGAATTCGTGGTAAACCCCTGTGTAACTACAGATATTTTTTTTACGGAAACAGTGCTAGTTTTGCAACAAATGGCAGAGGAATTTGAAACTGTCCGTCTCAGAAGGAATTTCAGTATAACAACTCTATGCATTTTAACTTTTGTGGTGATAGCTATTTCATATCTGCCAAAAGAAGTGCGAGGGAACCATGTTCCACAGCCAATATCGCGAAACACTAATGGCAACAGAGGAAGAAATATAAGACCGGAAACTGTTCCAGCATCGCAGCGCAGGCGCGTTATTCAGCAACAGCAACAGGCTGTTTCTCGTGGTACGAGCTCCAATATCAATGACAGAAATGGCAGGAGGTTTCCAATGCAAAATAATCGTGTTTCACCACAGCAACGGGTGTTGGTGTCTCGTCATTCTGGACAGCGGCCGAGTTCGACTAACCCTCGGACAAGAACAGTAGGTTTAATAAATCAGATCACAATTTTGTTTTTTATTTATCTAATGTTGCGGATCTAGAGTGATTTACGACAACCCCACTACCTTCTTAGGCTTTTTCTTCAATAATTTAACAAAAATTGTCATTTTTTGCCAATATGGGGACTTCAACTCCCATCCCCCGCCCTTTCCCTTGTTCTCATTGTTAGGGGGATGGAGGTGGGTGGGTATAAACTTGGGTTGCAATTGCTCTTTAAAAATGCGCTGGACCTGTCATTGATCTGTTGATTGTATTTCATCTGAATCCTTGTATGCCAAACAAATTTTGTCAGAGATTCTTTTCTGTATCTCTATTTTATGAAAGATTTTGGAAATGTTAGCATGTTCTGCAAAACAAGAGAGGGCGAAGATGATGTATATATGTACTTGCAATATATTAAGCGGTGTATCTCTTAAGTCTGCTTCAATACGATGGACAGAAAAATAGCGATGAGGCTATTCTTTTAACCTCCTTACAGTGTATGTAAGATTAGCGATATGCTAGCGTCCTTGATGGAGGCGTATAATAGGTTATTTGAGACAAACTTTTCACCAGTTTATCAGATAGATTCATTGCTCCCTATAAATCTGTCAAAACGGGGGACAGATCAAGCTCCCACTCAAGGATTTATTATTCTAAAATGGCGTGTAATGTTGTCCAGAGAAGAAGAACGAACTTCATGTTAAACGTGATAAATTGGTGACCTGTTAACTGACAACACGGGGATACCTACATTCATATAAATTATGAACGTTGCAGAAACGTCACGCGGTAGAAACGTCGGAGGGCATTGTTTCTTGAATACGAAAAGCAACCATAACAGTATCATTCAATATTGTGTACATACATTTATAGTACTACGTAGAACACTCTGACAGAGAAAATACGGCTCTTTCACTCTTTTAGAAATAGATCAAAGGCCCTTTCTGCGTACTCTTTTGGATTGCATATTGCATGTTTAATTCGTATGGGTTTCTCTGTGCTTTACATATGTTAAATATTTCTTCACTTACGACAAGTTATGCATGTTTAAGAGTTGATTGCAATATATATATATATAAAGAGAGAGAGAATTCGTCAAGGATGACCATTGAGCCCCCTTTTTATCTAAAAATATTTCGCAACTGTAAATAATTCCATCTATTCGCACATTCTCATATATGCACATATATCTACATTATAACTAACCTCTAAACCACCACATGCCGCCATCATTAGTTCATGTATTGGTTTTCTTTCATCATAAATGCAAAACAAATATTGCTGTCCATACGCAGTCAATATCGCGGACATAAAAACGCCACCTCTCATCAATGTATACGTCTTAAGGAAATGTTTAAAGGATAACGAAGTGACATAATCCAGATAAAAATCCTTCCTACTGAGTTTGTGGTGGCTTTAGATAAACATAATCTAACTTTTAAAAATGTATTATGAGTTTTCCTTCAATACAGAATTTTATACCATGTGAAATACTACATTGTTATTAAAGCAGTTCATGATAATTTCACGTCACACAGGGACTTCTTTGTAAATGTTATTTTTAGATAAACTATCACAGGGACTTCATTGTAGATGATGTTGTTATTAGATAAACTAACTATCACAATGAAATCTTAACCATTTTGAAAAGAAGATATGTGATATTTTTCAACGACAAAAAAAAAATATATTTGATGAATATTTGGAGAATATATTGAAATCGTTTGATTTCTCAATTTACAAATTCAATTAAATACCCGGATACAAATCTTCACTAAATTTCTGACCATCCTAAATTTCATTTAATTTAAATATGTGATGAAGAACGGCAGCAAATAAAAATGGCGGCTGTTATGACTGACTATGCCGTTTATAGCGTTACAAGTGATTATTACCGAACCCAAATATTTGATGTGTATGTGTTTTATATGTAGAATCCACGTATAATCCAATATCATCAGAGCTTGTCTTTATCGGAGATGAGGCAACGAAAGACCAGAAAACCCTCCACCATTCAAACGTCAGTATACAAACACCGCACAGTTAAACACTGGTCTCTCACAGAATTACAGACACCGCACTGCAAACTGGCCACGCTGGTTCTGGGGTCGTGTTCTGAAAGTCGCTGCTTTGAGTACTACTCATATTTTGGCCGCGTCAATCTCAAGTTAGCTGCTCGATATTCAAAAACTAAACACTTTGTTCTTTTCGATGAGATATAAAAGGTCCCGTGTCAAGGTATTGGAGCATAAAGAATTAACCCCAAATGTTACGGCCCAGAGCAGCTTTTTCATGGGTATAAAGTGGCACTTCATTTGTAACTATTGACGTCTCAGTATGGGTTAAATTTTTCGAAAGGGACGTAAAATTAACAAACAATTAAAAACGACCTCCAAATACAAAGGAAGATGTAGAATATTTTCCTATAGTTACCCTATGAAAGAAAATTTCATATCAAAATAAATAACCCCATTGTTTTCAGTAGGATACATGTAATTATCCTATATCACATACATATGTTTATTAGGATTATAATTCCCATACTGAAAGCGGGAGACTTTCAACTGATGAAATCCCGTGTGTACTTTGATCTAATCAGATTTTTATCAACAACTTTTTTATCATCTGTAAAACATAGAGGTATTTTTTCAGATTTAGATAGCATCATGCTGAAGAAAGTTTCTCTCATGGGACATGGTGGGAGTTTGGAAGGACTATAATTTTTTGTTCTCCCATGGAATGGTGATATACAGTGTAGAGCTATATATGAGTGGACTTCTATTTATTTTAGTTCATTGAAAACAACCTCCTTTCTAAATCATTTTCATAAGCTTAGCAAGATTCAATTTATAGTACCTTCTGCACCATTAACAGCACAAATATCAGCAGTTTATGGTCTCCGTGTTTATTTTTTCCTGTACAGCCATACACATTATATAATTAGAGGAACACCACACCCGAGGTTTCCGTTCCACTCATACAAATGAAAGAAATCGAATGCTGAAAGTTGATATTAAAGTTTCATTAGTCATATTTCTGCAATTATTGATAAAAAGTTTTGAAATTCATCAATTAAATTTATGTCCTGATGTTTTGTAATAATTTATTTTAATTTCACAGATATTGTTCAAATAAAAAATATATAGCGTAAAAACGTGAAAGTTGATTCATTTATGGCACTGCGCTGTGGAATACAATAGAATATAATTACTATCATTCTCCCACAGTCTATGATATTCATACTTTTGGTTTAGCCTTGAACAGTAGAATGACATATATACATTTTTTGTTTTGATGTTGATATAAAAGGCAAGGTTTTTTCGTGTCCAGAAATAAATGTGAAACTTGGAGACTATATTTGATTGTTATTGCATATACAACAGACCGTGTATCAGTTACTGATTGCCATTACTGATTGCATTTACTGACTCTGTATTAAAATCAAAATAAGTACACGACTGCACCAGAGCGATTTTAAAATCACATCGATTCCTCGTTGCATTACGATACTTATTAAGGCATAACGAAAGGACGAACATTTAACTGACTACTTGGTATGGTCATTCATCATAGAATTGACTATCTAAAACTTTCTTACTACTAGTACTATTTCAAAGTTTATCAATCATAAATATTACTTGTATACGTGCATTATAAGTACCTCACCCTGATCAAGGAATTCCTAAACAATGACGTAAAACATGTATATCGCATCTGTAAATTTAACTCCATGTAGCGACGTCTGAAAATTATTCTCATTTTTAGAATTATCAGTCATACTGACCGATACGGTAAAGAAAGGGTGAAATAAACATCTTTATTTGCATCTTCTTTTAAAAATGAAATAAAACAATATTTGATTGATTGTTTGTTTTAAGCCCCGTCGAGAATATTTCACTCATATTGAGAGGCATTAAAACAATATTTGTACGACCGGAATATGATAAGCAGTAGATCAGCACATCTTGATAAATTTATGGGTTGTAGGTTTTTTTGTTGTTTTTTTTTTTTTGTTTTTTTTTGGGGGGGGGGGTGCTTTTCTTTTATCATGGTAGTGTGTGTGTGTGTGTGTGTGTGTGTGTGTGTGTGTGTGTGTGTGTGTGTGGTTTTTTGTTTGTTTGGGTTTTTTTATTTGTTTGTTTGGGTTTTTTTTTTTTTTTACAATTTTATTTGTTTTTGTTTATTCGTTTGTTTGTTTGTCTGTTTTGTGCATGTGCGCGAAATATCCTTTTTATGTGCTTCACTACTAAGCCTGCGACATCTGATCACACATTTTATGCCAAAAACTGCACGAAAAGACTCGCATTATTTATCCGAGTGTAGTGGTGTTGAGACACCTTGGATTTGTGTATATCCATCTCATACATTGTGTAGCCGTGTCACAGAGACGTGCATGTTCTGTTAGTCAAAGGAATTAATCAATTACTTCTTCGTGTTAATTATACCAATTAATCTCATTCGTTTACCACTACCCTCAATTCCTATGCGTATGAATTTATTTTTCATTCATTTCTTAGACAAAAAAGTATTAATATCTATAATAATACAGTATGGAAAAAAACTACATTAAAATGAAAAATATGCTATCTTCAAAATGGGTTTTTAAAGAATCTTATTTGTTTGCTTGTTATTTTACTACGTAATCAAAATTTCTTCATATAAAGGCGCCACATATAAAAGCGCTGTTTTACTGGTGCCATGGTGCTCCAACGTTTAGCAGTGAACACGTTATTTATCGCGTCAACGTCTACCGCGACCTCCATTTTTAAGATCATATCCGAATTGCTTTAACGCCGAGTGCTTTGTGAAAGAATTGTCTCTAACTATTTTTAATCAACTTAGGATCGACATTAGAAAAAGAATAGAATCCAGGCCTCCCGATACCAAAGCGAACACACTACTCTAATTTTGAAATTGGGGTCTAACTTAAAATAGAATTTTAAGGCAAAATTTACTTATCTTAAAAGACAGAATAAGCAACATTTTTATATACTTAATCATATCACTTTCAAAGAAAGAAGGTATCTTAATTAAGATACGATGATAATAGATATAAGTATCGCATATTTCAGGAAAAAAAATATATTTTGACCGTTACATATAATATGTTTTTTAAAGAATGAAAATAAGCAGATATATATATATATATATATATATATATATATATATATATATATATATATATAAGATAGCAAAATGTTTCATTTATGACGTCAAATTAAAGCAGTAATAGCACAATATAAATTAATAAATGATTACAATTATTAATAATAAATAAATTTGAAATATTATGACAGATCTTCAAATAAATGGCTTTTTTAAAATCCCTATAATGCTATATGAAATATTTTACATGAATATTCACGATTTCAAGGACCACGTTTTACATAATATTGTACAGCTCGCTTCAGCACCATTGTCAGGTAATTTATGGGGTGTCACATTTTCCTCCCTTCTACCTCATCTAGTCCTTATTTTTTCTTATCTCCCCTCCCCTCATTTTACAGTATTTGTCTCCACATGAACAGTTCGGCCTTTCCCATAACTTATTTAATGTAAGCAGGGATGTACGTTTTTACACACATATCTACACGCTGGCGATGCCGCATCTATATTCATAATCCACCACAATTCTCATAAACGCCAGGTGGGGTATTTACAAATGTATGCATGTAACTAAAGGGTGTCTATTGAAAAATAATCATTCATGATAATTATTAATTCTGTGATTTAAAAAAGTATGATTAACGAAAGCTATTTTTTCCTGAATTCGTGTATCGTATACTGCATTGTATAAATTTTGTTGTATTGGGTTGTTAGGGATTTAAACTTGTAAAACTTTGCAAGATGTATATATCTTTCCATTAACCAATCAGCAGATGTGACATTCATTAGATACAATTCAAATTAACATCTACTTTAAAAAAAACCCGCAAAATTAGTTTTATCAAAGTAAAATTCCAAGAGATGTTTAGAGAGGGAATTTCTTTTTTTCTAAGGATAAGGATAAGATAGAAATTGACAATACTAAAAGACAACTTTACATGTCTTTGTAACTTGTTCCTATGGCTGATTATTGGCAGATCTTGGCGGTTCACGGTCCTAATGTCTGTCCCCATTTGTTATTCTGTCCTCTAAAGAATGCTGCTATCTGTGGCGAGGTCGCTACTATTCGGTGGATGATTAGTAATGCTGTATTCCAACACCGTGAGCATCACCACGTGGATACATTGTACATTCACCTTATTACTTAAATGTACCGACCTGTCTCTATGGTTAAATGCTTCAATGAGTGGTCACTAGAAATAATGATAAAGCTGAACATCTTTGTCACAATAATGTGTGTTTCTGTAATGTTTGATTTACTTAGTTTATACAAGAGAAGTAAATCAGAAATTTCATAATGACCACGTGTACAAAATATTTATATGTACACACGTGTCATAGTACATAGTGTACACACGTGTCATAGTACATAGTGTACACACGTGTCATAGTGTTAATGGGACATTAGATTAGCATTATAAGTACTACATGCAGGTAGCAATTTGAAGGTGACCTTGACATCTGGGTAGTATTATACAGCGTTATGAACAGTTTTGGCACAACCGTATAATCAAATGACACCCACTATAATTCACAAGTACTTTGATGTCTATATAACATCCATTCTTTATATACGAACAAACTGACTAATGGGCGTTATTCAAAAAATGAATGCTTTCTTTGTTTTTAAGCAGGATATAAAGGTCGCAAAAATGGCAGGAAAAAAGGAAAACAATAGATTACGCAATTCTTTTGTTTGTGACCTTAATGTCCCGTGTTTAACAACCCAAAGGGAGACAATTTATTATCTATATTATATTTATCTCTGTATTTTATAATATTGATACTTTCCAGTGTGTAAAATATAGATATTATTGACCTTTAAGTTACCAGCAGAAAACAACCTTGACTTGTCTCCATATTTGGGAATCCATATGGTTTCCATATTTGAATGATAAAAGCGAAACTCTAAATTCACGTAAACATTATAATAAACCAATATATGTAGGCTTTTTATTTTATTCTAAATTCATACAAAAGGTAAAAAATTAACTGTAAAGCATATTTTTGAACAATTTCTTAAATACTGTGAAATTGGTCGCAGTCTATAAAACGTGTACAATCACACGCGGACAGTCGACACTAAAAACCGAACTAGACAAAAACAAAATATGTCTTCATAGTTGCGAATGACAAGCAATGAATTTAAATAAAAATTAAACAGAACACACACAGTGAATATAAATATAGCGCTATGAAAATTATTTTACACACCCGGTGTTTCAGCCCAATGTATGTCAGATTTCCTACAAAATCTCCGTGCCTGACGACAAGTCACAATTGCCGAGGGATAGCTATGGCTGTTCTTTGATTCTGTGATCAAGATTGTGATGTCAAACTGGTCTTGTTGTTTTATGAAAACATTGTAAGGAATTAGATAAATGAAATACTGAGGAATGAAATTAATGAAATTACAGCTTTAAAATACATACATGAACAATTTGAGTCCAAGTTCAGAAAAACCATGGCTATCATTTACACCTGAATCTTATTATTCGTTATTGTTGTATTGTTCGTTAATCAATATAATTTCGCGGTCTTTTATTCGCACATATTTGCAATTATATGTGGCATTCGTCAGTTATTTGTGGTGTGAGGTTGAACACATAGATGAGTCACGTACATATCTGTCTACATTACAGGTTAACGCATTCGTAATGCTGGTGTTGAGGTATACATTTGATATGATATAAGAGTGACCCCAGGTAATGAATCTACTTTGATAGGAATATGATACCTCTAGAAGAATTTCTGGGAAAGAAAGTAATTGTCGCTCTTTTCAAAATTAATTGTATTGATAAAACAGCTTAATGTATCCCTACATTTATAAATGTAATCAGGATTTAGAGGGAAAAAATTAATCAATTCTCCGGACATACTTACCACAGTTATATGTTACGTTTAAAATAGCACACTGTATACTATTGTCTATTGTTTTTTCACTATTTTCTTATCACTTATATACTAGTATTTCAAACTGTACATATGTGTATTATGATGAAACTAACATAACAGATACTGACCATTTGAAATCCTACAACTTCACATTTTCAATAGTAATCTTTTGGATTATAATGCATTACATGACAGGGGTGGGTCATGAATCAGAACTTTTTCTTTTTATCCATGTTAAAATTTGATATGAGATATTTCAGGTAATATTATAATGTACATTTCAAGAAGAGTCTCGTCCCGGGAAATGAAGACAACCCCCACATTTCCGGCCGTAAATCAAACACCCCCTTATCGGGCTAGGGGTCTGATTTACTGTATATACATGTAGTTATAGTGAATGCCTTGGTTTGACCAATCATCGTTTTTAGTACATGTACATTAAGTTGTTATCACATTCTCGGTGCATTTCCTAGGTGGTTATATATATATATATATATATATATATATATATGTGTGTGTGTGTGTGTGTGTTAGTGTTATATATATATATATATATATATATATATATATATATATATATATATATATATATATAGATAGATAGATAGATAGATAGATAGATGCATTACATACATACATACAATACACGGTTCATCATCGTGGCAAACCACGCCTATTGTCAGCCGTGGTAGCCCTCGACTTTATGATTATTTATGTTCATTATCAACCAGTCGGGGAGCTTCCATAATTATTTGGATGGGGAAAGAAAGCGTGGAGATCATCTTGTGGCTTGTAGCGGCGTAATCTGAAGATTGCCAGTTGGAGGTTAAACTGACACATTTGCAAATGAAAATAAGTTTAATGATACATAACTGTTAATATACTTAACCTTGACTTGCGATCTGTCAGGTGTTTTTTTTTAGGGGGAGGGGGGGCTGGGGTTTTTTTGTAAATATACATGTGGTTGCTTGTTTTTGTTTTGTTTGTTTGTTTGTTTATAGCCGCCTGAGCAATTTTTCAGCTATCCGGCGGCTGTCACCATTACCGGTGACAGGGCTGCAAATTTAGGCCTATGCTCGGCACTCAGGGCCTTTGAGCAGGGAGGGATCTTTATCGTGCCACACCTACTGCGACACGGGACCTCGGTTTATACGGTCTCATCCGAAAGACCGGCACCCACGTCCCACAGTGGGATTCGAACCCCCGACTCAAGGATCATCAGATCTTTGAGCCCGACGCTCTAACCACTGCGCCACGCGGGCGGCCATCTAAATATGAGTGAAAAATTCTCAAGAGAGCCGTTAAACATTATAAAATCAAACACACTGTGGTTGCAGCCAATAAAATATCGAAATCTGTTATCGCGACTGTGATTGGTCAATAAATGATTGAATATTCATGAAAATTGAGAATTTTTCAATCTAGATACTCCCGGGCTCTGTGTGTGTGACTAGGTACTCCCGGGTTCTGTGAGTGTGATTAGGTACTCCCGGACTCTGTGTGTGTGACTAGGTACTTCCGGGCTCTGTGTGTGTGATTAGGTACTCCCGGGCTCTGTGAGTGTGATTAGGTACTCCCGGGCTCTGTGAGTGTGATTAGGTACTCCCGGGCTCTGTGTGTGTGATTAGGTACTCCCGGGCTCTGTGTGTGTGATTAGGTACTCCCAGACTCTGTGTGTGTAACTTAGATACTCCCGGACTCTGTGAGTGTAACTTAGATACTCCTGGACTCTGTGAGTGTGGCTAGTGACGATGAAGATGTACTACGGATTTTTGTGACAGATAAATGGTCAGACAACTTAGAACTGATCAGGCTAATTAAAGCATGGTCAAACAAATTAATACTGATGAGAGGAAATGTGGAAACACAGGGATTATAGATACAGTTTTACCAAGTACCGCCGATTGGGCCTTTGTAATTGCTTCTATATGATTTTAAAACAATGATTAAAGTTGGAATCTTATTTGAAAACACACTGTAATGTATTACGGGGTCACCGGGTCTGAAAAGTATACATATATAGAAAGATAGATAAATTGATTGATTGTTGTTTTTCGCCACACTCGACTATTTTTCAGTTATCTGTTGGTGTCCAGATTTTGTATACAGAGAAGAAAGTTGTGCTTGAAACATTAAACAGAAATCTTCCAGTTCCTTAGTTTTCTACGGCACATATTTTGTTTGTCCGAATTCTTCCATCCGTTCAGTGCCTTCTGTTTCTATTTTCATTTCAATTTAAACCTGCTATGTTGTTTCTTTGATGGTCATGTTGCAGTTTTAATCCATTGCAGGAGTTTTTCCCCTTTATTTGAATTACCATGTTACATGCATGGGGCGTAGGATATGGTTTCCCCCTATAACTTACCGGTTGCGATAGCTCACCGGTAAAACGTTCGCTTCGTAACCGGAAGGTGATGAGCTCGAACCCCGCTCTTACCATGGATACGGAGGTCCCGTGTGGCACCAGGCGTTTGCACGTTAAAAAAACCTCCCATTGCTATTAAAACCCTTGATTTATCTATCTACCTTCTGTCACAGTCTGTAAGCTAGGACCTTTCATCTAAAATCATGTGTTCATTAGAGATATTATTACTTTGTGTAATGCAGCATTAATTTAAATTTACCTTTTATATCTGTTTATTCTGGTTTTAAACTATGAATATTTTACATTAATTACATTGCGAAATATATTTAAAAACTACATCCAAAACAAGGCTGTGATGAGCATATTCTGCGCCGTTTCCGGTACTTTTGGTTCTCTCTCTCTCTCTCTCTCTCTCTCTCTCTCTCTCTCTCTCTCTCTCTCTCTCTCTCTCTCTCTCTCTCTCTCTCTCCGACGAAAGACATCAAGTGAACTCGTAGAACCGATTGTTTAAAGTTACAAATACAAAAAATAGGATTTTCGTGATTTATCTGCTTTCTCCCATAAACATCAACAAATGGTAAGCGAGATAGCTTCTTTGACCCTGGAACAAACGATGTGGTCAGTTTCACTGAGAACAGTCTATTCAGTGACAACCGACCATCAGCTATTCTTGGTACACAGGTAAAAGTTGTTATTTGTAGCGACTCGGTAAAATTCATGTCTGATTATCCAATCTAGGTCACTGTAACAGCCATACCAACATGCAATGTAAATGTTGTGGTCGTCTGCCCAAACAGTCGGGTTTTGCTTGCTTGTTTGTTGGGTCTCATTTGAGATTTTTTTCCCGGTCACATATAGACACCACTAGCTTTAGATTACCGTCTCCAGCCGATGTCCCT
Organism: Ostrea denselamellosa; assembly: GCA_024699665.1. Taxonomy (NCBI): domain Eukaryota; kingdom Metazoa; phylum Mollusca; class Bivalvia; order Ostreida; family Ostreidae; genus Ostrea; species Ostrea denselamellosa. The sequence goes on along the minus strand of JAMZEH010000045.1, from coordinate 5,754,715 downwards.
CCCACTTCTCTTCATTTATGACATCTTGTTTAATGTCAGGTTTTTGGTAAAGATGGTCACATGCAGTTCCAATCTGTTAGGATTTGTTCAGATTCTAAACATATGATTTCCGTATAGAAAATTGCATATAGGTTGCTACTATTTCAGTTGTACAGTTAATTTGATTAACGTATCTTTTTTGTACTTACATAGATACAAAGGACTTCAAATGCTAGGTCGACTTTACGGGACGGCAGACGGACACTGAATGCCCGTAGAATTAGCAACAGAGTTTCTTCCAGAGGACGTCTTCAACCCGGAAGTGACCCAAATGGACGCGTCAGACCAATGCCAAATGCTGACGCAAATCAACAACTCAACGATCGGGGAAATAAAGATTTGTTTCCTTCCTCCATCAACCAATTCATCAACAAACTCCGTGAGAGAATTCCAAATATAGGCCTCGGTCTTGGTGTACACATAGAAGATCCTGATTCAAGACGATCAAGTTCTTCTCGATCTAGGATTTCGAATTCTCGATCTAGTTCAGGATCGAGTTCCGTCATGAACGCCATAAGCAATATCGGAAGCTTATTTAACAGAGGACGAAATTCTGCGCCTTCCATTCCGTCTCCCACATCCTCTTCTCGTTCACAATCATCGTCTTTTTCTAGAAGTGATAACTCTTTGGGTTCAAATAGCAGAGGGCAAAGACCTTCACCAACATCAGTTCACCAACAATCGCAGTTTTCTTTAACAAATCAATCACCCGTACGAGGTTCGGCCATTCCAGGTATGCAAAGCAATCGTCATCTATTTAATTCTGGACTCGTGCAATCATCATCAAATGCTGTTAATTTCAATCCAATTCCTCAACCTGTCGTGCAGCAACAAAATGTTGCACAAAAATCTTTATTTGGATTCCCACAAGAATCAGTTGTCAACCAAAAGCCAATGCAGCCAACATTTTCACTTCAACAGCAACAAATTCAACAACATCAAATGACTGGTAATCAAATCACTAGCTTTAGTCATCAAGGACAGCTTCAGCCACAACAAGTGGCAATTAACAGTGTAGTTCAACGGCCACAACAATCTTCAAACGTTGCACTACAACCACAGCAATCCTCAAACATGGTGCCACAACCACAGCAAACTCAAACTTTATTTGGACAGTCACATCAAAATGTACAAACTGTCAATCAACATCCACTACAACTTGGTGGAAATCAAAATGTTTTCATGCGACAGCAAACAGCACCTACATCAGGAGCAGTGGTCCAACCAATGTCAGTACAATCCGTGAACACAAACAGTTTCCATTTCCTGGGTAATCAACAAAACACTGCTGTTCGAAGACCCGTACTGCCAACTCCGGCACCATTGATGACGCAGGCAATACAGACAAACGGGCAAACAATTATTAATGGTGCAGGTGGAGTTTTCCAGGCACCGCAGTCAGTGTTGCAAATGTCGTTCAACGCGCAACCCACTCCAACGAATACGCAAGTGTTGACAGCTCAACAAAATGTTGGCATCGCTGGACCGCAAGTTCATGGACAATTTGTTGGCGTCCAAGGGCAAATATTCAAGTTGAAACCATCAAGCCAACATACTTATCAAGTTGTAAACGGCCAGTTAGTACCAGTTCAGCAATCCTTTCAACTGGTTCCAACTGGTCAAACAGTGGCACCAAGACAACCGCAAATATCGGTTCAAAATGGCCAAATTCAGATGGCAGCATTTGAAACGAACACAGCAAATGTAATTCGAAAGTCTCAAAATCCGCAACCTCCTACAAAGGTTCCTTTCTCTTTTGGGCTCTTTTCCAGTAATACAAACACAAAGATGTCAAATCTCACATCTCAAGCTAAACATTTGGTGGAACAGAATGCTCAAATCGAATTACAAAACCAGCTACTGCAACATTTGTTAATTGAGCAGGTTCTCAACAGTCACGGAGTCAATGCTTCTGGACCTCCTGCAACTTCAAATTCCTCTATCATTGCCAACACCGTTGCTGTAAACAAAGGGAAAGAGAATCCAGCTGCTGTGGCCTTTAACTGGCGTGAAGGAACTGTTGTCAATGCTTCAAGGACAGGAATCAGACGTGTCATTCATGGACAAAATAATCCGGGAGGAGTAAAGGTTATCAGTCTTAGAGCAGCCAACACAGTTAGCCCCTTCAACAGGTCAAGGGCGGGTGTTACAAAGTCTCCATCTCAAGGAGGAACATTTAGAAACTCAGCAAATCTGAATATTGCCGTTACAAAATCGCCTCTATCACGAACAACATTTGATCCAGAAGTACTCCCACAGTACAGGAATTCTAAAAATGCTACATTAAGAAGCATGGATCGTACCGACAGACTTAACACAACGGATATTCCCGAGGAGATTGAGGTTAACGGGATATCTTTGGACAGTCCAGCAGATCGAAACGGAGTAGGCACTCCTCATCCGCTGGATAGTTATGTTCACGGCGTCCATGGTCATAACAACATGGGAACCCGCCCGGTTACCCCTGCGACTGCATTTGGAACTCGAAAGAATGAAACTTTGAGGAAGCTTGAGCGAACAGATCGGCTCAACACTACAGACATACCAGAGGAAATAGAAGTGAATGGGCAATCCTTAGATAGTCCTGCTGATCGAAATGGAATGAATGTATATCATCCTATGGACTATCTTGTACACGGTGTAACAGCAAGTGGAATGAGTCGTCAAGCAAGCTATGTTAACCGACATGCCCCGCCTCCAGAGGAGCCAGAGGAGATGTTGTTTTCTGCCTCAAACCCAGGATACATTGATACCACGATTGGACTTGGAACCAATGTTATGGATACAAAACACTTCCATGATCACTCTTTATTCCAAGCAGTTTCACATCAAGCATACGATCTTATGCAACTTCTTCGATTTTCGTTATCAAGGATTCCATCAAATGTTTTACATGGAGTTCAGTATTGGATGCCAAACATTCCATACAATGTATTCCTTTCTATAAAGAACTCTGCACCTTCGTTCTATCGAGGCTTTCAGGATACGGTCGGTAGCATTCCTACCTCTGTTGCTCGTGGTATTTTAAATCTTGTAGACATGATCAGACACTCATCGGCAAAAACAACCAGACCAGTGAAAACTGTTGCGTCGAAAATTGCTAAAGTTTTACACGATTCTTTTACGTCACCGCGTCCACCCACCACTCAAAATTTGTTCGATTTTAGGATTTTTGACATGATTCAGCTTACCACCACTCCGGCTTTACCCGCCTCAACACCATCACCTGTGCGACAATCTGCCAAAACTCTAGCTAAGCTAATGAATTTAGTAAAACTTCTGGTCTTCGAACCATCTACTACCACCACGGTGCCTTTGCCCACAGTGAGTGCAACACCAAAGTCAAATGCTACACGTGCAGTAAAAAGTAATGAAATCAAAACGTCACCCAAAAATGTGTCTAGTGCTACTGCTACAAATATGACAAAAACTATTGTGTCCAAAAAAGCTGTATCCCCGAAAACTCTTCCCCAGACTACCGTCAAAAAAGCACCCAAACGGTATCCGCCAACTCCACCCCAAAACAAGCAGCATGGCATTCAGAAACAGGGTGGAAAGCAACACCAGGTGGAGAGACAACAGATAGAGAGGCAAAATATCGAAAGAGCAGGAACGCAATTCCAAGACCGGCGACTTCCACCCACACCACCACAAAACGGACAGGAACATCAGGAACCATCTTTTCTTGGACCCCGAGTTCGCTTGCCTCCAACGCCAGCCCAAGATGGTCCACAATTAGACAAGGGGCATTCTGTATTCCCAACTCAAAATGTAGCTGGTAATACAAGAGGACAAACGTTTCTTAACAAACTGGTGCAATCTCAATACCAAAATTTCCAACTGCCAACACAAATGTCTAAAAAACAAAATTATCAACAACAGCAAAATATCCAACAGTCGTCCACAATAACAAAAAACGGCATTTTTGAAATACAAAATAACGTGCCAATCAAACCCAAGAAAGCGGCAAAGAAAAAGAAGCTGGATTTAATGGGAATTAAAGTGAAGTCGTCGAAGCAAAAAGTATCAAATAATCTTCCAACTCAAGTTCCCCCTGATGTTTACCCAATAGCCAATAATCCCCTTCCATCTCAAGTTTCACCGGAGGTATACCGCCACGAGAGAATAGCTACTCCTCCTGTTTATCAACATCAACCAATAGCAACGCAACCATACACCACGCAACCTTCATATCAGCAAACATATCCAACATTTGATTACTTCCAAAACAACGCCCAGCAAAATCCTCCCGACTACAATTATCAAAGCAACTTCTTTAGCGAGAGTGCAACAAAACCCACGCCTACTGAACCCTTTGGAAATAATTTCGATTTCAATGCCCAGTCCCAGAACATGGTGCGGCAACCAATTGAGAACACCATACAGTACAAGGAATTCAGCAGCGCAAACAGGAAAGGTTTCCGTATTTCGGAGGTGTTCGGAAGAAAGAAGTGACAGGGATGGAGAAACACCATTATTTCAAAAAATGTTTCTTTTACAGATACAGACTACTTTTTGTGATATTTATGGTAAATGTCGAAAAACAGAGCAGTGTAAATGATAAAACTCTACGTGGGATTTTGAACTTTGCGGGGTCCATACATGCCTCTTTCACGATATAATCACACTTGTTAACACTCATTTTCATTCAAGAAAATAATGGAAAAGTGTCGGAAATAGACTCCACACAAAACTCCAAAACCAAAAATCTTCAGTCATTTGTACGCCTTTGTGATAATTCAATTAAAGTATGTCCACAAGAATGTGCTAGGTCTCGCAATGCGTCTTTGTTCCAATGATCGTGACTAACGATTGAACTTAAAAAGTTTGATACAGTGTGGGGAAATGAAGAGTAAGAGAAAATAATCGATAAATCAAATTCACTGTACAATTACGTCATTAAACAGTTAGTTAAATTCTATGTGCAATCTTGTGCACATACCTATCTAATGTTTATTCATGTAAATATAATTGATGTTGCTGCCAAGTAATTAAATGTACAGATAAGACAAAATCAAAGAAAACGTACTGTGTACTGTAAACTATTTATTGAATAGTAAGAAATTTACTTTCGCAGTTTAACCTTGACGCACCAACAATGTACAACTAAGTAAATATAAACCATGTTTTACAATTGAATTTAGAATTCTCAATTTCGAAGGGTTTTATTTTTTTTTTTTTGTTTGTTGTTGTTGGGTTTTTTTGTTTGGTTTTTTTTTATTTTTTTTTTTTTTGTTTTTTGGGTTTTTTTTGTTTTGTTTTGTTTTGTTTTTTTTTTTGGTTTTTTTGTTTTGTTTCCTCGTTACGGGCAACCCAACATATTCCAATCCTCTATAAACAGCAGGTAAGGGACAACCCAATATAATTCCAATTCTCCATAAACAACGAAGAAAGAACAAATCTCCAAGAACGAAATCAGAACCTCACAAACTACACGGTACCTACAGAACCTCACAAACTACACGGTACCTACAGTACCTCACAAACTACACGGTACCTACAGTACAGTGCGTGTCGATTTGAAGAGTTTGTTTTATATTTTCTTAACTTTTCATCAATCAGTACAAGTAAGAAATGAGAAAATTCAGTAACTACTAACATGAAATGTTTCAGTTGTTTGTTATATCACTAATTTATTTCACATTGTACATGGAATGTACTTTGACAATATAAATATGTGTAACCGGAGACCAGACTTCTTTATTTTACCTCCAGTTTCCAGAAATAGACGCGCAGCCCGTAAAAAGAGCATGGCCGTCAAACTTTTCGGCCAAAATGCCATGAATTTTTTTTCACATAAAGCTTAACGGGCGGAAGGAATTATTTTTCTCTTGAAAACATAGACAGACGAGTTTTAGGAGTTTTAGGTTTCACTGCATGATATATATATATATATATATATATATATATATATATATTCTATGCTAAACAGAATGTTTCACTATTGTGTGACAATTTGTTTCTGACCAGTTTGAGTTCCCGGACAAGTTTTACAACCATGTGATAAACGGCCCTTCCGAAACGAACTGAACACTAAATGCAAATTAAGTCAATGGAATCGCGGATTAAGCGCACTCGCTGTGTACATTATTTTGGACGCCAAGGCATACGTATATTTTTCTTTTCATTGATGCAAAATGTGAAATTTGAAATGCGCTAAAACGAACTAAAACGTAAAAGAAAATACATCACATAATGAAAAAGAGGTAGAACACGCTATCAAAATACTACACCAATACATTAAGCAGAATAGTACTAGCAATACCACGTGATCTACCTCAGATCTACAATATAAATATGCAACAATATAAATGTTTGATATAAAAACATCACAGTATGAAAATGGTTCATGTAATTTTAATATAGTTAAACAATAGGCTCAACAAGCCTCATCCCCCAAACTATATATGTACTTAAATTTAGATTAGAAAAAAGACATTGAATTTTGACGAAGAAAATAATTGATAAGTAATGAATAGTTTGAAGGGTACATTTTTAAGAGTACATTTTTAACAGATATCAAATCTGAAATATTGTATGGTATTACTCTCTTCTGAACTATTAACAACAAAGTGTTTGTTTTAATATCGATTTTGGTCGCATCCTATCAACTGGCGTTGTCACTTCCTCCATATGCAAATCTCTCTGGTGGCAGTGGGTCACTCGCAGGACTCTGTCAGCTATCGTACAATCCCTGAATACGTCACGATCGTGCGAGATTTAGTGTTCATGCTTTGTTCCCAACAGGTCGAATTACCCTTGCAATAAACGGTTCTTTGCAATAAATTTGTCAGAAGTAAGATACGTGTTTTGGAGATGTGGGTCATGGAATTTCCAGAATAACTAAAATTACTGCTATCCCTGAATAGGATATAAACTTTCATGACTTTTAATTAACTAGTAAATCTTTACATCGAAATATCTAAAAGATTTGAAGTAGTAATGACAAAAGCAGAACTGTGCAAATGATCAGCTCTCTTAAAATGTGTAGATTTTTGACGATTCTACTTAAACTAAACAGAGAACCCTGAAAAAGCATCGGTAATAATTAAAACTCCACATAAATGTCTATTCAGTTAGACCCGTCTTTTTATCCTTGATTCTAGTTATTACTGCTCAGAGAGACCAGATCTCAAATTTTTCATCAGTTTACAAATCTACAAATAACCTTACATCAGTTCTCAGATCAACAAATGACCTTTCGTCTTCGCTTCGCTACCGGGAGGTCGTGAGCTCAAGTCCCGCTCGTGCCGTGGCCACGTCAAACCTAATAAGCAAACATACGTATACGTAGTGATTGCTCCTTTGCCAAATACTCGGCGTTTAGAAATGAGAATCATTGGTCTTTCAGATATGAAACGGAGGTCTCGTGTCGAGGCACATGAAAGAACCTTCAATGGTTCGGTCGTAAGCGTTAAGCATAGAACTCGCCTACAACGATGATATCTCAATAGGAGTGAAAAATTCTCAATGGGATATAAACAAACAACCTTTCATCAGTTCTCAGATCTACATACGACTTTTAACTAATATCTAGACAATGCTTTCTCTCTTCATGTTTAGTAGAGAATACTCTTAAAATAAAACACAAAAACTGTTCTCACATTGTTCCATGTTTTACTGCAGATGAAAAACTCAAGTTCTTGTCATGTTAATAACTCTATCAAGCTGTACATGTAAAATCAAATTAAATTGTGCCAAGTACAGTAACATTGAAGTGACAGCGTTCAAAAAAAGATGACAGACATATTTTACTTCTGTACCTTGTAATCCCCACTTAGCACCGTGACTTTGAACACATAGTTTAAGTATCGTTTACATACCAATAAATACTACTTACGTCATTTCAACAAACACACATCCTCAGAAATAAATAAATATCTCTTCTTTTGCAAATATGGAAGTTTACAATAAACAGTTTAATTTTACATATACACATATACAAAAAATGTATATACAAAAAACAGTCATACCAAAAAAAAAAAAAAAAAAAAAGGTAAAACAACTGTGTATTTCAGAAAAGTCAACAAGATGGAAACAGCCCACACTGTTTTACACCATGAAGAAAAAAAATAAATTCTAGTAAAATGTAAGAGCTTATATAAATGTAAAAAAAAAATGAAATGAATATTAAATACACCAGCTGTGTAATGATTCTTCTAAACATCAGCACACCACATCACATCCAACCTCTGAAAACCAATGCACTACAAGTCCTTTTATGAATCTTGCTCAATCTCAAAAACATTTATAATTTCTCTCAGCACTGGAATGGGCTTCTCTTATTCCTCCATTTTTATGTATCTCTCCCTTTATGTGGACTTTCAAGTCTTGAAGATGAACTATTAGGATTTTCATTTGTATATCAAAGTCAGTACTGGTTATTTAAAAAATGTGCACACACTCACTATTCACGTATCATAACTTTCATACATATAATCACATATATAACAAGAAACAGCCCTATTACATACACATATTTACAAGTGCATTGTGAGATTCAAATTAACTGACTTGGACGTGTAATCATATTTACTAAACATGCAGCTGTCCTTTCTGGCAAAATACACAGTGAGATACATAAACACAATGTTGAGATACACAAACATGTTGAGATATACAATCATCATGTTGAGATATACAATTATCATATTGAGATGTACAATTATCATGATGAGATACATAAACATTATGTTGAGATACATAATTATCATGATCAGATACACTAACAAACTAACACCATGTTCAGAAAAGGCAACTGTTCACATTATTCTCATAAGATTATTTTGACCAGGCATGATTTATAAATGAATACAAACTTTTGGCTTATTGGTTGATTACATTGTACAAGTAAAGTATAATAAAAGTCCCGATACCCAAGAGTGAGTACCATTACAAAGTATAATAAAAGTCCCGATACCCAAGAGTGAGTACCATTACAAAGTATAATAAAAGTCCCGATACCCAAGAGTGAGTACCATTACAAAGTATAATAAAAGTCCCGATACCCAAGAGTGAGTACCATTACAAAGTATAATAAAAGTCCCGATACCCAAGAGTGAGTACCATTACAAAGTATAATAAAAGTCCCGATACCCAAGAGTGAGTACCATTACAAAGTATAATAAAAGTCCCGATACCCAAGAGTGAGTACCATTACAAAGTGAAATGTTACAATAGTCTACCTGAAATAAAAGTTTAACTTTTAATATTTTCTAAAAACGTCATATTATACATAAGCATGAAGAAATTGAAATCAAAGTCCACCAGCTCACAACTCTTCTGTTGTACATTAAAAACACCTCTTCACTGATCACTTGTTCCATAATAAGACGAAAAGCATGTGAAAACTACATGAAATATGCGTTAAGTAATGCTTAAAATATAATATATATACTAAAGAATACTACAATGACATAAAAGCAAGTTTAAACAAAATATCACAGAATACAAATGCTTTTCCCACAGTTGACTATCGAGTGTTACAGCGACGTTTCGTTTGGAGGGATACAACCACCGCTTTCCAGTGCCAACAACCTCTGTTTCAGCATGTGAATCTGTCAAAACACACACACACTTCCTCAGGTAAGGATTTAATCTTACACGTAAATTTCTGTTTGACTTTATAATATAGATTGAGCTGATACTCTAGGAATGGCATTACAATTGTTCCATTTTGTTGCCACAACAATATTCCTCCACATCAAATAAAATTCTTAAAATTTCTTTATAATTATTACTCAAAATAAATCAAATACAATTTACAAAATCATAAGGAATGAAAGTAATATTTACTCATTTTATACAAAAAAAGCAAGCTTAGCCTTTTAATTTTGCAGTTTATAAAGCATAAACTTCCCTAACTTACTTCACATGCATATCACATAATTGAGTGAAAATTAATTTCATTCATTAAATAATAAATTTGCATCAAAATTACATTTCCATGACAGTTGTGCAATAGGTTATCTCTGCACAACTTGAGGCCCATGACCTGTAATGGTCACCTGAGTAACATGCAACAGCTCTTCAATGGACAGATAAATCAGACAAGGTGTTAACATTTTGAGAAAGTTGAAAATAAATTCTCCTTTCCTTTCTGGATTTAGTTTTTTTAATGTCCAAGAGTAAAAGAGCATGTAGGACAAGTAACGTCTGTGAACATTATTTCCAACACATCTGAATCAATGTGGTGCAATAGGGCTAATCATAACTTTTGAACAGTTTCTGAGAGCAAGGAATTTGTCAATTGCTAAAATGGCCGATAACCTATGATTGAACGTTGACAAAAAAAACTTGGCAGAAAATGAAATTAGTTACATTCCTTTCTATCAATTGTTAATGGCACTCATCATCAAGCCAGAACATACATTCCCACATAATGCCACCCTTCTTTTGATTGATATGGTAAATGTATCAAATTATTTTGTTTACTCAGCAAAGCTCCATCTATCTTCAAATGTGACTAATTAGGAAAAGCTTTCATATCTTTACACAATATTTTAAACTTTCGTGCAAAACATATTTACATCTCAATCAGGTAACCTAAAAAGAGCAATAAAACAATTTTGTCCCATCCAGGCCAGAACTTCTTCCCCTGGGAATATGTTATGTAAAACTTTTGTAGACAGATTTGCATTTTCTCTAAATATGCATTATTTCCCTCCCCACTTCTCAAGACTCAAAGGCAGTGAAATCTATCATTTTAGTTGACAGCTTTATCCTCTGTCAGACTGTGAATTCACTTTCTTTTCAACATTAGAAGGAGTACTAATGAAGATTTTGTAACACGAATTATAGGCATTCACAACATTACTATTTAGACCCCACACAAAGGACTCAATTTCTGCCTCAAATGTTGTGAAATCTCAAATTTTGACAGACAGCTTCATGGTCTTTCTAAATATGATTCAGTTTACATTCAATATTAGCAGAAGTATAAAAGATTTTTAAACATTACGTACAAAATCCTATACTTTACAAATAATAGAAATTTCGTCTTGCCTGGATTCAGAACCCCTGCCCCTGGGATCAAGTACTTTTTATAGAGGGTAACCTGCTCTTCATAACTATTCATTCAGTTTTCATTTCTGATGTTCGGAATTAGAGAGGAAGATTGTTGAATAATTAAGTCAAAATTGGCAATTTTTGGCCTTCCCATGAATTTACAATTTAGCTTCCTCTTACTCCAAAGAGATTTTATACCAAACTTAGAAAGAATTAGTTTAGTAGTTATCAGAAGAAGTTAAAAATGAAAATGTCCAATTATTAATGCAATGGACAATGGATGACCGATGGCAACAGATATCACTCAGGTGGCATAAGCAGTCTAAATAATGCCTTGCCTTGCCTTATTCATATAATTCAAAATTTTACAGAGAGACAGAGGCAAAGAGATTGGGAAAAAGAGACCACAAAACCTAATAAGATATTTTTCCATGGACTGGATTAAGGCTCTTACCTGAGCCTCATATCTCTCTGTGAGAGCCTGGATCTGAAATTCCAGCTTCTTCAACTTTCCCTGGTATTTCTTTTTGGTCTTCTCAAATGCTGCTATCAAGGCACTGTATGATAAAATTACATAAATCTTTATAAATCTGCTGCTCTTCCTAACAAAATAATGCATATCTCATAGGAAAATAAAAATTCTACAGAACATTGACAATTGAAGATCTCTTTCAAAACCTTGCATGAGTACTCGATTAAATTGACTATTGCTCAACCAAACCAATTAATTCTCCACCAAAACTGTACATTTCTACTTTTGCATGTTATTTAATTTCCCTACAATGCTAGCATGCCCTTATAATGACAAGAAAACCATGTTTCATTAATTAAATACCCCCCTTTTTCCTACAAAGGGTGGGGGTGAGGAGGGGGGGGGGCACAAATATACTGACCAATCAAAATGAACTACATTATAATACTGATGCCAACCTGTTTGCTTTCTTGAGGTCATTGACAAACTCTGCAGACTGCTGGTGCCTGATTTCAGAATTCCGGGACAATTTCTCTAGAGCTACCACTAGTTCCTGAACCCTAGATTTTAACTTCCTCTCCCTCTGCAAGGCCTCCAACAGATCTTGAGATGACCCCTCCTGTTCATCATGTGACTTTTTGTCAGTTGATGGAGTCTCTGAGTACTGCTGCTCTGCCTCCTATAAAGAGACCAGTCAAATGAAAAGAAATTATCTCATGTGGCAATATTGATATAAATATTCCACTGACAATTGAAGATTTTTATTTTGACTCCACATGAAAATACAAAACAAGAAATTTATTTTATCTATGACTTCTGTGTGTCACTGTCATTAAAAATCTGAATACTGGATGTCAAGAAAATCAGCCATATATTTTTAAAACCTCTTAGAGGACAAAAACAATTGTATACATACAAAACCCTAAATATCTAACGTGATTCGTAGAACTTCTTTCTTTCCTAACCCTTGTATACATGTGACACTGAGATATCTAACGTGATACCTGAGACTTATTTCTCTCCTCCATCTCGGATTTGAGATGTTCTATCTGGATTACGTAGGCCTGCTCCCTGGATTCCTTTCCACTGAGCCTTAGTTCCAGTGCATTTTTCTCCTTCTCCAGGAGGTAGTTCTGGGCCCTCAACTCTGCTTTCTCCTCCTAGATAAGATTATACAGAAAAAATACTATTAAAGCAACAGTTAAAACATCCACTACCAAACTCCCCCCCCCCCCCATCAAATGACAACATTTCAAACCATGATTTCAGAAATGACTTTATCAATATACAAGAATATGTAACAGCCATTTAGATCTGAAGATAATAGCTCCTTTGCAGAGAAAGTCACCAAACATTTCTGTACAAATTAACCATGTCATAATACAATGAAAATTCTCAATAACAGTGTCCCTGAATACCAGTCCCCTCTCAAAATTGGCTGCTTAATCATTACAAAGAAATACTTATAATACCGGCCACCCCTGAAAGTTGGATATCAGTAATTTACCATTAAGAAACAAAAAAAAAATATGAGGGCCATTTGATAAGTAATGTGTATTGTACCACAGCGCAATAATGATTTGCATGATTTTGTGGATGATGATGCTCTTCAATAGCTCTATTCAATATATTTCCAAAGATATAAACACGAGCCTTCAGCTTCACATAGTTTCAAACGTATAATCATTTCAATAGAGCCAATCATTGACCACTGTTGTAAAAATGGTTGGGAAACGGGTTGAGAATATTGAAGAAATTAGAGTTATATAAAAGTTCGCACAAAACTCGGTCATTCAGTAATACAGATTTTTACTGAATTGGGGGAAGTGTATGTGCCTGATAAAGTATCTTATGAGACAGTTCATAAGTGGAGAAAGAAATTTCTGACTGGCAAAGAGTTCATCAAAGATGCAGCAAAATCTGGCCGACCTGTGACTGTAACAGGCAAGGCAAATGTCTCAAAATTCAGGGAAATAACTGAAAGTGATGGCAGGTACACAATACGTGATATTGCCAAAACTGTTGGAATATCGCTATCATGGGAGCATTTCATTTTGAAGCATATTTTGAAAGTACAAAAGATTTCTGCCAGATGGATACCGCATATATTGACAGATGACTAAAAACAGGTACGAGTACAAACTGCTAAGCAATTACTCAAAATGTTTCCCAAATTCAATCAAAGACAATTTGCAAACACTCCTGGTGACGAACCATGGGTTCACTATTTCAAACCAGTAAGAAAAATTGGAAACAAAAAATGGCTAACTAAACACAGTAGAAGGCCTGTAATTGCCAAAAGAACCATAAGCACAAAGAAGGTTCTTTATTGCATATTCTTCTTATGTGACGGTTTAGCCATACAAATTCCGGTGAAGAAAGGCAAAAGTGTTAGAGGTTGGTATTACTGAGATCTTATACTAAAAAAGCTTAAGAAATAATATCATAAACGATGCCCTGTATCAGGATTTAGGTATGTTCATCTAATTCATGATAATGCTCCATCACATACATCTGAGCTTGTGAAGCAATTTTTAAAGTCAGAGAAGGTTACCGTCTTGCCAGTAAGCTGTAAATATTTGTTTCTTTTGTTTATGAAATTGCATGTATTAGAAGTCTTAGTTACTTTTCTTATCACTAGCAATGATAGTGGTCAGTATAAGCTTTGGAAAAGGGACACAGCTCATCGGTAAATGTTGATTTCTTTTCAATCTGACAGCTCACTGGTACTGAGGACTTCACTTTATACAGCAATTCAATACCATTTGCATACATCATGCCGACAGTACTGAAAGCCTCTTGTAATTAGTGAGATTGTATTCACAATCTAGCTTTGTTCAACTGATCACACATAATTTTCTCAAACATTTAGTCTGTTCATTATATGGTATATCTTACAAACTTATATTGTATACCATACAAACTTATTGTCATGTTGGAGCAACCTGTGTGAAAGTAAAGTTTTTGCAAATAATAAGTGTATTGGTGATGCGCAATAACTGTTCTCTGTTCCTCTGTGTACAAACCTTCATGGCCATCAGTTCCTGCATGAGTACCGCATTCTCCAGATCCAATCTGCAGGCCTCAGACTGGCGAGTGGGCTCGCTGGCGGGGGGATCCGGCACGTACAGACTCTCCAGCTCCATCACTGTGGATTTGATGGCTGCTCGCTCCGTCTTCAGTTGATGGATGTACTCTCGGAGTTTCAGCTCCTCCGCTTTGGAAAAATCTTCAGAGTAACATCCACTGCTGCTGGTGCTAAAGATAAATAATGGTGGTTCTTTAAGGAGATATAACATACTATCAAAATTGTCATCAATAAATCTTTACACCCCAGTAGGACTTGAACATCTACAGATTGACAGCCTATTGCATTAACCCACTTCAAGCTATCCAAATTTTTGACAATGTGTTATTCCTTGTTAAGTCACAATTTCTCTAAGAAAGGGTTGTCCTTACATCCTCATGTACTGCAAAAATTTTCCCAACCATCAAAGAATCTCAGAAAACTTTTGATTTTCATACTGAAACCAGGTGTAATGTACAAAATATTTTGAAGAATATTAACCATTGTCTACAAGAATAAAGTGACACTCTTTGTGTATATTTACTACCACAGTGACTACAAATGTGTTAAAACACAATGATGATGGCATATTCTAATGGATTTCTAACCTCTTGTCATAATCAGATCTACATAAAATGAGACCCTGAGCAAATATGAAGTAATTTTTTTCTGTGGTTTCATCAAAATCTATTATTTTTATAAGTAAAATAATACAGGTAAGCTTTTCATGAATAATGTCTTAAAAAATAGTGACTTGGGGTGGTTGTGTGTGTGTGTGTGTGTGGGGGGGGGGGGGGGGGGGGGAGGGCAAAAACCATAATTTTTTTGTCTGACTGACACCACAGGAAGTCAGATGTTAAAACCAGAGAATTAGCATGTCATAGAGACCAAAAAACATACTTAATATACCCATGCAGCAGCCTTGGCCCTTGATTTGGAAAATCAAGAGGAACAAAGAGAGAGCATCACTATATCCAGAGTATATCCTATCCACAACTCATTGCAAGAGGAAAATATGCATGTTTGTCAGGACCTGATTTCATGGTTGAACAGCTGAACATGATATTTTAGAATATTTAATTTCAATTATGTTCTGTCTAAGATAAACATTTGAATGTTTCACTGTTTCTCAATGAAGGCAATATGATGTTGTACTAAGTGACCTTTCAAATTAACATAAAACCCACAGTTCATAATCTATATATATATCTATATATATATATATATATAAAAAAGAAGTTTTAATCATAAGGCATAAATATATAGATTGTTTTTATATTCCCATAAAACAATGTATATGCATAGATCTGTTAATTTCTGAAAAATCCATTCAGCTGAAGATGCCTCCATTATCTTTATACCTCCAGATCACAAATGAACTAAGCTATTTCAGATTTTCTTCTTCCTGGATTACTTATAGTCATGTTAATGCATGGGATTGTCTATAAAGACAAGGAACTCCCCCCCCCCCCCTTCACTTCATGATAATTAAAGATTTTACAGTACCTTGCAGTGTGCGTAGAACTGTCCTCCCATGGGTTAACACCAAAATTCCTATCCAACTTTTGAATTAAATGCCTGGCCACATTTTCTACTGTTTTCCGTGTATTTCGAGCTTTCTGAGCGAGCTGGTTAATTTCCTCTTGCGTCTGAGGTGAGCTCCTGAGACCTTGAGTTACTCCCGCAGCTCGACAATTAGACAGAGTCAATGCCAACTCACTCTCAGTCAAAGACAACACAACATCGTATGCCTCAATTGTCTGATCTGAGTAATTCAAAACAAGCTGTAGAGCAGTGTTATTAGACTCATACTTCCCAATGAGTACACTCAAACGATCAGACTGAGATTTAGATTCCTCCAATGTCAAACTCAGAAGATCATTTTGTGACTTCAAACTGTCAATTTTGCTCTGCAGTCTTTCAAACTCGATCTCAAATTCCTGGACTTTGTTTTCCACAAGTGCCCCTCCCTCAGTGTACAGAGTCTGTACAATTTCCTGCATGTTGGAGCCCTCCTGAATGTTCTGTACCAAATGCTCTGCTACTTTGGTGTTTGGAAGCTGAAGTAAAATAAAGAATCTGCAGCATCTTGTAATTTGCCATAACACATAACACAATATAACAGCAACTACATTCCATCTTTCATTAAAGAGTTTAATAAACAAGATACCAGCTATATATAAAACATATGTAGCACTCTTTCTAAGATAAAAAAAAATTGTTAGACAAATTCAAACAGCTAAAAATACTTTTTAAAAAAAGAGATTTTGTAAACTTTAAATAGCTTTAATATAAACAATAAAAATTTAGGAATATTTTAACATATGTTTAGATTCTAGTTCATAAAATCAGGTGAGTTCACAAAATCTTACCCCTCCCGACTCAAGCTCACAACCCAGAACAGGGCGCTCATTGGAGCATGTCTTGAGTTTCTTAAGTTCAGCCACTTTAGCCACTGGGAATGTTTCATTGTTGGACATCTGAGATCTGTTTGAAAAAAAAATTATTACAATTTTATCAACTTGAAGTGAATATCAATACTTGGTACTTTGCATAATAAAAAAAATTGTATCAGATATAAATTTCATCATACATACTTTACAGAAAAAACTTTAATCTAAGGGAGACAATTGGCCCAGAAATCAAAAGCAATCATGCAAAGCAGAACAAGCACTATTTCATAATTCTTTGTCTAGACAGAGCATACCTGCCTGTGAGACTGTCTTCTAGAGTTCTAGAGGAAGATGGACTTGCCTGTCTGTGGGTGGTTTTTTTGTAGGGGTTCACATACTGTCTGTGGGAGTATGGGGTGAGTGGTTTTTGGTAGCAGTTGACATACCTGTCTGTGCGTGTATGGGGTGGGTGGGTTTTGGTGGGGATTGACTTACCTGTCTGTGGGGTATGGGGTGGGTGATTTTTGATATGGGTTGACTTACCTGTCTGTGGGTGTATGGGGCGGGTGATTTTTGGTGGGGGTTGACGTCCTGCTCACCTGCGGTGAGGTTTTCAGATGTTGCGGAGACATCTGCTCAGTTCTCATTTCATGAACCTGTAATTAACAATACTTTTTAGAGTCATGTTTTTTTTCAGTCTATATACAGCATCCATAAAAATATTTTCTTATCTAAATTGATTTCCTACAATACAAGTTAAACTGAATAAAGAACTTTTCTAATGTAATCTTGCATGGGTCTGTAAAAGTTGTCAATATGTGTAAACAACATGTAAGGTCATGATGCTCTTTGAAAGTTATTTCAGTTTCTAATGTATTATGTGAGATATATTTTCTATTTTAAGGTTTTTCTCCTTCTACTGCTAATTTTTCAGTTACACAAGAGTGAAGACACATTTAAACTTTTGGTGCCTCACCCTTTGTCTTAACTTGTCCCTATCCTCCTTCAAACTGCCAATCGCAGCCTTATGCATACTCAGCTCTGCCTCCTGTCTCTGTACAGTCTCCTGTAACATTACAGCATCCTGTCTTAAGGAGAAGATCACTTCCTGTAGGTAGGCTGGGTCAGGATATTCATTAGGTGGGGGCGGAGGGGGTGGATGAAAAGTGGCAGGTCTCAGGCCACGTGGTGGGGGTGAAGGGGGAGATTCAAGGTCAAGGGCATCTATCT
This sequence comes from Ostrea denselamellosa, assembly GCA_024699665.1. Taxonomy (NCBI): domain Eukaryota; kingdom Metazoa; phylum Mollusca; class Bivalvia; order Ostreida; family Ostreidae; genus Ostrea; species Ostrea denselamellosa. The sequence continues at coordinate 5,736,507 of JAMZEH010000045.1, read as the reverse complement.
GTTTACAAGCCTGGAAAGAAAAGAGCAAAGTTATACAGTAAAACATAGTTACAGTTATATTGAGTTCACACTTACATCAAAGTCGTTTTCATTCCCTGCAGTTTTAAACCATATTATGAACTCGCTGGATTTAATGAATCAAATTACTCATCCCCAGCACTTCGTTTTACAGAGTCATGCAGATCTGAATAATTATTTAAATATCATCTGAAGGTTTCAGAAGAAATCAACTGTTACAAATATAATTTGTCATTCTACCTTCGCAGCTGATATTTTACACTCTAATCTAATATTCAAAGTTTCAAAGCCTCACTATATCATTACAGATCTCAGCTTTAAACATTTTACAATAAAGTGCACTGCCATGGAATATGATATGCCCGTCAGGCATTCATTCATTATAAACAGATAAAAGTGCACAAAACAAAATCAGGTCAACCTTAATTGGTGCAAAGATTGTACCAATATCTCTGCTTTTAGGTTTGAGGTAAAATCAAGATTATTCCTTGTAATGTGTCTATTACACATTACAATTGACTTGTCAAGATATCTCTTGAATTGTTCAAATAACTAGAAATATTCCAAAACATACATTTTATTACAAATATTTAGATAATTTCTTTCACATGGTATAAATTACTTATTACGGGTTGCACAAAAAAAAAGGGGGGGGGGGGGTGAGTATTCCACAGCATTCTTACATTATACTCATTAATTGATTTTTAACTGGACAGATGGAATTTAGCTCTTATCAACATTATGCTTGAATCTCCAGCTGAACTCTGAAACACCAAGACTTACTCCTAAAGGGCTAATGGAATCTTAATTGGACACATAGATTAAACAGCTAGAAATATTATCATTCCCATGATACAATATTTGTTCTGTGATGTGCTTGTTTAGTTTTTGCAAATTCTGTAGTACAAAACTGCATATATTTATATAATTATTAATGTTAGAAACAAAATATGTACTCATATTAATGGTTACATAGTTATATTTTAAGAAAGAAAGATATGTGTTGATATAATGTGGATTGATGTAATGAATACATTACTGCATTACTCTCCAAAATATGCTGGGATCACATCTCTTAAAACATTGAGGGTTTTTTGGGGGTTTTTTTGCCGGGGGGGGGGGGGGGATAAAATACTTATCATTTTTAAAAGTTTTAATGACCTGATTTTAAGCTACAAATTACATTTCTGTACTGATACATGAATTGACAAAGTTTGTAGATTCTAGGACTCATATCTACTTAAAAAAAAAGTTATGCCATATATGGCCGTATCATCTTAATTATAGGTCACAGTGACCTTGATTTAGAGCATGTCACACCTTCTTAAGATGTATTAACTGACCAAGTTTGATGATTATCAACTAACTAATTGTCCAGATAGTTATGAGTCAAACAGGATTTTGTCATATTTGGCCATATCGTTTTCATCAAAGGTCACAGTGACCCAACTTTAAAGTGTGACCCACCCTCTACCCATGTTGTATTAGCTTAAAAAGTTTGAAGATTCTACGTCTCATAGTATTTAAATTATAAGTAAAAAATGATGCAGGACAGATGGACACACACGATCACCATACCATGATATGTCCCATCTAAAGATGGCCCGGCAAATAATAATGAATATGAATTAACCACATGATTAATAAAACAAAGTGTCACCACACATGATTTAATATCTGTATATATTACAGTCTGGTCCCCAGTAACCTGGTTTCCATTACCTGTATGGCCAGCTCCTCAGCACTGTCATTGTCCTCGATATCACAAAGTGCTTCTTCAGTATTGCACCCCTCGTCCACAGTCCCCTGCCCTGCTGTCATTGGCTGATTCTCTATGACATTGTCCAGAGCTGTTACGACTTGGGATATTTCAGTATTCAAGTCGCTACCAAGGATATCTGGAAAAAATACATGCCTTGTCAAGACTCAAACATGTCATTACAGTCCCCGATTCAAATACCAGACATTGTTTTACACCAAATATCCAGATCTTTATTATACAAGCTACCGTAGAAAAGCATTCAATAATTCCGTACCCAGACTGTTGGCCTGGGATTCATTAGCAGCCCGACTTCCCCCGTCATTACTTTTGTTGCTCTGTGCTGCTGTGTCCTCATACTCGTCTTCTTCTCTAAAAAAAAAAAAAAAAAAAAAAATCACAAAGTTCATTGTGTAATACAGGAAAGTGAATTATAACAGGCAATCATTTCTGACTTTGTTTTATATATTGAACTGCTGACTAGTTTTGTTTATAAATGTACACACGTTACTACTGAACCTCATGTACCAATAAAAGTTTGAAAGAATAAACTGAACTTGAAACAGAGCAGTGATGAAAATCAATATCGGCCAACATTTCAAATCAGTAAGGTAGAGATATTGTAATACGACAAAGTGTAACTGATGCAACAATTCTACAAAAAAATTCAAAGAGATTTGAACAAGGTTTTTATCCTACAACTTATGTTGGAAGATAGAAAGAGAGAGTGAGAACCCAATTTGTAAATAGTTCATTAATTTACTGTATATGCATTAAAACACCACTTTGATAAGAGAAAGAGTATAGAATCACACAATTTGAAGACAAGAGGCCTAAGGGCCTCAATATCATAGTCCATACACCTCATATTTCCATATAAGCCTCAATGCAAAGCCAATGTGGTCATATTGGCCCTGTGCTAGGGCCTGAACCCCTGATCCAGGAGCCATGAATTTCACAATTTAGGAAAAGAGCTTCATGGACATCGTAATCATACAATTAGTTTTTCCTCATATGTGTGTGTGTGTGAATATATGAATACATAAATATATATATATATATATATATATATATATATATATATATATATATATATATATAAATCCAGAAAGAAGTATAGAACATCTACACAAGTAGCAATATGATAAAATATCACAAAGTGATTGAGTATATACTCGACTAGTTTATTCACACAAAGTGATTGAGTATATACTCGACTAGTTTATTCAATTCTTCAGGAGTACACCGACTTTTGCTTCGTTACACTGTGCAAGCTATATTCACTAAACGCCAGAAGAATTGAAGAAACTAGTCGAGTACATACTCAATTGGCCACGTAGTTTTCAAGAGGAAGTTAAAAGTGTAAAATTGTTATCAGATGATGGACAATGCACAACAGACAAAGACCAAAGGCAATAGGTCACCTGAGCAACTCGGGTAACCTAATAATACCATTTAAAACTACTCAACTTACTACATACATAAAACACTGGTTTGCAATGTTGTGCCCTCTCTCGAGTAGTTTTTGTAAAACTTACAACAATTGTCAACAAATTTACAACATGAACCCATTAGACATGTAAAAGCTCCCAAACATATGCCATGTGATAGCTAATCAATACACAGTTATAGAATCCTATTCATACACACTCAACTTCTGCAACCCCCTCTTTCCCCTGGTAGACTTTGGTGGCAGGCCATGGTATTGATTTTGCCGGTCATGTCCTGCTCATACATGGGAATAACATTCAACAGTTAAAGTGGCACAGCAACAGCGAGAGTTTCTACTTTCAAACTGGGATAAACAAGTCAATCAATTCCAAGCTTCACTCCTGAACATGAAATAATATTGCATTTCACAAGGAAATGTCCAATCTAATAGATCACATCTCAAAATGTCCATTACTTGTTCAACATGACCTTATTCTATGACCTTTAACCCCCAAATCTTCCTGTCTTCTCCCCCACCTACCCTCTCTATATATGCAAATGAAATCTGGAATATGTGTTATGCGCACTGTCCTCTATATTCTATAGCCTTGAAAACATGACACTCTTGATAATTAACTGCTTTTAAAAAACCTTGGAATATTATATTAAATCAAATAAAAAAAAACAAAAAACAGCAGACCTGTCGACCCTTTCTTAAAATCTAAGGTAACATGAAACATACATATTTTTTTATTTGGCCTAAAAAGATTTCATTTTGAAAATATTACGTATAATTAAAAGTAATTATGGTAGGCATAAAAAATTATACATAAGCGTAAAACCATCATAACCTGAGCTCTTCATGCACTTACTCGTAACATGCAGTGGAATAATCTTGATTCAGCATTATCAGAATAATTAGTTAAATCATCATTGTTAACACTGTCAAACCAGGCATATCAATTATCATTGATCAGCCTTATCTACTACAGATATACCATCTTAAAAACAATCACTGATTTCTTACCAAAACCTGAAGCAAATTATGTCTTATTTTTAAAATTTTATGGTAGATTTATGTATCTAATGTTGCAAGAGTATACATATACATTTTTTGGTTACCCCGTGAGGATCCGGGTTGTTAGAATAGATCCTCAGCACCCCTAGCTTGTCGTAAGAGGTGACTAAATGGGGCGGTCCTTCCAATGAGACCACAAAAACCAAGGCCCCATGTCAAAGCAGGTGTGGCACATTAAAGATCCCTCCCTGCCCAAAGGATGATAAGCGCCGAGCATAGGCCTAAATTTTGCAGCCCTTCACCGTCAATGGTGACGTCTACATATTAGTGAAAAATTCTCCAGCGGGATGTAAAACAATATATAATCAATCAATTAACCATTTTTTGGTTAATTACCACTTTTCATTCCTTCATCAAGTTATAAGATTTAATGTAAATGCTTACTGCCTTCCATTACACAAATCTGGAGTTCTCCATTTTTATCTAACAAATTACAATGGCTTAATAATATGAATTTCCATTGTGTCAGTACTCATAACATAATTAAAACTATTCATAAATTTGTAGCCTTTTTCTTCTTTTTTCTGCTATACCCTTCTCCCTACCTAATGACATTAATTTGGTGCCTCTCTATCTTTTTCCTAAGTTCTGCTATGACACTGTGAAGTTCTGTGATCCGCTCCTCATACCGCCCTGCTGTGATATCCACTCTCTTTTCACACTCATGCTGCAGCCTCAGTTTATCTGCCTATGATACAAAACAAAGTGAAGGAAACCTGGGAATTCATAAAAGATCAATTTTTGTGTCAAGTAAATACAACAGTGATTAAACTGTTACAAAGCTGAATGCCCAATGTCATATGCACTACCCCCCCCCTTTTTTTGTTGTTAGTTTTTACCTAAAATTTTACTGTAATGCCAGTGCATCATATTCAGTCAATATGATTCAATCAATATATTAACTATTAACAGACTCAATCAATGTTCACAGGCTCAATCAATTTGTTCACATACTCAATCAACATGTTTATAAATTCAATCACATTTGTGTGAAAGGAAACCTGAAATATCACTGTTGTGTCACCCTAATCAGTGTAACATCATGTCATATAGTTCTCTCTCTCTCTCTCTCTCTCTCTCTCTCTCTCTCTCTCTCTCTCTCTCTCTCTCTCTCTCTCTCAATTTTAAATTTTCTTAATTTAATGCTACAACAGTTACACAAAATTGAACTCATCATGAAAATATACATAGTATAGAAAACATACACAAGATTCGCCTATCTATATAATACAGTATAGATAAAACTCACAAACATTTATCTACAAATACTTCTACAGTGTAAAATAAAAATTGTACAATATTCACTTATCTATCTCATCAGGAAACTAAACATTCCCCTACAAGAGATAAACTTGCACAATATTCATATTTTGGGTCAGCATGATTGAAAACACACTTCAGACTGACACATGTACAAGATCAAATATTTTCCTTGAAATGAATTTTCCTTTGTTCCTTTTCTAACATTGAAAACACATAATTAATAAACCTACCTGTAACCTGCTCATGTATGGCAGCACTTACCAATAATCTTTCAACTGATGACAATGCTTACATGTACCTATAACCTGTTCACAGACATCATCTACCTACAGCTAAAACCTGTTGATTGATAACAACCTCTACTTGTAACCAGTGGATGGATGACAACCTCTACCTGTAACCTGTTGATGGATGACAACCTCTACTTGTAACCTGTTGATGGATGACAACCTCTACCTGTAACCTGTTGATGGATGACAACCTCTACCTGTAACCTGTTGATGGATGACAACCTCTACCTGTAACCTGTTGATGGATGACAACCTCTACCTGTAACCAGTTGACGTATGACAACATCTACCTGTAACCTGTTGATGGATGACAACCTCTACTTGTAACCAGTTGACGTATGACAACATCTACCTGTAACCTGTTGATGGATGACAATATCTACCTGTAACCTGTTGATTTGTTTCTCTAGGACATCTCGTTCACTGGTCACATGGTGAAGTCTGTTGTTTAGTTCAATGATCTCCCCTTTTAGAGATGTTAATGCTGCTAAATGGAGCTGCAATTAAAAAGACTGCACATAATTCTACATTCTCTGTAGTGACTTCAGAGACAAACATACACCAAATATACAGATCCTTAAAAACATGCTAGTAATTCATGTAATAGTGTGTAAACAATTCCCAAATATCTACATGTACATCTCTTAGAGCCCTTGTACATGTTCTTCTATAAACAACACCTTGGACCAATGAACCAAGAGAAAACCATTGTGGTCTAAACAGTTATTAATATAATGATATAATTATATCTTCTGGAGTCAGTGAGGGGACTGATACACAGTCATACCTTTATTTAACTATTAGTTATTTGGATGTAACAGACAGTACATGTATACACACAAAGTTCTAGGACGTGACAGACAAACAGTATATATACACAAAGTTCTAGGACGTGACAGACAAACAGTATATATACACAAAGTTCTAGGATGTGACAGACAATCAGTATATATATACAAAGTTCTAGGATGTGATAGAGAGACAATATATACAAAAAGTTTTAGGATATGATAGACAGACAGTATATATGCACTAAGTAATTTCAAAATTGCAAAATCCTGGTAACACAAAATGTCTCACATATTCTGGTTCCTTCTCTCTCTTCACATTATCAACAGGTTCATGTCTTATAATTTCTTGAGTAGTTATGTACATCTTCCTTGAAATGAGCTCTTTTTCATCATATGACCAAGAGCGTTTATATGCATGACAAGGAGGTATTGTGTTAGAATGAAGGCAAGGATTTGTCAAGGATTCATATTTTGCTAATCTTAGTTTAACCAGCTCTCCAAACTTCCTCTCCTTTTTAAGATTCATAGTTGCATTTTAAATCTTTAAAATCACTTAAAAATCACTAATGTAGAAGTCATATGGGCAAATAACTTTAACCCATAATATTGAAAGTAAGTTCCAAAAAATTGATACACCACAAAAATGTAAACAAAAAAAAAAGTAATCCTGGCACTAACTCCAAATTGAAATAATCCAAAATGTTAAAGTCTTAGGACAAAATTCATAAAATCCATGTATTCAGAACACCATAACTTCAACAATTTTTTTTTAAATAATGAGCACTAAACAATGTATCCAAAAATAATGAACATCCATTTCTTCCCATCTCTCGTTTTCATTTTATTAAAATTTCAAATTGAATCCTTCCTGGGACAAGATATTTCCTACAGATTAAATTTCCTCCATATCAAAGTTATATAACATCCCGGATAACTCAAAATTTCTAATATTAAACAAAAACATTTGTTAATGTGATCTTGAGCTTATGTTGAAGAATGACCCATACAGAGGCTCACAGAGGGATCTTCCTTCCTTGGAAAAAAGGATTGATCCACTTTATTTTTTTCCAAAGAGCTTTTCAACTTGCTATGACCTTCCATGATATAAATTAACAAACAAAAAAAACAAAACAAAAAAACCTTATAAATTCTAAATTACTGCGCCCAAGATAAGACTTAACTCATGCCATCTCAAAATTTTGTCCGTCAAACATATGACTTAAGATAAATATCTATTTAAAAATTGCCAGTGGTTTGTCTCACATGATTAATGTTTCGAGAGATTGGGGGAGGATCGAAAACTTTCTAGGACCTGGAGTTGAAATTTTTAACCTTGTAAGTGGAGTATAGCAGTCTGCCAATGCTTTCATATTGAATGTGAAATATATAACAACAACAGAGAGTTACATTAACTAACCTCAGACCACAGGGGCCTCCATACACTTGACCAATTTAATTATTATGAGTTATATATATACCAAGAATCGGGAAATGTCAGTTCCTTCCTCAATACAGTTTGGTCCAATGAGAATAATTTTAAAAAAAATTACATTGTAGCCTAAATCTTTTTAAGCTCTACAGTAATTCCCAAGGCCAAAATGATAGCTAACACACACATTAATGTCATTAAAAGCAACAGCAAGCAAATATATTGTACTTCTCAGAAATAATTCTAAACAAATAAAAATGCATTCTGACATAGCCATCCTTGTATCTGATTTAATACCGAGCATTAGCTGCCAAAGTCATGTTTGTTGATTGTTACAAAAATGACTTAAACAGCATTACACTACATAAACATCATCAATGACATAATCTTGTAATCTTCTGTTGTAATTTTAGCATTAGAATTTCTTTTCTTTATTTTAGAGACATTATGGTCTAAACATTATTGTATGGGAGTACGTAATTCATTGCAGGGAAATTTTATGTAATTTTCAGAAAATTCGATTGGAGGTTGTTTTTTTCTCTCTCTCATTTGTAGATTGTTCTCTTCATTTTTCAACACATTTCAGCAATTTAATCATGGTTCAGAATTAAATATAGTTCTTACATCCTAATTGACAGTTAATGCCCCTTTAATGAAATATTACAATACACAATGCTTATAATCAAGATGATTATGTCAGTCAAACACATGCATGTCTCTGTCTATCTAAACAAGGATAGACATTAACCTTTTATCTGACTTGCCCAATACGCAAGTAAACTCAAACTTCCAATTGTCCAAATGAAAAACTTTGTTGTCCAAATATTTTTTCACTTTATTTTTTTACCCATCAACTAGTAATTTTTATAATCTCCCTTTACAGGGTCAGCCCAATGTCAATCGGTATATAATAAGTTTTATTTCTTCACATTACCAAATGTAATAGAAGGTTACAATTGTGAATGATAGCTAATTATTATGATTTCACACAAGTTTATAGGTTGCCCCACCCTGGGGCATTGTTGTAGTTGACTACAATTGATGGGGGAAAAAAAGTCAATGTTATAGAAAAGAAATTGCACTATACAGCAGTGAACATAGGGAAATAGATCTTTACACCGCAATACTAACGGGGCTATGTTGACACATGCATTTGATTCGAATGATTAATGTTTTATTTCAATTAAAACCAGAAGCCCACAGGCCTTACTGTGGTCATCTGAGTATTAGTTAACAGTATCAGAGTCCCAGGGGCTAATGATATTTACAAAAAAATTCCTGTTCTGAATATCTTAGCTAAATTCTAATATTCAGCAACAGTATAACACAAGATGTGTTCTTAAAACTTAAATGTCCTTGAAAGTGCCTACACTGTAGAAAGGCTATATATATAATACACATGTAATACAAGTAACATGAACACGATATGACTAATTTGGACCTGTCCTAAAGTCAAAATCCAGGGGTTTGCAAAATTCACATTTTTGGTGCATCCTTTTCTTCTTTTCCTAAATAAGCATTTAGTTTTTACACTGTATCAGCAAACTTAGAGAACTCTTTCAAATGATAAAGACAATTAATCACTATAATAATTTTGGCTCCACCCTGGAACCCAAAACTCTTTCCCCCTAGGATCTTGAAATTTACTATTCTGGTAAAAGATTACTTACTTCTTCTATTAGTTTCAATTCAGTATCAATAGCATTAAAGATGTTATTGAAATATTTTACACATAACTGTATATCAAGTTTGGCCCAGCCCTGGATTCAGAACCTCTACCCCGGGGATCATGAAATTTACAAATTTAGTAAAAGCCTTCCTGCTCTACATCACCATGCATTTACTTTCTCATACACATGTATGGTTGTAAAAAAGATTTTTTTTAAAATAGACCAATTTTTGGCCATTTTTTTTCCACTTCTAAGGCCCCAGAGGTGCAGGAGTCCTGAAATTTACAATTATCAATGTCCTAAAGATGCTTCATACTAAATTTGAAAAGAATTGGAATTGTAGTTTGTTTTCAAGAAGTTAAATATGTTCAATTATTAATGCACGGCTGAAGATGGACGACACAAGTCATTCAAGTGACCAGCTTCCTTGTAACAATGACGAAAATTGAGTTTATTTCATTGGATATTTCTTCTTACACTGTGTCAACAGTTATCTCACCCAGATGATATTAACAATGAAGACTTCAACAAAAGTCAAGAGTAACTGATAAATATACGAACATAGATACATGTATCAAGTTTATAATCCATAAAAATTGAAAGACCATTTCTATAAATATTGACTGACTCCAGTGACAGTGTCGTGATTAGGCCTAACAATAAATTTCCTCCTCATCCAGATCTTGGTATCTTAAAGGTGGAATATTCATCAAAAATCCAGACTCCAGATTTCAAAGTTGAAATTATAACCTCAAAAGAAAAATTGTTCGCATTCAGTCCAATCATTACTGATCTAGCTTGCCTTGTGAAGTCTTCATGTGTCAGACCTCAACTTGTCTACATTTTAATCTAAATATGCCCTGATTTGTGAAACCCACTCGAATAAACCCAAACTAAACAGCCTATGAAATCTACTAAAGTTGCACAACTGCTTATATGTCTATTGTAATGAAGTTTATGTTCAGATTAGCATAAATCAGTTCATATTTTGACATTAGGCAGTAGAGGTACTTTAGATATTTAGCTGATTTTAATCATCCTAAAATTTAGTAAATTTGACAAGCTTTATTTTTGTATTAACTCATGTAGCCCATTTATTAAATGAAGTTTGAAATTCACACTCCAAAAAATACAGAGAATGGTAGTATATTGATATGGGGTTAATTGATCAGGTCTCTGTTTGCTAAGCAATTATATGAACAAAACAAAATTCATAATCACTTTCAAAATTTGTAAAGCTTTTTCAAGGGCCAAGTCTTTTTCATTTGTCCTGGAGAACAAGGAATTGACTGTACTACATATGTACATGAGCACTGCACCATTAAAAGAGAGAAAAGAGGGGAAGATATTATCAATTCTGTGAATGCTAAGACACATGAATGAATCAGAATGAGAAACATCCAACAGGAATGAGGAAATCACAGAAACAGACAAGATCACCTGACACGTGGGATTCTCCTCCACACAGATGTGTTGTTTTTGTTGGTTGCCATGGTATCCATTCACATAAATCCTCTCATACTGGGGGGATTCTAAAGTTCCAGTGCCCTCCATATAACAAATTTTTACTTTCCAAAGTGTCACTGAAAATAGTATACTGGTCTCAACAGACAAGTCATATCCCCAAGATGGAGAGGATTCAAGAATTTTTGTGAAGAAAGTTTGTATTCACTTTTGTATAATCACATTGGGGTTGAAAATCAATCTCTACCGATGAATTAAACATTCAAAACCTTTAACAGCTAACTCCCTGGTAAAATGTTCTTGATAATAATTATAAACCTACATGCTGAAATTCCAGAATTCCATTGATTTTGCACATATTGGCTTTCTACCAAATAATCCTAAATTCTCCGTGTAAATGATAGCATTAATTGACTAAAATTTCCAGAGTGTGTGTATTACACTACAGATCAAACAATTCATAATGAATTTCGACCATCACAAAAATCTATTTAAAATGTCACTGATAAAATTCCCAACTGTCCAGTTTATATTCTGTCAGCTAAATTAGATGTGAACACCTGATGCATCAGCACATGAACAGGATCTGTTCTACCTCAGCAGTTCTGTTCATCTCAAAGACAGCTGACAAGAATTAGACTCTGATTATCCACAAATTATATAAGATCAGAAATCAAGAATAGATCTCTGAACAGCATTAAAATTTTCCTGAATCTTCTGACAGGCTAATTCCAAATTCAACTGGAATAAACAATTTCAAAATTGAAATGAAATATATAAATTCATTTGTAATTCACTAGAATTATTTAAAATCCAATCCTCTGAGAGCTTTAATAATATCAGCAGAATCTTCTATTCAAATTTTCACAATTATTCTGTCAATAATCATCCCCGAACATTTGTATCTCTTCATATAATGTTTCAATACACTGCTCAGAGGTATTCAATACTGCACCAACACAACTCCCACGCTTCACAATATCTCTAAAATTTCTTATCCATCCTTTGGTTCAAGCACCGTACATACATAAGTAATAAACTTAGCAGTATTTCCTTCATCAAAAATTATCTTCACAACATTCATAATGGCAATGAAAATTAAATTCTCTATTGAATGTCTGTTTGGTCGTCTGCTTGCACTTATAACAGCTAGTCTGCCTCCTTGAAGAAAACTGAGTCTGCTGACTTCATGAGGGGCCAGACACACTTGCATGTATACAACACTGCTCATGTACAATAAATATTCATATCAGTGTCAGTTAAACTTAGATCCAATAAAGATGTTTTCCAACACTGAAATTCTTCAAAATGAATCATACACACACACAAAAAAAACCCACAATGATATATTATAGGACGTTCTGCCCAACAGTTAATACAGTATGACTATTCTAGTCTGATCTGAAGCTGACGTTAAAGTATCACTGAATGTAGACCTATACTAATGATGCAGTTTGCAATGAATTTGAAATGTAGCAAGTTTGTTAGAGGTCTGAGCTGCCTAATATAACCTGACACCAGTTACAAGACATGAACTGGCAAACATGAATATTCTTTGAATTTCACATTCCAATTTTAATTTCTTCTATCTAGTACCAGGTACATTTTGATTGCTTAAATCCATAATAACTATGATGATTCAAAATTGTCTCATGAAAAGTCATACACTTTTATAACAAATATGATGGACTTTGACATATAATATATATTCCACAGGATATGAGGATGAAATGGACATGCAATCAACAGTCTACATGAGTCACTTGAATTTCTAATTTATTTTTTTTTATCTTCTTTTTTTTTTTTTTTTTACTTTCAAATTGAACTGCTTCTAAAGATCTCAGCAGACTACATTTCCAGCCAAACTGTTGCTGCTAGCATAGATTTGTGTTGTAACTGTTGAATGCATCCATATAGCATTCACAATCTACATGTCTGCCAATCAATACTGGGAATTATGTGCACCGACTTTTCTTTGCTTAATGACATCTTATGCAAATACAAGGCAGGAAGTCATGCACAGTTCTAAAGACCAAGAAGAATCTGCCCAGCTCAATCATGTCCTTTATGCCAATCCTATTTGTATTATTTCAATTTTTCTTTGTGTCATCAGTGAAACAACAATTATATGGAACACTATATACTCTGTCTGTCTTAATGTCTTGTCTATATGTCTGTCTATTAGACCTCTGTGTCTGTCTGTCATATGATGTATTGTCTATATGTCTATTACACCTCTGTGACTCTCAGTCTATCTTGTTGCCTTGTCTATATGTCTATTACACCTCTGTGACTCTCAGTCTGTCTTGTCTTTATTACTGTCTATTAGACCTCTATTGCATTGTCCTGCTGTCTATCTGTATGTCTGATCCATTCTATTACAACAGGCCAGACACACAAAATCATCCTCTGAAGGCATACATTGTACACCAATTGTTGCCTTGTCTGTATTCATTCAACTCCTTTTAAATTTTAAAAATATCAGCTACCAAAGGGAAAATTTCATTGATTTCGCATATGTTTAGATACAGGCTCCAGGGGTATCCACCGAATTCACCCTTTTAAAGTCGCACAAATTAGTACTGTACTCCATAATGCATCAGAACCCACCATATGTTTATTGATTTCGTAATCATAAAGTCAACAAATTCCTTCCAACAAAAAATATTGGATGATTTGTAATTTTTCATTATCATCATTTAGTCCAGTTTGTTCTTTTCATGTGTTTCATTAGCCCAAGAGGAAATTCACCAGATTTTATCAACTTCCTAATTTGTGTAAACACTTATTTGTTTGCACAAAAAATATTTTGGTAAAAAGGTTCTTTTGATTTATGAATTGGTCTGATGTAGTTTTATTGTGGAACATGTTCCAATTGATTTTTTTTTCATCTGTGATTGCTAATGTTAAATGAAGACAGTTGCATAAAAATGTACATAAAGGGTGTTCCTTAATGAAAAAAAAAGTAGTTTAATGTAATTACCCAATAATTGGGAGACATATGAACAATGTGTCATTTATTAATGTGGATGGACCAAGAGAGGGTACACCTAGGGAGGGATACATATGGGAAGCTGAAAAGTAAAATATGGGGGGGGGCGATAGATGGAAAAGCTAAAAGCTCACACTGGCTTGGGGGTTGGGGAGTGGGGGGGATGTGATTAAAGGGAGAAGAGGTCCAAACCCTCATTAATGACTTAGTAGCTTTCCCAATATTTTGCCAGAGAACTACAGACTTAAGAACTCTCCAGGCAAGTCAGTCTAAATGATCAATATAACTATCTTTACAAGACAAAACACAGGAATGATGCATTATAATGTAGGAAAGCATTCCAGCTCAAAAAAACATAGTTACCCCTTCCCAAAAAACATAGCTACACCGTCCCAAAAAACATGGCTATCCCCTCCCAAAAAACATATCTACCCCTTCCCAAAAAACATATCTACCCCTTCCCAAAATAAAACACAGCTAACCCATCCCCAAAATATATGACTACCCCCTCCAAAAATGTGTTGGTTTGTTTTACATCCCTTCAAGAATTTTCATTCATGTTACAACACCACCAGCTGTAGGTGAAGTACCACAAATTTAAACCTACAGTCATTGGACAAAAGTATTCGTCGCTGACGTCAAAATGGCGACGATTTGTTTACATTAACTACTTCATAAAAATTACTCTCCTGGTTTTAATATTCGTTGTCTTACCTTAAAATTTTGTGAGATTACCCTTCATTTTGATTACTTCTTGTAGTCGGGTTGGAATTGTGGCATACAGCTGGCGAACATAATCTACCGATAGATTTTGCCAGAAACGTGTAACTTCCGTGATCAGCTGATCTTTAGAACACTCTTGTAGATTGTAGGTGTCTTTTAAGTTTTAACCAAATATTTTCAATTATGTTAATATCGGGAGATTGGGCTGGCCATGATGTAGTGTTTATATTATTTTCTTCCATATAGGCTCTGAGTAATCGCGATCTATGTACGGGGGCATCGTCATCGTCATCTTGAAATACATAATTTCCATGAGGAAAATGCCGAACAATAACTGGCCACAAATTGTTTTCTAGTATCTCAATATATTTTTCAGAGTTTATATTACCGTTAACACTGGTCAATGTTCCAACACCATCGTAACAAATACAACCCCAGATCATAACAGACAGCTTGCGTTTCGATGGGGGTTGTCAACTTCGTCGGTCTTTCGCCAGATATATACGCGATTGTTGTTACCTATTTCTACTTGACACTCATCACTAAATATCCAGTTCTTCCAGTGATTATCAACAGTCCAGTTTTTTCATTCTCTGCACCATGAAACACGTTTTTCCTGTTACATACTCTGACGATCATTTTCTTTTTTTACACCCGTCTATTGTACCCCAATTCAAATAATTTTCTTCTGACAGTTTTTGATCAAAATGTAGAATCCTTTGCTTCATTTATTTCATTTGTTATATCATCCAATGTTCCGCTCCTGATACTTTTCATGATTCTTGAAAGTTGAACTTCATCGCGCACGGTGAATTTTGGCTTCCGGCCGGTTCGACGTCTGTTTTCCACACTTCCATGAACTTCAAATTTTTTAATAATACTGACAATAGTAGTCCTAGGTATTCCTAACAACCTCCCAATTTTAGCCTTATTCTTCTCTGTCTTGTAAGCTTCAATAACTTTTAGTCTCACGGCCACCGGAAATTCCTCTGACGAGGGGGCATTTTCCCGAGCTTTCTTTATAAAATATTTTGACAGTCGACAAAAATTGTAAACATTGACGTAATCTAAAAACTATGACGTATTCATGGGAAGAATTTCTGAACCCGACATGCTTTCTATAAATAGCGCAATACAAAAATAGCCGTGACGAGTTTACAACACCAGAGAAATTTTGACGTCAGCGACGAATACTTTTGTCCAATGACTGTATGCTTGGTGCTCTTAGGATAGTAGCAATAACAAAGAGGGTTCTTGAATATGCCTGTCGCAACAAGAAACTTCTGTTTTTAATTAAAAACACAAACACTATATTCCGCAAATTTTCAGCCCCTTGGCCTTTATCAAGCGTAAAAAATGACAAATTTTTGCAAGCTAGGTACAATCCATGTTAGTTCATCATAATAATGTTTTATGCTTGATAAAGGCCAAGTGGCTGAAAATTTGTGAAATAAACTGTTTGTGTTTTTAATTGTTACATGCTTCCCTTAGGAGGTCATAAGTGATCGGATTTGTTTTTAAGATTGTATCCAAAAAACTACTTCTAAATGCTAAGCAATGGAGCAATCATTAATTTAAGGTTCGACATGTTCAAGACTTGAACTCACAACCTCCTGGTTACAAAGCAAACCATCTAACCACTGAGATACTCTGAGCAGTCCAACATAGTAGCTGATGAGCTCTGATTCAAGATGTTAAGACTAAATGTACAACTGCTAAAATATACAAATCTGCTTTGTCTGGGTAAAAAAAAAAAAAAAAATACCATCTCACAAGGACAATAAACTTGGAAAGGAAATTATTTAAAAAGTAGAAACCCTTCAAATGTCTTTCATTATCATTCTTTCAGTAATTT
Organism: Ostrea denselamellosa; assembly: GCA_024699665.1. Taxonomy (NCBI): domain Eukaryota; kingdom Metazoa; phylum Mollusca; class Bivalvia; order Ostreida; family Ostreidae; genus Ostrea; species Ostrea denselamellosa. Next base: position 5,719,744 of record JAMZEH010000045.1, on the reverse strand, counting down.
CTTACAAGCAACCCTTGATTTATAGCACAAAAACAAAATCTATAGGTTTCTGTGTAAATTCAACATTTTCTGTTTCGTCACAGAGAAATCAATGTTGACATCAACACATGATAAATGTGTGTAATCAATGATAGGAAATTCTGGATTGGAATTTCAAAGTCTCACATCTTAGAAAACAACTTCACAAGAAAATTGTATCAATAATGCATCCCTAACACTACTTTGGCGTTTTACCAGAATTTGATTTCTTTCTGATTGTTCATGCATAAAAAAAATCTGACTGAATACTGACACAAATTTCTTGTCCGTGACAACCTCAGAATTTTCATTAAAAAATTGCAAGCATTCCTTTTGTCAATATTTACCTCAAATACATGCATATATCTGTTTGCATATTTCTTCTTGTCCTTGATGACAATCTTGTTTATTAATATATGAAATTAGTTGATAAATATATGTAGTATATTCTCTTTAAGCTACAATTTGTGGAAAAGTAAAAATGACATACATAAGGATTTTAAATGCTTACTAAGATCTTGTCCTTTAACTTACAAAACTAACAAAGACCCAGACAGCATATACCAAATACTGTAGACATATTTAATATCATGTCAGATTAAATTTCATTATTTTCATGTCAAGGAGAAAACAACAAAATTAAATCCAACATGAATTTTTAATTTCAGAAAATATCTATTTTATTGATGGAAATATCAATGTCAATGTTATTCATTGTTCATTTATAGATAACATATTTTGTCAGTAACGTAATCATCAGCATTGTATTCCTTACGAGTAGATGTACTACACTTCAACTCATTACAAAGTACACAGTTGAAATAAAAAAAATAATGTAATTAAGAATTATTACTATCAAAATACTAGATAATAAGATAATAAGTATTGACATTAACAGGATAAAATGAAGGTAGAGCTGACTGATCATTCTGACAGAAACCTATCTGTATGTCACATTTAATGTCATTTCTACGCCACCCTTAGATCCACCAGCACTACATCAGTATCCAGGTCCTTCTTCATGTGATCCGACACCCGAACCACATACTACACCATGCGTGTTTTTTGCAAAAGATTTCAATTCTCTAGATCATTTGTATATTGTAAAAGACACACAGAATCCATCCACATCTGGCACCATCTACATATTTATCACCATCACAAAATGTCATTCATTTTTAAAACTAGGCCATATTTGATGTGTGTCAAATTCTTTCTCTGATTTGTTATATCCAAAATACTGCAACTGTAAAGTGTTAAGTAAATATATGGGGCATTGTATTACAGTTAGCAGATTTTCATTCTGCCAATCATCAAAAATATCTGTATTGTAACAATAGCATGTGTAAATTTATAGTTACTTAAGCTAACTAACAAATCGAAAGATCTCACTATAAGTAACCACGCATTACAGGTATATACTGATTTCATATCTCATGCCTGTCATGGCAACTAACCAAAGCAACATTTTCATTAACTGTACTTAACATTAGATACAATAAAAGGTCAAACAAACATTCCATCCCACAATACATGTATGTCTGACAGACTGGAGCTGATGAATGTCTGACAATGACCTCCAGGGATTTCCATCCCATTGCAACAGGAAGGAAGAAAGTGAAGCTGACCAGATAGGGATTCAACCCCACCCCCACTCTAATCAGGTACTCCACCAACTAAGCTATCGGGCCACCAGTGATCAAACCCAGCTGATGACCACATTCATCCCTCCCTAAATTTCATGCCATCTCAGGATAATGATGGTATCACTCACTGAGTTGAGCTATTGAACAAGTGATACTCACCCTGTTTGCTATGTCTAGGATTTCCATCCCTACAGTGTCATCTTTAGCTAAGCGTAGGAGCCGGGGATTATGGGATTCCACAAGCTGATGTAAACTGGCTGGCTCAGGACTCATGTCTCGAGCTCCGCTGTCATAATCTAGACTGTCAGGTTTACCAGAACATGCTCCTACAAATTTTTATTTCAGTTTTAAGTGTCTTTGCACAAATAGTTTCTTCTATGTGATCACAACGGTTTTTGGAACTATATACAACTCATTTAGACATTTCAGATTTTAACAATATACTTGTAGATTTCTAATTCAAAGGGTAAAAACAGTCTTACCAAAGCTATCACTAGACATTGTGGGCCATGAGGTTACATTATCAGGATTGCGTAATGCCCCACTCAAATCTGAATAAATTCCTTGATCCTCCACACCAAGACTAAGATCAAGCTCCTCATTCTGCACCTACAAAATTAATGTAAAATTCTACTATACCTTGTACATTGAGTGTTCCTGTACAATGCTGTTGCAATCAAACACACTGAGAATTGTTAAATGAGCATTTCATTGTCAGTATCTGCTTTTTTACCTGCAGCCCTTTTTCCAAAAAATCTTGATCAAGATGAAAATTTTAAAACAATGTATTTCCTTTATAATTATTCTAATATATTTCCATATGTTTGTTTGTTTGTTTTTTATTTATAGTCACCTGAGCAATTTTTCAGCTATCCAGCGACTGTCACTATTACCGGTGACGGGGCTGCAAATTTAGACCTATGCTTAGCACTAATGGCTTTTAGCAGTGAGGGTTCTTTTACGTGCCACACCTGCTGCGACACGGGACCTCCGTTTATAAGGTCCCATCCGAAAGACCCGTGACTCTCACTTCGTAATGCCGAGCTCTTGGCGAAGGAGCAATCACTACCTATTTTAACGTCTTAGGTTTGACGCGGCCGGCCCGAGCGGGGCTCGAACTCACGACCTTCCGTTCACGAGGCGAGAGCTCTACCACTGAGCCACCGTGATCGGTCTATTTCCATATGAGCAAAATGAAATATATACATAGGTGATAAAAGATGTGTTTTTACTCGGTACATAGCAACACTCAGTTGAGTATAAGGCAGAGAGAACATTTTCCTCTTAAGTCATAAGATTTTTTTTTTTGTGAAAAGGGCTACAGGACTGTACAACATGCCTGGATTTCTCGAAATATACACAAGTTGAAATCTGGGATTTGACTCAAAATTTGATTGCTCAAACAAAAGAAAACACAGTTTTAACTTTGAGATTTTTTTTCGAGAAATCCAAGCCAGTTCACAATCAAACCTATGGTGATTTGAATCAAGAAGACTGAGTTATGTGTACAATTCTTTTTTTAGGGTTTGATCATAATTTGCCAGAGCAAGATATAAATATTAAGCTGGATCCGACACCTTAAGGTCTATAATCCGGAAGATTTCCTGTGACGGATATCACTAGGCTCCAAAAATAACATCATTAAACAGAAAACCAACATCCAATGAAATGCGGATACAAACTACTTTGTACCCACATTTCCTTGGATGTTGGTTTTCTGTTTAATCTTTTCAATAATTTGTCAGAATAAAACTAAAATGTCTCATGGAAATACTCAATTGTGTCTTGTTTTCATGAAAAAATCACCCCTGACACAGCAAGTATGTATTTAATACGGAATGTTAAAGAATATACTAGTATTCTTTGTTTACCCATGTAATATGTTTATTGTGTTCGCTGTTGAGAATCCACAAGTTTATCTGTAACATACTACCAGCCAAGTGAGTATTACTTTCTAAGTATTAAACATGTTTGTGTGAGGTTTAGAGATCATGTTTATAAATACAAATTTCAAAAACTCCTTTCTCATACATAGCTACAGAACTATAGCTTTATCATTTTATAGTTTTGTCTTTGTTATGGTCAAAGACAAAAATATAAAACCACAATGCTACAGTTCTGCAGTTATCTCATACAGTGATACTTACAAATTTGTTTAGTCAAAAAGAGATCAACATTCATTTTGAACTTTGGGGATATAACTGAAATTAATCAACTGGTTCCTGAATTTTAAATTATTTGGAGTAAATTGTATCTTATCATTTAAAGTTGAGAATCCAAAGGTTTATCTGTAACTCACAGTCATTCTAATGTGTATTTCTTTCTAATTAGCATCTATCAAACAGATTGTGTGGAGTTTAGAGATCATGTTTACAAATACCAATGTCAAAGATTCTATTCCCATGAAATGATGCATCTACACGTAGAGCCAAAAGTACAAGATAGACACAAAAGAAGCATCAGGACTACAACACTGTAGGATTTCAAGCCGCATATCTTGAAATTTTTCTACTCATATCACTGAAAGGGACAATCTGACACTTGGCCCTTTTCACTGATGTGATTTTTCCCCTTATCAGAAGAAATCTTCTGATTGGCTCAATTTTTGAAAATGAAACACTCTGGGTTTGATCTAAAGTGACAAAAATTGATTTTTCCAGGTAGGATGAGGTGTTTGACTTCCTTTTTGACCAGTTTTCCCCTGATTTCTGATTTCACATCCGTGTCTTTTGATAAGTTGATAAAAATACCCAGTATCTTCTTACAGGATGCTCTTAAACATTTTCTGGTTCCTTCCTGTCAATCAATCACTGTTTATTGCAAACTTTACATACATTCATACACAGTCAAACTTTTTGAATTTCTTTACATTCAGTGGACATGGCTGACGACATTTCTGTAATTCTGACAAATATAATTTATCTATCAGTCTAGATGTTCGGCATATTTTATGGCCACTTTTTCAATTCATTACCTGGCCTCTGAAGCGAAGAAAGTCCTGGAATGTGATCTTGCTCTGGGACTGAAGACCCAGTTGTTCCATTATCTCCTGTGCCATGTCCTCCATGTTCAGCTGCCGACACATATAGATGAAGTCATCACTGGAAAGTAACAGAACAATTACTCAATCTTTTCAGTATATTAACCATTATGATTTCTAAAGGCAAAACTGTACATATACATATATATAATTATATATATTCATACAGTCAGCAGCTCAAGAAGCTAGCTTTATATACAGTGAAGTGAACAGACCAGATTCATGCATATGACAGCATTCATCAAGAAACTTTCTCTAAAGTATAACAATAAATTTATTTTGTAAAGCGTAAAATCCATATTGTTCCAAAAGCTGTTTAAATAACAATAAAATAAGTCAAATAAGTAGTATAAGAACAAATAACTAGTAAGTGAAGATGAGGAGTCCGTTATGACTGCACAACATAGAAATCTTGACATAAGAGTTCATCAGCACAGACTAGTTGTAATGAATTACAGACACGGGAGTCTTTAGTTTAGACTTGAAGATGCAGAGATGGATTCTTCTCATATTCATTGAACCAAGATGTGACATTTTGTCTGCAACAACTACACAATGTACAGAAAAGTAGTTGTCACAGTTCTTTTTGTGTCAAAGTTAATACAGAAAAGTAGTTGTGACAGTTCTTTTTGTGTCAAAGTTAATACAGAAAAGTAGTTGTGACAGTTCTTTTTGTGTCAAAGTTAATACAGAAAAGTAGTTGTGACAGTTCTTTTTGTGTCAAAGTTAGCTCACAATCTTTTCATATTTCTGTCTTTTTGCAAAGCAGGACCAGTAAACACTGGCGAGTGAAATAAGATATACAGTCGACCAAATCTCCTCTAATGATCGAGATTAGATTTTCACACACCAACCATTGGTGTGTCATATTTCTACTACTAATAATAAGGTGCATCAAGACATCAAAAACTCATTACTTTCATTACTTTAACTAAATGACAAAATTTATAAAAACAAATTCCCTTTCAAGCACCAAGAAAGTTGTTTAGATGTTATGAAAAATTTATATTACAACCCTGATCTTTTGGGCATCTGCCCTGTCAATTTCTTGCAAAATAGGGAAATGCAAACTCTGTCAATCTGACAATTGTCTAAAATTTCAGTTGTGAAAGTTGACAATATCTGGCATACATCTGACAAATTCAGAAAATTCAAAACCATCTACCAGTACTGAATTAACTCCTATAATCTCTGAATCACCTCTAAAATAAAAATTTGATGACCGACATATGATAATTTAGTAGGGACTGCTTAAGACAGGATTTCAAACTGGGATTGATGTTTTGTAAGCAACAGGAGGTAGATTTTGAACTGACTCTTACCAAGTGTACAAACTTAAAAGAGAGGAGAACCTTATGCACCAATACGCAATTACCAAGATATCAACTCTCCTGTGTTGGAGGTACATTCAGTATTTTACTCTATGCTAGGGTGGATACAGAGTGTATACACATAATTACAGACTGGTTATGGATGACAATAAAAGTTATGAAAGTGTGTATTGTATCTATATTAGTATGTGGTACATATTAAACAGAAAATAAGAAGAAATTGTTGGAATTTGGATGTTGAATTAGATAAATATGTAATTATCATTCATTTTCTTTTCAACATGATCACTACTTTAAAAAAAAAGACAAACTTCAATTAACCCCGTGGGGATCCAGGTTGTTAGAATAGATCCTCAGTACCCCTTGCTTATTGTAAGAGGCGACTAAATGGGGAGGTCCTTCGGATGAGACCGCAAAAACTGAGGTACCGTGTCACAGCAGGTGTGGCACGTAAAAGATCCCTCCCTGCTCAAAGGCCATAAGCACTGAGCATAGGCCTAAATTTGCAGCCCTTCACCGGCAATGGTGACATCTCCATATGAGTGAAAGATTCTCGAGCAGGACGTTAAACAATATTTAATTAATCAATCAATTTTGTTTAAGTTATTTATTCCCAAATACCAATAAAGTAATTAAATTTGTGTTTGTAGCTGGTGATCACCCTTTAGCAATGTGTGAATGAAGTGATAAACATAGTATCCACCGCGTGTGGACGAAAATATATTTTGTGTCTCAACGTACGTAAAAGTTCAACAAAGGAAAACAATTAAAGTCCATCTCAGAAATTGTGAATTACTTTAAATGACTGTTCAGTGTTGAATTAATTAACTCTGAACTGTGCTGTGAAATGTGTGCAAAACTTTTAGTGCAAACTTTTCTCTTCAACTTTGTTATGCAAATTGTTCGATAGTTCAGTGATTATATCATGTCATGATTACAAGAAAAACCATGGCAAGTTTTAAAAATTCAAATTCCATAGTTGTCTTGCAATTTCAGAGAGTAATCACTCTGATTATATACATACATAATATGTTAATGGAGCTACTGTTAGAGCAAGTGCGGCCACATGTATATGAGCAGATCCAGAAATTTTCCCCAGGGAAATGGGTTCATTTACTACCATTTCCATGGGTGGTGTGTTTGGACCCTCCATCCCCCATGCATGTCTGACGTAAAATATTTGATTTAAAAGGAAAATCTATAGTGATCTGAAAACAGGATAATAAAAGTCATCAGAAATCTCTCTTTAACTGCAAGGCAATGATATTCCTGAAAATTCCGCTAATGATCCTTATGTTCTAGAATATAGCAATGACATATTTTGATTTAACACAATAATTAAAATATTTCAGCATTCACATAATAGTAAATACATCTCTACATGTTTGACCTTTCCTTTTTTGTTGTTGTAATGATAATGAAATCCATTCAGAAGCCTGGAATTAATCAAGTTGTTAATGATTATTTGATATCAAATGTTTATATAGACCACTGCACAATATCATATGAATTTCTCTGTCATAATATAATTGGCAAGGTTGTTCATGATCATGTGCATGCATGCTAAATTCACCCTTCAACTCCTAATTTAGATCTGCAACTGCTTCAGTTATATGTAGACCATGGCATCACACATCTATTGTCTTGCCACAGTATTGCATTTCGTTACACATTAGGCCTATTATGATACATTCCATTGTGTAGGGACCACAAGACTATGGTGAAATTGAAACAATCCATGAAGTTACTAAGTTAATTAGTAATCTGAGGTCAAGATGTGACTTTGCAAGATCTCTACTATTTTTGGGATTTCTGGGGATTGTGATAAAAAAAAACTTTCTTGATGAATGTGCAGTTTCTGCTCAGATTGGTTCACTATAAATTCTGAAACAAATAAAATGTGGTTTATATCCCTGGCAATTTCTTTGGGAGAGATTTCATCTACATTGCTTGAACTCTTAACAATTAGTATTTTACAACTGAAACTATATGAACTAATCATGTCTATTATTTTTTTTTATTTTTTTTTTTTTTTTGAAGGGGGGGGGGGGGGGGGGGGGTCTAGATCTGCGCCTGGGGAAGTCACTGACATTACACTATTACACTACACACAGTCATCTACTAAACATTTCATGTGTTTCCCTCCCACGTGATCTACATCGAGACTTATTCGTTTCTAGATCCGCTTTTTGGTGGCCTATATAATATTACCTGTCCAGGAACCCGTCTCCATCTCCATCACAACTGCTGAAGAGGCGACGCAAGCGTTCCTCCTCCCCAGTGCTGCTGGAGTTACTCCCCGAAGAGGATCCAAACTCTGGGGAGGCAGAAGACGCATCGCGGCCCAAAAATAGTTCATCCATACCTCCAACGAAACATCATTATAGATCAATCTTGCCGTTTGATACGGCTATAATCTTCAATAAAAGTCATAGAAAACTTCGTTGTTTATCTTGTTGCAGAAACCGGAAACGAGGAGTTTAGCGACACCTGCAGTAGGTGAATGGCGATCCCGATAGGTTCATTGAACCATAGCGATGTCTATGACTGAACATCTAATAATATTTTGTAACTTATTTATTCACACTCTTTTATGGCGCAACACTTGAACATATCATTGCCCATATATACACAGCAGGTATAAAACCAAGGGAAGCTAATATTTAGCCAGATAATAAATATTTATAACCTCTACCATTATATCCTGTAATATATAGCCAGGTAATAAATATTTATAAACTCCATCATTATATCCTGTAATATTTAGCCAGATAATAAATTTTATAAACTCTAATAATATCCTTAATGGAAAACAAAAGTTTATGATAGGTTTATAGCAATACTAACAGTGGTTATTGACAGCATATGAAAGATTTTCTAAGGTCAAGACAATTAAAGGGGAATTATGAACATCCACGGTCCATGGGCACGAATTTTGCTCCTTTTTAGCTTTCTTACGAGGCAGAATTTATTCAAAAGCTTCTACAAAAGAAGAAAAATTCTTTTGCTGTGGCCTTCAACTCGACATTTAGATATATCCACAGCGTTTTATCTATTAACAATAATTATTTTCATTCATAACTCGGAATAAAAGACTCCATTGAATCTTCCACATCTGCTTCGTACAAAGATATTTTATTGAACATGAATGCTAACAGCAAATTACAAACTCCACTTTATGACAAACGGAATAATTTCAGCTTCTCCATTGTCAACTTCCCATATTTATGTCGCAATATTCCATTATTACATGCTTATGGTGTTTACCTCTCTGGACTGATTAGAAACGTATGGAGCGCCAAATTAACATGAACTCAAATAATTGAAGATATCGTTCATTATTTGAAGATATCAATTCATTGATGTGTGCAACAATTCAATTATTTAAAAGATCTCTTCAAATAATTCATGATATATTCAATTCTGAATCACTGTGATGAACCCGTCTGCTCTGAGTCAGGGATCAATCAACTGACCACGGCGCATCCAATCATTATTATGGATTCAGTTGAAATTACTTACAAAGTTAGGGAAATTGTAGCACAGTGTCTGAGAGTATTTATACTATATATATATATATATATATATATATATATATATATATATATATATATAAGGGGTACGGGTGCTGGAAATAGTCAACTGGAATTCTGTTTTTCTGCATCTTTGATTTGACGCGAGAGGTAGAAAAATAATGTGTGAGTGGACACGAGAGGTAGAAAACTAATGTGTGAGTGGACGCGAGAGGTAGAAAAATAATGTGTGAGTGGACACGAGAGGTAGAAAACTAATGTGTGAGTGGACGCGAGAGGTAGAAAAATAATGTGTGAGTGGACGTGAGAGCAAGGAAACTAATGTGTGAGACGCGAGAGGAAGGAAAATAATGTGCGAGTGGACGCGAGAGGTAGAAAAATAATGTGTGAGTGGACACGAGAGGTAGAAAACTAATGTGTGAGTGGACGCGAGAGGTAGAAAAATAATGTGTGAGTGGACACGAGAGGAAGGAAAATAATGTGTGAGTGGACGTGAGAGGTAGGAAAATAATGTGTGAGTGGACGTGAGAGGAAGGAAAATAATGTGTGAGTGGACGCGAGAGGAAGGAAAATAATGTGTGAGTGGACGCGAGAGGAAGGAAAATAATGTGTGAGTGGACGTGAGAGGAAGGAAACTAATGTGTGAGTGGACGCGAGAGGAAGGAAAATAATGTGTGAGTGGACGTGAGAGGAAGGAAACTAATGTGTGAGTGGACGCGAGAGGAAGGAAAATAATGTGTGAGAGGTAGAAAAATAATGTGTGAGTGGACGTGAGAGCAAGGAAACTAATGTGTGAGTGGACGTGAGAGGAAGGAAAATAATGTGTGAGTGGACGCGAGAGGTAGAAAAATAATGTGTGAGTGGACACGAGAGGTAGAAAAATAATGTGTGAGTGGACGCGAGAGGTAGAAAAATAATGTGTGAGTGGACACGAGAGGAAGGAAAATAATGTGTGAGTGGACGTGAGAGGAAGGAAACTAATGTGTGAGTGGACGCGAGAGGAAGACAAATAATGTGTGAGTGGACGCGAGAGGTAGAAAAATAACTCACGAAACACAAATATTGTTTTTGGTTCATGCTTTAAATAGTAATAACTTATAGATAAAACATTTAAACACACACACACACACACACACACACACACACACACACACACACACACACACACACACACACACAGCTCAATCTACAATAATAATTAGCAATGCACTACATAGACTACTAATATTTGAAGGCAAACTAGAATGTGCATCATGTAAATAAACTGATTTAGAAAAAGTCGATTTAATATGCATGTATCATAAAGAAGTCATTCCTATCTGGACTTAGATGTATTTGTTTGGCGAGATTTATATTGTTACACTATGCTGTCTGTATGTGAACCAGTCTATGACTTTTGGTAGTAGAGAATTTGCACGACTAACTGAAACATTGTCTTTCAATTTCCTTCCGTTTTATAAATACAGGTCGAGTTGAGTGGGTGATCTTCTCACACCAAGCGGGGTCCTACAAGGACAAAGTACACGACACCAGTAATCCACGAAAAATCGGAGACGATACTCATGCTGAGATAAAAAGTGGACTGGGAGATAGCAAACACTTATATCTATATAGGTATTTATGTCAAGTAGAAAGGCACAACGTTTTTGTTTTAGAAAAACAATACATTGAACAACAGATTTATTACCGACAAAGCACAAGTTTATATAAGTATTTCATATCTATCTATAATTCAAAGGATACTATTATTATGTTATGAATAGTAAGGAGAGGACAATCTAATTAATCAATTTAAATTTAACGTCCAAACTGTACATCACACAACAATAACACAAACCCTAACTATCAGTAAGTATCTGTAATGTGAAAATGTCAATAGATAATTGTAATGTTAAATTGGTTTTAATTAAGAAATGCATTTATTTAGCTCCGATCAAAGGAACCACGTCAAAGGTCCACATTTCAAACTTGCTTACTGAGGTTGTCAGATATCCTAAATTAAAATGAAAACGAAATGAAAATGAAATTAAACTCATGTTCAACATGTCACTGAATAACACAGCCACACTAAAGATAGGATGTCCACATGTCACTCAATAACACAGCCACACGAAAGATAGGATGTCCACATGTCACTCAATAACACAGCCACACTAAAGTTAGGATGTCCACATGTTACTCAATAACACAGCCACACTAAAGATAGGATGTCAATGTCACTCAATAACACAGCCACACTAAAGATAAGATATCCACGTCACACAATAACACAGCCACACTAAAGATAGGATGTCCACATGCCACTCAATAATACAGCCACACGAAAGATAGGATGTCAATGTCACTAAATAACACAGCCACAATAAAGACAGGATGTCCACATGTCACTCAATAACACAGCCACACTAAAGATAGGATGTCCACATGTCACTCAATAACACAGCCACACTAAAGATAGGATGTCCACATGTCACTCAATAACACAGTCACACTAAAGATAGCATATCCACGTCACTCAATAACACAGCCACACTACAGATAGGATGTCCACATGTCACTCAATAACACAGCCACACTAAAGATAGGATGTCCACATGTCACTCAATAACACAGCCACACTAAAGATAGGATGTCCACATGTCACTCAATAACACAGTCACACTAAAGATAGCATATCCACGTCACTCAATAACACAGCCACACTACAGATAGGATGTCCACATGTCACTCAATAACACAGCCACACTACAGATAGGATGTCCACATGTCACTCAATAACACAGCCACACTAAAGATAGGATATCCACGTCACTCAATAACACAGCCACACTAAAGATAGGATGTCCACATGTCACTCAATAACACAGCCACACTAAAGATAGGATATCCACGTCACTCAATAACACAGCCACACTAAAGATAGGATATCCACGTCACTCAATAACACAGCCACACTAAAGATAGGATGTCCACGTCACTCAATAACACAGCCACACTAAAGATAGGATGTCCACATGTCACTCAATAACACATCCACACTAAAGATAGGATGTCCACATGTCACTCAATAACACAGCCACACTAAAGATAGGATATCCACGTCACTCAATAACACAGCCACACTAAAGATAGGATGTCCACATGTCACTCAATAACACAGCCACACTAAAGATAGGATATCCACGTCACTCAATAACACAGCCACACTAAAGATAGGATGTCCATGTCACTCAATAACACAGCCACACGAAAGATAGGATGTCCATGTCACTCAATAACACAGCCACACTAAAGATAGGATATCCACGTCACTCAATAACACAGCCACACTAAAGATAGGATATCCACGTCACTCAATAACACAGCCACACTAAAGATAGGATGTCCACATGTCACTCAATAACACAGCCACACTAAAGATAGGATATCCACGTCACTCAATAACACAGCCACACTAAAGATAGGATGTCCACATGTCACTCAATAACACATCCACACTAAAGATAGGATATCCACGTCACTCAATAACACATCCACACGAAAGATAGGATGTCCATGTCACTCAATAACACAGCCACACTAAAGATAGGATGTCCACATGTCACTCAATAAAACAGCCACACCAAAGATAGGATATCAATGTCACTCAATAACACAGCCACACTAAAGATAGGATGTCCACATGTCACTCAATAACACAGCCACACTAAAGATTTGATATCCACGTCACTCAATAACACAGCCACACTAAAGATACGATGGCCACATGTCACTCAATAACACAGCAACATTAAAGATAGGATGTCCACATGTCACTCAATAACACAGCCTCACTAAAGATAGTAAGTCCACATGTCACTCAATAACACAGCCACAGTAAAGATAGGATGTCCACATGTCACTCAATAACACAGCCACACTAAAGATTGGATGTCAATGTCACTCAATAACACAGCCACACTAAAGATAGGATGTCCACGTCACTCAATAACACAGCCTCACTAAAAATAGGATATCCACGTCACTCAATAACACAGCCACACTAAAGATAGAATATCCATGTCACTCAATAACACAGCCACACTAAAGATAGGATGTCCACATGTCACTCAATAACACAGCCACACTAAAGATAGGATATCCACGTCACTCAATAACACAGCCACACGAAAGATAGGATGTCCACATGTCACTCAATAACACAGCCACACTAAAGATAGAATATCCACGTCACTCAATAACACAGCCACACGAAAGATAGGATGTCCACATGTCACTCAATAACACAGCCACACTAAAGATAGGATGTCCACATGTCACTCAATAACACAGCCACACTAAAGATAGGATGTCAATGTCACTCAATAACACAGCTACACTAAAGATAGGATGTCCACATGTCACACAATAACACAGCCACACTAAAGATAGGATGTCCACATGTCACTCAATAACACAGCCACACTAAAGATAGGATGTCCACATGTCACTCAATAACACAGCCACACTAAAGATAGGATGTCCACATGTCACTCAATAACACAGTCACACTAAAGATAGAATGTTAATGTCACTCAATAGCACAGCAACACTAAAGATAGGACGTCCACATGTCACACAATAACACAGCCACAGTAAAGATAGGATGTCCACATGTCACTCAATAACACAGCCACACTAAAGATAGGATGTCCACATGTCACTCAATAACACAGCCACACTAAAGATAGGATGTCCACATGTCACTCAATAACACAGCCGCACTAAAGATAGGATGTCCACATGTCACTCAATAACACAGCCACACTAAAGATAGGCTATGCACATGTCACTCAATAACACAGCCACACTAAAGATAGGATGTCCACATGTCACTCAATAACACAGCTACACTAAAGATAGGATGTCCACATGTCACTCAATAACACAGCTACACTAAAGATAGGATGTCCACATGTCACTCAATAACACAGCTACACTAAAGATAGGATGTCCACATGTCACTCAATAACACAGCCACACTAAAGATAGGATATCCACGTCACTCAATAACACAGCCACACTAAAGATAGGATATAAACGTCACTCAATAACACAGCCACACTAAAGATAGGATATCCACGTCACTCAATAATACAGCCACACTAGAGATAGGATGTCCACATGTCACTCAATAACACAGCCACACTAAAGATTGGATATCCAGATGTCACTGAATAACACAGCCACACTAAAGATAGGATGTCCACATGTCACTCAATAACACAGCCACACTATAGATAGGATGTCAATGTCACTCAATAACACAGCCACACTAACGATAGGATATCCACGTCACTCAATAACACAGCCACACTAAAGATAGGATATCCACGTCACTCAATAACACAGCCACACTAAAGATAGGATATAAACGTCACTCAATAACACAGCCACACTAAAGATAGGATATCCACGTCACTCAATAACACAGCCACACTAGAGATAGGATGTCCACATGTCACTCAATAACACAGCCACACTAAAGATTGGATATCCAGATGTCACTCAATAACACAGCCACACTAACGATAGGATGGCCGCCCGCGTGGCGCAGTGGTTAGAGCGTCGGGCTCAAAGATCTGATGATCCTTGAGTCGGGGGTTCGAATCCCACTGTGGGACATGGGTGCCGGTCTTTCGGATGAGACTGTATAAACCGAGGTCCCGTGTCGCAGTAGGTGTGGCACGATAAAGATCCCTCCCTGCTCAAAGGCCCCGAGTGCCGAGCATAGGCCTAAATTTGCAGCCCTGTCACCGGTAATGGTGACAGCCGCCGGATAGCTGAAAAATTGCTCAAGCGGCTATAAACAAACAAACAAAACAAAAAACGATAGGATGTCCACATGTCACTCAATAACACAGCCACACTAAAGATAGGATGTCCACATGTCACTCAATAACACAGCCACACTAAAGATAGGATGTCCACATGTCACTCAATAACACAGCCACACTAAAGATAGGATATCCACGTCACTCAATAACACAGCCACACTAAAGATAGGATGTCAATGTCACTCAATAACACAGCCACACTAAAGACACAGCCACACTAAAGATAAGATGTCCACATGTCACTCAATAACACAGCCACACTAAAGATAGGATGTCCACATGTCACTCAATAACACAGCCACACTAAAGATAGGATGTCCACATGTCACTCAATAACACAGCCACACTAAAGATAGGATGTCCACATGTCACTCAATAACACAGCCACACTAAAGATAGGATGTCAATGTCACTCAATAACACAGCCACACTAAAGATAGGATGTCCACATGTCACTCAATAACACAGCCACACTAAAGATAGGATGTCCACATGTCACTCAATAACACAGCCACACTAAAGATAGGATGTCCACATGTCACTCAATAACACAGCCACACTAAAGATAGGATGGATTCTTTATCTTATCTCACTCTGGTTGATCTCTGCACGGCTACCAATGCATACCCAAAAGGCATTCTACATACAAATCAGTCAAACAGCTTACGGAAAACCTGTTTTCCTTGTACAGTGTATTGGAGTGTTTAACACATTCTATTACATTCTACCTGTTATTCAGAAATATTTACTTACAGAAAATGAAAAAGAAAAGCAAAATACCAAAATTTTGCTTCCATGCAAGTTTTATTAAAGATACATATACATACACTGTACACTGTCATAGTCCTCTTCAGGATTTACATCAATGTGTAGATGTACGAATACTAATCTAAGCAACAAAAAACACATCTCAACTCTCACAAATAAACACAAACAAATAAAAACATCACTGTTTTATAAACATGTTCATTTGCAACCATTAATTTCATTTATCACATTTCTTATATATATATATATATATATATATATATATATAAAATCAAATTTATTTACAAATTATTAGACAGTACTAGAAATATATATTTGCTTCAAAACATCATCAATATTTCGCCAAATATCTATCATTATTCTAATGTGAAGTGGCACGACACAGCAACAAAGCAGTGAAAAGTTAACGTTTTCATGAACTGTGTACACTTCAGTGTCCATGTCGTCTATCCCTAAACATATTACTCCACCACTCAAACAAACAATGATCAGAGATTACTAAAATATTGCCTCAAGCTCAAGAATGCAACATTTTTTTTTTTAACACTGTTTTGCCGAATCTATTTGATGTTTCAGTTTGACTTCATAAAAATTCAAAATATGCCTATTAGCATAGATGATAGTCAAACACACAGATACCTCCCATTTTGCAGAATTTCATTTCATGGATCAAGTAGATTTTGCTTTGACACGGTTCATACAGACTTTACCAATTCACAATTCTGTGACAAAACCAAGCATTCACAACAATCCAGTTTCAACAAAGATTATTTTTACAAAAAAACAACAGGATTACAAAAATATATGATCATTCATTAAAATCACATTAATTACATTGCAAATATAGTACACCATTCGGGTAAATCACAATATAATGGCACATAAAACAGAGCACAGTGAAACTTTCCCAACCTGGACATGTTAGGTAGGACAAAACAAAGTTATACAAAGAAACTATCCACAATTAGTTTACAGGCATTCAAAGGCTTAAAACTGTAATACAGATATATAGTGCAAAAAAATTCAGCTCACGTAACATTCAGTATAGAAAGGTTGCACTGTGACTTTTGCAGACTTCTCACTGTATTGAGATTTAGAATCTCACTCATATGAATCAATGTCAATATATTCCTCATGATTTGTGCCATTTTATGGAAATCATTTCACAACGTAATTCTACTTTCATTGGTGACAAAGCCTGCCATTATGATTACTGAAATAAAAAGTTATTAAACATTTTCACATGTACACACTATACTACAGATAAATGGACTTCACGATTCACAACTTTTTACAAGCAGTGCCTTTATATTCAACCTCAAATTAATCATGAACATAGAAATTGAATTCATGTAAGAATTCACCGGTCAACATATTAATGTAATATAGTCGACATAATAAACCAGACTGGTCAATGTAACGTGATCAATCAAGATAACGTATAAACTTAGAGGCAGATGTTCTACAAATAAAGCCAAATACATAATTACTTTCATTTACACGATAACTAATTATCTTTGTTTCATGTTCCACATAAAGGTTCAGACGTCTCAATATGAGTGAAAAATTCTCGATGAGATATAAAACAAACAACCAACCAACACAGAGGGACGCTATCTAGAACCCAATTTTTCCTAACAATTTAAAATCTAAACAGACATCAACATGGTTCAAGTTACACCATTACAATTTTTGTAACACAGAGCTGGAAAACTTGCTATGCCCTATAAAACACTTAATTTGGAACGTTTAACAAATCACAAATTGAGCACTCGGAAATTCTGATATGTACACTTATCAAGACCTCATACGAATATAATTCACTCGACAGTAATACTGGCAAAATAATGCAGGTTCAGTGTTTCAAACCAACAGTGCAATAAGATTCGATGCAAGATTAATTTAATTTCAAAGACATCACCCCTCATGGAACAAGTTCAAATGTGAAATAATACTAACCTGATGGAGAGAAAACAAATCACGTCAAACTAGCACTGACTCAGAATAATTCAATTTTTTTTTTTAAATCTCAACTTTAAATTTACTGGTAATTTTTTTTTCATTCTATCATAGAAAATGGAAATTGTCTACAAAAAAAAAATCCTAGCATGAAATTTGTTTATTCAAATAATGTAAATATAATATTCAAATTAAAAATTTTGTTTCTCAAAATATAAGTATTTTTGGGAAAACATTACATGATGGAATTCACATATTATACAAACAATATTGTAACACAGTCTAATAATGATCAAAAACACAACTAGACAATGAATATTCAAATCAAATTTGTAATAATGAAATACACTTGTATACAAATATTTAAAATTATTTTATAGATACAGACATATCCAAATCTATATTGCAATAGTGTGTGATCAGAATATACAGGATCAAGACAAGGAACACTTACTGTCAGTATACATACACCTGATACTATTGCACATGTATGTTGTAAAAGAAAAATACATACTAACAATAAACACATACATGGCTATAAAACCAACTCAGAGAAGATGACAAAATTTCAAACCAAACCCTTTTAGTATACATTTTTTATTTATCATGTTTACATATCAATGGTATTCAATACTGAATTCTACAAAATACCAACAAAAAAGACAATAGCAGAAAAAATACTTTGTAACACCACTGACTAGTGCTTAAATGCTGTTTTTCCTTTTGGGGTGGATCAAAACATTCACTTTAACTGATGATATCTCTTCTGGTGTGGATCCAAGATTCTACTGCTTTACACTGCCATCACTCAGTCCTAGCCTCATTGCCTTTCTGTAGAATCCTGGTCCATTCCAGTGTCCCCTGTAGAAATAATATAATTACATTAGATGTCAAATTTATTTGTAACTCTGCTAAAAATGTACCAGAAAAGAAGCTGATATTTGTCACCTCTTGATATAACATTTCCAGGATTCAATCTTTGATTTTTTAACCTTCCCTTTGAGATTTTTGGTCTGTTATCTTACATCTTTTACTTGCTTGGTATAACTACCAAGCAAATAAAAAATACACAAAAAAGATATATTTTATCTGTAGAAACTTAAAAAGTTTGTTTATTTTTTCACTCCCTGTTGTGTAGCTTTAGAAAACTTTACCTGACATAAAATGTAAAATTTATTTTCATTGATCACAAATATCAAGTCTTTCCTCTTATTTCGTATATACTACACATTTATTAGAGGATTTTTAAGGAGATTAACAAACTCGTAAATTTTGGTTCTCCTGATATTTTCTGTAGCTCTGTTTGATTGATTGAATGTTTGTTGTTTTCCGCCACACTGAACAATTTTTCAGTTATCTGGTGGCATCCAGTTTTTATTGGTGGAGGAGAGAACCCAGATACAATGTACCTGGGAAGAGACCACCGACCTTCCGAAAGTAAACTGGCAAACTTTCTCACATATATCGGCGCGAGCGAGATTCAAACCCACACTGACTACAGGTGAGAGGCCATGTGATTTTGAGCGTGATGCTCTAACCACTCAGCCATGGAGATCCCTGTTTGAACAAAATGTGATAATTTCTTCTTGCATATGAATGATTAAAGTAAAAAACCAGAGCCCATGGGGATCCAGGTTAGAATAGATCCCCAGTACCCCTTGCTCGTCCTTCTGAGGAGACAACAAAAACTGAGGCCCCATGTCACAGCACATGTGGCATAATAAACATCCCTCCCTACTCAGAGTCCATAAGCGCCAAGTATAGGCCTAAAATTTGCAACCCTTCACCAGCAATGAAATCTCTGATGAACCTACATTAATTCTCTATCTGCATATTAATTCTTACTTGAGTAGTGCATTCCAGTACATGAAGGGGAGTACATCGTTCTTGAGATGGTACATGGTCCAGCGCTCCTTGCCCTGGTCTATGGGGAACGTCTCCAAGGGATTTCCATTGTAGTCAAATTCTGCTAGGATGCAACGTCCACGGGATGTGATCAGAGGACAAGATGTGTACCCATCATACTGAGAAAGGAAAGTGTAAAGTTCAGGCATCAACACAAATGTACTAGTGATATCAATATTATTACCAGGAATATCAGTACTATCACCAGTAATATTAGAACTATCACTAATAATATCACTATTATCACCAGTAATATCAGTACTATCCCCAGCAATATAATTACTATCACTAGTAAAATCAGCTTATAGAATGTGATAGACAATTGATTCAAGTATTGCAATGCTTTACATAAAATTAATGCAAAATTTTGGTGTTGATAAAACTGAACACAAAATAAATTTAACCTTCCCAGCATCCTCTATTAACACATCTCAATACTATCTTAATCTACTGATATATTAAAACATCCCAGCTCTCTCTATATCAAACATCCCAACTCTCTCTATATCAAACATACCAACTCTCTTTATATCAAACATACCAACTCCCTCATTATCAAACATCCCAGTAATCTCTGTATCAAACATCCCATCTCTCTCTATATCAAGCATCCGAATTCTCTCTATATCAAACATCCCATCTCTCTCTATATCAAGCATCCGAATTCTCTCTATCAAACATACCAACGCCCTCTATATCAAACATACCAACTCCCTCTATATCAAGCACCCCTACTCGACCCAGATCAAACATCCAGCACTCCCTTAATCCTTTAATGCATTGCTTGTCAACTTCAAATCCACTGTACATGAAGATGCAAATTTCATTGAAAATCTCCCAAGATATCTTACATCTAAAACAGTGCACCACTAAGACACACAATACATCTATCTGCAGTAATATGTACACGGTGTAGATTTATTTTGGCATGTTTGAAGTCAAAAGCTGTGACACAGTCAAGGATAATCCAGTCAAATGTAGCTCAAGCATAACAAAACTCAAACTTGATCTGTAACTATCCAAGACAACTAAGCCATGTAGAATTTCAATATCATCCCATGCAGAGAAAAGTCCGGAAAACCTAAAGCAGAATGACAGATGGAGGGTAAACTAATAGTCCCCTTCAGCCAAGCTGGTAGAAGGCTAAAAAGCTAAGTTAACATGTGTACAGATGAAAAAGCCTACATGTATTCTACAACACAGCCTTTCTATTGATGAGGGTACGATAAAGAAATTTGACACTATAATAAGATTTTTATTTCAACTTTCACCTTTGATATTCTACAGTATAGGAGTCTAGCAAATTACCTTCTTAGGCATTGATTTACCATCCATCAGAGCACACAGATTTTTTTTCACCACACCACCTTGGGTAGCTAAATAAAAAGATCATAAAGTGTAAATGTGTAGTAAAAATATGCTGTATAAATAGATCATGCATTGTACATGTGTAAGATATAGGATTCTGAATAAATAGGTCATATATTGTAATACTACAATACTCGTTATTTCGACCTCGATGGGACAAAGAAAAAAACTTTGAGATATCATAGTATTTGAGATATCAAGGGTAAAATACTTAAAGAATATGTCATTGGAACTTCTGAATCACTTCGACATATCCATGGTATTTGAGATAATGGTGTTCGAGATATTGAAGTTTAACTGTATATGTGTAGTGATAAGCTGATACATACTGACTCTACAAACACTTTACCAGCACACTCAGCTTGTGACACTGACTCATTATATTGCATTTTTTTCAGCATGTGCATAATGTAATTATAAACATTCATATTTCAAAATGGAACTTTCGTAGTACTAAGCCTTCTGACATTAATCTAGATAACCTCTCACCAAGACTATTTTAAAGTGTGGTTCCAATATCTCCCTTGAATTTGACTTACTACCTCAAAAAACCAAACTGGGTAATATTTAGGTCACATCCTTTCCATGTGTGATGTCATAACAGACACTGAGATAAGTGAACAGGAAAAAAACCAGTCTAAACCACTTACAGCCGTAATGGAAGAGAGATAATATACATGACAATGAATGTTGTTCTTTTATATACACCTACCTACAGCTGCAGCCGTTTTAGATGTGGGAGCACTGTTGCAGTCCCCGATACTGAATATGTTGGGGTACCTCGTGCTCTGGAGTGTTTCATTGTTCACCTCAAGGAACCCTGCCTCATTGACGAGCTTCTTACACTGCATGAGCTCATCAGGTGCACTCATTGGAGGAGTTAAGTGTAACATACTGTACTGTAATGGAGATAAATATAGATAATAAACTGCTGCAGTTTAACAAATATTCTAGCCCCCCCCCCCCTCCTCTCCAAATAAAATTTCTTCTCTGTTTAAAAATACATAAAATTACATATTAATCTTTCTCTTTTTTTTATTTCCTTTTGGTATGAGACAAGGGGACATATTTTGGCCCGTAATGACTTCATTTTCACAGTAGTATCACTTTTAATTAATGTCTCTGATTTTATAACACATAGCCATATAGTATATATATGTACATAGCCATATACATATAAAGTATATATTCTTTCAATGAATGACCGTAAAAGAAAGATGTTGATTTCAAATTTGTGTAGAGCACAAAAACAGTGATCTGATTTATTTATAGATAAAACTGTTATTAGTAGTGCCTCAATCAATGAGTAATAGATCTCAAAAAAAGAAATGTTGATTTCAAATTTGTGTAGAGCACAAAAACAGTTATCTGATTTATTTATAGATAAAACTGTTATTAGTAGTGCCTCAATCAATGAGAAATAGATCTCAAATATTTTCAAATTCTTCACAAAGTATGTAAAAATAAATGTACCGCATTTAAAAATTTTCCTATGAAAATTTAGAACCAATTTTTACATGTCTTAATGTTCTTCCATAAATGAACTCTGTTGTAGAAATGATTCTACTTTATGCAAGGAATTGTTGAACCATAAATTAACAAAAATAATTCATTGAACAAAGTATAAAGATAAAACATCATATCAACGGGATCAATTTGAACAATTATTCCCTGAACATTTACATCAGAACAGGTTTCTTCATTAGAAATGAAAATGGAACGAAAAACACCACACTTGGATGAACACTTGATGCTATCAAGAATCAACTCAACAACGAAATCCACGAAAACTGGTCCTCAGTATCACTTTCAATTTCTCTACGTTTCAGTTGTGAAAATACCTGGGCTCCCTTCAATTTTCTGCAAGTCCAAGAGGTTAAAGTTGACACTTGATACTATCGAGAATCAACTCAACAACGAAATCCAAGAAAACTGGACCACAACAAATAATAATGAAACCACAGTATACAGTGTAAATTTTAAGATCAACCAGACGGGGGGATTCAGTATCACTTTCATTTTCTCTACGTATCAGTTGTGAAGATACCTGGGCTTCAATTTACAGCAAGTCCAAGAGGTTAAAGTTTATCCTGCACAAATAAGGGGGTGATTCAAAAGTTCTAGCAGCCTGAGGACTTTGGTGCATTGACTCTACACTCATATATTTTAGTTTTCACTAATATTCTTTTTAGTATGCAGTTAAATTAAAGGGAAGAAATTTGAATAAATATTTTTAATAAATTCAATTGCAATAGTTTTCTTTACATGAGAATTCTCTGCCATGTACTTATTTTACTTAATTATCAATACACGAAGATGATCTTGATGATCTTTGAACGTGGTAAATTACTTTTTTGGAGATGACCCCTGCCCAAAAATTTATGAAGTTAAAACAATGGATTTTGCTCAATCCATGAAAATTGATGCCCAGGAATATTAATGAAACCACAGTCCTACAAATGAGGCCTTTCCTTTCTTTTTTTAATCTGCAACAATAATTATGCATACTTGGCTGCAACAGAGTACACAGATAATAATGCAGCTACAATTAATAAACACAATTTGTACATGCATGTTTACATCCACATGACTTACTGTGAATGTCTCTTTCTCCCCAGTGTCCAGATTTTCAAACACAGCCTCCTTTTTGTCTGATTTAACCTCTATCAGGTTCCTTTTGTAGTTCACTTTAATGTTTCTGAAAACAAAGAAAAAAAAATGTTGCTAAGTAGCACGACTACCATGCCCCTGTATCTAATTTTATTTGGAAACATATCACTGAATAAATCTAACTGAAATTTACTGACATACAGGTATAAATTTGACTGCATTTTACTGAAAAACTGAATTTCTTTAACGTACAGATATAAATCCAACTGAATTTCTTTGACTAAAGAAAATTCAGCAACATCAGTTTCCTAGACCTCTCCTAATAGAAACAACAGGTCACACACAGAACTATCATTGTGACCATTGTATCCCCACAGTTAGTAGATGTACCAACCTTTTATCTACAATCTTCATCAGTCTGGCAGCATACTTTTTGACCCCAAAGATCACCCCCAGGGCTGTGTTGTATACAACATCCACTTTATCTCTGACTCCACTCTGAAGCAGGAAAACACCAAGAATTACTAGTTTATTTGCAAAATTAGTAGCAATGTATTGAATACATACATCAAACATGTATTTCAGTAAAATTGGTTTATTAAAGCAATGTTGACTGTAAATCTGAAAACTGTATTTTGTTATAAAAATGTGCTAATATAATAGTTTGAACCAAAATCATTGTTAAAAGTAAAACAAAGTTTCAGATTTTATCAAAATAGTGGTTTCGATTTTATTGAGTATATAGCATTATATATATGAAAAATCAATTTTTGTAAGGCAAGACAATGTAATTTTGCTTCAATCAGAGCCTCTATATAACTTTTCTAACACAAAAATTAATAACAAAAGTTTGTAAACTTTGTTTTTTCTGTCATTGAAACAGAAAATCACAATTTTACAAAATTATTTTTTTCAGATACCAAAGTGACAGCTAATATTGCTTTGAAGACTTGTGTTTCACAACTGTACATGGAGTACTTGCTAATTTTGTCATTTTTATTTTTTATCAAAAAGAAAATAAATTTCCTTTTTCAAGTACAGCAAAGAAAATTTGCAAGTTTTGACTGAATTGATATATTTGTAAAGGAAAGAGCTACATTGTACTATAATTAGTGAAGTCATTATAGGTAGCTCTACTGGTGCATTGTAAATAACAAGAGGTAGCTCTACTGGTGCATTGTAAGTAACAAAAGGTAGCTCTACTGGTGCATTGTAAGTAACAAGAGGTAGCTCTACTGGTGCATTGTAAATAACAAGAGGTAGCTCTACTGGTGCATTGTAAGTAACAAGAGGTAGCTCTACTGGTGCACTGTAAGTAACAAGAGGTAGCTCTACTGGTGCACTGTAAGTAACAAGAGGTAGCTCTACTGGTGCACTGTAAGTAATGAGAGGTAGCTCTACTGGTGCATTGTAAGTAACAAGAGTAAGCTCTACTGGTGCATTGTAAGTAACAAGAGGTAGCTCTACTGGTGCATTGTAAGACAAGAGTAATCTCTACTGGTGCACTGTAAGTAACAACAGGTAACTCTACTGGTCACTGTAAGTAATGAGAGGTAGCTCTACTGGTGCACTGTAAGTAATGGGAGGTAGCTCTACTGGTGCCTTGTTAACAGACACTGTTTCAATACAGTTAACTTCAATATAAAGTCTAACCAATGTGTAAGTTAGCTATTCAATCACAGAGAAAAATTTAGCATGCATATCAGGATTTAATATTATTTTCAGGACTACATAGGAATTACAACACATGATTTAAAATGCCTGACCTTTCTGAAGTGTTCCTCTGCCAGGTACATGATTTTCTGAGGTGCCCCAGCACATTTGATGGGGGTGTTGGGGAATGTAAAAATAGCATTCCCACTAGTAGTATTTTTAATGGCTGGGTATGTTTTCGATACTGTCCAGGGGGCATAGTTTGATACAACTTGAGGGTCATTCTTCAGGGCTTCAAGAGCTCCTGGAATCTGGAATTACAACGTAAAATGGAATAAATGCAGGTTTTAAATTTGCAAGTGTGATACAACACTCACAATTCTTTGTGAAGTAAGCACAGCTCATGCCATGCTTTTGTTTACATTTAGATTGCTTAATAGAAAACACCATGTTGAAAACAAAATGAGATGTAACAAACACTAGAAACTGTTTAATTATGTTCAGAATTAACTTGTAAATTGAAAAAAATCAATTAATTAATACTGTTCAGCTAGGATCAACTCTAAATAACTATAACATATGTATACACTAAAGGTACAATGTGAATAAGATGAAATTCAATGGCTGATCTACAACATTTTCCTTCTTTCACTATGGTGCTGTACCCAATATGACATCACAACGATTTGGCACCTGAACCCAACCTTTTCAAAAATACATTCAGGTGTGATTTGGAGATTTTCGCTAATATCTCCATAGATTCAATTTACGTTTTCATCAAATATTCATTAAAGCTTTGATTTGAATAGATGTTTATTCAACCAAAAAAATCAAATTTCGTTGCATAGGCCCTTTAAATGAAATATTTACTTCTATATTTAACCTATGTAAACAAAATCATAACACAAGCCTTGTTTACACAAGTATTGTGTGCTTTGTATCTCTCATGTAACTTAACAAATGACATTCAAATTTTTGCTGACCATTAGAAATATCTAAGTTAAGCATTGTAAACATTAACACTTAGGGGCATAACTGAAAATACTTATCATAATGGAGAAATATAACGTAAAACCGTATTTTCGTGTCTTGCCAACGATTGCTAAAAAGTCAACTTAAAACACGATTTATTCGCATTTCACACTGATTTTTGTAAATGGCTCTGGTATTCCCATGTTTCAATTTACTGGAAGTTTCATTATGTCTACATAGATGGAGTGTAGCATTTGTGGAAAAATAGAATTTTTTTTAATTTTTTTAGACATAAAATCAGTGAAATATATCCTTCAGTGGCCCACATTTAATTGGAAATTAACCATGCTTACAGAATTTTCATGTGGGATATTATAATTTTTCAGAATTCTGGAGACTTTAAAGAATAAATTGTCAAAATTTCATATATATCTGCTCATCATTTAGAATTGTTTGTGCAAGAGGTTTGAAAGTAGTGAAGTTACGAGAAAAGTGAAAAGTAACTAAAATCCATTATACTTAAAAACAAAAAAATCAGGATGAGCCTTGTCCCATTTCCATACATATATTTTAGGCTTCATTTTACACAAGGAATTATAATCTGGGTTAATTTGGCGATTTTTAGCCATTTTAATGACTTTACTGGTCGCTCACTGGAATTTCCAAGGAAAGACAACTCTTGCAAGCACAATTTGTATCTGGATTTAGTTATATTTTCTGTAACTCAAATCAGTTACACCCCTGACTGATTAAAAATGGGAAAATAAAATATGAAAATTTTCAGCTCAAATCATGAACATGCCCTTTTATGAAGACTTTAAAAGATGCTACAAAATTTTCAATGATGCTTGATTATCTCTACTTCCACAGTTCATTTGTGGCATTTTATTTCAACAAACTTGAATCCTTTTTATCCAATCATGCTTAGTGGCAAGTTTGGTTGAAATTAGTCCTGTGGCTCAATCTGGAGAATAAGTTGAAAATGCTGAAAGTTTACGGACGGACAGATGGGTACAGATGGATGCCAAACAAAAGGTGATCAGAAAAGCTCACTTAGGCTTTCATCTCAGGTGAGCTAAAAATTATTTCCCCTAAATATTTGTCACATTGTGGTTTCTGGTAAGATTTTTATAAGAATTCATGTATATTAATTCCTACTTACAAATATGAATGGCCCTGTTGTTGCCCTATCTTCAATGTATGCTATATGAGGATGCTTCCATTAAAATAAGAAGAATTTAATCTGAACCAATCACTTACCAGGTTAAAGTTCAACTGCATTCCCATACTCACAAC
Organism: Ostrea denselamellosa; assembly: GCA_024699665.1. Classification (NCBI taxonomy): domain Eukaryota; kingdom Metazoa; phylum Mollusca; class Bivalvia; order Ostreida; family Ostreidae; genus Ostrea; species Ostrea denselamellosa. The sequence goes on along the minus strand of JAMZEH010000045.1, from coordinate 5,691,769 downwards.
CATAAAGTCATATTTGATCTGAAATAAATCAAAGGTGAAATGATAGCACAGCCAGAGTTAATCAGAAGAAGAATTTTTAAGCTATATGGTCCGAAGTTCATCTACTATTTTTTGTACAAAATTACTTTATAGGTGATGAATTAGTTATAAAAGTTATTAACTTTCCCTTAATTACACACTTGAAAACATTTGTACGTAAAAGAACAGTGAGAAGATTATTTGAAAGGTAAATATAATGCGATGCCGTATCTACATTCAGTCTGGGACATCTATAAATAGCCCCTGGTGCATGTGGGAATCCCAAAATGATATAGATATAATTCTAATGACACTGTCTAAGGCATTTGAAAGAGTGTAAAACAACAAATTATGTAAAGGTATCTAATACTTTTATTTCTCTTAAACTTATGGCACATTACTGTAGTAACAAAATACACAGATTTACAAAAATAAGACTACCTCTGGCCTGCAAGTCTGAACTGAATACGAGACTGTCACTGGCTTTGCATTAAAAATGGCCAAGTGATGATTGTTTGTAAACACCGATTTAAAATCAAATAATTCTGGTTAAAACAGGTGAAATAATGTATGCCATATTGTACAACCTCATAAATACTTATATGCTTTAATTTAACAGTGTGTTTACAAGGTGGACAAAATATGTCGAAATTTGGACCATACAATGTTAGCAAACACTTGCATGTTGTTTTTGCATGAAGCATGATTAAAATATCTTGTAAACATGTTAACCATCTCTGTTTACGAAACCTAAGGTTTACATGTCATTGAGTCTAGATTTCACCATCTCGTAGACATGGGCATGATGGATAAAAAAAAGAAAATGAAATTACTTTCTGTCCATCACTGGTGGTAACAGTGTTCTCATCTGGGTCAAAGTTCAAGACCTTTGCCTTTATCCAATCACATTCTTTAGGAAGAACATCCTTTGTGGACCTGACTGTCTCTTCAAATTTTCTGACTCCACCTCCTACCAGAGTCCACAAGGGCTGATAGTAGTGAATCTGTAAGTATGAATCATATACTGGTAAATAAACACTAATCATACACTGGTAAATAAACATGAACCACACACTGGTAAACAAACATGAACCACACACTGGTAAACAAAGATGAACCATACACTGGTAAACAAACATGAACCACACTGGTAAACAAACATGAACCACACACTGGTAAACAAACATGAACCACACACTGGGTAAACAAACATGAACTGTACACTGGTAAACAAACATGAACCACACACTGGTAAACAAACATGAACCACAATGGTAAACAAACATGAACCACACTGGTAAACAAACATGAACCACACACTGGTAAACAAACATGAACTGTACACTGGGTAAACAAACATGAACCACACACTGGTAAACAAACATGAACCACACACTGGTAAACAAACATGAACCACACAGGTGGTAAACAAACATGAACCACAATGGTAAACAAACATGAACCACACACTGGTAAACAAACATGAACTGTACACTGGGTAAACAAACATGCACCACACACTGGTAAACAAACATGAACCACAATGGTAAACAAACATGACCTAAACACTGGTAAACAAACATGAACCATACACTGGTGAACAAACATGAACCACACACTGGTAAACAAACATGAACTGTACATTGGGTAAACAAACATGCACCACACACTGGTAAACAAACATGAACCACACACTGGTAAACAAACATGAACCACACACTGGTAAACAAAGATGAACCATACACTGGTAAACAAACATGAACCACACTGGTAAACAAACATGAACCACACACTGGTAAACAAACATGAACCACACACTGGGTAAACAAACATGAACTGTACACTGGTAAACAAACATGAACTACACACTGGTAAACAAACATGAACCACAATGGTAAACAAACATGAACCACACTGGTAAACAAACATGAACTGTACACTGGGTAAACAAACATGCACCACACACTGGTAAACAAACATGAACCACAATGGTAAACAAACATGACCTAAACACTGGTAAACAAACATGAACCACACACTGGTGAACAAACATGAACCACACACTGGTAAACAAACATGAACTGTACATTGGGTAAACAAACATGCACCACACACTGGTAAACAAACATGAACCACACACTGGTAAACAAACATGAACCACACACTGGTAAACAAACATGAACCACACTGGTAAACAAACATAAACCACACTGGTAAACAAACATGAACCACACACTGGTAAACAAACATGAACCACACTGGTAAACAAACATGAACCACACTGGTAAACAAACATGAACCACACACTGGTAAACAAACATGAACCACACACTGGTAAACAAACATGAACTGTACACTGGTAAACAAACATGAACCACACACTGGTAAACAAACATGAACCACACACAGAATGCAATGTTTTTCCAACAAACATCTTAACCTTCTGCAAAAAATTGATGGACACTTTTATGTAACAAAGAATTGATTTAATGTGCCATTTCTAAACTTAAGGACATATCTGATGTTTCTCAATAATACACATTTTTTCATGAAATTTTATGTACAATTCACTTTCATTCCATCTCATTTCTACCAAACAAATTGGGGTATGTTACCACGTCTGTTTTAGAGTTAGTATATTTTGATAGTTCCTGGCTGTTGCAAATAAAAATGTAAAATTGATGGGCATTACTGTAGTAAAGAAGTAGAGAAAATTCTTTCAAATAGAATATCAAACCCAGGACCCTTACTTTACAAGTTAGGTGACTTCTCCACTGAGCTACCCAGTTCTTTATATAACACTGTAATATTACTACATTACAATATCTAAACCTTTTATACAAGAACTATTCATATCACAGAGATGAAAAAGTAATTTTATAGAAAATGTCAAAAATGTCGCCCATGTCATGAAATGCGATCATGATGCAAGCCCTTACAAATCATTGTTAATGATCTAATGGGGGCATGATTTGGTGTACACTTATACTCCCAAGTGTCTACATCAAATTTTTTTTAAAAAAACCAAAAAACCAAAGTTAGAGTGAGAATGAAGTAAAATTGGGGGGAGGGGGGGGGGGGGGATACTAAAAACGAGGGATTTCTCCACTGACTTGATTAAAGTCATTACAGATTTTGTTGAAAGAAAAGAACATTGTTTGTCCAATTCCAATTGTCATTGTTTTAAAAATACTATGGAAATTAAACAAAAGTGCATGTATTTTCTTCAAGTTTTAATTTAAATTTTTTCACTGCATACAAATTATCTTTAAACAAAATATTATAAATTTGAATTACATGTCTCCAGAAGTTGCTTAACTCCATGTCAAGATACCTAGCTTTCAGAAGCTTTGCCCCTCCCCTAACCCCACCAGGGCTTTGTCATTATCTAAAGACAATTCCAAACCCCTGCCTCTTAAAGGCTCTTGGCTTTAGGGGGTCCCCATTAGACTGCCCTATAGCTATATGTCCCTGACTGATATACGAATGTAAATGAACTCAGCAATCAATACAGGTAAATTTTCAAAAAAGTCAGTTTGATATATTTATTATTATCCTAATGATAATCATTAGAGCTGTCATACTCATATGAGGATTTCCGGAATCTACTTTCATTTCTCTAGGGTGCTTATTGATCGTTTTCTCCAAGTTGCACGTCATGCTCAAACATAAATAAAATTACCTCAGAGGGTTCAATCACTGCCACTTGTCCTTTATCAAGACGACGGCAGAAGCGTGCTGCAGTGCTGCATCCTCCTGCCCCGCCTCCCACCACAACGAGTTTGTACGACTTTTGATCCGCCCGTCGGGAAGTTGATAACGTGCGACTTGAATAAGAAATACACGCCCCTCTTCCATGATGTACGAAAATTCTTAACGACTGCATACTCTTTTATCAAAATTCTCTGACTGCACTAAATGTCAGCTGCTGTATGGACTGTAAACTAGAAAGTTGGGCCAATGTCGCAAAAACGCACTACTCGCGGCAACACAGCTGTAACCTTCACCTTACCCAATGTCTCATGAAGATTACGAGCAAAACTGAATTTGATTGGTCAGCATTTGTTCCCGTTAAATATTTGCGTTGTCGAGCTACACGTTTCAAGATCATTGTTTGTCTTCATGTGTAATTATGCGTGTATTTTACATGACGTGCAACTGTATAATATCAGAGACAGAAGGCAACCAATTTTATACTACGCATGTGGAGTTGCGTTTATCACGTTTCAAAAACAAAGTTTATCACGTTTCAAGAAGAGACAAAAAAAAAATATTAAAAAAAGCAAAAACAAAAAAAAAAATGGGACATTGCATGCGCAGATTTGAAGATTACACCCATGTCTTTTTTTTTTTTTTTTTTCTGAAAGGAGAGTCCAACCATTATTAGGCATTGGCCACTTTTTTTTTTAATTATTATTCAACAATTTTTTTTCCAACTTCCAACAAGAACTACGTAAATTTACCAATATTCAAGGGAGGGGGGCATGTTGAACTCCCTCGGTCCATCCACATCTATATATTAGCGCTTGCACCGCCACCACTGATCTGTAAACTCCTACATCTTCCTCATTTAAAGTTATATACACCTTACCAAGGGTATCGATCTCTTCATGGGGTGGAACAGGAGTTCCAAATTTTACATCATTGACCATATATTGAGGCAGTAAAAGATTTCTAGAAAGGTGCGGTTATGCAGCTAGAACAAGATCATCTGGGTGGTATGAACAGCTGACACCAGGCCATCTTGTGAGACATCTATCGGTGGAAAAGTGTGTTAAGAAAACGTACATACACCCCGGAGACCCCAATCGAGAAGGATAATAAATAAATAAATATTTTTTTTTGGTTCCTCAAGTTTTGGTAGGCCGGATCCCGTATAGTAATCAGCGCAAAAGTATTCTTTAGGATCTACAATCTCCAACGAAAAGGGGATCTTTTGAGACTCGTCTGCAACTTCTGATCTTCTTTTTCTTTTCACGTTCTGCTGCATTTTCAACCCTACGTGCATCTTGCGGCACATAAACGGCGTGATCAAGATTTCCAGTTTGAAGAAATGACACAATAATACAGACACGTGGTTGAGAATTAGGGAGAAAATGAATCCCAAAGTTCGTAAGTCCAGGTGATCATACCTACATTCCATAAAGGAAAAGCTGCCTGTGATTATAAATCAATCGTGTTATGTATTTGGTACGTACAGACCATTTTAACTTATCTTTTTAGTTTGAAATTTACCCGTTCCCCCGATTTTCCACTAAAACAAAAATATAAGTGGATATTGAATCAATAATATACGGCCAATGGGCGGGTTTGCTTTATCACCTATCCTGAAATATGAAATTAATTAAATAAATCATTATATAAATTAATTAAATAAATCATTATACAAGTCTTAACTGGAACACCGAAAAGACTCCTCGGTCTGCATCATTTTATTCGTGAACAGGATGAAGGTTTATTTCCTATGGAAGTTTCGCTCTTTCATGATTTCACTAGCTGCAGTCAGGGTGCTTCAGATGGCCCCAGGGATGCTGAGTACGCCTGTCTTCATACCATATTTAGAACAACTTCTCATTTTTCCAGAGGAAGACGTTCATTAAATGAAAAATCCATTGAATAATTTATTTATTTCTCGCAATTCTGGGTTATGAAAGAAAGGTTTTTCTTCTGAAACATTCGAATTCAAGTAAGATGGGGCAGCAATTTTATCAAAATACACATTTACTGTTACCGTGTCAGAGACTATATCAGGTGTATAGATTTCTATTGATAAAATTTAACACAATTCAATCAAATAACTGCCAAATCAGTTACATCCTTCTCACTATTCTTTCTAGCTGCAGAACTGTAGCTCTCAGAGAGAGAGAGAGAGAGAGAGAGAGAGAGAGAGAGAGAGAGAGAGAGAGAGTCCGGTCTGTCAACACCATTTTTTATTTTTTATTATTATTTTTTTTTTTTGATAACTACAGTTCTGCAACTACATTCTTTCACATCATTTCGTTCAGGTTTTTTAATACACGAACGGCATCATTTTAATATTTACATACACATTTTTTATACGTAAATTACACATGCAAATTACCATTGACTGAAGACCATCGTATATAGATTTTAAAAAATAAACTTTCATAGAGCATTACACGAGTGGTACATTAACTGAAACCAATGTAACGAGCTGCTTCATACGTTCACATTCAGCGTACATTAGTGTGACAAGAAGACAGAATTACCCAACACAATTACTTATATCATTGAACAAAGAAAGTAAAACTATAGGTTTTATAGCCACGAAAGAAGATGGGTAAAATATATAGAAGACCGTGAACGTGATCTACACTGGAGAAAGGATTTCTGAACTAACAACTTACGTGATGTACACTGGAGAAAGGATTTCTGAACTAATAACTTACGTGATGTACACTGGCGAAAGGGTTTCTGAACTAATAACTTACGTGATGTACACTGGAGAAAGGATTTCTGAACTAATAACTTACGTGATGTACACTGGCGAAAGGGTTTCTGAACTAATAACTTACGTGATGTACACTGGAGAAAGGGTTTCTGAACTAATAACTTACGTGATGTACTCTGGCGAAAGGAGTTCTGAACTAACAACTTACGTGATCTACACTGGAGAAAGGATTTCTAAACTAATAACTTACGTGATGTACACTGGTGAAATGATTTCTAAACTAACAACTTACGTGATCTACACTGGAGAAGGGATTTCTGAACTAATAACTTACGTGATCTACACTGGAGAAAGGATTTCTGAACTAATAACTTACGTGATCTACACTGGAGAAAGGATTTATAAACTAACAACTTACGTGATCTACACTGGAGAAAGGATTTCTAAACTAATAACTTACGTGATGTACATTGGAGAAAGGATTTCTAAACTAATAACTTACGTGATGTACACTGGAGAAAGGATTTCTAAACTAATAACTTACGTGATCTACACTGGAGAAAGGATTTCTAAACTAACAACTTACCAAATACAGGACCGAATCTGAAGTCAATGGGTTTATTGATATCTTGCGGGTCAGATGACTTCAGTCAACGCATCCAGAATTCATCATTTCCTTTTGCTTTCTCTGAGTATCTGACCAGCAACACAACCACTATATTGCCATGTTCTCCTATTGGGGATTACTGTCAATGAAATGTATAGCCACTGGCAAATATTTCTTGGTTTTGACAGAGGACCCGTTTGCGGAGTTCTGGCAGACACCACAGCTAATAATCATAGAATCTCGAGTTTGTTTACAGGAAAACATTTTGTTTATTATATATATTTAAAACTTCAAGAGCCTGTGCTGATAAGAAAAATGCAGGTCTTAGTTTTACAGGAAACATTTCCCGATATTTTTAACTGCGACCCGTACCGGGACTGCTAAAGTTCTCAGTGTCCGAGTTATACTGAACTCTCCATTGGGTAAAGGGTTAGAAGTCCTCATTGCCACTGATATCCTTTGGGGAGAGGCCAATAGACCGGTATATTCATGTTCCCATGTCAGATAATAATATCGCCGGTCTCTCCATTCTGTCATAAAAGACAAACACGCATGCACGTGAAGAGGGTTGTACCTACGAAGTGACAACCACAGAATATGCGAAATGCTGACGTTAAATGAAACTTAAATCCCCTGTATTATTAACTTATTTGTCAGTAGTCTGCTACAATTTAAAAATTGATCACATGCAGAACATACTCTCGTGTATAGAATCAGTTGAGAGACAAACACCATAGGCAGATGATAAAGGAATATTGCTAAACAAATATGGAAAGTTTGACGATGGAGAACCCAGCTTCCGAGGAGTTGTGCATAGAATCAGAGTGGTGATGTTTAACAGTCATTTTGATTTTAGACGACTGCGCACAAGACATGAATATTCCATTATTATGGAAGAAACAGCTGTCTATGATGTAAAAAAAAAAACACACAAAAAAACAAAACAAAACTAAAACAAACAAAAAAAACAAGGTCGATTTTAATTTATCTACAGTAATGCTCATGAAAAATGTTCAAAGGTTGTACGTGTTGACGATGTTGGGGAAAATTTTTGTAATTTAAAATTTCATGAAAAGTTTTTTGGAAATTTATCGAATCTTCAATTGACTCTCACCACTATATATTGTGGCAAGATAGGTCTGAAGTGTTTCCTTCGCAGTACATATTTTGGTGAGGAATAAAGAATATTAGTAGAACATTGAACGGATCCTGTTTGCGGGAATTGTTGTGAAATTTAGGAATTAACTCATTCATTCGTCCCACTGACTAGGATATTACAAGTGCTTAAAACTGAAACATGATTTTTGAAGAATTTCGTATTTGGAAAGCGAACTTGAATTATAGTTGGATTATCAAATATGGAATTAAAAACAAATTCGTTAAGATACAGTTGTAGAACAACAATACAAGCTTTTCAACCATCACCTATTTCCCATGTAACATACATATTTCTTCCATCACTTCTGGTTTAAGTACTGAACACAAAACGAAAGATGGTGCACATTTTCTAAATGGGTTTAATAAGATATTTCAATATCCCTCTTATATTTTTAATGCACACTGACAAGGTTTCAAATTCCTGTTCTCCGTACGTATCAAATCGTCTGACATAGCCCATTTTTCGAAAGAATTCATAATAAAGATGAAGTTCTGTAGCCAACTGTAAAATCGTGACTATCTGAATGTTGAAGCTGTTAAAGGAAGCGACTTTTGGTCTTCATTTTCAACTGCATCATTACCAGTAACGACAGACATCACCAGTAACGACAGACACCAACAGGAACGACAGACACCAACGGTAACGACAGACACCAACAGTAACGACAGACATCACCAGTAACGACAGACATCACCAGTAACGACAGACACCAACAGTAACGACAGACACCAACAGTAACGACAGACACCAACAGGAACGACAGACATCACCAGTAACGACAGACACCAACAGGAACGACAGACATCACCAGTAACGACAGACACCAACAGTAACGACAGACACCAACAGTAACGACAGACACCAACAGTAACGACAGACAACACCAGTAACGACAGACATCACCAGTAACGACAGACATCACCAGTAACGACAGACACCAACAGGAACGACAGACATCACCAGTAACGACAGACACCAACAGTAACGACAGACAACAACAGTAACGACAGACACCAACAGTAACGACAGACAACACCAGTAACGACAGACACCAACAGTAACGACAGACAACACCAGTAACGACAGACACCAACAGTAACGACAGACAACACCAGTAACGACAGACACCAACAGGAACGACAGACACCACCAGTAACGACAGACACCAACAGTAACGACAGACAACACCAGTAACGACAGACATCACCAATAACGACAGACACCAACAGTAACGACAGACATCACCAGTAATAACGACAGACATCACCAGTAACGACAGACACCAACAGTAACGACAGACATCACCAGTAATAACGACAGACATCACCAGTAATAACGACAGACATCACCAGTAATAACGACAGACATCACCAGTAACGACAGACATCACCAGTAACGACAGACATCACCAGTAATAACGACAGACACCAACAGGAACGACAGACACCACCAGTAACGACAGACACCAACGGTAACGACAGACACCAACAGTAACGACATGCATCACCAGTAACGACAGACACCAACAGGAACGACAAACAACAGTAATGACATGCATCACCAGGAACGACAGACACCAACAGTAACGACAGACATCACCAGTAATAACGACAGACATCACCAGTAACGACAGACACCAACAGTAACGACAGACATCACCAGTAACGACAGACAGCAACTGGAACGGCATATCCAGCTATATACATGTATATAAGCAATACTAATAAAGTAAAAAATTGTTGAAATATCTTCATTGAGCCTTTAAATTATTATATACCATCCCCCTGTCTTATAAAGTCACATCAGTGCTGTGTACCATGCTATACAGTTGTGTAGCTATATTTTAAATGCCTATATGTACTCCATAAGACACATATATATAGCTAGATATACCGTATAACGGTATATTCTGCAGGTGGAAATTTTTGCAATCTGACCTCTAAAACATAGGAAATTATATATCCACGTTTCCAGTTCTGTGGTTGTATCATACCTATTTATACTTTACGTACCGATATATTTTTTATTGTAATTTTTGCTAATCTGTTCTATCTGCAAAAAATGGACAACCGCAGGGAAAAAAACCCGTTATATGGTAACAATCTCTGTCTAATGACCTGATCCTTTAACATGTTTAATACATTGTTTACTTAACTCTTCCACAGCAACACAAACAAGAACTACAGTATACAACTATCATGTGTATCTATCAATTGCAAATCTTCAGTGTATGAGAGAGAGAGAGAGAGAGAGAGAGAGAGAGAGAGAGAGAGAGAGAGAGAGAGAATAAGGCGAAAGAATGAGACAATACGTTTTAGGGTGACAGTCTGACAGATGTAACAATATGTTTTACGGTAACAGTCTGACAGATGCATCAAAACAAACTGGTTTTCTTTAAATATTTATTTTGATGTATTCATTTTTACGTAAAAAAGCAACAAGATGTTCATCCAACTTTACAGAGCATTTCAGTAAAGGAACAAGTCAAACAAAATGATGACCTTTCTAGACAGAAAAGACCTCCAGATACAGTCATTTATTACCTCCATATTTTACAGGATCACCACCAGTCATCATTATGTAGAGGTGTAATTACACAGAAAAAAGTCTACATCATAAAGGCCACAAAAAGTATGACATCATTGTGCTCTAGGAGCAATCAGATCGTAACTTGTCCATAACAGAATCACTATCATGTGATCTGAAGGTGAGTACCAATCAAACCACAAAAATTCATGTATAATTTCACATAAACATTATCACATCATGAACAGAATCTTAACTATCAAAGACATTAATATTTATTTTTAAAAAGTAAGTTGCTGTGCCATTATTGAGAAGTTAAGAAATAAGCATGAAGATAACATTTAGATTATTTGTACAATGCAAAATCCAAATACAGTGTGATGGAAAAAAATTCAAATCAATCATTTTCTGACAATGTGGAAAAAATATTCAACAAAGTGGTACAAATTTATCTATTAATGATATCCAAAGAACAGGTCTAAAAAAGAAATAACTTACTGTGTTTTATAAATTTAACTTCCAATACATAAAGACATGCGATATACATACCTGTATTACAGACCTCACTATATAGGAGACCTGTCATAGTCTACACAGTCGTCATCAACACGTTGCATCATGCACCGAGTGTGTCAACATGACATACACTTAATGTCATTATTAAAATACATTTATAAACAGGGGTGTTGACCAAAATCTTCTCCTGATGAACAAGCAAAAATATACAGCAATCTGTTAGACGATGTAAAATCATACAGTCACGGTGTCCCCGAGTATGCTGGACAATATACCCTCTGTATGACTGGGTTCAATATCACATGTTCATAATTGACCAACTGTTTTCTCTGTCACAACTGTCTCATTAACAGCCAATTAATTGTCAAGTTTTTTAAGTTTAACACTATCACACTAACCAGTGACATCACAATATCGTACACCTCCATCCCGACTTCTTGGCCTGTGTTTTACCTGGTGTTATTCCACCTGCATTCTTTGTTTGCGCATTTGAGGATTCCTGCAAAACACAAAAATATCTACAATATAATGAAATTCTCGACAAAGTCCGTAAAATATCATGATGGCATTTTCTTTTTTTAATATATTACCAAACCTTTCAGGTCTACATTTTTCTTAATTTCGATTTGTAGTGAATTGCATTTCATAAATTTATTACAAGTGATGCACGCTGTTCCCTGGCTGATACTGAACTTACAGGAAGAACTTTGCATATTCAAATGATACATTTTACTGCCTTTATTCTTGAGTGTTGAAGTGTAGAAAAATTTCATATGTGACAAAGTAAAACTTCAAAAGATTTTTTGACTTTTCTTACAGACCCTGAACATACTACTATGCTAATTATCAGCTTCTCACACTTCTCACATGTCAAAATAAAATGCTTTTGACATGAAACAAAACACCTGAAATGATCAATTTATTACTCAAAACAAAATGCTTCTCACATGATTCTCACACACTTTATCCACATCACTTCCACAAAATGTTCTTTAAACTGTTCTGACATGCTTTGTACATAAAATGTGTTTCTTTCACAAAATGATATGCTTTAAAAATAATATGAAATTTGTATGCTTTTTAGGTGTTAGTAGTACATTTCTGATTAGGTGTTAGTTGTACATTGTAGATTAGGTGTAGTAGTACATTTCTGATTAGGTGTTAGTAGTACATTTCTGATTAGGTGTTAGTAGTACATTTCTGATTAGGTGTAGTAGTACATTTCTGATTAGGTGTTAGTTGTACATTTCAGATTAGGTGTTAGTTGTACATTTCTGATTAGGTGTTAGTTGTACATTTCTGATTAGGTGTTAGTAGTACATTTCTGATTAGGTGTAGTAGTACATTTCTGATTAGGTGTTAGTTGTACATTTCAGATTAGGTGTTAGTTGTACATTTCTGATTAGGTGTTAGTTGTACATTTCTGATTAGGTGTTAGTTGTACATTTCAGATTAGGTGTTAGTAGTACATTTCTGATTAGGTGTTAGTTGTACATTTCAGATTAGGTGTTAGTTGTACATTTCTGATTAGGTGTTAGTTGTACATTTCAGATTAGGTGTTAGTTGTACATTTCTGATTAGGTGTAGTAGTACATTTCTGATTAGGTGTTAGTTGTACATTTCTGATTAGGTGTAGTAGTACATTTCTGATTAGGTGTAGTAGTACATTTCTGATTAGGTGTAGTAGTACATTTCAGATTAGGAGTTAGTAGTACATTTCTGATTAGGTGTTAGTAGTACATTTCTGATTAGGTGTAGTCTAATCATCCTATTAACTGATGCCTGTAGGATAATACAAACATCCTAGTAACTGATGCCTGTGGGATAATACACACATCCTACTAACTGATGTCTGTAGGATAATACACATCCTACTAACTGATGCCTGTAGGATAATACACATCCTACTAACTGATGCCTGTAGGATAATACATGTAGTATAATACTACTCACCAGCTTCCTGTCCATCTTTGCTTTGATGTCCCTCGCCAGTGTGAAGAAAGCCTCCTCTACATTAATGCTGGCCTTGGCACTTGTCTCCATAAACTTGATTCCATGCTCTATTGCAAGCTAACATGTACAAAAAACACATGTTTCTCAAAGCGTGCATGTAATTTTCTAAGTTGTTTACAAGACAATCTCTTAGTATAATTATCAGAGTATGAAGAATGGACCTGTCAACAATTTAAATTCTCCAGAAACTTGCTAATGTGGATTATTTTAACATTACCTCTATCTAAACCTAAATATTTATACTGAAATGAATCTGTTGTATTCAATATTTATCCCTCCTCTTTTTGACAAACTGATTCTGCGAGTCTGGTACTTACCGCCTCCCCCTTCTCCTTGGAGACGACCCTCTTATCATTCATGTCACATTTGTTACCTAGGATCATCTTGTCAACATCTTGAGAGGCATGCTGTAAATCAGATTATAACGCTGAAATTTAACAGATTCTAAAACGGTCCATGCACTCGTTTGTTTTCTGTCATCTGTATCAGAGCTAGTTAAGAACAACAAAGACTATAGTCTTGTCATACAGACATTGTGGTTCTTGAGAAGATTTCAGAATGTATGAATTTGTTAAATAATACAGTTGCACCATGGCCCCATCCTAAATCATTGTGTGAACAAGTTTGAATCTGCACTACATGAAAATGCTTGAACATTTCAATTTGACAAACTGCACCCTTATGGTATGTTTCCTTATGGTATGTTTCTTAAGAAAAGATTTGCAATGAAATTTTCTTTTATATAGAGGGGGTTTCCTGCCATTTTCACACTGAGTACAGGGTCCACAGAATTGGGAAAACTGATATAAAATGTTCAAATTGAAAAGGGGTACTTTGTACTTATTAATTAATAAAAGTGAAGAAAAAAATGTTTATCAATGAAAAATTAATTTAAAATATCAATTCTGCAAACTTGCTTCTTCATATCAGAGCTGACAGATTTTTTTTTCAATAATCAGCCCTGCTGGTGCATCTGATTTTTTTCTGAGTTTCATACTTTGACCATTACAATCATTATATTGTCACTAACACAGGAATTATCACTTACCTCTTCAATATTGCGAATCCAATTACGGATGTTTTCAAATGATTTCTCATTTGTGATGTCATAGACTAACATAATTCCCTGAAAAGGAAAACATAAAATTTACATTTTAGCTGTAACTCTGGAGAAAAAAAGTTAGCTGTAACTCTGGACAAAAAATTGGGAAACGATAAATATAGGTCTTCATGTTAGTTGTAAAACACAAAATAAACAATAAAACAAGAATTGTCATTTACTTATTTCCAGGAAGCATGGCTGTAATTAACCAATCACCTTGGTTCAAAAGGTATATCCAAGTTTTTAAGTTTCGTTTCTGAAAAATCTGTCAAAGTTCAAACCAAAGGTCCCCTCAGTCACAGGCCTTGGTACAAAATGAAAGGCCTGGTCATTAGACATCAATACATCCCCAGGGGATCTGGGTTAAATAGATCCTCAGTACCCCTTACTTGTCGTAAGAGGTGACTAAATGGGCGGTCCTTCAGATGAGACCATAAAAACCGAGGTTCCCTGTCACAGCAGGTGTGATACGATAAAGATCCCTCCCTGCTTGAAGTCCATAAGCGCTGAGTATAAGCCTAAATTTTGCAGTCCTTCACCGGCAATGGTGATATCTCCACATGAGTGAAATATTTTTGAGCTTGATGTTAAATAATATACAATCAATATATGAAATTCAAAAGACCTGGTCATGAGACATCTCTATATCAAAACCCTATCCACCTTGGATGAAACGATACAGCCAAAGTTAAAGTTTTTTTTCCCCTTAAAGTGTGACACTAACACAGGGGTCATAATAATAGCCCTATGGACATTCATCTTGCAAGACAAAAATACATCCATCAGCTAATCTAGATGTAAGACACTGAGTATTGAAAGCTTAATTTTGGTATCCTATGAAAACCTTAAGTTAAATTATAAAGAATTCAAACTTCTTTAAACAAATATAGATATTGCAGAAAATGGAAATATAAATATGGAAATAAATGAGGTTTGAATTGACTGGAAACTTACATGTAAGATGTTCAAGAATCAGGTAAAATTGACTGAATTTTCAGCTGAATGGGGCTATAATATATATTTGTAATTCTTGATATAATTGTACAGTAGTTAGTAAATATATAATGAACTTATTTATATTAAGATTTTTGAGGTAGCAATACCCCAGTTTTGAGATACATCTGAGTTTCTCCCCTTTGAAGAACTCCCATACATAGTAAGACATGGAACAATTTGTTTACATGTGGGAATGGGACAAATATTCATTACTGCACAAATGAATGTGCTCAATAAGTTTCTCAGTGGCATTTCATTACCTGAATTCAACTGATACACAAATTAAGTAAACAATAAGTATTCAGGGAGTAATTAAATACATGGAATTCTTATCATACCAACCCCGTGGGGATCCGGGTTGTTAGAATAGATCCTCAGCACCCCTAGCTTGTTGCAAGAGGTGACTAAATGGAGCAGTCCTTTGGATGAGACTGTGAAAATCAAGGCCCTGTGTCACAAAAGGTGTGGCACAATAAATATCCCTCCCTGCTCAAAGGCCATAAGTGCCAAACATAGGCCTAAATTGTGCAGCCCTTCGCCAGCAATGGTGACATCTCCATATGAGTGAAAGATTCTCAAGCGGGACGTTAAACAATATATATATATACTATCCTCATTATACCACGTTATTTCATTGCTTGGACATATCGTATCTAGGATAATACTTACAAATATGACATTGTTTTTTGTTTCCATTTTTAGTAAAACATTTTTTCCATTAGTACTTAAATATTTTCTATATTTAAGAGAAGCGACTTTTATTATACATTTAAGATTTCACTGTCTTCCTCACTGACTGTAGGTCCACTCTGTCCCACTTAGGCATTTAAAGTTCCACTATATGCACCTCCTATACAGAAGAGCCCTTATCTCAAAACAGCCATATTGAAAAATATAGAGATATAATAATACCAGAATAGTGCACAGAAAGTTATGCAGTAAAAATCAAGGATTGAATAGAAAGTGAATCTGTAGCTGAGACTATGGTCTACAAAAATTTTTCTCCTTGAGAATTGTATTTAATATTGCTTTTAAATTTGTTCAAATTTTGTGTATGGTTGCAGGAAGTATGGACTGTCCCATTCAGAAAGCAGACACAGAAGACAGACTGTTGTGTACTGTAGGGGTTAAAGCTATTAGTGTGGGCAGAGTTCAGAACGTCAATCAGGAGTAAGAATACACAACAAGTTTTTACACACTATAAAATAAAGAAAGTATCAAACATGATTAAGCTGTTTGAGTAAAACTGATTTTGTCACAAATGAGGCAAATTAGAAGATATCTCCTATCTATGTCTGTATTTTGTTTCAGTTTTTATTTACTGATGTAATATTGGAAAGGAGAAAATTTATGTCATTACATTTTCATCCCTCTTTAAATTGTCTTTGCCCTCCATGAAAATTACTCTATGAAAAAAACTTCATGAAAATTAAAAAAGAATCATTGTTTAAATAATTGTTCATGTAGTACAATGTTAATATTAATTCACAGGACCACACCACAATACATTCATATATTATTATGTTATATTAATAGGACCACACCACAATATGCTCAGTCATTTAAATCAAAGTATGTAAACACACATGTCATTAACACTTCTCTTCCATCCTTGAAATTTGTTGTGTTTTAAATTTTAAATCTTTACAATTAAAATTCCATCATGTTATGCTCCAGAATAATTTTGTGTACAATATATTATACATATGTAATATTTCATAGCGTGTGATACCTGTATGTTTGTATGTTTGTATGTAGGTATGTGCATTTTTGCTGTAATATTCATATCACATGAGTAACACAAAAAAAATGCAGCAGATGTAAAATGTTGACAGACCTAGCATACATACATGTATACAATATGCCCAATGGACATAACCAACAATTTGAATATTCTTAAATTCCACTGAAATTTTACTTTTAAAAAAGCATCTGAACAGTTGATATAACTGTTTCAAAAATGTTTACAAATTAGAGATTGATAAATACAAATGTTCCTCAATGAGGTGCTGGACAGATTTGGTGTGAACATTTTGTATAAATGGTCTTTACCATGGCCCCTCTGTAATACGCTGTTGTAATGGTTCGAAACCTCTCCTGTCCTGCAGTGTCCCTACAGAAAACAAGACGATCATAAACTACAGTACTCAACTAAAACATTTTGCTCATACAGAAATTTGACATGGATGCTAGTAGTGACCCAGCAATAAATCTTGTCTTGATGTTGGTTTTTGAGAAGAAAAATGTTTAAGGAATGATCCATGAACATCTTTGTGGTCCCTCCCTCCCCCACCCTCCTTGGGACCATAGTGTGAACAGACTACAATTTACACAACATGAGAATCTTTGCATAATAATTTGACAAATTTTACCCTTTAAAATCCTATTGTGGTGATATCCTGTCTTCAGAGATCATAATTTGAACACTCTAAAATTTCTATTCTACAAGGAAACTTATAAGCATTAGTTATGGGCCTCTGGTTTAGTGTTTCTTAAGAAGATTTTTCAAGACCCCACTTTAATATTTGAATTGTGTATTTATCTCCCCTTGGAAGGGACCATGTTCCCTCAATCTAGTAAAATGGAATCCCCTCTTCTTAAGGATGCTCTGTGGCAAGTGTAGTTGAATTTGGTCCACTGCTTCTTGAGAAGTCAAAAATATGAAATATTTACAGACAGGGGACAGATGAACACCACACAAATATTGATCAAAAAAGATCAGGTGAGCTAGAAATGAATTGCTCTTGGATTTATTCTGTGTACAAAGTGAACTGATGAAATATTTGTACAAAGTGGCTTCTTCTCTATGAAGTTGTTTGTAAGTGAAGTGACTCTCTCCTTGTCATATAAATCATCTTACTTCATTTACTGGTTTCATTTCCAGGAGTTAAGATGATTTTAACAATACATGTATAATGCATTTTTCTCTACATAGATCACAGGAAATAAATCTATTCTTATCCAAACACCAGAACTCCAAAAGAATTCAAGCTTTTTGCATCTACACAGTTTGTCTCCTTAAGATCAAAGCATGATGATTATAAAACTATGCCTTTGAAAACATGAAAAAAGTTGAAAGCGATAGATTTCAATGCCACCACTAGTTTATGACATCTGATATATCTCAAACTCAGAGTGAACAGGTAATGCCTTTGTTAAATAAGTATAAGCTAAACAGACCACTTTCTTCTAATTTTGTAAACCATCGGAATTTCAAGGTCTAATTTCTGTCCTTGAGGAACGTCGATTTCTAAAGACTGCATCAGTTTTTGAGGTTTTACTTTTCTGAGTACTAGACCAGTTGGGCTACTTTAAACAATTTTATTACACATGACAAAACATGATTGATTATTCAAAACAAGCACAATTGCTAGTTAGAATCAGAGAGGTTTTAGTGACAAACAACCAATTATTGGCAATAATTGAAATTCCATAATTAGTTAATGAAATACAAAAAACAGATTGCAAAGGTTACAATCATCTGAGTGTACTAAGGTTACAATCATCTGAGTGTACTAAGGTTACAATCATCTGAGTGTACTAAGGTTACAATCATCTGAGTGTACTTAGTTTAAGTTAATCCAAGTGTACTCAGGTGACCAAGTAAGAGGGCATGATAGGCTCAAGACTGTAAGAATATTACTCACCATATCTGTAACTTGATTTTTTTACCATCTAATTCTATTGTCCTAATTTTAAAATCGATACCTGCAAAGATAAAAGATACAATAAAACAAGAGCTCCACAAGACGGGGCATATCTCCTCTCAATGAGTGTTGACAAACTTTTTCTACGAAGTCCCATAGTGAACCTTTTGATCCTCTCTTGGTAACAAAGCTACACATTACGTATCAAATCAACCTAGCATCAAATGTGGCTTGTGGTGCTCAGTGCTATACACATACACACACAACAACAAGCCTATTATATATCTCCTCTTGCAATGAATTGTAAGGAGATAATTACTGTAGAGGCATTTCATTTCGAGTTGGACTAAATTTCGTTATTTTCGTGTCTAGGAAAAAACAACAAAATTAAATCCAACATGCATTTTTTATATCAAAAAGTATTTATTTCAATATAAAAATTATATAGATCACATATTTCGCCACGACTATAATCGTCACCATTGTAATCCCTTTGAGAAGACGTACCTACACTTTGTTGTGTAAATATATAATTAATCAACTCAATACAAAAACACACTGGTGCCAATGAAAAGGGTCAATGTAATTTAGAATGATTACTATCAAAACAGTACAGCTTATCTCATAATAAGAGTTTATTTTGACAAATAATAATAATAATAATAATAATAAGTGCAGGTAGATCTAAGGGTTCAGCAAACCACTCATGCAGATAGCGTGTCTACTTATGCTGCCGACAGAATCCCATCTGTGTGTCATCTCTAAGACATTGCTAGATCCACCAACGTGTTATATCAATGTCTGCGCCCTCTTTCAGGTGATTTGATACCCAAGTCACATACCACACCATGAATTTGTTTTCCGCAATAGATTCCAATTTACTGTTAGCTGTACAATGTACGGTCACATTGATGATATTCTTCTGTACAGCCAGGGTGTTAAACATAGTTTGAATTGGATATTTTGTAGCAGATCAAGGAAATTTTTGTCCCCATGAACATTGAGCAGGGCAAGGACACAAGCCTTATTTTTATCATGACATCTGATTTCTTTACGAATATTATTGACAAATGTAATACAATAACAACGCCTGAAACAATATTATCATGGCCTGAGTAAAACAAATTAATGACCCAAGCTTACACAAGTAGGGGTTTGTTTGTGAAAATGTGATAATGACAAGACACTCCGTCAATGAAAAGATATATTAATGGTGTGTATATCATAATGTTCTTTACGCACGTTAGGATTGCAGATACAGTTGGTAATCATAAACATGTAATTTTTAAGTGATCACAAACAACGAAAATTAATCCACACAAAATTGTGTTCACTACAAAAACAACGAATTTTTTCCCCAACAAAATCAAATACGTCTACAGTAATTCAATGAAATAACTATCTGCACAGTAGACTTCACTGTCTTATCAACTTCTGATCTACAGACCTGGTCAGGAATTGGTAAGCCAAGGTCAAAAGCCAAGATGATAAGATTGTCATTTTACAGTTTTCTTCATACTATTTAATTTACAGATTACAGTGGTTAATTTTTATTAACTGATAAATTGGTCACTTAACAATTTGTTGAATAAATCAAATTACATGAAACTTTATCCAGCAAGCCAGTGATACTGAGTTGATGCTCTGGTATCACCTCATGCATCTTTTTCTGTGACACACATTTCAAATGTGACATCATTTAAATACTGTGACATCAAATGAAGAATTAGACCCAGCATTAGCCTCTGTTGATAATTTCTGTTCTCACTTTCTGTTACACCTCAGAAGACATTTATCCACCCAGAAGTAAACTTCAGAAAGTTACCTCAACCATTCAGACAGTGCTAAAACTCCCATTTATTCAATAATCATAATGTAAATGATTCAATATTATATGTATCCAAGTATCATATACTTAAATATACAGAAGCAGGATGTTGACATTGACTAGTCCTATGAAAGCATCAACAAGTACCACAATACATAAGCCTGCTTACTGGCCAACCCCAAAAATTTACTAACAACCATGTCTCATCCTCTGGACTAGTGGTTTGGGTGACAACTGATTAGGACTGTTACCATCATCTTCGCTGTGCTAGAATAATACTGACAGATCACATTTACTGATAACATGTCCGAACTTTACTTCCTTTTGTTGTGCACGCAAGTCTGGGGTTTCTACACTGAACCACAATGCACTTAAGTCTGGGGTTTCTACACTGAACCACAACGCAACTAAGTCTGGGATTTCTACACTGAACCACAATGCACTTAAGTCTGGGATTTCTACACTGAACCACAACGCAACTAAGTCTGGGATTTCTACACTGAACCACAATGCATCTAAGTCTGGGATTTCTACACTGAACCACAATGCACATAAGTCTGGGGTTTCTACACTCAATCACAGTGGCTTCGATTTTACTAAGGTCAACTTCATAGTTTGGTCCACTTCAATATAAACATGATACACTAGGCCTACCCCAAAAACATCAGATCGTTCTTTTTTGTTTTCTTCTTTCTTTCTTACATGAGTATACACGGAAGGTCAATGGAACTGTGTAGAATGTTTTCAAGAACAAGTGGTCAAATTTCAGTTTGAGACGTGGACAAGTGATAATGCAACTCCACTTAGCTTTAGTTATAATTTAAACACCCCCCTTAAACTCTGTGGTTGTATTGGTTTACCTATTGTTGAAATAAACGTTGAATTAAAAGCATCCTCCGAGAATCTAAACAGCACACATGTTTTTCCGACACCACTGTCCCCTATCAATAAGAGCTTAAACAGGTAATCATATGTTTTTGCCATCTCTGAAAATTCACAACGGAACCACCCTCGATAACATTATTTCTGTTGACGTCACAAACAGGTACTTCCGTATTTATTGGTTATCCTTTTGATTTATCATAGGATAGCATGGAAAATGTCAAAGGAGTTCCGTTTCTAGGTCACGAGCACCTGAGTCATTATCAAGATCGAAATCGAAAGTAAGCAGAATAAACTCCGATTAAATACATTTTATAAATAGTAACTTTGTGAAACCGTGTGTGTACATTTAAATTTTTCTTTAACACCGCGATATAATATAAAATAACCACGTTCGATGCACACACGTCCTTCTTGATCACGAGTTCACATATTAACTTGCCGCTCAATTTGTACCTATATATAATCCAAACAACATTACCACACTCACACACTATCTAGTACTGTACTGATAATGAATTATACCAGAGACATACATTAACATACATGCTATATATGTCTCTGGTACACAGTATTTACCTATGGTGGCGATAAAAATAGGATCGAAGGATTCCTTGGTGAATCTGACTAGAACAGACGTTTTACCAACTGCCGTATCACCTATCAATAACACCTTCACTCGAGCTGCGTGGGTCATCCCTTCGGACTAATGACATGTATCAAAGTTACGGACACTCCGAGGTCATATGTAATGTATGCTCCTCGTGTTATCACGACTTCACAGACAGTAAAGATGGTGGATTGCATCGTGAAGTTTTAATTTTGGCGAAAAACATTAATGTATACTTACTTCAAATGGTTATATATATTTGTAATTCAAGTCAGATAATAATTTTGTCATTACTTCTACGCGCAATGAATATTTTCTGAAGAGAGATCAACACTTTAATACAAGTATCAATATGACATAATATTCTAATATCATAATTTGATATTGCACCATTTTTCTACAGACTTTGAGAAAGGGGTGAAACACTTTATCACGTGGCTCATTATTGCTCGATCACGTGACGTACTGCTTCTCCGATCAGACACTACACTTACCCGAGTCGATTGATTGATTGATTGTTTTCCGCCACACTCAACAATTTTTCAGTTATCTGGTGGCGTCCAGTTTTTAATTGGTGGAGGAGAGAACCCAGATACAATGTACCCGGGAAGACACCACCGACCTTCCGAAAGTAAACTGGTAAACTTTCTCACATATATCGGCGCGAGCGAGAATCGAACCCGCGCCGACTAGAGGTGAGAGGCTTGTGATTTTGAGTGCAATGCTCTAACCACTCGGCCACGGAGGACCCCTTACCCGAGTCGAAAACAGAAGTGAGATTTTTTTTTTATCAAACCGTGTCTGGTCATCGTTTCTTGTATACTGTGATCACATTTTAAAAACATATGGGGCATCAAATTAACAAAAACTCAAATATTTGAAGAAACCTTTACTTATTTGAAGATATCAATTCATTTGATGCGCGCAATAATTTAATTAAAGATATCTTCAAATAATCATGATTAAAATAATCATAATTAATAATATATATCATCATAATTAAATAATCATAATTAAAGATATCTTCAAATAATCATATCTTCAATTCTGAATTACTTCTCGCATGTTACACCAAAATTTTCTGTTTTAAATAAAACGCTTAAAGTTTCAACAAAGTTTATTTTGTTCCGTATAACACTTTATATACAGGACCTGACTGCGTAACTAACAGAACACTGAAATTCATTGCCAAATTTAGAAAATGTCCAACCCACAAACTGCCAATCACTGCCCAGTTAGCCTTTTAATTATGAACATTGCTGAATTTTGGATTTTCCCATAGCCAACAATTCTGATCTCCATCCCCCGCGACTCAAGCGATATATGTCAGCATTGCTGATATAAAAGTTACATTTCATCTCGACAAAATTTTTAACTGGCAACCAGTGACCTTATCATAATAAACAGATCACTGGAGTCTGTGGCTTAAAGCAAATACAACACGTCTATCAAGATTAAGATAATATAAACCAATTATTAACCATGCAAACAATTTCACAGAATTTCACTTTAATAGCGCATTAATTGAATTGATGATAGGATTAATTATTATACTGAATTGATGCGCGCTATAATTAACAACTGTTGTTCTCTTCAAATGAATTGATGATATCAACAATGGAATTGATGCAAACTACAATTCAATTTAAGAGAGCAATAATTCAATTAATGCGCGCATCAATTCCATTAGTGCGAGCAATAACTGAGTTATTACTCTCTTCAATTGAATTAATGATATCATCAATTCATTTGATGCGCGCAATAATCATTTTAGAGAGAGCAATTGTAGAATTAGATATATCTTCAATTCAACATATCCACAATTAATGATCTCTTTAACTGAATTGCTGCTCTTTTAATAGAATCGTTACGCGCATTAATTCCTCATACAAAAAGCGTTGTAAAATAATCAAAGATATCTTCAAATGAATTAAGAGGTCATCAAATCATTTATATCAAACTCTAGATTAATTTTTGAGAGTAATATTTCCACTACATTGATGCTCTCGTCAACTGAATTGATGAGAACATTAATTGAATCTATATATAATTCATTTCAATTAATTGCTTTCATTAAATGCATTAATTCGCGCATCAAATCAATGATCGCTCTCATGAATTTAATTGATGCGCACATTAATTCAGTTAATGAGAGCAATAATTGAATTGAAGCGTGCATTTACTTCAATTGATGAGAACAATTATTGATTTGATGCGCGCATTAATTCATTTGATTAGGGGGTCTCCGTGGCCGAGGGGTTAGAGCATCTGGCTCAAAATCACAAAGCCTCTCACCTCTGTCGGCGCGTGTTCGAATCTCGGCCGCAGCGTTATGTGAGCAAGTTTGATATTTTTAAATAGTTAAAAGATGTTAATTTGGCGCTCCATATTAACACATGGTTTATGTATATCCTTTATTGCTCAAGACGTGCGTGTTATGGAATACTTGTATACAGACACATAATATTGTATGACATGTAGCAAAGTATTGGTGTGATTTTTACAATGTAAGAATATCATTGATGTAAATGTATTTCCTCAAATTACACAGTAATGTAATTTTTTATTGTATAAGTTGAAAACTATACGATTTGCGAAATTAAGGACATATCAAAAGAAAGTGGAAGTCACCCTCAATATCTACAGGACAATTTACGATATAGTTTTTTTTTTCTTTGCTACAGTAATGTGGCGTCTGCTTTCGCTATGAAGATTATATGAAGATATGCTATTCTAACTAATTTGTCTCTCATCTAAAATTGCACTGAAAAATAGTCATAAATGTACATATAGATTTTACACCTTGACGAAGATTGATTTGTTCAACAATATTCTGCATAGAATATATATATATATATATATATATATATATATATATATATATATATATATATTCTGTGTGTGTGTGTGTGTGTGTGTGTGTGTGTGTGTGTGTGAGAGAGAGAGAGAGAGAGAGAGAGAGAGAGAGAGAGAGAGAGAGAGAGCAGTAATTATTACTAGGATGAAGCTAGCAGACACTAACCAGCAGCCGAAGCTAGCAGCCAGTACGGAAATTCGAAGTAAATTATAATATTTCAAACAATCAATAAACATATTCTTAATTATCACGTTTAATACTTGAAGGCAATAGCGCTCACATAAAACTTCCTAATTTTAGATCACATGGGATCATACTGAAAATTAAAAACAACTCGAAGATTCTAGGAAAGGAGGAAGGGAACCCTCTGTACTATAATTTCCTGTCCTCAGTATGGGGCTTAACGCGTACTACTTGGAACCTCCCGATGATGGGGCCAATTACTTTTCAGACCTCTCTAGAGATTGAATATACGGAGACCAAATTAAAAAATAAAATAAGTAGAACCATGTAGTCAAACATATAGAACTCCAAAAAGGAGTCGTCGCATAAGCCTTTAAGGGCAGTTGAACTCATCCGAAAAGCATAATGAAGGCAACTTAATCTTTGGAGTTAAACTTTTAATAATGAATGTAGATGAAAACTTAACCCCAAGTAAGGACAGAAAACGATAGCCTAAGGGTTCCCCTACCTTTCATTCATACTCCTTTTGTGGGTTTTACCAAATTAATGACAGGGCGAATCATCACACAAAGTCAGAGAACACGGCGTGAGATTTGCAGTTTAAAAAAAAGATTTATTGAGATCTATTATTAACATTAAGATCTCTGTGTCTCTAACTCCAAACATCCTCATGACCAGTCAGTCTTATCAGTGCCTACGCACCAACTTTGACGTCCACAGCAGAAGAAAATCAGCGACAGAGAGAACAACAGATGGAGCCTTGAGTAAACCACCACACCGAGCTATATGCTGGGTAAATGTAGTAAAAGACGACGCCCTTAATACCAAACAGTGCCAATCAAAGTTGGAAGAGCTTGACAGAGAACCAATCATAAATGAACTCAACGAAGCCCTAAACTCTCTTGCCTCTGGCAAGGTACCAGGGAAAGATGATATTCCCACCAAAGTGCTGAAGTGCTACAAAGAGACACTCATCACCGAGTTGCATGAAATTCTACGACTCTGTTGGGGTGACGAAGTACAATACATGAAGAATGCTAACATTGTCACACTGTAAAAAACAAAACAAACAAACAAACAAACAAAAAATAACAACAAAACAAAAAAACAAAAACAAAAAAAAAAAAACCAAACAAAAAAAAGAACAAAAACAAAACAAAACAAAACAAAACTAAAAAACAAAAAAAACAAAAAAACAAAAAAAAATTAATTAATTAATTAAAAAACAAAAAAAAAAAAGCAAAAAAAGCAAAAAACAAAACAAAAAAACCAACCAAAAAACCACGAAGGTGGCAAAAGCGATTACAATAATTATTGCGGCATATCCCTCCTCAGTGTCATTAGGAAAATCTTTGCATGAATAGTGCTGAAAAGGCTCCAGTTACTTAGAGAGCAAGTCTACCCTGAATCGCAATGCAGTTTCTATGTCAACAGATCCACTATAGACATGATCTCCCCACAAACAACTGCAGGAGAAATGCAGGAAGCAATGACAGTCATTCTTCGTTGCCTTCAAAGAGGCTTTCGATCTGGTCAGCGGGCATTACCTTTTCAAGATTCTTCCCAAGACCAGATGTCCACTCAAACCTGAGAAGAGCTGGATGACCCATCAAATACACGTTGCTGAAACAGAGACGTGTGTGCTGGCTCGGCCATGTCGTACGTATGGTGGATGTGCGGATCCCTTAAGACCTCCTCTACGGCGAACTTTCGCAGAGAAAACGATTCAAGGTCCAAGAGGTTCCTAGAAGCACCGAACACCAACCATAGCAACTGGGACGCAACGGCCTTGACACGGTCAGCCTGGATAGAGGCTGTGCAGAAAGGTCTTTCCGACTTCGAAGAGACATTCGCTGAGCAGCAACGAGGAAAAGAGATCGAGTCGAGGCTGTAGTCCAGGCAGACAGACCAGAGTAAGAATTCAC
Organism: Ostrea denselamellosa; assembly: GCA_024699665.1. Lineage (NCBI taxonomy): Eukaryota > Metazoa > Mollusca > Bivalvia > Ostreida > Ostreidae > Ostrea > Ostrea denselamellosa. The sequence continues at coordinate 5,664,488 of JAMZEH010000045.1, read as the reverse complement.
GTATGATCTCTATCACAGGACTATCACTCTCGCATCTGACTGGGCAGCGACACCAGACGTTATACAAAAATAAACATCTAGAGCGCAACTCCATAGTCTTCAGAGACTGAAAGATGCCTAAATAATAATCATTTATTCCAAAGCACACATTTAATCTAAACAATTTATCTTCCTTCAACAAGTAACTAAATGTCAATCAATTTCTAGCATCTTATCTGTAGCTTGTTTTCAACTGACTGACAGGTGAGTATAGACCAGATAAATTTGAAGGCGGTGTTTATTCTCTTTAAAAGTCCCATGCTCGTTTTTAGCTGAATATTATTTAATTAATCATGTAAACCTTTTGAGAATAATAAACACATAAATTGTATTCAAACTACAAAAATTCGTTATTTTGAACAAGCCCTTAAATTGTAATGGTCAGAATAACTCAAATTTAAATCTAACAATCTACCATATCATTTTACAAAGTGTCGGTAATGAAAATTCTAAAAACCCGGATCGTCCATTATTCGATCCGTTTACTGCGTCGTCAAAGTATGAAGTAAACAAATCATTAAAGTTCAGTCAGAACAAGATTACATTATCCACTAAAATACACACTCAATATACGTTTAAAAATAATTTCATCAAGTTCTGTGTTGAATGTTTTTTTTTTTTAAAAAAGCAACTGAGGAATTCCATAAAAACAATTGGGAAAAACTAAATTTTTCAAACATTTACACATGTTTATAATTCAGAAAACGTCTCAAAGTTTGTACAAAGTTGGCTTAATGTATTTAGTACATGTCTACAAAACAACATAATATAATGGTTTCAACAGTCTCGTTTAATGTCAGCATTTCGCAAATTCGACGGTCGTTATAACGATCTAACTTATCAATACAACCACCCCGTGGGGATCTGGGTTGTTAGAATAGATCCTCAGTACCCCTTGCTTGTCGTAAGAGGTGACTAAATGGGGCGGTCCTTCGGATGAGACCGCAAAAACTGAGGCCTCGTGTCACAGCAGGTGTGGCACGTAAAAGATTCCTCCCTGCTCAAAGGCCATAAGCGCCGAGCATAGGTCTAAATTTTGCAGCCCTTCACCAGCAATGGTGACGTCTCCATATGAGTGAAAGATTATCAAGCGGGACGTTAAACAATATACAACCAATCAATCAATACAACCTTCACCTGCTCAAGATATAGGGCTCACGGCGGGTGTGACCGGTCGACGGGGGATGATTAATTCGCCTAGGCACCTAATCCCACCTCTGGTATATCCTGGATCAGTATGTACCCAGTTTTTAATTTTATTGTTGTTGTTGTTTGTTTGTTTTACGTCCCGTCGAGAATTTTTCATTCATTTTGAGACATCATCAGCCCTAGGTAAAGTACCACAAGGGTTCTTTAACGTGCTAACGCCTGACGCGAAACAGGACCTCCGTTTTTAAGGTCATATCCGAAAGACTCGTGATTTTCACTTTTACATGCCAAGCGTTTCGCGAAGGAGTAATCGCTACTTATATTTACGTCCTAGCTTTGATGCGGCCATGACAAGAGCGGGAATTGAACTCACGGCCTCCCGATTACGTCTGAATTTTATATTCCTTACAAGAGTTATGACATTGAACACAGTTCGTTATTTTCATCTTTTCACAAGAAAACTTATATATTTTAAACATTGATTAAGCAAATAAACTATGTCAGTAAACAATGATAATTCACACAAATCAAAATTCATGATACCAGACAATAAACAGCTATAAGGTGTCAACATCTACAAACTAGTAACCAGTCATAGTGAATGTAGATATTCCCACTTAGAGTGATTGGTAGATATTCCCAGTTATAGTGATTGGTAGATATTCCCAGGTATAATGATTGGTAGATATTCCCACTTACAGTGATTGGTAGATATTCCCAGTTATAGTGATTGGTAGATATTCCCAGTTATAGTGATTGGTAGATATCCTCCGTTATAGTGATAGTTTGATATTCCCAGGTATAATGATTGGTAGATTTTCCCAGTTATAATGATTGGTAGATTTTCCCAGTTGTAGTGATTGGTAGATATTCCCAGTTATAGTGACTGGTAGATATTCCCAGGTATAATGATTGGTAGATATTCCCAGTTATAGTGATTGGTATATACGTTGTATTCTTTCTTCTGTAGCAGTTTGTATTTTGTTGAATTGTTTTTGTTCCAGGGATTGCTGATAAGAAAATAGAGCAGCCTGGAGATTGCCTGTGACCTCCTGACAGATTCCTAAGATCACCCACGATATATCTCTGACATGTCTAGGAACAAACACTCCTTGGTCACACGATACTAGCAATTGTAGATTTTTGAGGGCTGTGTTTGCTTTCATTGGATCTAGATGCCTGTAACACAAAACTTCCAGCATGTGTAACAGTACAGAGGGGGGTATATGCAAAACAAGTTTTCCGTTCCGTGAACTAGACCTTTGTTCTGGTTTTAACTCATTGATATAACAAATTTCATTTTCAAGTGGGACTATTCCAGCTACAGTCTGTGTTATCTTTGTAGAATAGGATTTTCTCCCTTCAGCCTCTGTAGTTCTCTCTCTGTCTGGATATTTTCTAGAATTTGTCATCTCTATAGCAAATATAGCTTTCTTGTACCTGGATGTCTTGTAATAATACATGGCAATGTGCAACATGTCAGAAACAAACCCAAATTTGGCTGCTAATTTCAGCATGAAACAGACATTTCTGTCAGCAATATACGCCTGTTTGTTTGCACGTACGTTACAGGTAGTTTGTAGATTGTGTAATATAAACGCAGTGCTCTGGAGGACCGTGGCCGTAATTTTTTGTAACATGACAACTTGATACTGTGTCAGGAATGAGCCTATTAGTTGTTGTACTATGCGCAAGGCCTTCATACAGAGGCGGAGATCTGATGCAGAGTGTGCATAATTATCACGAATTATCTCACGAAACAGTTCTCTATCAAACTCAGCCTCCGAGATTAAAGTGCGTTCATCTGTACAAATGGAGAGTCTGGGATTAAGCTGGACATTTCTCACATAGGGGCTGATGGTGGAAATGTTTAGTAAGCATTCTACCAAACCTTTCTCATACAATCCGTACAGTCTAGTGAAAAGGGTCTGCTGTGCCGCTCCATAGATTTTAGAAAGGAAAATATTGTTTTCTGGAATGAAAAAGTTAGGACAGACCCCCTCATACACCCACTTAAGGATGACTTTAAAACTGATCCAGAAACACTGCAGGAAGTTTTGTGGACCCCAGTCAAGTGTTGCGTTTTGTTGAACTACCCAGAAAACTGCTGTCTTCATGTGGTAGGAACATAGTAGTTTATCATCTTCACTTAACCCAATGTTTAGTACTTCTTTTAAAAGCAATTTAAGTAGACCATATATTAGAAACTGGTAGTGATTCAATGAGCGCACAAGTATTTGTTCTGCTAGAGAAAAAGAAATTCTCCATTCAATGTCTTCATGATTTTCTAGTTTGGGACCTATTGCTACAACGTGGCATCCTTTTCTGATAATGTCGCTAACAACATGAGACTGTGGCCATAGGGGACACCTGGACCTCCACGAGGAAGCAGATGGAGGCCAGAAGTCACTGACAAAGCAGTGGGCGTGGTCATATTCTAAAATACCACCCAATATTCCACTAGCACATGGCCCATGTGGTGTAGAATGGGGATGTACTGACGGGCACATGACTTCTCTATATTTAGAACTAGATACAATTAATCTGCTATTGTTTCTCACAGTGGCTGCCATAACTTTATCACTGGCTCTTTCCATTGGTAACCATAGTAACGTGTATCCTGGTGGACTTTCAGAACTGTCACTTAACATCACCGTGTGTTTGTGTAGGTTGTAAAACTGAGACTGGGAGATGTCCCAGATCACTCGATTGTCTGGCAACCAGAACATGCTGTCAATATCAGATTCTTTAAATCTAAATCCTTCTTTATAACTTCCATTTTTCATCTTACAACCAACTATTGTCCCTGCTTTCTGTATGTCTATTGTGTCACTGATGTCGGTCACATCCCTTCTCATGAGCACCTGTTGTGAAGTTCCCACTATACGACAAAGTCCCATGCACACAGATTCAGAAATACGTTGTAAGACATTCATACTGAAACACAAAACAACCAAGACATTCTAAATCTGCACTTAAAATAATAATTAAATGTATAATCACCTTTAAATTGTTAAATACATACTTCTCACAAGGTATGTTAGAATCCATTTTCACTCTTGGTCAATGTTTATATTTTGCTACACTGGAAAACCAATGTTCCTACTTTCGGTTTAAAATAAGTTACCTGTTTTAAGATTTAATAAAAGTTTGAAAGACTGGCGACATCATTAGTTATTGACTATCAGTGGATTTCCAATTTTCTGAAATTAAACTTTAGGTAACTTATAACTTATGAAATGATTAAAGGTTATAACATGATTTCTTGATCAGGAGCACTGTGGTTTTTACTCACCTCAGCCGGCACTGGGTTGGAATCAAGAAAAGGCAAAAATAGGATAGAGTCATTTAGAAATCTTCTCGGCTAGAACAACTAGGCTAGAAAAGTTGAAATATACAGGAAAGCTTTTTTATATAGTGTAGCTTCACGTTTGTTAAAATCATGGCCCCCGGGGGTAGGGTGGGGCCACAATAGGGGATCAAAGTTTACATGCATATATCGTAAAAAAAATCTTCTCAAAAACAATAAGGCCCTGATAAGTCATATTGATATCTTCAGGTAGTGCAGACTCAAGTTTGTTCAAACAGGGGCTTCGGGAGTAGGAGGGGGGGGGGGGCACAATAAGACATTTATATGGGAATAAACAAGTAGTATACTTGCCCACTGCCCTCATATTTTTATGAGTAAATTATGCTAACGAGACCCAATATAAGTTAATGAAGTGAGTAGATCAATATGAGTAAATTATGCTAAGTAAGATTATGCGATAAGAAGATCAAAGGGAGATAGTGAAGTTCATTGATATAAAAGATATGTGAATATTACTGGAATGTAAATGTTCTTGTACGAATAAATAAACATAGTATTTGATTTTAGTCGTCTCCGGAAACATGGATACCGGAACCTGCTGGTAAACTTAGTCCGTATAACCATCTTGTGGTGGTAGTGGTATTTTATACAACAAATAACTAGACCGGTTTTGCACGATTTTATTCGGGTATTTGTTTTATGGACAATATTTTTTCAGAATATTTTTAAAAAATCATTATAGCAAGAAATGATTCATTCATTTTTCTTGAAGGAGTTTATTAAACTTTTCCTGATTTTCATAAAGTATGTTCGAAGTTGCATCTTCAAGAAAAACACCTTCCTTGTTAGCAAGAGATAATATTTCTCGATGCACATTCTACTTCTCATGAGAAAGGCTGACAGTTTTAATTGTTCTTTGTAAATGTTTAATAGTAAGCCGTTTCCCTGCGGTATTTCTAGCTCTTTCAATAGTATTTTTTTTTTTTTGTTTGTTTGTTTTTTATTTATAGTCGCCTGAGCAATTTTTCAGCTATCCGGCGAACTTTCAATAGTAAAACCCTCTTGGATTTGGGTAAATTAATCTAGAAAGAGTAAATCATTCTGGTTCCAGACAGTGTTAATTATCATGTCGAGACCAATCGTATCGTCCTTGTCGTCTGTTTCAATGTCGGTATCAGGCGCGGATCCAGCTTTTTTTTACCAGGGGGGGGGGGGGGGGTCCAAAAGACTGAAAGTCTGGCGAAGCCCCAGGAGACTCCGGGATTCTCACATTTTCACAGATAGTAGACTATGCGAAATTTATACCCAAAATTGAAATATAAGAATATGTTGGCATTTATAAAAATGAATAAATACGTAGTGGATGTTTGCCGTTTATTAAAAAAAAAACGTTACCAGTTCTAGCCACGAGGAGGCCTCCACATTGCAGAACCTTTTTAATTTTTTTTTATCTTATCTTTGTCATTATTTTGTTTTTATTTTATTTTTTCACTTTTGGGGGTTCAATTCGGGGGTGGGGAATACTTTTCCCCATTACAATCAAGACGCATGATGATATGCTTCATCACAAAATAGACAGAATCAAGTATATAATAACAAACAATTAGTTCAAACACTTCTCAAGTGACGGAAGTCAAGTGGCCTGTAATCCACAATATGTAGAATTCAATAATGGACGAAAGATGGCCATAGTATGGCCATCTTTCGTCCATGATAGTGTATAAAACAAACTTAACTGAAGAGATTGGACATGAACAGTCTTCGGTTTCCTTGCCTTATAAACGTTTGTACTATTTCCTTTGGGTTGATTTCCAAAGAGTGATGCAAGTGCATCAGTGCGAGCCCGGTTAGCCTCTCCTCGTGCATTGTGCTACGCATATAGCTTTTTATCCGCCGAAGCCCAGAGAATGATCTCTCTGCTTCACACGTTGTTATTGGCAATACACATCCAATGTGAAGCAACGTCTTCACACTTGGGAATACATCTTCATCAATAAAATTGAAGAGACTCTGCAAATTGCAGAGGTTGTCGGAGGTCTCCCTGCTAAGTTTTCCACAGTGCCGTTTCCAATCCGTCAACTCTTTCTCCAGGTCCCCTACAGAGAGACAAGGCAAATCATCTTCCCAAAACTGTAGCTCTGAAGCCAGTCTAGACAACCCATCGTCAGAAAGACAGGTAATATTTTCAGGCAACAAAGAGCATACCGAATATGCCACTTGGTCTTGTTTTGGAAATCTAGAGTCCAGTTCCTGGAGAAAATAACCTAGAAATGGAATGGCCACGGCTAACTTATAATATTCCTTTAGGTTGTCTCTAGGTATGTTTGCTCTGTGTTGTTGCTTGTTGCAAGTCCTTGGAACCATCACAGTAATATCTAATTCCCCTGCAATTCTCTTTGCATCCTCAAAACAAGTTTCAAATTCGGCATCAATCTCTTCGCGAATTTCCTTCACTCTTTCCACATGTTCAGTAATTAATTTGTTTGCAGTGCAAACGTCGTTGTCCCTTTTCTGAAGTTTCACGGTAAGTGGTTTGATAGTATCGAGGACATATCTGGCAAACACAAAGGTGACCAAAGTGGAAAATGCAATCATTGATGTAAGCAACCCCTGTGCTGTCACCTTAGTTTGTTTGTCCCAAGACCAGTCTTCATCGCTCTTCTCGTTAAGGCTTGGGTTAAGTATATACTGAAGACACTTAACTATGTATGTGTATAGATTGTAGAATACATCAAAGCAAACATGGCGCTCTACCCACCTGGTCTTGCAAAGCCCAACAAGTTTTTTTCGGGAAGACTCCGAACCTTCACTCTCTAGTACGCTTTCAAGAAAGCCCTGTCTTTTAGGAGACACATCAAAGAATATGAACACTGAATTGAGAATATCTATCATATTTCTTACCGCTGGTAATTGGCATGCAGACGCAATGCTTAGATTTAACACGTGGCTCCGGCAGTGTGTGTAGACAGCCAATTTGTTAACAGACTTTATCCGTCCCTGACAACCTAGTTTCTCTGAAGCCATTGCTGAAGCACCGTCGTAGGCTTGTCCGCGGATGTTCTCGATCGGAACCCCAATTCTTTGGAGGATCTCTAACAGCTTGTTTGCAATGGCTTTACCAGTGGTCCTTTCTATATTTGCAAAGTCAATGAATTCCTCCTTGACAACGGCTGGGCTATCTCTGGTATCCAGAAACCTAAGACACAAAACAAGCACTTCTTTGTTTGTAAATTTGTCGGTCACCTCATCTGCTATGATGGAATAAAACCCCTTCCCATGTAAACCTTCCTAAAATTTTCTGATGATGTGATCTCGTACTATTTGTATGATCTCGTTCTGAATTGTTTTGCTTGTGTATGAGGCATTCTTTTTCATTGACAGTAAATGAGAGGAGAGAAGTTCGTTGTGCTTTGCTAGGAGGTTTAGTATCGCAAGAAAATTGCCTTTATTGGAGGAGTCATTCGTGGCGTCATCTCTGTGCCCTCTAAGGGGAATGTTCTGTTTCCCACAGAAAATGACTGCATCCACAATTGATTCAAGGATCTGGATGTTGTGGTCGTAAATTTCCTGATTTTGCTTAGTTAGCCTGTATGGAAGGGACGATGATGGTATTTCCAATGATGTCAATGTTGTTTGATACTCAACTTTGGCATTCTTGTGATGCTCTGAATTATGGTGCTTCAAAAGGAAAGACTTCTTTCCAAGGGCCTTCTTGTAAGCGGTAAAAGGTTGTGTCACGAACGTATGTTGATGTTGAATACTCAGCTGAGGAAACATGACACAAAACTTGCAGAGACCACCATTCAGAAGTTTGCTGAAACTTAGCCACGGAAACTGTCTCATCCATGAAGGCTGAAATGAAAGATTTTTCATTTTTTCTGAATTACTCTTTGTCATTGTGCGACCAGTTTGTAATTTGCCAATGGCATCCGGCAAGGGTTGATTCTTGGTGTAGTTGATTTTTTCAGCTGATGACATCAAGCTGAGTTTGACAATACCATTTACTATTTTCCCAAGATCAAACGTATCAGTTGGATCTTCTATATATTCGCCCTTTACGTTTTCCTCCTCTTTCTGCGCATCTGTCTCTTTAAAGGTCTTTTCATCAGAATGAACATTTGCCTCCATATTTTCAGAGTGGGAGTGACAGTCCATAGACGTCTTCTTACTCTCTCTTGCTTTTTTCTTGGGGGGTTCGTTTGTATCATCACATTTTGTGGATAAAATTGGGAAACATACAACAAAGTGATTGGGTGCCCAATTGTCTTTGTTGCAGTTTTCAGTGTGTGACCACATGAGATATATAGCTGATCCTGTAATTTTGTCATCTAACGTAGTAGAAAGTGGCCTTATTTCTTGGTGGAGCACATTTCTGTCCATGGCGGCGTTTTGGAATGATGGGTAAATACTGTAAATTGGGTGATTTAAAGCATTCGCAGCGGCAAATATATGAATGAGAGAACTATAATTCCCACTCTTGATCGATTTGAGTGTCTCATTCTGAATCGATTTCAAACAATTCTGCGGTACAGAAGCATCGTCAGAGATTTTGATTCGATATTTTAGCTCTCTCTGCGTTGCAATGTGTGTAATCTGTTTTGAATTGTAAAGATCTTAAGGACATGTCAAAAAATAAAGCTTGCCACCCCTTACTTGTTGATTTCAACAGAGATGCATGCAAGAGACTAAAATCTCTGTCCCCCATCATCAGCAAACTATCAGTAATAATTTCTATGGTCAAATGATTATCTCAAACAATGACTGTTTTAACAGCAGGAAAAGTATAAAGTATTACAAATTAACCCCCAAACCAACACGGAGCGACATCACTACAATTACATGCACGCCTTTTTCCGATTCCCCAGATCTACGTCACGAAATATGCGGCGAGCATGTAATATAAAATCCTAAATGCTTTGAGGGGGCTCGTGAAATTCCGAAAAGATTTTTTATTTTGTTGCTTAGAGCCGCTTGAGCAATTTTCCAGCCAGCCTAAGGAAATAATGATATGTATAGATTCTATTTAATTTTGGTCAGAATAGATTCTCCACACCCCCTTGTGTTTCGTAAGAGGCGACTAAATGGGGCGGTCCTTCGGATGAGACCGAGGCTCCGTGTCACAGCAGGTGTGGCACGATAAAGATCCCTCCCTGCTCAATGGCCCTGAGCGCCGAGTATAGGCCTAAATTTTGCAACCCTTCACCGGTAATGGCGACGTCTCCATATAAGTGAAAAATTCTTGAGCGGGACGTAAAACCGTAAATAATCAATCAATCAATTATAACAGAGCTAAAGTTAATTTTTACTAACTGTAATGTTGGTTTTGTTTCCCTGACGGCCCGAGTGAGCCTACTCTTTTTCGAAGATCAGGGAAACGATCTTCTTCGCGTCATGGGGTTGTGATCCTTGACACGGGACACCCTTTAACGTCCCATCCGACGGGCTTATTCCGAAAAGATTTCTGTGTGTAGATTTAAAGCGCATTTGCTTTGCTGTTTGTTTATAGCCGCCTGAGCAATTTTTCAGCTCTGCGGCGGATGTCACCATTACCAGTGACGGGACTGCATTTAGATCTATACTTAGCACTCAAGGCTTTTAGCACTGACAGTTCTTTTTCGTGTCACGCCTACTGCGATACGGGACCTCGGTTTATATGGTCTCGCATTTGAAAGACATTAATTGAATGAATGATTGACTATTGTTTTACGTTCATTCTTTACATATTATGTGGCTAATACTTACGATAAAATGTAAAATCTTTGCAAATTCCAGGGGGGGGGGGGGGGGGTCCGGACCCCCCCGACCCCCCCTCTAGATCCGCGCTTGCGGTATCCATATCTTCCACTGAATCTTCTTTATAATTATACTCACCCTTTTCAGTGTGACGACTAAGGTCGTAAGACTTTGCAAACAAGAGACCGCATTCTAAGCAAAACGGATGAAAGTTTCATTCTCATTCGCTTGGTTGAGTATTTGCTGATGACTACAGAGTGTATATCACTCTGGTTTGAGTGTTTGTTGGAAATATTAATATATAATCTCTGAGATTCGGGGGGTGTTTTGCTTTTAATCGATGATGAGGGATCGATGGGGTGTTACAGCGGCTTTGTTATAGGCATCTAACAATATGCTAGACTGTCCCGGATACATTTGACGGGCAAGGGTAGAAATCTGTTGTTTTTCGCGTGGATTCATGAAGATAACAATATATTGACTGTTGAGGCTCATCACCCGGTTTTTTTTTTCCACCATTTACTATATCCTGCATGAGGCAAACTGTACTAATGTTGTCTATTATTACACGTGTGTGACGTGCAAACTGTACTAATGTTGTCTATTATCACACGTGTGTGACGTGCAAACTGTACTAATGTTGTCTATTATTACACGTGTGTGACGTTGATAAGGACCACTATGACCAGGTCTTTCGTGCTTTCTCGAGACATCAATCAGAAAGTCTTGTGGCACACGTTACCTGTTGTGAACGACATGGTGTCCACCCTGTAATTGATTACTTGTCCGGTTCGTATGATATATTTATAAATTTATTGAAAATCTACTTTCGCAATCTCTTTCCGGATGATACGTGACTTCAATCTTTCTATTAAGCGGCATTCGCGGTCTTCCTTCTTCGCGGGCCACTTCTTGTACCCATTTTGCTCTTTCTTCCGCTGCTTTCTCCAGGGGAAAACCTCTATTCAGGGTTTTAAAGGTCTTGTCTATTTCAAGTCTTTGAAATTATTTGTGATCGTGGTTTGTTTTTTGTTTAAGAATGTAAATATCTTTCGTTGCCCATAGTCTGGGATCGGAAATATACAGTCTTCCAATGTAGCTTTTCTGCATGATGTGAGCCATTCAACTTCTGTCACGCGATTGAAGTAGAGCTCTACTCATAGATTGTTTAAATTGAATCATTACGACTGAGTGGGCACAACGAGTGGTCGAAAAGCGAGAGTCAAAATAACCTCTCCGCTCAAAAAGATGGCAGTATTATAATGTTTATCTCTTACGTCTAATAAATATTTTCAAACTCGTGAATTCGTAGAGGTTGATTGATTGATTGGTGAACGTCCCACTCGAGAATTTCCCCCTCATATGGAGACGTCACCATGGCGGTAGAGGTACTGGGTATGGATTCTTGTTGGATTCCAGATGCTTCAGGAAATGTGTGTATTGTTCACCCACCACAGATGTATCCCATATATCATTGTAGATGTATCACATATATCATTGTAGATGTATCACATATATCACGGTTGATGAAAAGCTCTTTCTTTTTGATACTGGAGATGCTAGCTGCATAGAATGCATCGAGTTCTATTGTACATTGGCCTTCAGACGCCCACTGTGGGACGTGGGTGCCGGTCTTTCGGATGAGACCGTATAAACCGAGGTCCCGTGTCGCAGTAGGTGTGGCACGATAAAGATCCCTCCCTGCTCAAAGGCCCTGAGTGCCGAGCATAGGCCTAAATTTGCAGCCCTGTCACCGGTAATGGTGACAGCCGCCGGATAGCTGAAAAATTGCTCAGGCGGCTATAAACAAACAAACAAACAAACAAACAAAGCCTTCAGACGCTAACCATTTCGTCAACGCGATTTTAAAGTCGCATGGCTCGGTACTAGAGGTTTGCTTTCGGATGATCAGAGAACGTAACTTGTTGTCATTCTGTGTAATAATGAAGAAATGTATCCGTATTCGTAGTATATTTAAGGTACAAAAACACTGATACAGGGTTACCTGCCATATCTATATGAGGTGCCTTGATTATACATATTGGCCAAAATCTTGCCTACATCCTTTTTTTAAAATTTATATGTTTAAATATCTTATTCTACTGTGATTTGTTACAATAAGGACCCATTGGAAATAAGCAAATGTGCTTTCATGGGTTATCCTTAGGTGCTTAATCAATGCACGATACTGTGATATATCTATATTTATCATATTTAAACTTCTAGTCTTAGTAATTACATGCTATTTTAAGGTCATACTAGATATGGATACATGTATTTATATTTCATTATGTCTTGAAGATCCATATGTGTATTTATATCACCCTGTGTCATACATTGATTTACCTGAATAAATCTATCTATAATACATTATTGACAAAGGTATCCTATAATGACAAAACTTATTACTTTGTATAGATACCTTGAATTTCGGTATCCATGTTTTAGGTGCCCCAAGTTCCAGAGTCCACGGACTCCGTGGAAAGGGGAGGGGCAAGCTTTCTAAACATTCTACAGGGTTAATTTCCTTCAATCCCCTATATGATAAAATGAAATACTATGTTTACTTATTCGTATAAGAATACTTCCATTAATATTTACATATCTTTTATATCAGCACTCGTTCATTCGCGAAAATGTACTTCACTATCTTCTTATATCAGTATCTTAATTGGTAAAATTAGCATAGTTTATCCAGATCACTTCATTGATGTAATGGGTCTCATTAGCATAATTTACCCATAATAGGCGGGGTTATACTTATACCAAAAATTAATCCATGCGAATGTTCAAGAGTAATAGGGTCACTCTAAATCATATCAAAATGGAAACATTTCTAAGTTGCGTGGGTTATAATTAAAGTTGTTTTTTATGCCACCGGTACTAAAGTCGAAGGAGGGGCATATTGGTTTTGTCCTGTCTATCTTTCTGAAACTTTCATCTTGCTCATTACTTTGGAATGGAGAGTGATATGGTTTTTATATTTCTTGTTTTGTTGCCAAATTTTAGCTTTGTGACCTTGGAATTTGACCTACGTTTAAGAAAACTTAAGCAACATCTCCTGAGCTATTTAAGGAAGGGCTGTCATATTTTTATCTATATTCCTTATGGCAAGAGCTTACATTTGATGCCATGATGGTTGATCTTGTGATCTTGATCTTGGAATTTGAACCAAAATTAAAAACATCAACCAAAAAATTTAAACTTTGCTCATAACATTTAAGGAGTGATACATCTTTAATTTCATATTTCGTTTCTGCGTTCCTTGTGACAAAATTTTCGTAACCTTCACCTTGGATTTTGACCTTCTTTTAAGAAAAGTTAACCTGGGTAATATCTCATAAACTGTTTAAGGTACAGCTTTCATATCATGTAAATAGATTTCTAATGAGCAAGACCTTACATCTCAAAGAATGATGGTTGGCCTTGTATCACGGTTACGTTGTTAACAATCGGGGCTAGTTTGGGGTCACAATACGGAGTTAAAATTTACACGATTATAAAGACTTTAAACCTTTAAAAAATACATCAGCTGAACAACAGTATGGCCAAAGTGACTGAGGTGAGCGATATGACCGACGGGCCTCTCGTTGTAAGTGTATAACATTGATAACCCAGAATACTAAAAAAAAAAAAAAATAATAATCAATCTTACAGAGTTGTATTGTTAGAAAGCATCGATTTCAATATAACGTCCCTCCCGGCAATTTTATCTCAAGTATAAGTGTTTATTTTGATAGCAAATATACGTATCCACTGATCAATGTTTTGATCGATTGATTGTTTGTTGTTTTCCGCCACACTCAGCAATTTTTCAGTTATCTGATGGCGTCCAGTTATTGTAGGTGGAGAAAAGAACCCAGATACAATGTACCTGGGAAGAGACCGAAGATGTTGCATCGTATAACTGAACCGGTCGCGGTAGCTCAGTGGTTAGAGCGTTTGCTTCATAACAGGGAGGTCGTGAGTTCGAGCCCCGCTCGTGCCATGGCCGCGTCAAACCTAGGACATAGAATAGGTAGTGATTGCCAAACACTCGGCACTTAGAAGTGAGAATCACGGGTCTTTCGGATATGACCTTAAAAACGGAGGTCCCGTGTGGCGTCAGGCGTTGGCACGTTAAAGAACCCTCACTGCTACGGCCCCGAGCGCTAAACATAGGTCTAAATTGTGGTACTTCACCTACAGCTGGTGACATCTCAATGTGAGTGAAATATTCTCGACGGGACGTAAAACAAATAATCAATCAATCAGCATCGTATAACTTATGAACAAAAATTATGTTGGGTTTCCGAAATCACTAAACCATTTTGTTGGTAGCCCTTTTTTGAGGCCTCATGACGTCAGTAGAAGTGTCAATTATTGATTGATTATTTAATGTCCTGCTCGAGAATTTTTCACTCCTATGGAGACATCACCATTGCCGGTGAAGGACTGCAAAATTCAGGCCTATGATCGGCGCCTATGGCCTTTGAGCAGGGAGGGATCTTTAACGTGCCACACCTGCTGTGACACGGGGCCTCGGTTTGTGCGGGCTCATCCGAAGGAACGCCCCATTTAATCGCCTCTTACAACAAACAAGGAGTATTGAGGATCTATTCTAACAACCCGGATCCCCACGGGGTTTAAGTTCCATTGGCATGGCTTAATTTTTCATTAGTTTTCTATATTTTCTTTTTAAACATGTATATTTCTGGCCGCGAGAGAGCCTCGATCTCATGTATTGATGGTAATATGGACCTGCTTCGTGCGCTTCGTCAATGTCATTTATCCGATATATAAGCATGTATACGCTCTATTTAGGTACAGCAACTTCGAAAATGTGTCGAGATGAACCATGCATCAAAATGGCCTTCGTTCTAAGTAAGTACAATTTTTTGTACATACAATTGCAGCCCGGAGAACCAGACTGCTCTATATGTACGAGTTCGCGAGATTGTGATGGATAATTCAACGGAAAAAGTAATCATGAGTGTTAAAAATCATAAATGAGATTGATTGATTATATATTGTTTAAACCGGTCGCGGTAGCTCAGTGGTTAGAGCGTTCGCTTCGTAACCGGGAGGTCGTGAGTTCGAGCCCCGCTTGTGCCATGGCCGCGTCAAACCTAAGACGAAAAATAGGTAGTGATTGCTTCTTCGCCAAACGCTCGGCATTTAGAAGTGAGAATCACGGGTCTTTCGGATATGACCTTAAAAACGGAGGTCCCGTGTCACGGTAGGCGTTGGCACGTTAAAGAACCCTCACTGCTACGGCCCTGAGCGCTAAGCATAGGTCTAAATTTGTGGTACTTCACCTACAGCTGGTGACGTCTCAATATGAGTGAAATATTCTCGACGGGACGTAAAACAAACAAACAAACAATATATTGTTTAACGTCCCGCTCGGGAATCTTTCACTCATACGCAGATGTCACCATTACCTGTGAAGGGCTGCAAATTTAGGCCTATGCTCGGCGCTTATGGCCTTTGAGCAGGAAGGGATCTTTAACGTTCCACACCTGCAGTGACACGGAACTTCGTTTTTTTACGGTCTCAATCGAAGGACCGCCCCATTTAGTCGCCTCTTACTCATGATTGTTTAATTGATTGTTTGTTTACGTCCCGTCGAGAATTTTTCACTCATATTGAGACGTCACCAGCTGTAGGTGAAGTACCACAAATTTAGACCTATGCTTAGCGCTCCGGGACGCAGCAGTGAGGATTCTTTAACGTGCCAACGCCTACCGTTACACGGGACCTCAGTTTTTAAGGTCGTATCCGAAAGACCCGTGATTCTCACTTCTAAATGCCGAGCGTTTGGCGAAGGAGCTTACTCATGAGTATTCAAGTCAATTTTAGAAACATTAACAGTCGATGCTTTCTGATCAGAAAATGATAGCATTTTATGTATGTATATCATATTAAGTCGAGGGTAATACATGCAAGATGAGGTGGTTTAGGAACCCGTGTATCTATACAGTAAATGGTGCGGTCCCTCGGATGAGGCCGGAAAACTCGAGATCCCGTGTTACAGCAGGTGTGGCACAATAAAGATCCCTCCCTGCTCAAAGGCCATAAGCGCAGAGCATAGGTCTAAATTTTGCAGCTCTTTATCGGCAATGGTGACGTCTACATATCAGTGAAAAATTCTCAAGTGAGATGCTAAACAATATACAATTAATCAATCAATTGAAACAATTAAAAGCAAAGGACAAAAATAGCAGAAATTTTTTTAGAGAAATGGTCGTTTTACAGTAAATATCATAAATTTGGTCACAGAAAAATAGGTAGTGATTGCTCCTTCACCAAACACTCGGTATTTAGAAGTGAGAATCACGGGACTTTCGAACATAACCCTTCGAAAAACGGAGGTCTCATGTTGTGGCTGACGTTGGCACGTTATAGAACCCTCAATGCTACGGCCCTGAGCGCTAAACATAGGTTTAAATTTGTGGTACTTCACCTACAACTGATGACGTTTCAGTATGAGTGAAAAATTCTCGACGGGATGTAAACCAACCAAACAATCCCCTTCCTTGTATTTTAGCAGATATTTTTCACAAAATATTCAACTTAAGAGCTAGTGTTTCAGCTCAGTTGAGCTAAATGAACATTCAATTCAGGAGAGCTTTTCTGATCACATTTGTCCCGCATCCGTTCGTCAGTCTGTTAACGTTTTACACTTAATCTTCACGCAGAACCATTGGGCGAATTCCAACCACACTTGACACAACCTATCCTTGGGAAAAGAGGATCCATGTTCAAATAAAGAGCCACGTGCCTCCTTCATCAAGAAAAGAATAAAACAACAACAAAGGATGGGTCTTCTAAAATCTTCTGAGCAAGAAAACTTCCTGGTATAGTGTAGATTCAAAATTGTGCAAACCATGCCAGCCGGTCGCGGTAGCTCAGTGTTCTCTTCGTAAGTTCGAGCCCCGCTCGTGCCATGGCCGCGTCAAACTGAAGACGTAAACATAGGTAGTGCTTGAATCACGGGTCTTTCGGATATGACCTTGTTCAAATTGTAGTCCCCGGAAGGACTGGGCCATAATAGGGAATCAAATTTTTAAATGAGGATACAAATTCAATTTTATTCAATTTGTTGCCCAGGTATAGTATGAGGCCACAACATGGGATCAAAATTTTAAATGGCAATATACATGAAATCAATTAAAACAAATTCTTTTCTAGAGTAACAGTAGCAGGGCTACACTAAATGATGTCAAACTACAACGTTCCAAAATTGTATGGATTCAAGTTTTCTTTCTTAATTTCAAGTTATTAACCATGTGATCAAATTTAACATGATGCATGTATTCTGGAAAGAAAATCTTCTCCAGAACAACAACAAGTCCATATTAGTCATATCCATATTGAAGAATTCCCATGTAGTGTAAATTTAGGTTCAATTATGTCATTACCCTTTGGGGCTAAGTGATCCCGTGGGGATCCGGGTTGTTAGAATAGATCCTCAGTACCCCTTGCTTGTCGTAAGAGGCGACTAAATGGGGCGGTCTTTCGGATGAGACCGCTAAAACCGAGGTCCCGTGTCACAGCAGGTGTGGCACGTAAAAGATCCCTCCCTGTTCAAAGGCCATAAGCGTAGAGCATAGGCCTAAATTTGCAGCCCTTCACCGGCAATGGTGACGTGTTCATATGAGTGAAAGAATCTCGAGCGGGACGTAAACAATATTTAATCAATCAATCGGGGCTAAGTTGGAACCACAATATGGGGTCAAAATTTTCATGGAAATAAACATTGAAGAAAAGATCTATTTAAAAAACACTGAAGAAGAGCAGGACCAAGGTGAATCAGGTGAGCGGTATGGGCGATGGGCCTCTTGTTAATTCAATAAATATTTCTGTTAACAAAGAGATTTTGATTTCTCCAGGCGACAGTTGATGGAACATGGTGGAAGGGTGGAGTTCTAACGAATATTGGAGAACGAATCATTTTCAACATTCATTTTATCACAATTAACTGAGGTCCACAGTGCTTGAAGTACACACAATTTTTCAATCAGCACATGCATATAAATCTTATTGATGGTGTGTTGTGGGATGTTTTAAGACATTTAAGAAATAATGATAGCATCAGTTTTGAGAACACGAAAGACATTCAAAGATGTCTTAATGGCTAAATCTGAAGGGTTTTATAAGCCGGTCTGAAGATAATGACTTTCTAGACGATTATGGTTGGATGTTTCCCGTCGAAAATTTTTCGTGTTACCAGCTGCTATAAGTGAATTTCCACAATTTTAGGCCTATGCTTAGCCCTCATGACTGTAGCATTGGGGGTTCTTTAATTGCTGCCGAGGTATGGGACCACCGGTTTTAAAGGCGTATCCGAAAGACCAGTGATTGCTTAGCGTTTGGCGAGGGAGCAATCACGTCTTAGGTTTGACGCGACCATGGCACAAGCGAAGCTCGAACACGTGACCTCTACCAGTGAGCTTACCGCAACCGGTTTTCAAAGACAACCAGTTATTCTCAGACTTCTATAATTATTACAATCTGTTTGATAACCCGTGTTGCGCAACATAGAAATTATTGAAATATTCCATATATTAGGGAGTACAGGGGCGGATCTAGAAGATTCTAAGGGGGATGATAACCCAAGTTATCCTTTCCGCCCGAAAAAAGGGGAGGGTGAAGGTCCCAAAGTGGAAAAAGTAAGATTTTTGTTAGAATATTCAATCAAACGGAGAATTGCCACCCTTGTAACCGCCCCTTATATATGAAAAGTAATGACCTTTATAAAATTAATGCCGCATCCGCATAATCACAGATTAAGACGTCACCTCGCAGACTTTATCTTTCTTATATATAGTCCACCGTTTGTAAAATGACGACAACTTTATGTGAAGTATCACTTTTGTGTAACGCTTGTACCGGCGTAGCAGTGAAGGTGCTGACGCCTACCATGAAATACGACTTCCGTTTTAATTATTATTTATGAAATACTTGTAACTTTCATTTCGTATGCTGGGCGCTTTGCAGTAACTTATGGAGAACATAAACTCAAATATTTTAAGATATCTTGAATTATTTGAAAATATCAATTTATTTGATGCGCGCAACAATTCAGTTAAAGGTTTCTTCAAATAATTGATCTCTTCAATTTTGAATTTTTGCGCTCCTTAGTTGAATTGTTAATAGCATTAATTATTCTGATGAATTGATGCTCGCAGTACATGTGTAATTGAATAAGTGTTCTAGAGGTAATCTGCTTTTGTTGAATAACTTTATTACTACTTGGAAAAATGTATACAAAGTAGAAAGGCAACTATCATGTAAAAACAATTATGTTGTTTTTTCACAAATTTAAAAATTCATCAACTTAGATAGTTTAGCATATATTTGTAATTGAACCATTTTATAAGTTATCGATTCATTAATATTGCTACAGTATACCATAGCATTTGTATCCTTTATGTCATTATCATAGCAGTCCAGTTAACATGTATTTGATACGTTTGACAGTCAATCAGATTATTTGTATTGTAAACATAAACTTATACAAGTGATAAGCCAGAGTTTTCCATTCCTTTCTAATCCTCATCCTATTTTACTGCCTTTGAATGAGTGCCAATTGGACTGAATGTGTGAGTAGATGGTAGATAATAATACCCAGCACCCCCTGTCAGGTGGGTTTGTAAGGGCCATTGTTAAAACCCTGACACTGTTACTCTATGAATAAATATTGTGGACCTGGGAAAAAAATTTGCTCTCTTCAACTGAGTTAATGATATTACTTCAACTGAGTTAATGATATTACTTCAACTGAGTTAATGATATTTCTTCAACTGAGTTAATGATATTACTTCAATTGATGCGCTATAATTCTTTTGGAGAGAGCATCTATCTGATTAGAGATATCTTTAATTCAACATATCCTCCACTGAATTAATAATCTCTTTAACTGAATTCTTGCTCTCTTCAAGAGTTAATGCGAGCGTCAATTCTTTACACAAAATCGTTGTAAATGATTAAGGATATCTTCAATTTAATTAAAGAGATCATCAAATCAATTACACCGAGCTACAAATCATATTTTGCGAATGCCGAGAGTAATAATTGAATTAATGCGCGCATCAAACCAGTTATTGCTATCATCAATTTAATTAATGCGCACATCAAATCAATTATTGTTCTCGTCAATTAAATTATGCGCATATTCATTCAATTATTGTGCGCAATAACTTAATTGATGCGCACATGAATTGATGAGAGTAATAATTGATTTGATGCGCGCATTGATCAATTCGATTATTGTGTGCGATAATTGGATTGATTATATCTTCAAATAATTAAAGATATCGATCTTCAATTATTTGAGTTTCTGCTAATTTGGCACACCATAGTCATTAGCTATATTAATTGTCTTGGGTTTAGCTTGGCACCGGGATTGAGAATGAAATCCGGAACTCCTGGTTGCGAGCGACCATCCTAGATCGTCAGGCTACCGCTACCAACAAATCACATTTACTGCAGAGAAAGTTATAGTTGGTGTGTTCTATATTTGCTATAATCTTCCCTTTCTTAAATCGTTTTACATTCTAATCCTCCGTGATTTTTCTCTTAAGTATCTAAACTTATTTTACCGACTTGTGTGTGAGGGGTGCATGCGCCCCCTTAAATCCGTTTTGTTTTTTTTTAATACTCACTGTTTGTAAGAAGGAAGTTGAAACAGATCAGTCATTTGGAAGTTCAAGAGGTTATACTAGAGGCTTTGAAAAATCTCAGATCTCCATCAGGAAATCTAAACCTCAAGACGTCCTGAATAGTGAATACCGATATGACATTGACGTTTTAACATTACACCCAGCAAAACCGATCATCTGCAGGGTCATCACACTCACTACAGTTGTTGATAATAGAATCCTATAAGCACTTGTCTTAATTCATTCATTTGCGGGTCCCTCCTTGTTTAAAAGGTTGATATGGGGAATTGCATTCTTTATTTCGTAAATATCCTTTCTGATGAGAAATTTCATGTACGATACAGGTAGCAAATAATCTACAAAATTCATTTTGAGTCCGTTTATTACGTATTAAATACTTCAGACATTTAAAACAACTTTTTACAATAAGATACGAAAATAGCATCACATTTCCATTGTTTGTGGAGGTTGTGCCCTAGATTTCCTCTTTATCTCCCAAACAATCGAAAAAAGAAAACAATGGCTCGTCTTTCTCTGTCTGCTTTTTTCTCATGATTCTTCCTTTCCATTCCATTCTTCTGAAATGACGAATGATAGACGGATTGGTATTTTCATAAAAATGATATCCTACTTTCGATTTATTTCACACACATTTGTGATGAATACGGATAACATGAATGGAACAGATACAACTGGAAATCTAATTGAATAGGTACTGACATTCTTGGGACTAAATAGGTTGAGACTAGACCACAGCTTAACAAACTAGGAACCGTTCTTCTGAAAACAAAAGAAAACTATATATTCTTAGAATTTCAAAATAAGAGCCAGAATACTGTATATTCGTAAACTTTCAAAATAACAAGAATTAGAGGTAGAATTTTGTAGATCAATTAATTATTTATATAAGATATAATTTTCATAAGGTATGCAGTAGTTTACCTTCTTATCAGCAGACAAACAATTGCTCAATGTCCCAGTCTCATCGATCAGCTCTTTACTTTCTTTGCTGTTGTTTGTGGTGTTGTCATCTTGAATCTGTTTTACAAGTTTATATAGAAAGGTATTAAGAGAATAATGCGCAAAGATAATGGCGAAGATGCATATTTATTCAGAATTACATCGCATACATTTTATGGGAAATTTTAAAATATTTATTTTATAATAATAATTTTATTTTAAAATAAATTGCTCAAAACTCACATTACCTTTGATAAAAATCCTTCCAGAACCAAATGACTTGTCATCAGTCTGATTGTAAGGATGAAGGTCTTCATTTTCCTGAAATTGACAGAAACGTTAAAACTGTTATAGAAAAGAAATTCTGTGTCTACAAAATCAAGTGAACGAACAGCAGATATATTACCTCCTCCTCATTTTCTCCCTCAATGTGCCCATACTGTGCAATTCTTTGAGTCTCTTCAGTGTTTTGTTCTTCTTTGATGGTCTACACCGTGACTTCCTCTTGAATGGTGTCCCCCATGCCCTCTTCATTAATAGTCTCTTCCTTGCCTTCCTTTATATTGATCTCTTCTTTGCCTTCGCCTTTAATGGTCTCTTCCATGTCTTCATCATTAATGCTCACGAGAGATTCCATATACTCTTCTTTAATGGTCTTTTCCACGCATTCCTCTTTAGTAGTTGTTTCCATGTCTTCCTCCTTGAATTTAAAATGAAATATTAACTTGTATGTCTTTGATATCTCTATTACTTGCAATGATCACCATTTCCTCTTGAATGCGCTGCAGCTGAGAACAATGCGTGTATGAATCTTGATAAATATAGTACATCTATTTTGACGTCTGGGAATTCAGAAATGAAATTAAAATGTAAATATTGAAAAATAAATTTCATTTTTTTTAAATACTTGATAGCATACCTCTCATAAAGTACCAACACACTTTATTTAAAGTATGCCGTGTTAAGCGTCGCAATTCATATGCTTATGAATGTTAGCGCTTAATGAGAAGTATGCCGGTATATGTTAACTAGCGCTTCTTCAAAAGTATGCCGGTATATGTTAACTAGCACTTAATGAGAAGTATGCCGGTATATGTTAACTAGCGCTTCGTGAAAAGTGTGCCGGGGTATGTTAGCGCTTCACGAAAAGTATGCTGGCGTGAAGCGTCGTAATTCATACCCTAATGTATTTTCAAAAATGAAATTTATTTAATAACGTTACATTCTGGTATTTTTTTTAAAGAAAAGAGATATAATACAGAATTAATATAAAAATTTATAATGCCACTTACAACCAGGAGATCTAATGTAGGTTGAAATTTATCTCGACTCCACTCTCTGCTGAAGCAATAATGTATTGCATCCTCGGGGGCAAATGGCTGAAATTTAGTCATAGTTAATATTAAGTAAACGTAAGGTTGGACAGTATACAGTGGTATACGATATATTTGTGGAACATGTATAGTCTACAAGATATTCCTTTATAGTGGCAAGGTGTACCTCAAGATACAGCAGTTTTCTCCCCAGCCACTCCATGAGTTCTCTCCCATCTTTGAATTCCGACTTGGTGCCCTCTTCCCAGACTTTTTCCTCTTTATTCCATGTGACTTCTATACATTCATCTGAGAGATCTACATCCTCCTCTATTTCTTCCTGTGCAATCATTACACAATTTACAATTTCACTCACACACTTTGCCCAAAAAGTAAAATGGTTCACCTTTCCATAAAAAGAGTACTTCACCATTTGAAATCTGCTGACAAGGCCTTTCTTTCTTGAAATGAACTACATTACATGGGAGAAGGGTTGATATTTTTTGTGAATATGGGGAAAAATCATCAGTTCTGAACAAGTATGTCACAAATTGTCAAAATAAGCTAGTTGTGCTAAAGCAACAATGGATATTTCTCTGTACATGTAATGGAAATGTCGGGACGTTTGATAAATGAGCGTTTCTCTGGATTTTTATACAAATATATTTCATAGTTAGGAACGAAACAACTTGCAATTAAAGATTCCAGTTCAGGATAGTATTTCTCTTTAGTCCAACTTCGAAAGAAATAATAGTGGGTTGGGTCATAGGGTTCAAATATCTGAAATGATATAAGCATATACATGGAATTTCAAATGTTTATTCTGTAATTGTCTCAACAGAAAAAAGAAAAAAAAACCATTACGTTTATTTATCATCGCGGCACATTAAGACAGTATGTGTTCAGTCACTCACTGTACCTCTAGATAAGGAAGCTGTCGATCCAGTCACTCACTGTACCTCTAGATAAGGAAGCTGTCGATCCAGTCACTCACTGTACCTCTAGATAAGGAAGCTGTCGATCCAGTCACTCACTGTACCTCTAGATAAGGAAGCTGTCGATCCAGTCATACACTGTACCTCTAGATAAGGAAGCTGTCGATCCAGTCATACACTGTACCTCTAGATAAGGAAGCTGTCGATCCAGTCACTCACTGTACCTCTAGATAAGGAAGCTGTCGATCCAGCTACTCTAAGTACTCCGTTCCATCTCTGAACTCCGCAACTGAAGCATCGTCCTCCTGGTCATCATCTAATACGTTTGTTCCACATCACCTCCCTGTAAATACAGACGTACCGATATATAGAACGAAACGTCCAACTATTATTATATTCCCAA